>CM076581.1:331289745-332489745 GCA_034641835.2 Pinus albicaulis
AAAACAGTCCATGAAAAACGTTGTTTTACAGACACATGAATCCTGTAAAAAGTCTCTAGCATCAATTCATCATCCAGCAAGCCACAAAGAAATTTCTCCAACAACACTTTATTCTGAAAAAGTCAATGTTACTGCAAAGTATATGAATCCACACTTACTACTCCAATTGATGGAGTATTTATACAAAAATTCATACAAAATATCTCATAACAAATTGAGATATTATCTAGGATAACTAATAAGTATTTTACAACAATATAGAGACAGATGGTCTCATAGATAAGAAAAATGATAACTGATGTTGTGCTGTTTCCTTCTTTTAAGAATGTGCTGGAGGCAGGCCCTATATCTTGGCTTGCTGCTGTCCTCTTCAGTAATTCTATGTTGATTATTTCGTTTCATTGATACTCTTTAACTGCTCTGATACTCTTTGACCTTTGTTCATCCTTTTATCCTTTTTATCATGATATACTGTGGTAAATAGGCAAAAATTTATGTAAGGATAATTTTTTACAAAATTTCCATCATTTCTTCCCACCATTGAACTTCTGGCACTCTGGTCCTTTGCAACTTTCTTAGTGTTTCATCAGCCTCAGTATATGTGAAGAAATTAGGCTGATTTGGGAACAAATGATTTACTTCATGCTCAAGATAAAATAAATTCTCCAATCTGTCATGAAGGTTTTTCCCTGTAGGCAATGTTGTTGTTGATGAACTGGTTGAAGAACTAGCTTGATTATCGGCATATTTGTCCAATTTTTCAACATAACTATCAAGGTCCATTACCTTATCTTCTGCAACCATAGGACTGGGCAATCCTCTATTTAACAAAATATTCAATCTTTCTCTGAAGGCAATGATTTCTTCTTGCATATCTGAGCACCTTCGTTCTAAATTCTATACCAGATTTATTTTAGTAAAAACTCTCTTTATTTCCAGAATTGTTCCGGTCCTGTCCTGAATACCAATTTCTGCAAGTTGATTCTTAGTCTGAGTATTCAAAAAATGTATAAGTCTATTGGCCTCTTCTGGCATATTTCCCAACTCTTGTCTTGATCTATCAATCTCATCCAGAGCCAATTTAACTAAGTTATTCTGTTCATCCATTATTTGAATTGAGGACCAAACATCCTTTATTGATTGAATGATATTATCCCAAAGAATATCATTTATTTCTTTTAAAGTTTTCTCCAATGTGAGATCATTTTCCAATGCTTTGACTGTTTTTTCTAATTTTTTCACTTCTCTTGTTTTATCAGCAACACTCATTTTTGAAAGATCATATTTATGTTCTAGAGTGGCCAATTGTTCCTTTGTTTTGTGAAGCTCTATGGCCTGAAGTTTCATATCTTCCATTGACTTTGTTAATTCATCAGTGTTCAAATTTGCAGTGTTTCTCTGTGACAATTCTGTTGGCTGACCTGTTGTTGCTGTACCTGTCACTACTCCTGCTGTAGATACTGGAATATTTTCCTGCTTATCTTTTAATGCATTCTCAAGCTCTTTTTCAGTTGCAGTAAGTTTCTCATTCAATTTTAAGAGAAAATCCATTAGTTCTTCCTGAGAATTTTGTTTGATGATTTCTGCAGTCTGTGGATGTCTTGAGGCCGGTAACTTTAATTGTTTTCTCAGAGCTGCAATATCATCATCTTTTCTCTTGATCAAAGCTTCAATACCTTTCACATATTTAGGATTATGACCCAAACCAATGATTATTTCCTCTAAAGTTTTGATTCTATTATCCTTAGCCTGGGAGGAGGCTTTTTCAAGCTGCAACTGTGTATTAGTATTATCAAAAGAATCCTGCAACTTATGGGTCATCATTGATTTATCCGTCAGAGTAGAATAAATCATCTCACCTGTTTTCTTGTGTAGCTCAATTTGATCTAAAGGATGGATATCCTTTGCTAAGACTTGAAAATTAGTCCTAACGTAATCTGCAGCTGTCTGAGGCTGCTGCACCTTGGGCTTGAAATGGCTCATTAACATCTTACCTTGTTGGATGTCATAAGCTGACATCAATCTTTCTTGATTTTTCGGAGCCATCTTCAAAAATTGGTTGTACACTTGAAGTCTAAGTGGATCGTTCCTGGCCTTTATATTGATGAATGTTATTTTGATGTCCCAGGCAGTTTTTACTGGAGGTTTGAAAGAAGATATTTCTGCACTTTGTTGCCTCTGTATTCCCTGTTTTTGAAAATTAGTGGATGTCCCACTACATGTATCTATTTGCTGACTGTCTTCTCTTCCCTGGCTGTCAGGGATTTCCTGAAATGATTCATCTTCTGGAAGGGGAGTTAATTTCTGCCTTTTAACATCTTGTTGTTCAGAAGAGCCACCAATAGGAGTAGTTGTTTCAGCCTCTCTCTTTTTTCCCTTTTCTATATTCAAAGGAGTTTGTAAAATAGAAATTTCTGGCTCACTGATCTGAGTAGGAGGAATTTTTCCTTGACCTTGTTCTTTAGAAGTCTCTGGTTGCTCTGTCATTATGAATTTTTCAATTATTTGTATATCAGGCTCATTTTCTTTTCCTTTAGATTCTACTGCTACTGTACTAATCTCCTGCAAATTTTGTTGTAAAGTCTTGGCTGAAGAAGATCCCTGCACCTGTCCAAAAGATTCTAGGTCAAGTATCTTTTCAAGATCTTTCATTACATTTTCAACATTGACCTGCTCACTATCTTTTTCAACCAATGTCCCTTCTGTCCATTCATCCATATTAGCATATTGTTCTATTTCTAGGATTCTTTGATGGATGTATGGTGACAATTTATTTTTCATTCTTCTATCACAGATAAAGTTGTTTGGATCATAAGGCACCCAGTAGAAACTCTTTTGTAGTCTGAGATAGTCTTCTAAAATCCTTTCGGCTTCCTTTCCATCTTCCCTAGAGTTACAAATGAAGGGACCTAATTGGCTCTTGATCCTAAGTTGAGCCTTTTTCTTTGCATTGCAAAAATGAATTATATCTGAATTATTCATCTGCCTGAAATATTCTAATGCAAAGAGTCTCATTGGGACATACTTGAGCAGTTTGAATGGGCATAATTCACATCCATATATCCTGATCTCTGTGTAGTTTTTATATAGGTACCAGTCACCTATCTTGTAATGCTTTGAGAGCTGAAGGATTTTCTTGATTTCATTGTTAATTCTAGGAGGAGAGACTCCTGTCAACAAGGTAGTTGCAAGATGAACAAAAAGGTCGACAAACTCATTATAGGAATAAGGAGAATCAGAGGAATTGTGAGTAATGGCAGACCAAAAGATGACTGACCTAGGATTCCCTTTGGTATCAAGTTTCTTAACATAAAAAGGGAAATTTTCTGACTGAAAGTAAATCATGAGATGATATATGACAGAAGAATACTTAAATACTCTCTCATTCTCAAATCTCATGAACTGATCATGGATTTTGTCAGCAATATAAGATGCAAAATCGTACTTGACAGCAGGAGGCTGTCCAGGGGTAAAAATGGGTAACAATACTAGGGTTAACTGATCAACATACTCACTAGTATTGAAGCCCATTATGGAACATATCATGTTTAAAATAAGTCTACCCTCATCAGTAAAGAAATTATAACCATAAGGGGGAGGGTTTTTAGGCTGATGCTCTGGTAACATGAAGGTTTGGCATAGGTGGTTTAACTCTTCATGGGATAACTTAGTAGATTTCTCAAGTAATTCAGCCATGGACAGGGGAGTGAGAGCTTGACCAGGTTGGAATTGTAGCATTTCATTTATGGACTAAGCAGTTATTGGGAAAAGGACATTTTGACTTGGGGATAAAACTGCTCATTGGTTGGGATCATAATTTGCGTAGCAATAATGGATTAACTCGGGAAAAATATGGACTGAGGGGAGAAGGTACATAGGAAGATTTGATTCCCAAAGTCCAAAGATGTCAGAACCATTCAAATAATTGTCTCTACAGTGGCAAAATATTCGAAGAGGATTCTCACTGAGACGCAAGTCCTTAATTTGAAAATCCATATTGGCTAAAGGCAAATAATCCAAGTCCTTGTGAGGGGCATTGATGGGCACGACATTCAGAGCTACAGGAACTTCCATTTCTGGTTCTTGTGGATTCAGAAATGGAATTTCGGGGGTTTTTGTGGAAAAGGGGCACAATTACCAGTTTTGGGAATATAATTGCAGTTCTGGGAACGAAAAAGACCAAACTGAACTTCTTTTCAGACCTTAGTGCAGAATTAAAACTAAAACCAGGATTTTTTTAGAGAGTTTAGCGGGGAATTGGAATAAATACCTGTTTACGGGAAATGAAATGTGTTTAAACAGGCGCTGGTTATGACAGAAGAACCCTGAAATACTCAGCTTCAATTCTCTTCAGCAAGGTAACGGTCAGCAAGCGTTAACAGTTGGTTTTTGAATTTTGTTGCATGGAAGACTGGCTAGCACACGGAACAATGAAAATGACGCAGATGCAATTTGTTTTATTTACAAAGTCAAAAGGGTGGCAGGTTTTGATTGATGACGTCAGCATGTACGATGGTTTCGTCACAGAGGGATAGGAGCGGATCTTTGTTTGGGCCGCTCGCGCAATGGAAATCTGGACCCGAAAAATATTAGGGCGAATTTGATAAGAAATTCGTGTCACAACTCTCCCTCCGTACGCCAGCCCAACTTCGGACTCGAAAAAGATTAGGGCGGAATTCATTTGGTTTTCGCGTCACAAAATTGGCCGACGTCAGCAGGCTATTTTGGAACGCGAATTTGGTTTGAATTATGGTTTATCGCCGTTTGAAGTCCGGCGGACTCGACTTAAGAACAATTTTGTTTGATCCCATCTTATAAAATTTGTGTTGGTTTTCTTTGATAATACACATATTTATAATAAATCATGGGAATACCACACTAAACATGTGGAAAAGTTATATAAATTATTAAGAACAATCATTTTTATGTAAAAATATCCAAATGTGCTTTTGGGAAATAAGAATTCGAGTATTTGGTTCATATTGTTTTAAAGGAAGGAGTGAAGTTGGAGCCTCAAAGATGCAAGCTATTACAAAATGACCTATTCCTAAGAAAATCAAGGTTCTTAGAAGATTTTTTAGACTTACATGATATTATTGATAATTTGTTAAGAATTATGCATGCATTTCAAGTCCACTCACATATCTCTTGAAGAAAATATCATTTATATGGAATGATGAGGCTACTTTGGCATTCTCTTTTTTAATGGATGCCATGTCTTCTACACCAACATCAGTTGCACCTACTTTTGGTAAAACATTCATAGTAGAGTGTGAGGCACTAGGACAAGGAATTTACGTAACATTAACACAATAAGGGATATCATTGGCTTTTAAAAGCAAGGAATTCAAAGAAAATATTTGGTGAAATCTACGTATGAAAAATAAATGGAAGCAATATTACATGCAATAAAAATGGGGATAGTATATCACTAGGAGGTACTTTAAAGTCAAGATATACCATGATAGCATAAAGTATTTTTTGAAGCTATGGATTTCATTGGAAGATTAACAAAAATGAGGAGAAAAAATGCAAAGTTTTAATTTTGAGATAATCTGCAAAAAGGGTAAGGAAAATTTAGTACATGATGTTCTTTCTAAAATAGAAGAGGCCTCAAATTTATATCCAATTACATTTTATATTCCTAGGTGGCTAGAAGAAGCTTTCCATAATGGAAAAATGACAATAGTACTAAACAAAAACTAAAATTTATAAAGGATGGGATGAACTCTATGGAGCATTGGGAGTGAAAGAGAGATATACTTTTGTGCAAATGTAGAATATTTTTATGCACGCAAGCATATTTGAATAAACAAATATTAAGGGAGTCCCATGTCTCTCTGATGGTAGGACGCAGGGTTCCTTAAAACATCTCAAAGGATCAAAAAATATATTTTTGGAAGGAATGAAGAAAGATATTCAAAATTTTGTAAGAGAAGGTCGGGTTTGCATAATAAATAAAAGAGAGATAGTAAAATCTCTAGGGTTACTTCAACCATTCCACATACATATTCAAAGACTAGAAGATATATCAATAGATTTTATTACAGGGTTACTGAAATATAAAGGTAAGTATTACATTTTTGTGGTCATTTATATAGACAAATTTTGTAGATTTTTTTTGTAGAGCTCAAAGTACATAAACAACAAGCCAAGTGGCAAAAGTGTCCGTGAAAGAAATTCATAGTCTTCATGGTTTTCCTAAATTAATAGTAACAAGAAAATTTTGAAATAATTATTTAATATGAGTGGAGAAACACTAGCTGCCATGAGTTCTACATATCAAACACAATCAAATGGTCAAACAAAAATAGTTAACAAATGTTTTTAAGGTTATCTACAATGTTACTCTTTAGAAAAGCAATCTTAATGGATGAAGTGGGTTCCTCAAGGAAGAATGATAATATGATACTATCATACTACCTATCACACATCTACTAAAATTTCCCCATTTAAGGCCCTTTATGGATATCCAACTCCTAGTATCTCATACTTTTTGCAAGATAAGTCCAAAGTATAGGAAACAGAGTCACATATAGAAAATACTAAAGAAACTTTGAAATTATTATGGAAAACCTTCAAATGACATGAAACATGATAAAACAACAAGGGGAACAACATTGAAGTGAAAGTTAATTTGAGGAGGGTAATTGGGTATTTTTTAGATTATAGCATTATAAGCAATCTTCATTCAAGAAAAGAAGAATAAAGAATTAGCTCAAAAATGCAATGTGGAAAAAGTTGAAGTCCGGATTAAATCGGCAAGGGTCAAAAAGTTGAAATACTCGATAAAGTCGAGAGTTTTTTGAAAAAGTCGGCAAAACTAAAAAAATACAAAAATATTCATTTTTGGAAAAAATCCTGATTTTTTCAAAAAAAATTAAAAAATTATTAAAGAAACTACCTCACTCAAGATTTTTTCAAAAAAGTCGGCAAAAAGTCGGGACTTCGAGGATAAAATCGCAACTTTTTCAGGGATGAAAAATTCGGCAAAAATTCGGCCAATAAAGTCGGCTCCGGGAAAAATTCGGGATTTTTTCAAAAATTCGGGACTTTTTGCCGACTTTTTCCACACTGCAAAACTGTTATGGCCCTAAATGATTATTCATAGGATTGCACAAGTGGTATAGAAGTTATATTTTCCTTCTTCTTGCATTCATAAGGTTTTTCATGTATCTTGCCTAAAAAAGGTTTTGGGAAAAAATATGCCAACGTAAATAGAACTTCCAAAATTAGATGAAGAATGAAAGTTGATTCTTGAACCACAAAAAGTTATAGATAAACATTATGTATCTCTTTGAAATATAACCATTATGAAGTACCTAATCAAGTGGAAGAATATTCCTCTAGAAGAAGGTACATGGTAAAATGATCAATTCATGATGAAATACCCACGGCTAAAGGGTTCGTTTGAAGTTTTGACAAAGGTTTTGTTATATGTTTTATATAACGCGTGGCGGAATAGTTTTATTGTTTGTTAAGGTCCCACACAATGATCAAATTTGAAGGGCAGGTCCGAATTTCAATTAGAAGGGCATATATCTATGTCTCCCTTCCATAATGAAAAGCTTTAAAAAAAAAACTTTTCAATTGACCACAATAAATTATTTTTACATTTCATTTTCAGAAAGACAAAACCATCAATCTTTATATTAATAAAAGACTGTTACATATACAACAATGAAGAAGGCTCCATCTTTCATTGTTTAAATATCTCATTGGCAATGTCAACATAAGTCTTGAAGACACTATTATAAGAGTTTGGATACATACCACCGGGATATAGGAGATTCTTATGTGTCAGATTGTGTAATGCAATTTTGACTTTGTCTCACAAGGAGCAGCAGCATGGAGGTCTGAATTTTTCTTATAGAACTTTATTATTATTATTTGAAACGTTGTTTATAGATATGAATACAAAAATGAAATTATGAGCATGGTGGACAATTAGTCAAGCTCATGATGCCAAACCATGATGATGTAAGTTTGGAATTTAACATTTTTACATGTTAAAGAAAAATAGTCAAAATCACTGACAACTTAGTATGCCATAATTAATAATCATTCCTTGTTCACTTTTGTTAATAGGTTTATGTCACACGATGATGCAGGGGAATTAGGCACTAGCCAGCAATGTAGGAGGTTTTGTCCACATGTTGTGGCTAGGAGGGTTCAAAAACATTTGAGTTGTAATAGCTAGGTGTCAATACCTCAGCTGACTGTATTACTTAGACTAGTTAGAGTTGTAGGAGTCGAACAGTTTCAGTTAGTTGAATTATTATAATTAGACCTTTTGATTTCTAGAACGATCCTCTCAGAGGAACCAAAGAGCCATATGTTATATATATAAATTGTAATTCCTCGGATGAATAAAAGTAGAGAGGGAAGAGAAGAGTAGAGACGGTATTTCTGAAATAAACCTCTGTGTGTGAACAATTGTTTCCAGTTAAATGATTTCCAAGCATAGTTGCCATTGAATTATCTCGAATTGCTAATTGTGAAGAATTGTTTAACTGTGAGGCGATTGGGTACTGATAATTCCATTCTTCTGTCTTTGAATTCTCGTAAATTGTTGGATAACCCTGTGAACTCACCCCACCCGAAGGCGAGGTCTGTGTAGAGAACCGGGGTCGTGAACACTATTCAAATATAAAAATCCCGCTTAATAAAGAGACAAGATTGTTGTGCTTTCGGAACCTGACCCGAGGATTGGACATGAGTTAACAAAAAAAAGGATAGCGGAACCAGACTTGCACCCGTGGTCAAGCCCTCTACCAAAACCACGAGTGGAATCACAAAAGCGGGTTGCCCATATCGCACCGCTTTTGCGGAGTAGGCGGTATTTCCTATTCGCGAGCGATTCCATAGGGAATGCGACACGTGGCGAAGTGACCCCGGAAAACAACCGTTTAACCCACGCCATCGCACGTTAAAGCCCGACTTTGGAAGCCGAGCGAAATTGCCAAGAGTCGTTGATTTGGAGAAGGGCCATCGGACGGTGGTCGCACGTTGAACTTGCCCGGAGGTTAACTAAGGTGTGCGGAGGATAACCAGGTACGATACGAGTGTTTGATTGGTTATTGATATATATAGGTGGGGCCGGAGTATAATGAAATTGTTTAATTAAACGATTGGCGGATAATTAGCATAAGTTTGGAGCGTGATTGTTGTAAGGCTGGGTGGTGAAATATAGAGCCGAAAGTTCATTACAAGTTATTTATTTAAAAAGAAACGTGGAGTATAAATACAAATTGTTGAAAGTTAAACATTGGTTATAAGGATTGGAGATAATATAAAGTCGGGAATATAAATTAAAGTCCAACCATTGTGGATAGTATTTATTTATCAAATTCTACGAATTTGATAAATAAACCCGAAGAAAGAAGAAGTCAATTAAGACTCGGGCTGGAGGAAAAGAACGGGGTAAACCAAGGGAAAATGCTGACAGAGCGATTGTAGACACACCAACTCTCCTTAGGGGTCCAATTTCAGTTTTGTTGCGTCACACGATGATCTCTCTTCTCTGGCATTTACTTGTATTGAAGATCACTATTCTAGGAATAAGGAGTTATTTTCTCCAAAAATAACCTTAGCCAAACATTGACAATGCATCAAGGATATCTTTCTATGCTTCATAAGCACATTTGTTCTACTTCTAAATCATGTCTTGGAAGTGGTTGTTGTGCTGGAAATTATTCACCGGTTGGTTTCATACCAAAGTCTTTTTCACATTTTCAGCATCCAATACATGAAAAAGATAATGGTTTAAAACAACATAAATATTTGAAATTTTGCAAGAATTGTCTGGCACACTTTGAATATGAATTTTGAAGTCAAGTGCATGATGCTGTATAGGATCAAGTGTCATTTGAATACCAAATGTTTCACAAGAAACTTCTCAACATGCTACCCTGCAGTAAGGATTAAATGACAATATTGCATCAACTATTTCCATAATAAAAGTGCACCTCGTCCATAAGACTAAACAACTACAAATGTTGTAGATCTAACAAGACCACACAATCAAATGTATTCCACAAGGCCAATACTATATGAAAAATGAAAAGGAGTTTGCAACCAAAAATACCTTAGGCAACTAATTCAATTAGATACACCAAACCATCAGCAAAAAGGAAAACCATCCTACTTGGCCCCAATATTTTCAACTGGGTCCTCTAATTCAACCAATAAAAAGGCCAAAACCATAGCATTGAGATACATTTCATTACACTGTCAATAACAATAAAATTTGACTCGGCCATAACCCTTTCCTTTTATTGTTGTGAAAAGCTTTATGCATTACTCTAATGTGGCTAGTCCATAGGCCAAGTAGACCACTGGGTAATAAATATGTTTCCTTTCACCTTTGAGTTTTCAAATTATGCCTACCAAATCTAAGACATTTAAGAGGGGGAACTAATACAACGTTAAAAAGAAAACCAAAGCACACATCTACAAATTACCTCCTTAGCTATTGTCACACCATCATTAACTATTTTCGGAGAACCATGCTTGCTCTCCAAGACAACATTTTTCCCTTCGCCCCAAGGGTGACTCCAACAAGATCGGCAAGTTTGTTCACACCGCCTGCAAGACAAATTGACAATGCTTTCAGTAAGTGTGCAATTGAATGCCAGACCATATGCCAAAACAACCCTCCATGAAAAAATAAAATAACACATTAAAATCGAATATAAGTGGACAAGGAAAGATCCACCGCAGTGAAGTTTCACATGCAGGTGACCTTCCTTTAAACATAATTTTTTCTCTGACCTACAATTTTTTTGTCACTGAGCCATCCTTGTTGAAGTACAACTCCTTTTCCATAGCTCTTGTATTAACTACCTTCTCTATGTCGCGTAATCTCAGAGTCCCTCTTCTGCTTGAGCGATTAAAGGAAATGGGTGAAAAAACTGAAAGAGAAGACAATTGTCTGCCATAATTATCAAACATTGCACTCAACTTCTTCCCCTTTCCATTGTTACCCAATGAGGTAGATGTGGCAATTGTTGTCATACCGCCCAAAGCAAAGGCCATCTTCTCTTATGTTGAATATAGAATTACAAGATCTTCATATTAGTATGAACCTTAAAAAACATGACTCCCATTGCTAAAAACCACTTTTAAGTTGTAACAGGCAAACTAAACAACTATCGCAACTTTTGGAAACTTTTGGAGCATTAAGAGAGAAACAACCAAAGAGAAATACAACCACAATCCTCATTTTAATGAGACCGGACTATATATTTGCATTAAGATAATATAAATAAATCACGACTATATTAAGGCCAGCACAAAACAATCTTTAACCAGTGTCTCTCACGGCCTTCAGGTTGCCATGCTAGAGGTTGCATATTTTTAATTTAAATTCTTGACCTCTCGTGCCCATATATGAATGCATCCAATGGGATATCTACATCAAATGCTCCTTTATATCCCCCAAAACAAATTCCCTACTACAAGAGCACCAGTATTGATGGATCACCCCACACCATCCCACCCACTAGAAACGGTGAAAAAGGAAACCCGAGAAAACTTCTGAAATATCTCAAGATGACTATATGGGTGGTTCTTATGAATCAACCAACCATTCAGAACATGCTCATCAATCCAAACCATGAGTACTATGTGACAATATTCAAGCAGGCACTGAATCGGATTTCTGAAGCTATGTTAGAGAAAACCTAAACTCTCACTGAAAATAGGTGAAATGTGGCACCACTCAGGGATTGACATGTGCCAATTGGTACAAGTGGTAGACAATTGGCATGCTCAAACAACGAGGTGATGCGGGAATGACATGAGGGAGAAAATATCAGAAAAGCCCCAAATCTGGAGAACTAAAGCTCATCACCAACCTGAGATTGACAACTTTACATGATGTAACCTATGAAATCGTAAAAGGAGAAATCATAGTAACAATAAAGTAACCTATGTAACAATAAAGTCGGATTCATCCTGGGAGTGGTAATGGGAGAAATCATAGTGAACAACAGGAAACATGCATAGTTGCTTACAATCAAATAAATGAAAAAACACATACAAAAAACCTAGATAATAATCATGAACAAGCTTAATATTGAATTATGAACTGTAAAGGAACTTACAAAATGTGACATTACGAACATGGTCAAGTGCACAAGCAAAAATATCCTGGACATGACCCTGGTTGACAAGTTGTATTGCTCATGATGCAAGAGGATTTGTACCTGCACTGCCAAGTCAATTGATAATGTTAGAACATATGTTGAAAATGTCAAAACATACCTGAATAAGCTCCTCTTCATTTCAAGAACAATTTATTGGAGTCGCATGAACTTGGAACAAGCCTCCCACGATCTGAAAGAGTAGCAACTAAGTCAACAGTTCCTTTTTTGTTGCTACGCTGGATCGAGGGAGGTTTGCTCCAAGATTAAATCACTTCAATAAATTATTCTCTACTAAACAGGGCCAACCACATGAAGGTGGAAGCTCTTATGGCGCCTCCCCCCCCCTCCTCCCCCCCCCCACATCATTCTCAATTCCCCAATACCCAATCTATATTTCATTTTTTACTTTCATGAGCATAAAAACAAATATTCAATAACTAATAAAAAAAAAATTCAACAAAAAGTACGCAAGGAAACATTGCAATTAATTCTTGACATAAAAATAGTATGATAAACGAGTTTTTTATATAACGCAAAAAACATTCCAAGTATGGTAACGTTTGTCTTATAATAATACAATATTTTACATTATCAATTTTTTTTTCTTCTTCCTATTTCTAAAGCTCCTAATTATATCATCAATATCATCGTGCTCTGCTCCTGTTTCGTGCCTTTCGACCCGCACTGCTGACCTAGTTGCATAGTCACGATGTCTGGTATCATCCTGTGATGGGGCATCGCCTACAAAAACAGATAATATTAAATTTTAATTGTCAGTTTTTAAATATCATTGAACTAGTTCGGTAATATTAATAAAAAAAATTGCAATGAGATTATTTACCTGGTGCACCAGTTGTCGCCGCTGACCTAGTTGCGTAGTCACGATATCTGGTCTCATCCAGTGACAGGGCATCGCCTACAAAAACAGATAATATTAAATTTTAATTGTCAGTTTTTAAATATCATTGAACTAGTTCGGTAATATTAATAAAAAAAAATTGCAATGAGATTATTTACCTGGTGCACCAGTTGTCGCTGCTGACCTAGTTGCATAGTCATGATGTCTGGTCTCATCCAGTGACGGGGCATCGCCTACAAAAACAGATAATATTAAATTTTAATTGTCAGTTTTTAAATATCATTGAACTAGTTCGGTAATATTAATAAAAAAATTGCAATGAGATTATTTACCTGGTGCACCAATTGTCGTCGCCGACCTAGTTGCGTAGTCACGATGTCTGGTCTCATCCAGTGACGGGGCATCGCCTACAAAAACAGATAATATTAAATTTTAATTGTCAGTTTTTAAATATCATTGAAATAGTTCGGTAATATTAATAAAAAAAATTGCAATGAGATTATTTACCTGGTGCACCAGTTGTCGCCGCTGACCTAGTTGCGTTGTCACGATGTCTGGTCTCATCCAGTGATGGGGCATCGCCTACAAAAACAGATAATATTAAATTTTAATTGTCAGTTTTTAAATATCATTGAACTAGTTAGGTAATATTAATAAAAAAATTTGCAATGAGATTATTTACCTGGTGCACCAGTTGTCGCCGTTGAGACTGTTGCCCTGTCTTCCTCTCTGGTGGTAAGATCCTCAAGGGAAACATTCTCTGTCATTTAAACAAAAAAAGTTATAAGGACAACCATCAAGGTATAATTATAAAAAATTATAAGTGGAAATTAATTACCGTCACGACCCTCACTGATAGTAGCATTGTCGGCCTAGTCCCCACTACAATGATCAGGTTGCACGTGAGGATCATCTACATCTGGCTCTAAAACTGGGTTATTTGCCTCATCAGTAGTGTTGCTCCCCTAATTTAAACAAAGTTGTTAGACATTAAATTTATGGACAAAAACAAACATATTGAAAGGTTAATGTTTTACCTTATCAGGCATTTTGGATCTTGGGACTTGCCCCAAGATTCTGCTACGATCAACTACGGCTTGATAGCTGAAATGGAAAGCGATATTTTTATCTTCCTCTGTAGTTTTTGTTCCGAATTCATCACCCTACATTACATATGATTGTGTATTTTTAATCATATTTGATAGGATTACAAAAACATTGGAAGGCGATACAATTAATTATAAGATGTTTAGCTACTTAATTACAATTCTTGCGGCTAATTTCAAGTAGCCGCCCTGGCCTAGCTTGTGATGGCCCTTTTTTTCAATCCTAGCTTTGGTTGCCTTTGAGGTGTCAGGCAACCTAGCATCAAAATATTGAAGTCAGATATGACGTAGCACACTTTATTTTAGACATAGAGAAAATTAAAGCTATTGAATTAAAGTTGTAATTTACCTTGCGGGTCCAGTTGGCATTTTTCCTTCTTTCTTTGCCCTTTTCTCTTTTCCATCATGGATGAGTGCTCTCCACTCACTCTCTGGAACTGTGAGAGGACGCTCGTATCTAGGGTTAAATTGAAATTGTGTCCTATAGGTGTCCCTGGTATATTTCAAATATTTGCCGGCTACCTGAGCCACCGCTTTTCTGTCAAATGTGCCGACCCCAAAAAGGGCTTCTAGATAATCTAGAAGTTCTTTTTTCAGGTTGGAATTCTGGGAATTCCACCCTGTACGTATGGTTGGGCCAAAAATTAACAACGCATGGCTCTCCAGAATCCTGTAGAACTCATTGTTTCCTACACAGAATAAAACCAAAAGAAAAAGAAGATATTATCATTAATTTAAAAATAAAAATCATGATAAATATGTTTTAGATAAAGTACATGAAATAGTTAAAATATTAAAATTTACCCGGGAGTTGTACATGCTTTATAGGGACACCTTCATCGTTCACCAACAACGTGCCATTAATGGTCCCTGTGGAGCTGACACGTGTAGCTCCAGGAAACGCAATAATGTAGTTGGCCATATCAGCCTCATCATTGCCAACATGTTCAACGGTTGGCTGGGTGTCTGCTTGGGCAGGGTGTGTTTCTTGGCTGGCACCTAAAGGAGTAGAAGGTGTATGAGAGGGTTGTTGGGCAATCTCTTGCCCTTGTGTCCCACTACCACCAACACCGGGTTCAGCAAGTGCCAGAAAACGCTACATACAAAAGAACTTTTTGTTAGTTTAGTCAATGCAAAAATTAAAAATCAAACTATCACAATTCATCTCATGCAGAACAAAAAAAATATCCTTTTGATTTTTTATTATTACCTGATATGTTTCTAGCTGGGTCATAAGTTGTTTTATCCTCTCTTCTGTTTCAGGTGTTTGAGGCGCGTCTATCAAAGTATTAAATTCCGACCTTGCATCTCATGCCTTTTTTCACAACAAGAGCGCTGGAGATAGGGATGAAGAAAGCTCTTCCTCAAAGAGGGAATCATCAGGCGTACCATGGCTAGGTGTCTACATATTTGAACAAAATTAATATTATTTCAATTATGTAAATAACTAAAATACCTGAAGATAGAGCAATGTTGGCACTTTACATGTTTTTTCGCTGGCCTCTTTCCACGATCATCCCGTCTTGGGGTTGTTCCTGTACTGCCCTGATCAATGCCACATTGCAATAAAATTATAAATGTAAAAACTTGAAAAAAATATCTAACTTGAAAACACAAAATGAAAAATGAAATAATTTCTAATAAGACACCGGAAGACAGAGTTAGAGTTTCAAATATGCCTTGCATTGAATTCAGTCCTGGAAACATGTCATTGCACATTAAGGCACCCAAACAAGAGACGAGTTGACGATGAAGACCTTATTGAATATATTGTTGGAGCAACTTCTAGTAAAATTGTTGTGAAGACTTTGAGGACATTTTTGGAGCAACATTGTTGAAGCTGATGGTATAGCATTGTTGGAGACGATCTTGAAGGGCCTTGAAGTGAAGCTTTTGGAGCAACTATTGAAAAATCCTTAGAGCATTTAAGTAAGGCACTTTCTATCTTCCATCACCTTTTTCCTTTCAATATCCTTTAAACAATTTTGTTGATATTTAATTTTTGAAACTATGTTGCCAGGAAATGTGGGTTCGGGGACAGGGACGAGGATGGGGACGGCATTTTTTGAAACAGGGTGCATGGGTTCGTCTGGGTATTTTTATATTAATATATATTATAATTTATATATCATATATAATAATATATTTTCTAAATTATAATTTATAAATTATAAATTTAATGACACTAATATAGTAATTTGTAAATTACTAATCATTTATAAACTTTAAACTTTAAAGATTTAAACATGCATATCATTCAACATTCAAGTTTCAACATTCACATGTGACATTTGTCATTGAAATTTCAAAATTTCTAGTTTGATAATATCATGATTCATATATGATATCAAGTGCAAATTAGAGCTCAGTTTACATATTAATAACTTATAAGAAATTAGAATCATGATTCAAAATTTCAAAATATATGTCCATTGTCATACTAAATTCAAAATTTGCCTCAGGGCATCTCCAAATGGCAAACTGTAAACATGAACTAGGAAATTTTGATATACTAAAATAAAATAGCTAAAGCCTAATAGTGAGCAATGGCTTCCTCAAGCCATATCATCAACATCCATGTCATCAGCATCACTTAGATCTTCACTTAGCATGCTCTCCAAGTAGGAATCACTCTCATCTTAAGGCTCTGGCTCATCCATAGCAATTTGAGGATGGATGTTTGTGGTAAGTCTACGCTTTCGCTGGGTAAGTTATGAACTTATGATTCATGGATAGGTAGGTATGTTTTAAGGTTTAATTTTTTTTTTTTAAAGTTTTAACTTCCCCCTTTATAATTGACTATAGCCTATGGGGTTGGATAGGCTACTTTGCCCTCCCTTGGGCAATTTAATTATAAGAGAACATTACAATTGGAATGTTGTTCACTTCCATTGTTGTTTTGTATAATATTTCATAGTAGTCGCAAGGCAGAAAATTCACAGAATTAAGATCCAGGAAACCTCTGGTTAAGAGATTAAATTTCTGTTACATTTAAAGTCAAAGCCAGCAGAAATTTCTTCACCAGTAACTACTTTGTCTAAGCCATGCCTAGTATGATAGATATGCTATTTGTCCAGTTTTTCATCGTAGTCATAGTAGCTACAATACCTTTGGTGTGAACAAAAAATCCCTCTTGGAAATTAGGCTATGTATGTCCAGATTGTATTCGATCAACCCCATGCCAATAAACCTGTAGGAAGCATTTTATACATCTACTATAACAGAGCTGTAACTTTAATGTCTAAGACTTCTTTACCATTAAAAAATAGAAATGTTTATTTCTGAGGTTTTATCTTTCTAAATATGCCAGACCAATTCATCCAAATAGCATACCAATTCATTTGAATCATTTAAGTTTTAACTCTTAAGTTTTAAAATTTAATTGTAATTTGTATGTTTTAAAAAATAGTTAGAAACAATACCATTTAAAAACTAGGGTTCTCAGTCCTTGGCATTCCTTCACCTGGGCCTAGGGGCACATTAGAATAATTTCACACTAAACCATGCAAACTTAAAAGTAACTTAATAGATCCATAAAGTAATAATAATCATAATTCCTAATTTCCTATTGTACGATATGATGCAAATTATTCAAACATGAAGCAATGAAGACATGCAATGTTTGAATTTCAAGATTGATGAACCAATACAAGAAGTTAGAAACTACAACTTTGATTCAATATTCTGTGTCCTAACTCCAGGAAGGAATCTAGTTTGTAGCATAGAACATGCATCATGTATTATCAATTCTTAATTGACAACAACTAAAGGTCATCTACCTCATCAATTCCTTCCCATTTTGTGTTTTTATGTTATATTCCTTATAAAAGTGTCAAATTTCTCTCAAAGTAAGCAACCACTGAATAAAATAAAAAATAGTTGAGATATGATTAAGAAATGGTCATTTATTTCTTGAAAGGATCTTCACAATTTATTTGGTTGTTTTTCATCTCAAGAAACAAGAAATGACCTAAGAAACTATCGTGATGTAATATAAGAAACAACACGGTGCAATGGCCATTTTCAAAGCCAAATGATGTCCATTGAGGACATGGTCTTTATTTGGTTCCTGTTTCATAGGAGTTTCGGGTAGAAATGGAACTTTGTTGTACCATTTCCAGTAGTAAAAAGGGAAAACCTTCTTTTTCCATGGGAAATAATTTACCTTTCCTTTTCAAGATAATCTAAATCACAAAAAATATGAACTATACTGCACACATTCTTGGATAATGTGAAAGTGGAAAAGGAATACCCTACACAAGTGATGCACACATGTACATTTGAACACCAATAGATTTTTGTAGTTGAAATGCAATGCTTGTTTTCATTTCAATGTAGGGTTTTTAAAGCAAGGAGAAATAATGGCTGCCAAATTAATAAGCGTTTCTTTGGGAAAAAATTAAATCTTGTATTGGGTGATGAATATAATAGAGGATATTGAATCTTGATTCTTGACATCTAGAGAGAACCCTACAGCCTAACACAATCCAATGGAATTGACCAAAAAAACCCAAATAGAGTCAACCCTACTATAGGAGGAAGGGCCTGCAGTAAGAACTTACCATTTTGCAAGAGCTAAGGGCGAATGATGTTCTGCAAGAGCTGAGGGCGAACGCTAAGGGTGAATACTGTTCTGCAAGAGCTCAGGGTGAATGCTGAGGGCGAATGCTGTTCTGCAAGAGCTCAAGGCGAATGGTGTTCTGCAAGAGCTCAGGGCGAATGCTGAGGGCAAATGATTTTCTACAAGAGCTGAGGGCAAATGCTGAGGGAGAATGCTGTTCTGCAAGAGCTGAGGGTGAATGCTGAGGGAAAATGCTATTCTGCAAGATCTGAGGGTGAATGCTGAGGGTGAATGTTGTTCTACAAGAGCGGAGGACGAATGCGTGCATGATATCAGACGTTAATGTAGCTATTGCGACAGATATAAGTTTCGTATTTTTAATAAAATCATTTTTATGTAGCACGCATATAAGTTTCGTATTTTTATGTAGCGCACATATAAGTGTCATTATACCGACGGCGGAAAAAGCGTCGCTATTGCGACGAATGCCTCCAAACGTCGCAATTGCGACACTTAGACAACGTGTCGCACTTGCGACGTTTGGAGGTAGCTGTTGCAATAGCAATACTTTTGGGGCATAATGTCGCAAATGCGACGTGTTCCTCCAAATGTCGCAATTATGACACGTTGTCTAAGTGTCGGTATTGAAACAATTTTCTATAAACGTCGGTATAGTGACGGTTTCGGGAAGGATTGAAAAAATTTGGGGAAATTTCTGACATTTGGTCAAAAGCGTCGGAACCAAGTGTCGGAATTTCTCCCAAATGTAGTAGTTCCTTTTGTGTCACCTTTGTAAATCCTTCAATCCTATCCCAAGTTGTTCTGAAGGGGGGATGTTAGGATATTCCGACACATAGGAAATAGTTAAGTATAACTTGGTCTAGCATAGATTTAGGTAAAGTGTGTATCTTTAGTATGTACATTTGTAACTAATAATCCGATGGTCACGAAATGTAGTGATCTGATAGTTCAATCTCTCCTCCTTATTACAGATACTTGATATTTCGCTTAACACCTGATTGGTCCATGATCTCTATTTAAAGAGCATGGAGGGTCATTTTTCTGGTAACCGTTTATGAGAGAAGCTTATGTAAATTTTATTTCTTTATATTAATAAATTTCCTGAAGTGGTCACGTTGGCTCAAGTCATGGACTTTTTCCCTCTTCGAGGGTATTAACCATGTCAAATACTGGTGTACTGATTTGTGATTTTTTTGTGAGCGATGATCTTTGGTGTTTGATCTAAGGAACTTACCCTGTAAATTCCTACAGGGCCTACAAAAATACTTGGAAAACAACAACAAAATTCAGTCCTTATGACCTAGTCTATGGCAAGAAAGCTCTGCTTTAGGTTGAATTTGAATTCAACACCTTAAGGATGGTAGCTAAGTTAGACCTAGATATATCAAATTCCAAAAAAGAGAGGTTGTTGCAATTAAATGGATTGGATGAGTTCAGGATACAAGAAATCATGCACACATAGGTAATTCAATTGCAAAGGAAGGTTTGGCATGACAATAACATTAAGGAAAAGACCTTTCAAGAAGGAGAATGGGCATTGTTGTATGACTCATGGTTATAGGACTTCAAAAGAAAACTGATGACAAGATAGATGGGACCCTACAAAGTGGACAAATTTTATGGTAATGATGCAATTTAGATCATAACCATATATGAGGAAGTAACTCCCCTAATTTTCAATGGTTACAGGCTCAAATTTTACAGTAAGCCCCTGTGTAGGGCATAATTTATAAATTCCATAAACAAGGAGGTGTATATCATGGGAAAATCCATAGTTTCTAGTGCCTCCTAAAAAACAAAATAATAATAATAAAGAGGCATGGGTGAAAACCTCTTTGAGGCACCCTAGGCCAACTCCAGGGTTGAAAACCTCCATGAGGCAGTCTTGGAGAAAGAAAAATAAAAATAAAAGAAAAATAAAATGGAGAATAAAAGATCCTTGGGTGAAAACCTCTCTAAGGTGCCCAAGGCAGGTCTATTGTTTGAAACCCTCTGTGGAGGTAGACCATTTTCCTTTAAGAAAAAAACAGAAAAAGAGAAAAATAAAGAAAAAATGAAAAAAAAGAAGAAATACCTATGCATTTATGTGTTTTCCGGTTTTGTAGGTTAACAAATGAAGATGGTTTTTGGGATCCAGAGGATCAATTTCTCTTCATTATTTCTTACTCTCTACTTACACACTCCGTAAGCCACTCCATCATACATCGCTTCATAACTTTCACCCATCATATAGGCAACAATTTCATTTTTTCCCTAAACTATAATTGCTACAGGAAAATTAGGAAACTACAAGATTCCTGTAGCACTATATAAAACTCTTGTAAATGCCAGAGGAAACTCCTTTGTGTAGAAAAATGATTCCTAAGGGATTTTAAACTTCATTTAGGGTATGATAATTCATTTTTTTCCCATACCTACTGTTAGCACTCAGAATGAACCTCAAGGATGAGAAGAGGCAACTCTGAGGTAACCACAGACCAAGCTTTCGATCTGGCATCTAGCCCTGCCAAACCAGAGAGGGCAATCTCTTTTCCAAAAAAACATGGCTGCAATAACTGAATCTTAGGCTAGCTATTAAGAATAAGGATTTGGTTGAAAATTGTGGGTTGAAAACAGCAAGAGAAGGGACTATTGGGCTATGAATTTGGGGCTAGTTTCTACCGACAAACTTGGGGCAAAGTAAGCGCAATGTACAACCAGATTAAAGATGTAATGAGAGAAGAAAAGAAGGAAAATACCTTTTCCCTGTATGCATCAATCAAGGGATGGATCTATAGTGAAAAATTTATAAGAAAGAGAAGCACATGGTTACTCAACAAAGCATCTAACAGAGGATGGATTCTGAAAAGATAACCAATACATCAAACAACATAATCATTGTGAAAGGAGCATCGTGCATGGATGGATTCCTAACACTTCCCTTAGATAATGTTGTAACCAAATTAGCAGAAAAAATAAAGCATGGAAATGAATTTACAAGAAAAACATGCTACACATTAAAAACTGTGATGAATCCCAAATTTAAAGAGCAGAAAAAGCTTTATTAAAATAATATTCAAGGAAAAATTTACACAGTCCAATAGAAACCTCACTTTGCTGCAAAAATCCCCACCCTTACACTCTAAAATTCATAAAATATATATAATTTTATCGTCCCTGTATTAAGGGAATTGAGCTCAACCATCTTCTTCAAAATAGAATTAGTGACATTAAATTTGGACCGAATTTCTGAAATTAGGTGTCAAAGATGAACTCGTATCTCCTGAATCATAACACCTGTTAAAAAAATGAAAGAGATTTTTGTAGATAAGTTCATTTTGGAGAAACGCCTGTCTCAAATTTTTGAAATTCATTTCCAGTTGCTCGGAATCTGTGCCACAAAATCATCTCTAAAACAGAAAATCATTAAAAATTTAAATCTGTAAAAATGAGCTGTAAATATCTAGTCAAATATTCCAATTCAGGACACCTGTGAATCAAATGAGAGAGGTTTTTGTTATATGGCTCATTTTTAACAAAAACCTCTTTGGGTTTCTCAAAATTACTTTCCATAGATTGTAACATGGCACTGCACTAAAATGACTAAAACAGTAAAATAACCGCAAAATTTGTTTTTTTTTAATGTAGGCTTCAAATATCACTGCATATCTCCCACATAGTAACATTTGTGCATAAATTGAAGGAGGTTTTTGTTATTTGGTATGTGATGGACAAAAACCTCTTTCACTTTTGTAAAATTCCCATCCAAACTGATTTTTTAGTAAACTTGTCCCTGTGTGCAACAATTGACCTCAAAACATGCATAAAAAACAATCAATCATCCATTTCGATCATATATTCTAATCCAGAAACCAATTACGGGATTGTGATATACTGTTGGAAATATTTTTCGGAGCTCCTTCTGATGGACGCATTTACGACGTGTTTTTCACTAAAGATCATGTGAAAAACATCTAACAAAACCAGACATAGTAAGAGCCCATTTTGATCCTTGGTGATAGGCTGTGAAGACTGGAACTAACATCGACCTTTTTAGGGATGGAAACTCCTTGGAGGTGTCAAGAACACCATAGACCAAGTGCCTCATCCATTGGGAAATACGGTCAGCAAACCTCTGTAAACCCAAAAAACTCATACCAATCCAAAAACATATACATACTGCAATATGTACATAAACCAATACCGGAAGCTGAAATGCTACCTTGGGCAGCTTATTTATGCACAAACCTACCCTAATTTGTAGCAAAATTGATAGATCAAGTAATGATATAATTCCAGACCAACCAATCAAGTAACTGTGACAAGGATGCTGCTTGGAAGTGCTTGAACCAGGACACAACTGGAAATGCTGACAGCCATACATGCACAAAAGGAGTCTGGCTGTATAAAAGGAATCGTAGAACAATCTGATAAAAACATCCTTTTTTTTTACTCTAAGAGATTCTACAAATGTTTGACAATTTGCTACATGTTCAAGAGTCAAAGCCAGATCTTCCCCATTGAATTTAGGGCCATCACTCAAAATATATGCATCCTTTGGTAATTGATTAGGAAAACCAAGAAGATTAGAAAAATCAATACATGAATACCTTGAACAAATAGAAGCAACAATTGAGTCCTTCCTTTAGCCAATGGAGCCACCATCAATACTTTGAAACTCGAGATTTCGAACAATGGAGTCATCAGGTAGATGATTTCAGCCTTAATATGTGTCTGACTACTATCCACCATTAGCAATCAAATCTGCAACTTGAACAATCTTTCCTGGATAATATTTGTCACCTCGTCCCCGGCAACGGCGCCAAAATGTTATCACTCAGAATGAACCTCAAGGCTGAGAAGAGGCAACTCTGAGATAACCACAGACCAAGCTTTCGATCTCGCATCTAGCCCCACCAAACCAGAGAAGGATCTCTCTTTTCCAACAAAACACGGATGCAATAACTGAATCTTAGGCTAGCTATGAAGAATAAGGATTTGGTTGAAAATTGTGGGTTGAAAACAGCAAGAGAAGGGACTATTGGGCTATGAATTTGGGGCTAGTTTCTGCCGACAAACTTGGGTCAAAGTAAGCGCAATGTATAGCCAGATTAAAGATGTAATGAGAGAAGAAAATAAGGAAAATACCACTGCCTTGTAGGCATCAATCAGGGGATGGATCTACAGTGACAACTTTAGAAGAAAGAGAAGCACAGGGTTCTCAACAGAGCATCTAATAGAGGATGGATTCTGAAAAGATAACCACTACATCAAACAACATAATCATTGTGAAAGGAGCATCATGCATGGATGGATTCCTAACACTTCTCTTAGATAATGCTGTAACCAAATTAGCAGAAAAAACAAAGCATGGAAATGAATTTACAAGAAAAACATGCTACACATTAAACATCGTGATGAATCCCAAATTTAAAGAGCAGAAAAAGCTTTATTAAAATAATATTCAAGGAAAAATTTACACAATCCAATAGCAGCCTCAATTTTCTACAAAAATCCCCACCCTTACACTCTGAAATTCATAAAATATATACAATTTTCTCATCCCTGTATTAAGGGAATTGAGCTCAACCATCTTCTTCAAAATAGAATCAGTTACATTAAATTTGGACCGAATTTCTGAAATTAGGTGTCAAAGATGAACTTGTATCTCCTGAACCATAGCACTTGTTACAAAAATGAAAGAGGTTTTTGTAGATACGGTGATGCTGGAGAAAACCCTCTCTCAAATCTTGGAAATTAGTTTCCAGTTTCTCAGAATATGTGCCACAATATCATCTCTAAAACAGAAAATCATTAAAAATTTAAATCTGTAAAAATGAGCTGTAAATATCTAGTCAAATATTCCAATTCACGAAACCTGTGAATAAAATGAGAGAGGTTTTTGTTATATGGAGCATTATTAACAAAAACCTCTTTTGGTTTCTTGAAATTACATTTCCATATATTGTAACATGGCACCGCACTAAAATGATTAAAATAGTAAAATAACCGCAAAATTTGTTTTGTTTTAATGTAGGTTTCAAATATCACTGTATATCTCCCACATAGTAACATTTGTGCATAAAATGAAGGAGGTTTTTGTTACTTGGAATGTGATGGAAAAAAACCTCTTTCACTTTTGTAAAATTCCTGCCAAACTGATTTTTTAGTAAACTTGTCCCTGTGTGCAGCAACTAACCTCAAAACATGCATAGCAAAGAATCAATCATTCATTTCGATCATATCTTCTGATCCAGAAACTGGTTATGGGAGCGTGATATACCGTTGGAAATATTTTTCTGAGCTCATTCTAATGGACACATTTATGACATGTTTTTCATTGAAGATACTGTGAAAAAAATCTAACAAAACCAAACATAGTAAGAGCCCATTTTGATCCCTGGTGATAGGCTGCGAAGAATGGAACTAACACCTACCATTACCAAACCCCTATTTCACTCCATGAACAAGGTTTGCCTATCTAATCCCTATGATTCAACTTTGGCAGCTAAATCATTGGAAACTTGGCATAGGAACCCTTTCTCTTGCCTATCCTCCACTCCATTAGTTCCATGACTTCCTCCATATCCTCCATAAACCATATGCCTCCATTTCTGAACAAATTGAAAAAAGAAGAGGCAGGAAATAGACTCCTACAGGTATTAGAAAGTTTCATGTAGAAAATATGTGTGTGGCAGAGCAAGGCCAAGAGATGAAGGAAATTTGATGTAGATGACTCTAGGAGGCCAATAGCAGACTCCAGAGGGACAATAACACTAGCCATGGCATCTGAAGCCCTCCATGCAGTACCTGAAAAAGAAAGAAAACAAGAAAAGGGTAAGCAACTCACTCAAAAAAGATAGCCAGCTCACTCAGGAAAATTTTCTCACTCAGAAAACAAATAAAAATATGAAGACACAGGAAATAAAAGACTAAGGATTCCACGACCAACTCTATATCCTTGCACTAGCTCCTTCAACACCTCACCAACACCAGGTAAGCTCAGGTATGACCTGTCACCTCTCATTGTGCATCCATAATGGCCAAAGTAGTTGAATGTTGAGTTTTAGAAATTTAAAAGGAAAAAAGGTGGAAAATTAACTTGGCCACATTCGTAAAGTGAAACTGGAGGAAAATTGAAAGTTCATGCCACCTAGGCAATTGAAATTGAGTCAAGTAATATTGGATGAGTATGAATGGAAGTGATCATGAGGTCAACAATGATTGACTGAAGTGGGGGCCAACGGTCTCAAAGAGGAAACTCGTGTTAAGTACAAGTCACCACAATGCTCCAAATTTGGTTAAAAATCCAATAAAGTTAAGATTTGTCTCATTTTGTAATATTCCTAAATTAGCTTCAGCTAATGGGAATATTAATTTTGTTTTAAAAACTTAGATGGATGAATAAATGGGCAAGGAGGCTCATAGTTTGCTCAAGTATGAATAAAAATCCCTCATAATGTGAAAAGGGATCATGAAATAACTAGAGCAAGCATCCACATGTGTGACCAAGGTCTAAACTATGTGGACAAGGTTAAGTTTGAACAAGTCAACATGATTTATTCTCAAAGAAGTGGATCCTAAATAAAGCCAGCTCAATGTGAATGGAGATCAATCCAGCTAGTTAAAATGAAGGCACCTTGAGTGTGAAAAGGAAAAGGGCATGAATATTCATTCAAGGTTGAATAAATCAAATAGCATTGTAAAAGGATGAGAAAGGCACATGGGGACAACGTAAATATGGTGGAGGAGCCTTTACATGGAAGCAACCTCATAGTGGGTGGGACCCATGGTGAGGAAGCTCATCAATTATATAACAGATGAGATGGAAAGCATATGGACATATTGGAGATTATATTTTTATGTGTTCTTCTTAGAATTCCTGCATAATTGGCTATTTAGCTAAGTTGCTACACTGCTTAGTGCAAGGGTTTTCTCGGGCGGGGATTCCCTACCCTTTCTTGGAGATCTTGTCTAAGAAATCTAAGAGGAGGTCTCTGATCTGAATTTTCCACTAACTGGTGTTGGGACAAGCACTTAACTTCAGCAAAAATGTAGTCCCTTCAGAAAACTACGTTATTTCTTAAGGTGTGGAGTGGGAGGGGTCAAAACCCCATTTTGAGGAGCTAGTTTCCCAAGAGGAGGATCGACCTTTTTTTGGGAAAGCTAGAGGAAGCATCTACAAAAATTTATTTGCATGTTAAGCCATTTTTATGCCGAGGTTCAGCTACACAGCATGATTCAGCGATAGATTTGCAACAACTCTTTCATGTATATCATTTCTATCAAGAAACCCTTGTCAGGTCTTCTTGGATCTGTATAAAAGAGATTAGAACTCTGTTTTTATACCTCATTGAGTAATATAATAAGAATATCTGATTTATTTCTCTATTTTCTGAGTTTGACCTCCATTAGACTGCGCATTCTCTTATGCAACAACTCCGGTGTGTTGCAGTCTTGGGGTTTTGTCAATTTTAAGTTGTTTTGAGCATGGGAGGCCTATTTAACTAGGCTAAAGGCATTTGTTTCTGAAAATATTTTGCATGCATGTCTTATATTTTCTATTCTAAGGGAAAAAACTGTTATTTTTCACTGTTATAACTCAGTATTCATAAAATAACGTTTTTGGGGCCAAAACTGTTGCTTTTCCTCACTTGGTGACATTGTATTAAGGCATAGTTTGTTGCTGTGATTGTTCTATGGAGCTATATGTTTAAATACAATACATGAGTTGATTAGTTTCTGTTCTCCAACTTTGGAATACCTTAAGTTATTCTTATTGTTGTAGAAAATCCCAGTTTTGGGATATTACAGTGGTATCAAAGCAACAATCTTTGCTCAGCCTGTGAGCTTCAAGAATTCTGGAGTATTATCATGGGGAGGAGGAGATTTGTAGAAGAAATTGGAGCAAACCCTTTTTTTCTGGAGAAAATAAGTTCTCAAAACTTCTCTTTCCAAATATGGAGGGCATCAAAGAAATGAGGAGGGAGAAATATGAAAATCCCTCAGCAAGATCTATACAAGAGGAAGATTCTAAATCCTCATATTATGGATATGAGCACTCAACCATATCATCAGATCTACCACGTTCTATCAGAAATTTCTTCATGAAGAGGAAGAAAGGAGATGTTCCAAAGAGGAACACTCTTGGTGATTATTTGCAGGAATATGAAGCTCAATTTGAGGAGTTCAAAGATTACTTGAATTTCCAAGGGTTTTTCCAAATGAAGGAGGAAAGGAGCACAAGGAGCAAGAAGCAGGGTGAGGTTAGATTCTTTCTATCTACTTTTGATGGATCACCTCTATGTCCAGCTAGGGCTTGGGTGAAGGAGCTAGACACCTTTGTACAACAACACCAAGTTTCAGAAATTGAAGCCATCAAAGTAGCAGCGCTGCATTTCGCGGGTAAGGCCTATGCTTGGTGGTCGTTTGAATCATTTTCCTTAAAGAATACAAATACATCTACTTATGCAAGGTTCATTAAGAGATTAGTAGAGAGGTTTGATGATATTTCATTTTCTATTGAGACTATCAAACTACATCAAACAAAACTTTTGCATGAGTTGGGAGGGTCTATAAATCCAACTCCGTTTCTGAGAACCACTAAAGAGTAGGTGAGCTTGTTTGATACTTTTCCAAGGGCAAGATCTCCTTTGGATGAAGGGCTTTATTCTCAAAAGGAAGACATGAAGATTCCATCTTCAAAAGAAGACCAAGATCTAGGGTCTCTTTTTGCAGGTAAGGCAACCTCAAGTATTGAAGAGGAGAAAGGGAAGACAGGAGAAGATAACGCAGTCATGAAAATGGCACCTCAAGCACCTCATGAAGAAGAGGATGGAACACTTGCTCCAAGAAAAGAAACTCTTGCACTCTTGCAAGGAGTTCCAAAAGGTCTCACACATAGAGCTCTTGGCATAACACATGAGCAGCATGTACCATCATTGCCAAATGATGAGATTTGGAGAATAGAAGGAGGAAAAGAGGAGGAAGGAAATCACAAGATGAAGAGCATGTACCCATATTTGTTTCAAATCTTGAAAGAGCAAAGAAGGCAAGAGGACCCATGCAATAAAGGTAGGGGCAAATCTGTCCACCTACATCCACATCCTACTCTATGCCTTGATGCCTCTTTGCAAGGAGGCATTTCACCAGGAAGACCTCCTGATTGGAGGAAAAATAAAGTGTTCTCTCAACTATATCCAGCAAAAACATATTTTTCTAGAGAGGGAGCCTTGAAAGGAGCCACTACAATGCTGAGGATCATTTATGGAAGACTAAGCAAATTTCTGAAATTCACCTTGCTATCTTCCATTCATCTATTTGCATTGGAAAGGATAGATTTAGGAATCTGTGTTGATATGAGCATAGTATCAAAAGGCCATTCCATATCTTTGGAGCAGCAGAGGACACTCCAATATATAATGAGAATTTCTAAACATAACAAAAATATATTCCCATTTTTTTATGCAGGAGAAAAATTGTGGAAGTTTTGGAGTAAGAGAACCTTTCAAAAGGAGGGTGACTCTCCTAAACTTCAATCTTGTCTTAAGCAAGATCAGCCACAAGAGAGGCAACATAGGAAAGTTGGGAATACTCCAACATGTGACTTTTGTATCCAGCATGTCAAGGAGGAGAGCTATCATATGACAGATACATCATTTCATACCTCTACAACGCTGTCAATGTTGGGAAGCCTAGACCCCTATTGGGAGTCCCAACTCTTGATGGAATATTCCAAGGACCTATTCACATGTAAGGTTCTTGATGGGCAAGCAATGGATGGGAAGTATAAGGTATTTTATGGGATAATTTATGTCCATGATCAGATCTACTTAACTAAAGATTCCAAACTCAAGAATAAACTACTTAACACAACCTATGAGGTCTTGCTTTCAAACCCAACTGGTTTCATTAGAACATATCATACTATCTTAGATGGATTCATGTGGGAGAATTTCAAGGAGGAGATGCACTCTCATATGAGTAAGTGCATGGATCATTTGCTGGTTAAGAAGGAACATAGCTCTTGGGAAGAGTTATCATTATCACCTCCTTATCCATTGAGTGTGAGAAGGAGCTCATCCATGAGCTACCTTGTTGATTTTAAACGAGTGTATGATAAACATTGTATTGTTGAACCTCATGATGAATTTATTATATACTTGCATTTTATTAACACTCATGTGTAGGTCCTGGCTCCAAGAGGGGGCACTTTTTCTGATGGGCTTCATGAGCCACTTTGGGCCATGAACAAGGGTGATGCTAGCCATTCCTTGGGAGATCTTGGAGAGGTGATGTAATCTTCATGGTATGATTCCTTAACACCAACCATCATACACCTTCTCCAAGCATTCAAGAAGGATGGGGCAGCAAAAAAGTGCTGGGGAGAACACTTTTCATATCATATTCTATGGCAGTGAAGAGGAAAACTACGCTGTTTGCACATGAGGGACCATTTTCCTCCTCCATTATTGCATATGGTAGCCGGCATGATCTTACTTATGATCCCACATGCTGAAGATGTTATTATCTTTGATGGGTGCATGGTTGGAGGAGAGGCACACTTTTTGGATGTGTCCTTGGGGGAAGAAAGTCCCTACATTTTCTGCACTACATGTTCTAAGGGGAGCATGGGAAACTATATGGCCACCATTGTATACCACTTGTTTCTTTATGATGGGGACCATATGTTTTTTTGGAGCACTTGGGGAATGACTCTCATGAGAAATTGGGAGGAGCTTTTCTATGAATTACCGAGATGGAAGGTGATTCATTTTATTTGGATGATAGCATAGAGGAGGGAGACCTTCATTGATGATGAAATTCCCCATGATTGCCATCACTTTTATCTTGAAAAGGCCATGGATCAGCAAGGAGGTTTCCACGTAGACCTTCCATTATTTTATAAGGAAGTCCCTTTGGGTTATTCACCAAGGGCCAAATTGCACACTTGGGAGGAGCCATTGGGAGATGGAATTTTTGCAGAAATTCTGAAGCAATGGTGGAGAATATTGGCTGAAGGGGCCACCAGAGAAGGAGGGGAGATTTTGCAGCACCCTTGCAGTTGCTTGAGGATAACCAACAATTGGGAGGGGGAGACTGTAATATTCCTAAATTAGCTTCAGCTAATAGGAATATTAATTTTGTTTACAAAACTTAGATGGATGAATAAATGGGCAAGGAGGCTCATAATTTGCTCAAGTATGAATGAAAATCCATGATAATTTGAAAAGGGATCATGAAATATCCAGATCAAGCATCCACATGTGTGAACAAGGTATAAACTATGTGGACAAGGTTAAGTTTTACCAAGTCAACATGATTTATTCTCAAAGAAGTGGATCCTAAATAAAGCCAGCTCAATGTGAATGGAGATCAATCCAGCTAGTTAAAATGAAGGCACCTTGAGTGTGAAAAGGGAAAGGGCATGAAGATTCAGTCAATGTTGACTAAATCAAACAACGCTGTAAAAGTATGAGTAAGGCACATGGGGACATCGTAAATATGGTAGAGGAGCCTTTACATGGAAGCAACTTCACAGTGGGTGGGACCCTTGGTGAGGAAGCTCATCCATTATATAATGGAGGAGATGGAAAGCATATGGACATATTGGAGATTATATTTTTATGTGGTCTACTTAGAATTCCTACATACTTGGCTATTTAGCTAAGTTGTTGCACTGCTTAGTGCAAGGGTTTTCTCGGGCAACGATTCCCTACCCTTTCTTGGAGATCTTGTCTAATAAATCTAAGAGGAGGTTTCTGATCTGAATTTTCCACTAGTTGGTATTGGGCCAAGCACTTACCTTCAGAAAACTGCGTTATTTCTTAAGGTGTGCAGTGGGAGGGGTCAAAACCCCATTTTGAGGAGCTAGTTTCCCAAGAGGAGGATCATCCTTTCTTTGGGAAAGCTAGAGGAAGAATCTACAACCATTTATTTGAATTTTCAGCCATTTTTATGTAGAGCTTCAGCTACATAGCATGATTCAGCCACAGATCTGCAGTATTTCTTTCATGTATATCATTTCTGTCAAGAAACCCTTGCCGGGTCTTCTTGGATCTGTATAAAAGAGATTAGATCTCTGTTTTTATGCCTCATTGAGTAATATAATAAGAAGATATGATTTATTTCTCTATTTTTTAAGTTTTACCTCCATTATACTGCGCATTCTCTTATTCAGTAACTCCGATGTGTTGTAGTCTTGGGGTTTTGTCAATTTTAAGCTGTTTTGAGCATGGGAGGCCTGTTTAACTAGGCTAAAGACATTTGTTTCTGAAACTATTTTTCATGCATGTACTATATTTCCTATTATAAGGGACACAACCATTATTTTTCACTGTTATAACTCAATATTCAGAAAATAACGTTTTTGGGGCCAAAACTACTACTTTTCCTCACTTGGTGACATTGTATTAAGGCATAGTTTGTTGTTGTGATTGTTATATGGAAGCTATGTGTTTAAATACACTACATGAGTTGATTAATTTCTTCTCTCCAACTTTGGAATACCTTAAGTTATTCTTATTTTTGTAGAAAATCCTGGTTTTGGGATATTACACATTTTCACCATTGTGTTGAGCATTTTGAAGATCAGCAAGAGCAGGGGAGCGGTGGGAGCCATCATAAGAGTAGCATAAAGGTTTGGTCTTGCATGCACCATCGTGCTACAGGAAACAACATTTTTCTACAGGAAACCTCACCAGCAGACCAGCAAAGGCTTAGAGGGAAACACATAGTCACATGTGGGTGAATTGGCTTGCCAAAGGCTCCATATATCAAACCAAAATAGCATAGGACCAAGGTAAGTGGATTTTCATCCTCTAGCACTGAAATTTCTACATACAATAGACACTCAACAAAAGTAAATTTGACAGTTAAAGGGTAAGATAATTTTCTTGAATTTTGCTTCAAGGCTTCCATCTCCAAGGGATACCTCTAAAAACCTCTCACCAGTTTCATCTAACAACATTCAAATGGGAAAGGGATTCAATAGAAGGGAGCCTATATACATTAAGAGAATCAGGCATCATCCTCAGGTTATGGAAATCTTCTGAAATCACCAATGGATAGGGTTTTTTGAGCTATTCAAAGGTTCTGATGAGGAAATAGCTAAATAATTTGCAGTGGCTATGCACTCACATTCAGAAGAGAGAGTCACCACTGTGATTAGAGGACTAGACATTACACTATCTCCTAAACTCATAAGCAAAGTTACCACCTTTCCCTTAGGATTCAAATTGGTTAAGGAAAGAATGCATAGCACTACCGCAAAAAAGAATTTCTTTCTACCAGGAGAGGAGTATATTGAAGATAAAAATGGAGTAAGGAGAGAGAGCCTTCCGTACCCCTGGGATGAAGTTTCCTTATACATCATGAAATTCATCTCTTGTGACTATGGGTATCATTTCAAATAGTGAAATGAACTTAGGGTCCAAGGAGAGTTCCCACTTGAACATATATTAAGTGTCCCTCACTTCCTCCTAAACTCCATCAATGATGTTATCACAAAATCTGACCTTGATAGGCTGCACATCAAGTAGACTCTGAGTAACTCTTTCAAACCAATCTTTTGGCTGAGGCTTAGCCTCCTCAACCTGAGAGGGCTCTCTCAATAGGTTTAATATTTTTGATTAATGATTAGATGGCTAACTCTAGGAATAAAAAGGATAAAAATGTATAACTGGTTGAATCAAAAATTAGCAAACACTCATTGGGCCATGGAGTCAAGATAGTCTTCAACAAAACATCATAATCTGTAAAAACATGGAAGTCAAGGCACTTGGAGTCTAGGTTTATGAGAAAAACAATAACACAGTGATAAAACACAGTCTATTTTCATGTGAAGGAAGTTAGAGCATTTTCAAATGAATTCTAAGTAACACATACAAATACTACTGCAAGTAGGTAATTGAAAAAGCCATAGAAAAATGATACACTTAAACTTCTTGTGAATCTTGAGTAGTCAAACAAATATCTGTATTAAGTTGAGAAGAACACAGTGACATACAGTAACACAGTTTCCTTGCTAATTAAAAATGCCAACTTCATCATTGAATACTAGTTTCTTGGATGACTTCATCTTTTTATGTTTTCCTTCATCATTTTTTATGAAATTAGCTTGAACCAAAGGGGAATTTTCTATTAAGCCTGGAGTATCACTTGCTCTTGAAATCACTGCTTTACCCTTTTCTTTTGCAATTTGACTGTTAGTAAATCTCTGTTGAACCTGTTTATTAGCTGAATATTCCTGTGCAATCTCTTTAACTTCAACTATCCTTTTTTTTTCAGGTTGAGGAGTTTCAATAATAACCACTGATGCTTTTCCTACTGGCTCTTTCACCTGTTTCCTGGGTTTTAGCTTAACAAACCTTTTTTACCTTGTCATTATAGGCTTGCTGGATTCTGTAGGTGGAGTTTCTTTTCCTTTAGGGTTACTGCCTGTAGTTTGTGCCTCCACTCCAAAACCACATAAAAACAAAAATGATGACCATTCTCTATTGATCGTTCGGAGTTCATGTAATACCATCAGCTTGATTAAACCATGGTGGCATAAAGAGGTTTCACACCCTTCAGACTTCATTTGAACTTTGTATGCCATCTTAGCTATACTTCTATATAGAAAAAATGGAAAATCTAAATATATCATGCCAGCAAAGTGCAACAGAAGTTTAAAATGATATGAATATACTTTATGACACCTTCCCTCACAAGTAAAATACCTCTGGATGTTATATAGAAAATTGGCATATGAATCTTTGATGCAGCTCTTGGGAATTGCGTTGTTAAATCCATTTTTGCAAAATCTAGCTTTAGAAACACTTTGCATGCCTCCATGTCAAATCTGAAACCTTTGAACCATCTCTCTTGCCCCCTAGGAATCTCTGTTACTAAGGCAATAATCTCAGGAGTAACTGGCAAGTTTAAGATTCCAATTTTTGTGTTTGAGCGAGTAAAATGTAAAGCAAACTCCTTTGTCACCTGACTGTGTCCTCCTTGTAACTTTTCACAAAATTTCAACACCCTGCTTTCTTGAAAGCCTCCAATACTGATTTGTCTTTAGTTAGGGTTCCTATGCTTTGAAGCTTTGTCCTTAAACAATGTCCTGACCTGTGATTTTTCTTCTCCTCAGTCATTTTTGTCTTTGAATTTCTGAAAGTTTCCCGTGAACTCTGATAATCAGCCTCGCTTGAATTCAAAACAGTCAGCCTCACTTGATTAGAGTAATCAGCCTCGCTTGTCAACCTCGCTTGATAATGGATAATAGAATCTTTAGTGTGAGATTACCACAAGCTTTACTCTTGAAAACGGTCTGTTGGAGTGTTTTGCATACAAACTGGAATAAGAAACCAACCAGCCCTTTCAAATTTGAACTTAGATTTCATAAATGAAACCTATACGAATGCAATGATGATTTTGAATGGCTATTTGTCTTGGAAATGACCTCTAATTGACACCCAATGATGAAAAACTAACATAATTTGAATGATTTTCTGATTTTACATGACCCTCTACGAATCCGCACTTTCGTAGCGCACTTAGTGTATTTTCGGAGAAATGCACTACGAAAGTAGCTGCGCTTTTGTAGCACAAAACAATTTTTTCCCGTTGAATGCACTACGAAAGTGTGGTTTCGTGGCTAATTTCAGAAAAATTTTCAAAGGGTTAAAATATGAATTATAAATAGAATATGGGAACTTTAAACCATGGAATGAGGTTGTCAAACTTTATTTGGAAATGAAAATGATGATTTTTAGACTCTAACCCTATCACTTACCCCTTAAAACATGAAATGACTGAACACCTATCTAAGACCATGACTAGGAATAAGGTAACTGTCAAAGTTTGGAAAAAAAAAAAAAAACTTTTATGGTGATAACAGTGGCTCCACTTGGGATAGTGTGCCCCTATGGTACACTAAGAACCCGTAGCTCCAGTGCTATCCATTTTTTGATAAAACAGAAAAAACTTTTATTTGATTTGACAAGCATCTTCTTCAAACTGTTTGGGCCTTCACCTCGGGCTTAAGCTCTCTGTTTCAACTTGTCATTATTAGCAATAAAACTGACAAAGATGAAATATGTACAATGTCATGAGTGATTGATAAAACTTCAGCAAGTTTAATGGTTTAGGAACCTGACATTAACAGGCCCTCCAGCATATGATCCTTCATCAATTTCCTGCAATATGTAAGTGTTGTTCCCATGAAAGCTAGCTATCTTAAAAGGACCCTTCCATAAATTATCAAACTTACCATGCTTTCCCTTTTCCTCAATTTTGGCCTCCCATTTCAACACTTTGTCTTGTATTTGGAAACTATCTTCCTTAATCTTCTTGTCAAATGTACTTTTAATTCTGTTTTGAACATGCTGATGGCTTTCATAAACTTCATTTCTCTTTTCCTCCAAAGCTATCAACTGGTTGATTTGATGTAGGGGCATTAGACACTAGCCAGCAATGTAGGAGTTTTGTCCACATGCTGTGGCTAGGAGGGTTTGAAAAAATTTGAATTGTAACAGCTAGGTGTCAATACCTCAGCTGACTGCATTATTTAGATTAGTTAGAGTTAGTGGAAGTCAAATAGTTAGCCATCTGTCATATTTCAATTACTTGAATGAATTGTAATTAGACCTTTGATTTCTAGAATGGTCCTCTCAGAGGAACCGAAGAGTCATATGTTTGTGTATATAAATGTAATCCCTCGGATGTATGGAAAGAAGAAAAAAGAAGAGAGGAATAGAGAGATTTCTGCAATAAACTCTGTGTGTTCACAATTGTTTCCAGTTAAATGATTTCGAAGTTTGTTGCCATTGGATTGACTCGAAACTCTATCTGTGAAGAGATTGTTTAATTGCGAAATGATTGAATTATGTGCATTACTGGGTTGAACTATCATGTAGATTCCGCATTCCCCTATCAATTGATTCCTTCAAAGTTGTTTGAACAGGCTCTGTCGAATAAATCCCCACTTACAGAAGAAGTCTGCGTAAACCCTGGTCGTTGAAATCAGTTTAATAGAAATCCCACTTAATAAATAAATTACGGTTGTTCGTTGTTAATTAGAATTTCCAACCCGAGTAGCAACCTTGAGTTAAGGCAGACGAAAGAGCACGCAACCCCGAATGAACCTTGGTTAGTCACTGTACAAAAACCACGGTGGAATTACAAAGGCGGATTGCCCATATCGCACCGCTTTTGGTGTATAAGCGGTATTTCCCGGCCGAGGAGTGATCCCATAGAGGAGTCTACGCGTGGCAGGGTGGACCCGCGGAAAACCGCTGTCAAAGTGTGCCATCATGAGTTAAAGTTCGGCATTGGAAACCGAGCGATATTGACGAGAGTCGTTGGTCTGGGAAGGAGCCATCGAATGGTGATGGCACGTTGGACTTGCCCAGAGTTTAACTAAGGTGCACGGAGGATAGCCAAGCACGATATGTGCATTTGATTGGTTATTGATATACACATATAGGTGGGGCCGAAGCGAAAGATCTATTACAAAGCTTTTGTTTACAAAGCGTGGAGTACTAATATAAATTCCGAAGGTCTAAACATTGGATATAAGGTTGGCGGTATAATGTAAAGCCAAAATATATATAATAAAAAGGTCGTTGTTTATGTTATTTATCAAATTCCTCTAATTTGATAAATAAATCAAAGAAGTCAATTAAGATCACGTGGAGTAAAAGGAAGGGGTACACAGAGGAGGGAAATGCTGACAGAGCCACATCACAATTGACCATCTCTCCTTGGGGTGGAATTTCAGCATTGTTGCGTCATTTGTCGTATCAGAGCCAAGTTTTAAGGTTGTTTTTGCAGAAGAGTTGACATGGCTATCCGAGTTGGTAGAGGTGCTGGTAGAAGAAGACCTGTTGCCAACGCAGAGGTGTTGGGGATGTTGCAGAGGGTCGAAGCTAGAATGGATGCCATGGAGCGAAGATAGCCCAGAGATTTGGAAGACATCAGTGAACCTGAAACAGAAGAAGCTGAAGAAAATGTTGAGATTCCTCCTGACATGAGGCTCCTTAGAACTGTTCTGGGGTTTGTAGTTAAGCCCAGAATTGAAGTGTCGAGTTATGCAGGGGGGCTGAATCTAGAGGAACTGGTGGATTGGATAAATGAAATGAATAAATGCTTCGATTATGAAGAAATAAGCGAAGATAAAAGGGTCAAGTTTGCAGTGACAAAGATGAAAGGACATGCTGCACTTTGGTGGGATGGAGTGCATGTAGAGAGGAGGAGAGTTGGCAAGCAACCTATCAAGAGCTGGACCAAAATGATGGCTAAATTAAAAGGTATATTCTTGCCTAGTGATTAACAACTGACATTGTATAAGCAAATGCAGAACCTGAGACAGAGGTTGCTGACAGTAAAGGAATACACAGAGAAATTGTACAGAGTGAGCATAAGGGTTGGGAAATTTCAAGACACACCAGAGAAGACTGCCATATATGTGAATGGTCTCAAGCTGGAGATTGAAGATGAGATTGGTCTCCTGTCTCCTAAGGCAGTGGAAAAGTCCTATCAGATGGCCTTGAAAGTAGAGGAGAAACTCCTGAGGAAACAGTCTGCCAAGAAGAGAGGTACTTTCCATGGAAAGGGAAGTCAAGGTGGTAGAGGAAAGCCTACTATACCCAGGGATGGAGCTAATATTATCTCACCTCAGAATGCATCTATAGAGGATGATGCAAGGGGCAAAAGGGGTTCTTACAGAGGAAAAGGAAGAGGAGGCAGAGACAGAGGGAGAGCTAGAGAGTTGAGGTGTTATAGATGTCAGCAAGTGGGACATAAGCACTATGAGTGTCCAGAGAATGTGGGTGATGGTCCAAGGAATGCTGTTGTTGCCTAGGCTGGAGAAGAGGCAGAAATTGAAGAAGAAATTCTTCCAGAGTGGGGAGAATCCTTGGTGGTAAATAAGGTCCTGTTGAAGCAAGCTAAAGAGGTCACTGAGCCTGCACAAAGGAAGACTTTGTTTAGGAGCATATGCAAAGTCCAAGGGAAATGCTGCCAGCTATTCATTGATAGTGGCAGCACAGACAATCTGGTTTCCACTGAGGTAATAGAGAAGTTGAAGCTGAAGACAAGGGAGCATCCAACTCCCTACAGGGTGTCCTGGCTGCACAAAGGGCACCAGCTGGTTGTAAAAGAGCAGTGTGAGATAGAGCTACAAATGGGAAAATACAAAGATAAGGTCCTGTGTGATGTAATGCCCATGGATGTGTTTCATATACTGCTGGGTAGACTTTGGCAGTTTGACAGAGCAGCAGTACATGATGGCAAGAAGAACACTTACAAGTTCTTCAAGGATGGAGTACCATACATTGATACCCATGGAAGAAGGAGAGCCATCTAGTAGAGTGATTGATCCAAAGACCTTGTTGCTAAGCGGGAAGGAATATCTATAGTAGATAGAAGAAGAAGAGGTAAGCTTTGCTTTAGTTTGCAAACCTAAATTATTTCTTACTTATACGAATATTTCTGATTTACCAGTAGAAATACAAGAGATGCTAGACAATTACTGTGAAATTGTTGTGGATGATTTACCTGATGAGCTGCCACCTGTGAGAAAGATCAGCCATCAGATAGATTTTATCCATGGTTAAAATCTACCAAATAAGGCAGCCTACAGAATGAATCCCAAGTAAAATGAGGAAATCAGGAGACAAGTACAGGAATTGGTGGACAAGGGGCTGATTAGAGAAAGTCTGAGTCCATGTGCAGTACCAGCAGTATTGAGCCCAAAGAAAGATGGAGGCTGGAGGATGTGTACTGATTCCAGAGAAATCAATAAGATCACAATTAGGTACAGATTCCATTTTCCCAGAGTTGAGGATTTGATGGACTGTTTGAGTGGTGCTAAATATTTCTCAAAGATAGATTTGAAGAGTGGATACCATCAGATTAGAATAAGAGAGGGTGATGAGTGGAAAAATACCTTTAAAACAAATGAAGGACTGTATGAATGGATGGTAATGCCTTTTGGGTTGTCAAATGCACCTAGCACTTTTATGAGACTTATGAATGAAGTATTGAAAGATTTCATTGGTAAATTTGTGATAGTGTATATGGATGATATATTAGTTTTCAGCAGAACTAAAGAAGAACATTTACGACATCTTAATCATGTCTTGAAGAAGCTGCACCAAGAGAAACTGTTGATAAATCTGAAGAAATGCTCATTCATGAAAGAAGAGTTGGTGTATTTGGGTTTTGTTGTTTCTGCAGAAGGATTGAAGATGGACCCAGAAAAGGTTAAGGCAATTGTGGAGTGGCCTTCACCTAGGAATGTTTTTGAGGTAAGAAGTTTCCATGGACTTGCTAGTTTTTACAGAAAGTTTATAAGGAACTTTAGTAAGATCAATGCACCCATAATTGAGACAATAGAAAAGAGAAAACAACCATTTAAATGGACTGCTGATGCAGAAAGAAATTTTAAAATTTTGAAGTAAAAGATAACTATGAAGCCTGTTTTTATTCTGCCTGATTTTACTAAACCATTTCAAGTAAAATGTGATGCCAGTGGAGAGGCCATTGGAGCTGTGTTGAGTCAGGATGATAGGCCTGTGGCATATTTCAGTGAAAATCTAAATGACACCAGAAAAAATTATTCCTCTTATGAGAAGGAATTCTATGCAATTGTTCAGGCACTAAAGAAGTGGAGACATTATTTGATGTCCAGGGAATTTTTATTATATTCTGATAATCATGCTTTGCAGTATATTGTACAACAACCCAAGTTGAAACATAAGAATGCTAAATGGGTTGAGTATCTCCAAGGTTTTAATTTTGTTTTGAAACATATAAGTGGCCAAGCTAATAAAGTAGCTGATGCTTTGAGTAGGAGGCACATGCTTGTTCAAGAAACAAAGTTTGAAGTTGTAGGATTTGATTTTCTCAAAGAATTGTACAAAACAGACCCAGATTTTAAAGAAGCATTTGAGGCATGTAGTAACCCTATTTTAACAGATAGAAGCTAGTGGCTGGATTATTTTCTGCAGGAGGAATTTTTATTCAGAAGAAGCCAATTGTGTGTACCAAGATGTTCCATGAGAGAAAATTTGATCAAAGAGAAGCATAGTGGTGGACTTGCTGGACACTTTGGTACTGACAAGACTTATAAGCAGCTGAATCACTTCTATTACTGGCCCAAGATGAGAGCAAAAGTGGACAAATTTGTGAAGAATTACAAGATCTGTCAGTATGCTAAAGGAAGGAGCCAGAATGCAGGATTGTACACTCCCATGCCTATTCCAGACATGCCTTGGGACATGGTGAGTATGGATTTTGTTCTAGGATTTCCCAAGACTCAGAGAGGGAATGATTTAGTCTTTGTTATAGTGGATATATTCTCCAAAATGGCACATTTTATTCCATGCTATAAAACTAGTGATGCCACCCATGTTGCTAACTTGTTCTTCAAAGAAGTTGTTAGATTGCATGGGTTGCCCAAGAGTATTGTTTCAGAAAGAGATACCAGATTTGTGGGTCATTTTTGGAGGACACTGTGGAAGAAACTTGGTACCAAACTAAGTTTCAGCTCAGATTATCATCCTCAGACTGATGGAAAAACTGAGGTGGTGAATAGGAGTCTGGGAAATTTGTTGAGAAGTCTTGCAGGAGAGCATCCTAAGCAGTGGGATCATATTTTTCCCTAGGCAGAATATGCATATAATGACTCACCAAACAGGAGCATAGGGCAGCTTCCATTCATATTGTTTATGGAATGCACCCTAGAGGAATATTAGAATTGAGAAATCTGGGGAAGGCAGAGCTAAGGAGTGTAGATGGTGAGGAATTTTCTTCAGAGATCCAGGCCATACATGAACAAGTGAAACATCAATTACAAGGAAGCAACATCAAATAAAAAAGTAGAGCAGACTTGAGCAGAAAAGAAGTTCATTTTGAAGTATTAGATCAGGTTTTGGCACACTTGAGAAAGGAGAGATTCCCAAAGAATAAGTACAAGAAGTTGAAGTTCAAAAATATTGGGCCATGCAAGATACTTAGGAAGTTTTCTGCAAATGCTTATGAGATTGAATTACCTCCTGATGTTGGAATATCTCCCATTTTTAATGTTGCAGATTTGTACAAGTATGAAGATGATGGTGCAGAAGAAAGATCATCAGACAAGGAACATATTGAGTGGAGGGAATAGCTACCTCCAGCGCAACCATTGCAACCAGAGAAGATATTGGATAAAAGACCATTCAGAAGGACTAGAGGACAAGAGTAATTTCAGTACTTGATCAAATGGAAGGACAAGCCAGAGGAAGATGCCACTTGGATGACTGAAGAAATGTTGCAGAAGATAGGAAGATCAATGGAAGAGCTCATGGACAGGAGCCCATGAAGAAAATTGCCCTTAGGAGTTTGATGCAGGGGCATTAGACTGTAGCCTGAAATGTAGGAGTTTTGTCTACATGTTGTGTCTAGGAGGGTTTGAAAACATTTGAATTGTAACAGCTAGGTGTCAATACCTCAGCTGACTGTATTATTTAGATCAGTTAGAGTTAGTGGAAGTCAAATAGTTAGCCATCTGTCATATTTAAATTACTTGAATGAAATGTAATTAGACCTTTGATTTCTATAATGATCCTCTCAGAGGAACTGAAGAGTCATATGTTTGTGTATATAAATGTAATCCATCGCATGTATGGAAAGAAGGAAAAAGATGAGAGGAATAGAGAGATTTCTGGAATAAACTCTATGTGTTCACAATTGTTTCCGGTTAAATGATTTCAAATTTTTTTTCCATTGGATTGAATCGAACCTCTATCTGTGAAGAGATTTTTTAATTGCAAAACGATTAATTATGTGCATTACTGGGTTGAACTATTGTGTAGATTCCGCATTCCCCTATCAATTGATTCCTTCAAAGTTGTTCAAACAGGCTCTATCGAATAAATCCTCACTTACAGAAGAAGTCTGCGTAAACCCTGGTCGTTGAACTCCTTTTAATAGAAATCCCGCTTAATAAAGAAATTACAGTTGTTCATTGTTAATTAGAATTTCCAACCCGAGTAGAAACCTTGAGTTAAGGTAGACGAAGGAGCACGCAACCCCGAATGAACCTTGGTTAGTCATTGTACAAAAACCACGGTGGAATTACAAAGGCGGACTGCCCATATCGCACCGCTTTTGGTGTATAAGAGGTATTTCCCAGTCGAGGAGCGATCCCATAGAGGAGTCGATGCGTGGCAGGGTGGACCCGTGGAAAACCACTGTCAAAGCACGCCATCGCAAGTTAAAGTCTGGCGTTGGAAGTCGAGCAATATTGACGAGAGTCATTGATCTGGGAAGTAGCCATCGAACGGTGATCTCACGTTGGACTTGCCTGGAGTTTAACTAACGTGCGCGGAGGATAGCCAGGTACGATACGTGCATTTGATTGGTTATTGATATACACATATAGGTGGGGCCGGAGCGAAAGCTCTATTACAAAGATTTTGTTTACAAAGCGTGGAGTACTAATATAAATTCTGAAGGTCTAAACATTGGATATAAGGTTGGCGGTATAATGTAAAGCCGAAATATATATAATAAAAAGGTCATTGTTTATGTTATTTATAAAATTCCTCGAATTTGATAAATAAATCAAAGAAGTCAATTAAGACCATGTGGAGTAAAAGGACAGGGTACACAGAGGAGGGAAATGTTGACAGAGCCACGTCATAGTTGACCAGCTCTCCTTGGGGCGGACTTTCAGCATTGTTGCGTCATGATTCTCCTCTGAATGGAATTTGGTTTCTCTTCAAGTCCTTGAATTAATTTCATAACAGGCACCCCAAGTGATGTCGGAAAAACAGCTTCAACGCCATAAACTAATTCATATGGAGAATTCCCAATTGATCTCTTTGTACTTATTCTATCAGCCCACAAGGCATACTTTAGCTTTAAATGCCAAGCTTTCTTGTTCTTCTACAATACCTTATTGATGATTCTTACAATTCTCTTGTTTGATGATTCAGCAAGACCATTTCCTTGCGGATAGTATTCTGTAGAGTGTCCAAGAGTGATATGGTATTGATGACAGAAATTGATCATTTTCTTAGACTTAAATGCTTGAGCATTATCTGTTATAATCTTCATGGGGAAACCAAATCTAGACAATATATTATTCTCTAGAAAATAAATAATTATAGAGTCATTCGCTTTCCTTGTTGGAAACGCCTCTATCCATTTGGTGAAGTAGTCCATTGCTGTGAGAATCCATCGATGTTGTCCTAATATTGATGATGGATGTATCTCTCCAATAAAGTCTAATCCCCACTACTGAAAAGGTGCTTCCACATAAATAAGAACCAAAGGTAAAGGTACAAGCTTCCTTCTTCCTTCAAAAATTTGGCATTCATGACATGCAACAATTCTTTTGTAAATATCTTTAAACATTGTTGGCCAAAAATATCCCTCTCTTAGAATATTATTTGCTATATCCTTCCAACAATGGTGACCTCCGCAATCATATTTATGGAATTATTCAATTACTTTTTCAGCTTCTTCTTCAAGTAAACAATTCAGCAAAATTCCACCTGTATCTTTCCAAAACAGATTTCTGTCAAATACAATATATCTCAAAGATTTCAGCTTAACAAAACTTGCTTTGGACTTTTTTAGATCAGCGGGAGCTTTGTGATGTTGAAGAACAAAAGCCACATCCTTATACCACTCTGAAGTAATGTATTTCTCATCAATTTGGACCAATTCTTCCTCATCATCAGAAATTTCTGATATTTCTGCATTCAGATTTATATCAAGACAATCCAAGTTTGATTGTGTCATTAACTTTGCCAAGCCTTGTCCCTTCACTAATTTGGTTGGTTTGATGTCTATATCATATTCCAGAATTTTTTTGATCCATTTTACACTCTTACCATCGGGATCTCCCTGAGTTAGAATGTCTTTTACCACAATACTTGGAAAAAATGCCACAATGTGAGAATGCAGAATTTAAATTCTGAAATATTTAATAGCTTTCACCAAGGCATAGGCCTGATTTTCTAGAATATTATAGTTCAGCTCAGCATTTTATAACGTTCTAATAAAGAAAGAAATAGGCTGTTCAGCACCTTTCTTTCCTTTTTGTAGCAAAACTCCAGCAATTGTGTTTTCGGAAGCAAATGTAAAAACCAGAAATTCTTTGGAAAAATCTGGACTGATGAGTACTGGTGCTTGTGTGAGTGCCTTCTTGATTTCTTCAAAATAATTCTTTACTTCAACTGTCCATTTAATATCAACTCCTTTCTTCAACATACTTGTTATCTCTTTGACAATCTTAGCCAAGTTAGGAATGAAATGCCTAACAAAATTCACTTTCCCAAGAAATGATTGAATCTCTTTCCTACTTCTTGGTAGATCTACTTTTTGAATTGCATTAACTCTATTAGGATCAATCCTAATTCCATATTCAGAAATAATATGACCAAGTAACTTTCCTGTAGTTAAAGTAAAGATGCTTTTGGTAGGATTAAGAGAGATACCAAACCTTCTACATTTCAGCAGAATTTTTTCTAGGTGTTTCAAATGATCTTCTTCTTTCTTTGAAAAGAATGTTATATCATCAAGTTAAACAACCACCATCTTGTATTTTTCTTTAGAAAAAGAAATTTCCATTTCTCTTTGAAAAGTAGCTCCCGCATTCATGAGACCAAAAGGCATCTTGGCGTACATGAATTGGCCCCATGGTGTTGTGAAGGCTTTTTTTTCTTGATCATTTGGATGTACAAGAATCTGATTGTAACCTGAAAAACCATAAAGCATAGACATTCTTTGAGAACCAACAACTATTTGCAGAATTGAATCCATCTTGGGAAGAGGATAGTTGTCCTTTAGTGAAGCCTTATTCAAATTTCTAAAGTCAATACAAATTCTAATTTCTCCACTCTTCTTTCTAACCGGTACCAAATTTTCAAGCCAATTAGAAAATCTGATTGGGACAATGATTTTAGCATCAAAGAGCTTCTTAATATCCTTTTCAATCAATGGCATGAGAAGGGGATTAATTCTCCTTAATTTCTGCTTGAAAGGTTTCTCATTTTCTTTGATAGGAATAGTATGATGAATAATTGAAGGATCATACTCTTTTAAATTAGCATAACTCCAAGAAAAAACATCAATAAACCTCTTGATCATCTCAATATATTTGAATTTCATATCAGCTGAAAGAAACTTTGAAATTTTGATCATTTTAGGCAAAGCTAATGTACCAAGATTACAACTCTCTACTTCCTCTTCATCAGCTTGTATCTTTGGTCATTGGAAAACATCATTCTGATCAAAAAGCTTCTCAAGAGGAATAATACCTTTTGGTATTGAATTATTCTTTAGTTTAAAAACTTCAGAATTTCCTTTTGATTCAACAAGCATGTTTTTTTGATCTACTTGTGTACTTTCAAATTCTTCTTTCAGCTCAATAAAATTCTTTACATGTTGATCATCTTCAAAAAATTTCCAATTGGTGATATTATCTGGTATAGCTGGTCTATGAAGAACTTAAATATCATATTTTTCAGTAGAATGTATAGAAATGGTGAAAAGACTTGCAGAGACAGCAAGAGAATCAACAATGGAATTTTGATCTCTAGTTTTGACTATGAAAGAATAGGCTTGAAAATTCTCCAACATGTCTAAAACTAGATTTCTGTATGCTCTCATTCTTACATCCTTCGTTTGATAAAAACCTTCAACTTGTCTAATAACCAATTCTAAATCTCCAAAAACAGAAATATTTTGAGCCTTCATTCTTTTCAAAACATCCAAACCCAAAATCAAAGATTCATATTCAACCATGTTGTTTGTGCAATCAAAATCCAGTTTGTAAGAGTAAAACTTACTCTCATCACTTGGACTTGTAATCCAAATCCCTGCTCCAGCCCCTTCTTTTCCTGCTAACCCATCAAATTACAATGACCACCATCTTTCCATCTCTTTGTCATTTACTTGCTGATTTTCGGGCTGCTGAATTTCAGAGTGCTGATTTTCTGCTCTCATTTCTTGTTTGACACTATCATCTGACTCATTGAAAAGAATAACAGATCCAAGTTCAGTATCAAAGGCATAAATAGGAAAGTTTTGAGTTTTCTCTTTACTACTTACCATGTAATCCATTCTAATCTCTCGATAAAATCTCCTTTGCTCACCAAAAACAGGAATAGTAGCATAGGTAAGGTCCATTTGCATTGTGCCTTTGATTTTTGCTGCCCATGATCTTGAAAATAACACACCAAAATTTGGCGGAATATCAGCCATTACAATGTCCATAACAACCGTCTTTGCTGGGATTTGTGTTAAACCAACAACCACATCCTTAATTAGACCAATGCATTGAACTCTTTTTGAATCAAAAGAAAACAAATCCTTATATGGTATTTTTATTTGCAACCCCATCCTTTCCATGATTACTTTGGGCATAATATTGTGAGAAGCCCCTGAATCCAACATAGCATTATGTAAATTCATATCATGAATACTAATGCTTACATAAAAAGGAGGAAACTCCTCATTTTGTTCATCTTCTAGCCTTGGACCCAAATATATAGTAGGATTATCTTCTTGAACATCCAAAATATCAACATCTTTTGGTTGTGAATTCAACATTTTAACAATATTGCTTCTGTATTCATTTACCTTGAGGATCTCACCAAATGGGACTAATATTTTAATCTTTGAAATTTCATTCTCAAGGTTGAAAACAAAAACAGATTTTTCAGCTTCTTTGATAGGAGGAGGAATTTGAGTGTCTTTCTTAGCTTCAACAATCTTTGGAGTATCTTTTTTGACTTCAACAACCTTTGGAGTATCTTTCTTAGGCTGCCTTTTGTTTGCAATAATAGGAACATTTCTGTTTCTGAGATTATATTGTTTTTTCATTTTAAAAATAGCATGTTGATACCCCTTAAAATAATCTAATGGTTCTTCTCCTTGATTAGCCAAATTTGACGCATCATGCTCTTCTTTAGTCAAGAAAATTCTTGAAATCTCTTCATCAAGACAATGGATAGATTCTTTAGGAATTTCAGACTCATCTTCTTCATCTACCAAATTCTGCTGAAAAGGAGGTGTTACTGGAGGATCAGGCTGCTGATTTCTATTTTCTCTTGGCCTTTGTTTATTTTGAGGTCTCTGTTACACTGAAAATTGTCATCCTGACATTCTGCTATGTGTATGAGCTCATTATTACTCATACTTCTCCCTTTGCAAGTCTAACATATCAGTTCCTCATGTCAAGCCTTGAAAATTAGAGAAAAGTTCCTAAAAGTCTCCTAAACTTTGGTATCGCACTTTATTGTTATCTTGCATGCGGTCCCGCACCCAATGTTTAGCTATCCTGCGTACCTGAACGCACTTTATCTGTGTTAAAAGTGTGGATCCCTGTAACATCAAAAAGGCACAAGTAATTTCCAAAAAGCTCAATAAAAGTGAATTCTAAAAGCTTCCAGAAAATATCTTGCGGTGATAGAACCACTCTTATGAGGTGCATGTATCCCTTACCTTATGGAGCTAACCCCTTGATGTGAGGAGCTTATCCCTTTGAAGGAGGATTCTATCCCTTCATAGTTGGAACAGAAAACCTCCTCTATTCTACTATAAAAAGAGGCATTGGGTAGCCTCAAAGGGAGTTGAAGCTTCAGAATATTTGAAGTTAAGTGCTGTTGAGATTCAAACTCAGTTAATTAAGACTTTTGTGAGGAAAGATTACATACATCTATTCATCTTGGTTGGAGGAGTGCAGAGCTTATCAAAGTAAAGGAGATTCCTGCTTCGGACCCCGGAAAGTCCTGTGCAACATCAAGGCTCACGTTGTAAGGATTTTCTTCTTTCGAAATTAATACAAAGATACTATTTTTTCTCAATAAGCTTTCAATCAATGGTTTATTTCATAGATTCCTTGATCACTATGATAAGCATGGTTTATGATGATTTCTATACAGGTGCTATGTAATATTTTTTCTTGTTTGTGACTGCAGGTTTACGAGGAAAACTCCTTCAAGCACGTGAGGGACAACAACGACTTCAAATAAGCACTGGAAAAACTGTAAGTCCTTAACACCTCAATAAAGATTTTCATAGATCATATATGCTTAGAGAAAGATTAGTTTATTTGGCTGTTTGTTGCTACATACTTTTAGTACTAGGGAGATCGGTCTTGTCCGCAAGACGGATCAATCCTCCAACAAATTGGCGACTCCACTGGGGAAAGAACTTGTTGTTTTTGGTTCTCTTTTATTTTGATTTGAGGAAACATTTTCCTAGTTTTTGATTGATAGACATCTGCCCGGGTAGCTTAGGTTTTCTCTGTTTTTGAAAATTTTGAGATCTTTTATGTTTTTCTCTAATTTTTCCTAGGACGACACTTTTCCTTCTTTTCACAGTGCGGGCAGTTTCGCATATTTTCTTTAGTAAACAGTGTAGTACCACACCTGTTACTTCTGCAAGCCTACGAACCCTGTTAAAATTTTGAAAAACCTTTGGATTTCTTCCTTTAGTTTATCTTTATTTTGATTTAGAGTTTTTGGTTTCTGCCCAGATTGATGATTGTTTCTGTCAAAAGCTTTCTGTGAATGAATCTTAGCAGTATGGCGTTTTGATGATTTTCTAGAAGTTTTGCGTGTTGGATTGTTTTTCTCTTGGTATTTGTAGCGATTCGAGGCATTGACTTTTGGAAGTACCTAAGATTACATTGGTCTTTTATATTTTGCTGAATCTAGCCTGATTGTGAAGTCATCCTCTATTAATAAATAGAGTTACATGTTTCTTTGCAAATCTTCGACAAGAAACTTTGTTATTGGTTTTGGAATTTCATTTTTTATAAAAACATAATTGAGTGTTTTTGATCTGTTTGTTATTATGAACGAATAGATCCTTAGTTTTCTGAATAGCTAAGTAAAAAATTCTTCAAATTTTTTTTTCTTAAAGCTTTAATACGATTAGATTATTAAAATTTGTAGATCTCAGAATTAGTTTGATAGTTTTGAGTGTTTTTCATAGAATTTTATAGATCTCTTTTGAAGAAAACTTGTTTTGTAGCTTCAAGTTTTGAAAGTGAAAGGATTTTCTTACGAGCTTTGATAGTTTTGTTTCATTTGGATTTATTGCTGAAAAGACAAAATATTTTCTTTCAATTGCTCTTAATGTTTAAAGAAGGAGTTGTTCATTAAAAGAATTTCATTCTCCAACTTTTCCTTAATTAGAATTTCATTGAAAGGAAACGATCTGATTATCATTTTTAGGTGCATTTTTAGTGTTTTTGGAAGTCGAGTCTTCACACCATTAGAGTTTCATTTCCGCACCCTTTGACTTAAGAAACAACTCTTAAAAGTAAAGCTTAATTAAAATTCATCTAGCAGTATTTTTATTTTCTAGGGTTCTTATCACCAACATAGCTTAGGCTAGTATCTTGGAGTAGGGAGTAATTAACTCTCCAAGGTAGTAAAACAAACAAGTAGACAAATCTTGCCGTAGGAAATAAACTCAATTGTAATTTGTATAATCTGGGAAGCTTCTCTTAAAGAAGTCAATCACGAGATCATGTCCGAACCTTTGAGACAATCAATTTTATTTCATTGGGGAAGATAGAAGATTTTGCGCGTATTACAAACGGTAAACCTCGGATTAACCATTGTCGAGGAGCCTGGGGTCACTTTTCGGTAAACCTCGGATTAACCATGTCAAGGAACCTTCAAGGGGATTGAGCTTTGTTACTTTGCCCTTGCGCGTGGGATCAGATCGTAGACTGTTCCCCCAGTTATATTTGTTACTATTGGTAACCTTAGTGTCCACAAAATTAAGATTATTTCCTAAGGTGAAGGTGAAGGAAAGATCTCACTGTACCTGGCGCAAATATCAAGTAGACTCACTTGGACTCTCTGGGGGGTTCTCTTCACATGAGATGGTTTTGTGAGAAAACTTGTGCCAGTCTGTTTCATTAATCAGTTTTTTGGGGTAACTATTCCAACTGCCCTTTCTGTATTAAATTTCTACTAAGTTGGATTTCATCACCAACTAGTGTTTTTAGTACGGGAAGTTACTGTTTGTGTGTGGTTTTAAATCCTATATTTTTAAGCGTGTGATTCAGCTGTTTGTTTTTTAGAGGCCTTAGGTGTTTTCATTGAAATTTTCTTTGTTTGCGTGTGATTAGTTAAATATTTAATCGTGGCAGAATTGCCAAGACAATCCCAGAGACTACAAGGGAAACCCCCTGAATATACACCAAGTCAGCTTGAAGGGTTTCGTGCTCTGGTATCGTCTAGTAGTGGTAGGATTAAATCAACAGAAGTTGGAACTTCATCCATAGTGGTTCATCCTGATTATCAAACACCCGTAACAGAACACATTCAAGAGCCAATTTCAGTTTCTAAAGTTACCGGTCGTATTTCTCCTACTAGTGAACTGGCTGACGAACCTGAAATCTCAAAACCTGAAACTGAACCTTCTGTTTTGGAAACATCCTCAGGATTTATTTCACCAACTTCTAGTGATATTGGTTCACCTAGGGTAAGAAATATTATCACTGATGATCTTCCATCTGTACTAATTTCTATTGAAGAACTTACTAATCCAGACGAAGAGTTATCTCTTCCCAATTCCCCTCAGTTGTTAAATCTTAGGGAGCATGAATCAATTTTTTACAGCACTATTCGAACTACTGCTTGGTACTTATCCTTACATTTTTTTTTAGAGAATCTGGGTCTTGCTTTTTCTCCACCTCGAGTTCCATTTCATCCAACACCCAGAGGTTATTATCCGTCGTCCATTATGGCAGGAGAGTCATCCATGTTTTCCCAGACACCGGAAGCATTTTTTCATGGTGGTCCTTCTGTTCCTTCGGGATATTAGGCTTTGTATGGTACTTTCTAGGGGCAGCTCCTCAACCGATTGAAAGTGTGTTATCATCCGGTTTAAGTGGAATTAAAACTGAAATGTCGAATGCAAAGAAAATTTTTATGATGTCTGGTAATATTCCGAATTCGCAGGCTCAAGGCAGTCAGGTACTGCCTGGAGGGAAATCTCAGGGAAATCAGTTACCGCTTGGGGGGCAACCTCAAGGTAGTCAGTTACCGCCTGGGGGGAAACCTTCAGGAAGTCAGTTACCACCTGGGGGTCAACCTCAAGGTAGATTTTTCCCAGGAAAAACTGTGGAATCATATTATTTTGGGGGACAACCCCAAGGATAGTACATACCTCAAGGATATCAACCTTCAGGACAGGACACACCCCAGGGTCAAACCCAAGCTCAATATTCTCCTCAGGGTCCTTATCAACCCCAGCTTTAGTACGCGCCTCAGGGTTATCAACCTTAAGGTCAGTACCCAATTCAAGGTTACCAACAGCCTTCTGTTCAGTCATCTCTTCAAGGAGCCGGAAATTTACCACTTACTTATCAAACCTACGTTCAACCAGGTTATGGTCCTTATGTTCAACCTTCTGCGGGACAATACCCCAGAATGAATATGGTGTGGGATCCGTCCCAATATCAATAGCCTATGCAGCCTAATGTGTAGTTGCCTTTTCAACTTGGACCGCCTTTGGTTTTTGGTCCAACCCAGCAACCTGTCCTACCTACTATTCAAACTCCTGCACCTAGTTCTGTTCAGCAGTATGCACCTAGTACACCTCAGACTCCGCCTCAAACTGCTGTAACTGCTGCTACATTTGTCCAACTTGTAACACCTATTTCTGGAGTATCTGTAACGCCGAGTTCGTCTATCCCTGCCTCCGTGCAAATCCCTCAAGTCTCTGTACCCCAATCAGGGCCTTTCGTTCAGACTTCGGTTCAGATGCCTGCAGAACAAGCCGGTACGAGTACAGTTGTCACAAGTCAACCACAATTCACGTATCAACCGTACCAGGGATATCCTCAATTCGGTCCCGGTTCACAAAATCCAAATTATCAGTATCAACCATACCCTAGCTACACTTATCAGCAGCCTCAACAACCCCGGTTTGGTCTAGTTAATCCTGCTTTTCTGGGAGGTTATACAATTCCTAACGCAACTCCAATTCCTAGTTATCCTGGGTATCCACCGCCTGGAACTGCTTTGGCTACTCAAGGTTTTCGTGACCCTAACCATCAGTTACCATTTATTGCAACTTTGGATTTACCTGATTTGACGCACCTTACGAATCATCCAATTTTCTATTATCCATATTGGCCGCCAATGCCGCATAAGTTGCCCAGTGATATACCGAAATTTGAAGGTAAGTCAAGAGAGGATCCGTCAAATCACGTCATGACTTATCACCTCTGGTGTGCATCTAATTCAATTATTGATGATTCGATTCACTTATGTCTTTTCCAAATAACTCTTATTGGTCTTGCAGCCAAATGGTACATTGAGTTACCATGAGGCTCGTTTCATAATTTCAGTTAGTTAACGACTGCCTTCTTGACTCATTTTTAGTTGCCTGTTAGATATAACAATGGCATGGAATTATTAACTTCACTAAAGCAATCTACATCTACATATATTTCTGATCATATTCATGAATGGCGACGTAGAAGGCGTTTGGTGAAAGTTTATATTTCGGATCAAATTTTGACAGAATGGTTTGTTAAATCATTGTTACCTAAGATCATTAAAGATGTAGCTAAGGCCGGTGTTGTTACTGAAGAGAAAGTGATTGCTCAAGCTCGGTACCTCGACCTCATTTACATGTAGTCAGGTACTTTACACGAAAAAATCCCTGACCTTCCAAAACAAGGTCAGATAGCTGCTGCTCCTTCAGGGTCTAATGTTGCTGATGGCATGCTTGGTACAGTCAATACTAAAAGTAAGAATAAATCTTCAAAGAATTATTCTTCTATTATAACTTTACCAGATTCCTCGAAAGGAGAATCTTCCCCCGAAATTTCTACTGACATTCATGTCGTAGAGACATCTACGGCTAAATATAAATCTGGTGGTAAAAAGAAAGGGAAGAGTAAAAACAGGAAAAATTCAGAAGAGAAAACTGATAAAAATGAATCCAATGATGAAAAGCGCAAACCTTGTTACCCTTGTTACATTTGTGACAAGGATCACTTTACTAAGGAATGCCCACATCGGGCAGAGGTTGCAAAATTCGTTAAAGGTTCACAACAACCTATTGTCTTGAAGGATCCTTTTCCGACTCAAGATAGCAAGATGGTTGGTTCCACTTCGACTGCTTCAGAAGAAACTATTTTGATGATGTCTCATGTAAGGATTGCGACGCAATCGCAAGATTATGGTACTAAGAATCTTGTTGATGGGAAAGAAGAAGAATATTCTAATGCAAATGCATCAACTACACCTCCTCCTATTTCTAGTCCGCTACAGATCGAGAAACAAAATCCAGACTTAATAATAAAACCGCCTGCTAAAGGTGTTCTTCGTAAATAAGCTTTCAATCCACATGCGAGAGCTGCTCAGAATTACAACATTGTTGAAGACTTAGCTATTTCCCCTTCAGCAATGTCGGCTTTGGAAGTGCTGCAGTAATGCCCAGCACAACGTAAATTTCTTTTGTCTGCTATAGGAGCTGTAGATGTTCAGGATTCTAATCTTATAATCTTCGATTTAGAAAATAGTACACCTCTTCTGCCTCATCAAATGGCTTTCCAAATACCAGTGTTAGTAAAAAACAGATTGATCTTTCGAACGGTGATTGATGAGGGGGCTTCAACGTGTATTATGTCGATTCAGTGTTGGAAATCGCTTGGTTCTCCTACAATTAACCAATCTCTGACGATTCTTAAGGCTTTTGATGGTCGAGGTTTCCACCCTTTTGGTATTATGTAGGATTTACCCATAGGGGTCGAAGGTAAAACCGTAAATCTACATGTGGAAGTGGTTGATGCCCCTCTAGATTACAACCTTCTTCTAGGTCGCAGTTGGTCTTATGCAATGACTGTTGTTGTTTCTTCAGTCTTTCGACTCATAAAATTTCCATATCAAGGAAAGATCGTCACAATAGATCAGTTAAATTATTTCTCTTCCGACCCAGCCTCTACAGAAACAATCCAGCATGTTGGTAAAGCAGCTATCCCTTATAAGGATGTTGGAGTAGGATTAGTTAAATATTCTGGTTTACTAGGAACTTTTTCCTTTCCTCCTCCTAATGTATCTCCTGTTGTTGCAACTATTCACATGATTTCGTCAGATACTATTATGTTTGATGATCCTTGGATCGTACCTTCCGACTCCGAGTTAAATTCAATTGATGGCATGATTCCTTTGAGTCCATTTGAAATTGTATACCAGGCCATACAGTCACTTTCCGACACCTCTTCAACCGGAATTGATCCAATGAATGGGATCCACAAGGAATCACTTTCTATATCCAGTTCAGCCACAACGACATTTCTGGATATTGTTCATACTGATGAGCAAATTCGTGAATTTTTTTCTGTTGATGATTTACCATGGGAAGATCTGCATCACCGATCTTCGGTTTTACTTGAACCAGATCATTTTGAAGATGATTTCACTTCAATTTTTACTGCTGAATATGTCAAAGAACCCCAAAATCCATTGAAAAATCTTGATTCTGAGTTAAATTTGGAAAATATTTCTCGAACGGTTCCAATTGACATTTCAGTAAAACCAGGAATAATTGAAAACATTCATATAGGTGCTTGCTTTACTGAAGATGAAATTAAAGCTTATAAAGCCCTATTTCAAGAATTCTGTGATGTGTTTGCCTGGTCTTATGAAGAAATGCCAGGAATTGATCCATTAATTGTCATACATGAAATCAAGACTTACTCGGATGCCAAACCTATTTGTCAGCGTTTACGTCAAATACATCCTAGAAAAGCTGCTGCTATCAAAGCAGAAGTTGAAAAATTACTTCGTGCAGGTTTCATTTATCCAATTCCCTTAACGGATTGGGTATCAAATATTGTTCCTGTGACTAAAAAACAAGGAAAGATACGAGTATGTATCGATTATAGGGATATTAATCAAGCTTGTCCCAAAGACAATTATCCAACTCCCTATATCTATCAGATAATCGATGATTGTGCTGGTAGTGAAATGTTTTCCTGTATGGATGGATTTTCTGGGTATAATCAAATAAACATACTCCCTACTGATCAGCCAAAAAAAAAATTTATTTGTCCGTGGGGAACGTTTTCTTATCGCAAACTACCCTTTGGTTTGAAGAACGCTGGAGAAAATTTTCAAAGGGCAATGTCTTACGCGTTTCATGACATTAAGCACATTGTGCAGCCGTATCTAGATGATTTACCTTCTCATTCATCATGCAGGGCCGACCATCTCACACACTTACGAGCTATATTTATGAGGTGTCGGCATTATAAAATTAGGCTAAATCCACATAAATGTGTTTTTTGTGTAGAATCGGATCGTTTACTGGGATTTGTTGTTTCAAAATCAGGCATTCGCTTCGATCCGTCGAAGGTCGAAGCTATTGTTAAATTACCTCCTCCTTCGAATTTACACCAACTCCAAAGTTTTCAGGAGAAAGAAAACGTTTTACGTCGGTTCATTCCTAACTATGTCGAGCTTACAAAGGGTTTTACCCAGTTGCTAAAACAGAACATTCCATTCTTTTGGGACAAGATCGCTGATCGATCTTTCGATGCACTTAAACACACGTTGACCCATGCACTGTTATTTCATCCTCCCAACTACAACCAAGATTACATTTTGTACCTCGCTGCTTCTCATTCCACCATTGGGATGGTTTTAGTTCAGGAAGATGAACCTCACACTGAACATGTGATTTACTATCTTAGTCGGAATCTGCATCCGACCAAGATCAAATACACGCATGTGGAGAAATTGGCATTGGCAGCTGTCCAAGCTGTCCAGAGATTTAGACACTACATCTTGTTACGTAAAACCATGGTAATTTCTGATTGCAACCCTATGATGTATATTTTTACCAAACAATTGCTAGGGGGCAAGTATTCCAAATGGATATTCATCCTGCAGGAATTTGACTTGGAGTTTGAGATATCCAAAGCAAAGAAATATTTGGTATTTGCGGAACTGATGTGTGATTTTCCCTCTACTGATACTGAAACTATGGTAGAAGAGCCCATTGCGGACGAATCTCTGTTTCTTATCAGTACTCTAGATCCATGGTATGGAGATATTATTGTTTATCTCCAAACCCAATCTTTTCGGCTTGAAATCTCACAATCTCAGCGACGGAAAATATGCTTCGAATCCCAACAATATAATATTATTGGTGAAACACTCTATCGTCATGGAGCGGATTCTGTTTTCAGACGCTGTCTTGTTCATGAAGAAGTTGAAAAGGTGTTAAATGATTTCCATTCTGGAGCATGTGGCGGTCATATGTTTGGGTATGCCATAGCCCAAAAGATATTGCGCACTGGTTATTTCTGGCAATCATTATTCAAAGATTGCATTTATGCAATCTGGAAATGCCACAATTGTCAACTTTTTGATCGTAAGATGCGAGCGCCACCTGCTCCTCTTCATCCCATAATTGTTGTTGGTCCTTTCGCGAAATGGGGTATCGATTTTATTACATGTAACCCTCACTCGAACGGGGGGCATGCATATATTATCTTAGCAGTAGATTATTTTACTAAGTGGGCTGAGGCGATGCCTACATTTTTGGCTGACGGCAAGAATGCTGCAACTTTCGTATTTAATCACATAACTGCTAGGTTTGGTGTTCCTCAAGCCATTATTACAGATCATGGAAGTCATTTTCGCAATGTCATGATGACTGAACTGACAGATCAACTTGGCCTGCGTCACGATAGTTCCAATCCATATTATCCACAAGCCAATGGTCTGGTTGAAGCCATAAATAAAGTTTTAGTCACCATGATTAGAAGAATTATTGGTATTCACAAAACGAATTGGCATTCCATGTTATTTTCAGCACTTTGGGCATATCGAACCTCAGTAAAAACATCAAATGGTTTCACTCCCTTTCAACTCGTTTACGGTTTGGAAGCTGTGTTGCCGACTGAATGCAAAATTCCGTCACTAAAATTAGCCATAGAATTACTCCCAACTACGTCTGAGGAGGAGAAACGTTTCCTGTACTTAGCTCAACTGGATGAGAATTGACGAAATGCCATAATAGCAAACCAGGCTCATGTTAAACGGATAAAAGCTCAGTATGATAGAAGTGTTACCCCTCGGAATTTTTCAGAAGGAGACCTAGTCTTAGTTTATGATCAAGCCAATGATAAGCTAGGAGCTGGGAAATTCGTGCCCATGTGGCATGGCCCTTTCATTGTCAAGCGAAAGCTAGCTAAAGGGGCCTATAAGCTGATAGATTTTGACAGTGTCCCTTTAGATAAACCCAGAAATGGAATTTATTTCAAGTGATACTATGCTTAACTTGGTATGGAGATTTTTTATTAGATTATATTTCTTTACTGCTGGTGTGTTTTAGATTAGAAAAGCGTGCCTAGTTTAGAAGTGTGTTTTTATCACTATTCCTACTTATCTGAGTTTTACTCTTTATATTGCAGATGTTGATGTCTCTTAAAACCTACATTGGTTTTGCTGATGGTGCTTGTCGTAGTACACGGAACATTTCTTCTGCAGCTTGGGTTATCTATTCACCCTCTAATGAGTTAGTATCCATGCATGGGGTAAGCCTTGGTCAAACAACGAATAACATTGCCGAGTATAGTGTAGTGATTGAGTTATTATCTGAATCCATATCATTTGGAATTCGGAGTTTGATTGTTAGGTTGGATTCTAAACTTGTTGTATTACAATTGAACAGAGTTTATGCCATTAGAAATCCAGTGTTATTACGGTTATTTTTAAGAGTTCGTCTCTTGGAACGTGGATTCGACTACATTGAATATCAACATATTCCAAGACATTTAAATACGTTGGCAGACGTAGTTGCTTCTAGTATGATAAATCGACATTTGCAATGATCCAAACAATAAAACAAACAACATCCATAATATGTATACAGATAGCCGGTAAATAGTGATATATCATAGCATAGAAAGTTTTCAAAAAATATACATTGTCTTCGATCATAGGTTGGAACACCTTATGATTGGAAAAATGGTAACACAAAAAGTAAAAAATATGAGTCTACAACACGATCATCCCATCACTGATGGTGATCATGATAAGAAACCACTGCCTAAGCCACCCTACACAGGAACCTCCTAAAAGGTCCTAGAACACCAATCACGTATCTCTGAAATCTGAGTGGGATCTCATCTACGTTCGTGTCTGGAATATCTAGAGTCAGACACTCTAGATGATGCTCTAAATCAGACAAAATTTCCGCTGATTGGCCTACTGGGGCTGGTGCAGTTGCAACTGGTTGTCTTCTGTCATAAGGCTGGAGATGGGCTGGTCACCGTGGACCCACATCTGCATTTATAAAAACATTTTGGTTATTAATTGACAAGACGATCAAAAAATAAAAAATTAGAATTTAGAATTCGCTGAAAATGTTTTTACCTGATTCATCCCACTGTTCCCCTACTGGGAGAGTCATCTCCCGGTCGCCACGGAAGTTGTTACACCATTTTTTGGTCATCTAACCTACTATCATTAGATGGACCCAAGTACACCATGTAAGACCAATTTTACCCTAAGTAAAATTTCTTTCACTATGTAAAATAACTTAATAAAACACATTTATTAGGTTGTTTATGGTCTAAACCGGAAACCCCAAAAGGAAATATTAAACAAACCTATATTTGTTTGATTTTCCTCAAGGAATAATTAATTAAACAATAATTCAATTATTATTCCTGGTCATGCTTAACCCAAAACAAAGAAATTAATTAGATAAATCTTTATTTATCTTATTATTTTCTAGGAATAATTATTTAAATCTTATTTAAATAATATTCCTTGTTAAATATGACTAAATCACCCATAAATAATTAAATAAATCATTATATATTTGATTATCTTTCAACCACTTCCTTAAAATGATAAATAAATCATTTATTTATTTATTATTCACAAATAAAGGGATTTGACCCAAGTCAAATACTTTTTCCCTCCAACAAATATAATAAAATATTCCATAAAAGGTGGATCTAGATTTGGTTAATGTTATTTTAATCATGCAACAAGATCTAGAATGACCCAATATTTTGTTATAAATAGGAGGGTTTTTCCTATCATTCTTCACCTTTTGTTGCCTATTAGATCACTCTGGATCTATACACTTGGTCACATTATTCATTATTTGCTGTGTGAGCTCCCTTTGAGTTCTATCTTTGTCTGGGTTTTCTACACCAACAAGAGAGAGAGATTCTAGATTTGAAGTGTTGAGGACTTCCAAGAACCCATCCCATTGAGGAGAATTGGATACACCTCCTTGTTTTCCTCCCAGGTGCCCTTAATACAAAAATTCTTTCAAAAAACATTGTTCTTATCTTGTCTATTGTATGTATGGAGCAAACTCTTGATTCTACTGCTTAATGTCTTTCTATGCATAGATATGGTTTTTTCCAGCACTTTTCTTGATCAACTAACTGCAGATCTGAAGATATTGGCAGCCATATTTGATGTTAGGGCTATAAGTTATGCGTAGCTAAAGTGGTCTTTTTTCGTACGCTTCGAGACGGCAACTTTTCCGGAAATCTGCCACCGGGACACCTGGAGCTTTAGGTCGCACTTTTTAGCCCAGAAACTGCGACCTGGACCTCCAGGTCGCACTTTCCAGCCCATTATCTGCGACCTGCACAGAAAACAGGTTAGAACCTGCGACCTGCCAATTTTTCTACAATTTTTCTGGGTTTTTCTGAAGCTTCTGTCAGGGTTTTCCAGCCTCTGTCTCAGCCTGTTTCGACCTGTTTCTGATTTTTTTTGCTCATCTAAGTGGGAAAATAGCCCCCTAGGGCTTCAGTACCCTCAAATTTTGGTGGAAGAGTTTTTATCTGTTTCAGGTGTCTGTTTTTCAGAGTTTCAGCTCCCCCTTTTCCAGATCTGATACCTCCTTTGCAGATCTCTTTTAATCAGCTCTTCTCCCTTTCAAATCACCTCCTGAAGATTTGTTTCGATCTACCTTTAGGGCCTCCTCCTTGCCCCATCTTCTTTTTTCTGATTTCCTCCTCTTTTCCAGCCACCTTGCCTCTGCCTCTTGGCTTTGTTCTGCCCCTCTTTTTAGCAGTTTTCTCCTTTAGATCCTTGTCCCTTTCGACCCTAGATCTATTGGCCTCTTTGTAGTGTGTTTTAACTGGATTTTTTCCATCTGTTAGACTAGTTTTGAGAGATCCGCCTTGTTGGGTTAGATTGATGCATTGTTAGCTGTTAATTTTCTGTCATTTCAGCATTATATACTGTTCTCTGCAGATTTATTTTCAGTTACGCAACACACTTTTCTCTTTCTCTCAAAATGAAAAGGGTTTAAAAATTAAAATTAACACATGCCACACATTCACCCTAAGCGAAGAAGAACCTGGTTTACACTGCCAGGCAAAGACTTTAAAATCAATTGACACTGCACCTCTCTGCTCTTCTTTCGACATTGTAATCACTTGATTCTGCACCTCCCTGCCCTTGTTGGTCATTCTTCTTCCCGTTGTGCCATGTTCGTGTTGTCATCATTGCGCCCCAAAGGCACACCTCCCAGAGACTTCTTGGCCTTCACCCTCAGTTTCTGGTCGGTCGACCTACTCCGTCCCGCCGTCTTCGAGTTAGTCCTCCTTTGAGTTCGCACTCCGACTCTTCTTCTGTTTCATTGGGTTCTCCTTTTACTTCTGGTTCTCCCCCTGTCACCTTCACTATGTCTGGTCCAGGGCCTAACGCTAGCGGGAATCCCGACCCTAATGCCGGGACTACTACTAGCGGAACCGCCACAGGAACCACCTCAACTACTCCCTTGCTCCCCTTCCTGGTAGGCCTCAGTCTCCCCGATTTGGACCGATTGATTAACGACCCTATACACCATGACGCTAGTTGGCCTGCTATGCCGACAAAGCTCCCTTCCGACATCCCAAAGTTTGAAGGCCTCGCTAGAGAATATCCTTCAAATCATGTTCGATCTTTCCACATGTGGTGTTCCTCTATCTCCATTACCGATGACTCTGTCCGTCTTCGGATGTTCCAACGAACGCTTATAGGCGCGGCTTCTAAGTGGTATGTTGATCAGGCCCCTTCCTCTCATACCACCTTTGCGACTCTTGCCCGGGATTTTTTATCTTACTTCCAGCTTCCCCTTCGTTATGACACTGGTATCAAAATTTTGACTTCTTTCTGTCAATCATCTGCGACCCGCCTATCCAATCATGTCCAAGAATGGCAGAGAAGAAAGAGCCTATGTCAATCCCCTACTTTCGAAGACCGTGTCTACATGGAATGGTTCCTTAGATCTCTCTTGCCTCCTATCGGGAAAGATGTTACATCGCATTTCCCCCAAACCGAAGAAGCCGCCCTCCAACTGGCATTAAAATATGACTTGATCTACGCCCATACAGGTTATGTTTATACCGTTCTACCTGATCTCCCCAAACTCGGTGGTGTCAATGTACTGGGGACACGTCATGTCGCCGATGGTATCATTGGAAATCTCTCTCATCCATATGCTCAACCTCCTATGGGCTATGGTCCCCCTCCGGGAGGGGCCAACACCTCTAGCACTCTTCCCCCTCTAGGTAGCATGTATCCAGGATACGACATGCCTTATCATTTTTCCCAACCTCTTGCTTACCTCAATGTTGCCCAACCTAACCACTCTCCTTATCCACAGCCCAGTGCTCTAGCTCCTCCAGCATATGCACTTCCACCTCCCTTGCCTTCTCCACCCCAGCAACAGCACCTACAGCCCCCTCCAGGGAAAGTATTTGCACAGCAGGGCGCAACTAATCCTCCTTCCTCTCAAAGAAGGCAGAGAGGCAATCAAAATCAATCTGCCCCTGGTACTCGTGGACCCAATCCTCAAGGTACTGACCCTAAAACTGCTAACCAGCAACAGGGCACTCAGCCCAAGCCGGACAGGCCTATTCGTACAAATAAGCCTTGTTCGTGTTGCGGTGTTTACGGTCATTACACTCACAATTGTCCCCTCTTCCCACATATGTGGCAGATGTGGGATTCTCAAGCCACATTGTGAGGACAACATGCCTCCCCTCATGCTCCCCCTAATGTGACCACTACTCAACCGGCTGTGTTTACTGATCCTTTCCCCCAGCAAGGATTCGTGGCTGCCCAACCACCTGACGGACAGGTCGCCACTCAACCTTCCCCTTCTGGTTCCTCCGATTACCAGATCCTCATGATGAACTCTAATCCATCCCCAACCGTCGACCTTCACCTTCAAACTCGGTCTCGCCAGTACCCCAAGCCTTCGGCTCAGTCTGCCTTCGAGTCCCCTTCTTCAGGTTCCACCGAGCCTCTTTCAACCTCTAATGGTCCCTTGCATATCCCTCAACCCAAAGTTGAGGTTCATACCAAGATTCCTAAAGGACCCTTATGCCGAAATGCTTCTCCTGGTCGAGCTGCTCATTCGTATAGCATAGTAGATGACTTGGCGCAGTCTCCTGCTGCCATTTCCACATTTGAACTCCTCCAATCGTGCCCTTCCCAAAAGAAGGCTCTACTATCTTCCATGGGTGCTGTGGATCCTGCTGATGACCAACTGATTGTTTTCGACGCCCATTAATCAGAGCATCCTCCTCTTCCTGCTTCCGTAGCCTTCCAAATCCCAGTCAAAATTTGGAACGCTAACGTTTCTCGGTGTATAATTGATGAGGGGGCATCCACCTGTGTGATGTCCGCTTTGGTTTGGAAGCAACCCGGATCTCCTGACTTAGCCCCTTCCATGATCACCATTCGAGCGTGGGATGGCCACGCCTCCCAGCCCATTGGCCTCTTTCGTAATTGTCCTATCACTCTTACGGGCAAGACTGTTTGCGTTGACGTTGAAGTCATCGACGCCCCTCTAGACTACAACATTATCTTGGGGCGAAGATACACCTATGCCATGTCTGCTGTCCCATCCGCGGTTTTTTGCAAGATGTCTTTTCCTCACAATGGAAAGATAGTCACCATTGACCAGTTGACTTATCATGAGCCAAAGTCTCAGAACTCCCCTGAGACGACCATCTCTTCTGTAGCCAATAAGCAAATCATCGATTCCTTGACCAGTGTCTCTCCCGGCGTCTACAAAGACTCCTCTTTGCTTGGAACTTTTCCTGGTCTCCCTCCTCCTCCTATCTCTGATCCCAGCTTATCGAATGTTTGCATGATGCAATCATCTCGGGCAACCCTTACGCCGCCCGCTGCAGCTAGTCAGCAACCTCAACCTCAACCTCACCCACCGCAACCCGCTCCTAGCCATTCATCTCAGCCAGCCAGACCTCCTCCTTCTGGCCCCTCTTCTACAGCTAGTATCCATGAACCCCTCTATCCTTCTAGATCGGTTCATCCAGGCTTTAGCCACCTCGGTGTCGTTCCACCTAGCCATTACCCCTCTGGTCAGACACCGTTACTCATTCCACCCCCTGGAGTGTACTCGGTACCTGTTATGGCTACCCTCTCTCTCCCCAACCTGACCCTGGGTATACCTGTCTGGTACCTTGACCCTCCCGCCACTACCCCACCCGGTCACCCCAAACCATACCTTGCTTTGACCTCAGTTCAATCGGTCCCCACCACTTTTCCTGCTACTGCGGTACCTCACACACCTTCGCCAACACCATCTCCTGTTGCAACCGTATCGGGAAAAGGGGCAAAGCTCCCATAAACGCCAATAAGGACCACACCGCCCCGACAAACCTTGCCCCTCCTCGACCACCAAAGCGTGCTATCGAGTGCGCTTTGTGCGATATTGTCGGTCACGCCACCCATACGTGTCCTGAATTGCTGCATCTCAAGGCCCTGGTCAACGAGACATTTCTAGAATCTGATCTCCCTGAAGTCTATGTCACTATCCCTGATTCTATCCCGAAACTGAAAACCTTGCGCACAAATCACCCTTGTGCTTTGTGCGATTTCCATGGCCATTACACCCACCTCTGTCCCCGCCTTGACGAGTATCGTTCCTCCTTAGCCACGTACCGCCAATTCAAGGCTACGCACGATAAGATACCTTCTCACTTGGTTGCGAGTTCTACCCTAGTAGGACCAAAGGATATTTCTACTCCCATTCATATTCCCCCTCCATCCATTGAAACAACAAAGCCTTCATCCACCATCTTTTACCTATCGTCATCCTTGAGAGATGATTCGTCTACCCTCCTACCTGCGGACACTCTCGGATCCACCTCAGTAGACCTTGGATCTGCCGACGTTGCCCATATGAGCCCTTTTCCTCAAGATGACCCGTCAGATATTGCTACATCATCAGGTGATCCCCCTTCCTCCAGTCTTCCCATCTTTCAGTCGGATGAGGACATTACGGAAGCCATGACCCACCCTGACTTTCCCTAGGATGATATGCACCATCGCACATACTTCCTCCCACAGCAGTCCCATGACCAATATGCTGTGGAGACCAAAGACTTCATCCCCCATGTAGTCGACTGGTTCAAAAATCCCATCCCTACACCCGATGCTTTCGAAGAAGGAAACATGGCCAATATCTCTCCTACCATTAAAATTGACATTTCGGTCAAACTGGGAATCGAAGAATATGTCACCTTGGGCGCCTAATGCACCCCGGAAGAAATTGAAGCTTACACTAAGTTTTTCAAAGAATTCCGTGATATTTTCGCCTGGTCTTACTCCGAAATGCCCAGACTCGATCCCATCATTGTCGAACACCATATCGACACATGCCCTGATGCCAACCCAGTCCGTCAAAAGTTGAGACCCATTCATCCTTCCAGACGTGATGCTATCAAAGCCGAAATCGATAAGCTCAAGCAGGCTGGTTTCATTTACCCCATTGAATACACCACTTGGGTGTCTAACCGAGTTTCCGTCCTCAAGAAACAAGGTACCATCCGTGTATGCACAGACTTTCGCGACTTGAACAAAGCTTGTCCCAAAGACAAATTCCCCACACCATTCATTGACGAGTGTGCGGGGCATGAGGTTCTATCCTTTATGGATGGTTTCTCCAGATACAACCAGATTGTTATCCGTCCTACTGATCAACTTAAAACTGCGTTCATCAGTCCGTGGGGAACTTTCGCTTACCGGGTCATGCCTTTCGGCCTTAAAAATGCCAGCGCCACTTTTCAACGGGCCATGTCTTATTGTTTCCATGGCTTAGCTCACATTATCCTTGCTTATTTAGACGACCTCACTGCACGTTCTAAACATCGGGCGCAACACCTCCACGATCTGCGCACCATCTTCCTCCAATGTCGCAAGTATAATATCCGCCTTAACCCGTTGAAATGTGTCTTCTGTGTCCCTACCGGCCATCTCCTAGGCTTCATCGTTTCCAGAGACAGTATCACTCTTGACCCTTTAAAATTCCAAGCCATTCTTGAACTCCCCATTCCTCTTACCTTACGCCAGCTACAGAGTCTCCAAGGCAAAGCTAATTTTCTTCGCCAATTTGTTCCTGACTATGCCACCACCGCACATGGGTTCCTTAGACTCCTCCACTCTAACATCCCATCTGTATGGGATACCTATGCTCATGAGTCTTTTGATGCCCTCAAGCAGGCTCTCACATCCGCTCCCTTGATCCACCCTCCTGACTTTGATAGGGACTTCATCCTGTACATCTCCACTTCCACCTATTCGGTCGCTGGAGTTCTAATCTAGGAAGATGACAATGGTATCGAGCATGTGATCTATTACGCCAGTAAGAACCTCGTAGGGCCTCCTGTTTCCTACTCGCACGAAGAAAAATTAGCGCTAGCTGTCATGTTCTCAGTCCAAAAACTTCGTCATTATATCCTCATGCGTTCCACCAAGGTTGTGACTAATTCCAACCCCATGGCTTTCCTATTGAGTCACCGCATCCTCACTAGGAAGTACGCTCGTTGGGTCGTTATCCTTCAGGAATTCGACCTCTAATTTGTCACACCAAAAAGTAAGAAAGGATTAGCCCTTGCTAAACACATTTATGAATTACCTACCGGAATGCAAGACCCTCTAGTTAATGATGATTTTCCTGATGAACACTTATTCGCCATTACTTCAGACGATCCATGGTACGGCAATATTCTTACTTACTTGCGAACCCAAAAGTTCGCCCTCCACCTTGATCGTGAGGCTCGCCGACGAATCCGACACCAGGCTCCCTGATACCTTCTTATTGGTGACGACCTCTATCGTCACGGTATCAATATTTTCCTTCATCGTTGTCTCACACACGCTGAAGCTGAACAGGTCCTCAATGCCTGCCATAGCGGCGCTTACGGTGACCACCTCTCCGGTCTTGCCACTCCCCAGAAATTCATGCGCGCTAGGTATTTGTGGCCTTCCCTCTTCAGTGATTGCATTGAGGCCATCAAACACTGTCCCAATTACCAACATTTCACCCCTAAGGCACGAGCTCCCCCAGCTCCCCTCCATATTGTCGTCACAACTGGTCCCTTTTGTAAATGGGCCATCGACTTTATGGAGTGTCGACCTCCATCCACTGGTAACCATGCGTATATCATTGTGGCGGTTGAATATTTCACCAAATGCGCCGAGGCTATGCCCAAATTTAACAATACGGCCACTACCGCTGCCCTCTTTTTCTTTAACCACGTTATTGCTCGATTCGGAGTTCTGAAACAACTGGTCTCTGACCACGGCCGACATTTTGAAGATGAGATTTGGCATGAGCTATCCTCACTGTTGGGTTTTGAGCACCAATATTCCTCCTCCTATTACCCCCAAGGTAATGGCCAAGTTGAAGCAGTCAACAAGATCCTCAAGACCATGCTCCAACGAATGGTGAATAAGCACAAAACCAACTGGAATCTCATGCTCTTCCCTACTTTGTGGGCCTATCGAACTTCTGTTAAAACCGCCACCGGGTTTACTCCTTTTCACCTCGTTTTTGGAGAGGAGGCAGTCTTACCGATCAAGTGTGAAATCCCTTCCCTTCATCTGGCCGTTGAACTTCTCCCTGACACCCAACCTCTAGAAAAATGACTTATCATGCTTGAGCACACCTCCGAAGACCATCGTGTTGCATTGCAAACCATGGAAGCGGCCAAAAAATGCACCAAAGCTCAGTATGACCGAAAATTCCAGCCTCGTACTTTTCACGAAGGCGACCTTGTTCTAGTATATGACCAGGCCCATGATGTCCTCGGTCACGGGAAGTTCGTCTCATTATGGCTTGGCCCTTATGTCATCAGTAAGGATCTTGGTAAGGGGGCATACCTCTTAGAGGACTTTGAAGGCAATCCTCTTCCTAATCCTCGCAATGCACTCTATCTTAAGAAATATTACCCTTAGCATTTCCCTCCTAAAATGCACGTCTTATTTTCTGTTAGATAGCTAGCATCTTTTTGTTTTCATACTCTGATACCTCGCCAGGACATACTTTGTCCAAGAAGGATCACTTCACCTCTCCTCCAAATCGAATCTCCTCACTTACAACACTTGTACTTGGGGCACCACTTTGCCTCCATACTTGTCTTTTGTTCGTGTCGATTTTTCGTCATGAGATACCATCTTGTACTCATGTTTTCATGGTCCCCCATAGGACCTTTACTGTGTGGCAGCACCATCGAGTCGCCCTTTTTTAGAGCATCCAAGTTGAGTCATCATCGCATTCATCGAGTCTATCCTGAGTCCCTTTGTACCCCGCTATAGTCCTTCATCCTTCATTTCTTGGTCTCTCTCTTGTGTCGCATATTATGACCTTCAGTCCCACTATCCCCTATCCATTATGATATTGCGTCAGTCACTGCCATGTCATTCATGTCCTTTATGCTTTAGCAAGGGAAGTCGTCCATTCGCTACTCAGTCCCCTCCATTCCATCATCATCATTGGTATTAGTCTGTCAGTCGCTCTACTATTTTCTCTCATGCCTTAGTTGAGGATCTCTCATTGCCTCACCTACGGCGGGCCTCCTTTTGTCGACATCAGCTCCTTCATTCCAGAGGACAAGTATAGAGAGCGGTGTACCTTGGTTCCAGCTTCCACTCTTGTTCGGTGCCTCGGATCAGGCAAAGGGATCTCTCATTTCCCTTTGACTTGATTGTTTCTCCACTTCAGCTCCTTTCAGCATGATCGAGATCCGTATGCTTGATGGTCTAGTGATGCAACAACAGCTCTTGGTGATGCCCGAGTGTGTGTGAGATGTCTCAGCCCTCATGAGGGGATGGCCCTGCAGGTAGCCCCCCACATGCCCAGATGACCTCTTCATTGCAGCCTTCGATGCAGCTCCATATATTTGATGATGTCGTCCTTAGCCGCTTGCAGAGCCTCTTTGATTTGCATGTATCAGTCAGATTTTGTGAGCCCTTCCCTGCTTGTAGGGGGCATTTGGGTTGTATTTGTATCTCATGTACTCAGATATTATTGTATAATTCGTGGCTGTTATCCTAGGCACAACATGTATATGGGATCCCTCATTGTATTTCTATCTGGCTCATGTTTATGCCGGCTGTACTTTATGGTTCGGTCCCTTGTTTACTGGACACACTATTCTTTTGTACTTTGTCTCGGCGGGCATAGGTATGCCTCCCCCGCCACCTTTAGCATAGGTACCCTCTCATAAAAAGAGACTTGTTGCACCTGTAAGTCTCGTCTCCTCAGGGTCTAGTTCTTCAGCACATTAGTCTACCTTACATTTCTCTCTCTGACTTCCCTTTTGATGTGTGGTGATTGAGTTCTTACAACGTACTTCGGTCATACGATTTTCTCCTAACACTCGCACGCTGGGGGGCAATCTGTTACACCATTTTTTGGTCATCTAACCTAATATCATTAGATGGACCCAAGTACACCATGTAAGACCAATTTTACCCTAAGTAAAATTGCTTTCACTATGTAAAATAACTTAATAAAACACATTTATTAGGTTGTTTATGGTCTAAATAGGAAACCCCAAAAGGAAATATTAAAGAAACCTATATTTGTTTGATTTTCCTCAAGGAATAATTGATTAAACAATAATTCGATTATTATTCTTGGTCATGTTTATACCAAAACAAAGAAATTAATTAGATAAATCTTTATTTATCTTATTATTTTCTAGGAATAATTATTTAAATCTTATTTAAATAATATTCCTTGTTAAATATGACTAAATCACCCATAAATAATTAAATAAATCATTATTTATTTGATTATCCTTCAACCACTTCCATAAAATGATAAATAAATCATTTATTTATTTATTATTCACAAATAAAGGGATTTGACCCAAGTCAAATACCTTTTCCCTCCAATAAATATAATAAAATATTCCATAAAAGGTGGATCTAGATTTGCTTAATGTTATTTTAATCATGCACCAAGATCTAGAATGACCCAATATTTTGTTATAAATAGGAGGGTTTTTCCTATCATTCTTCACCTTTTGTTGCCTATTAGATCACTCTGGATCTATACACTTGGTCACATTCTACATTATTTTTTGTGTGAGCTCCCTTTGAGTTCTATCTTTGTCTGGGTTTTCTACACCAACAAGAGAGAGAGATTCTAGATCTGAAGTGCTGAGGACTTCCAAGAACCCATCCCATTGAGGAGAATTGGATACACCTCCTTGTTTTCCTCCCAGGTGCCCTTAATACAAAAATTATTTCAAAAAATATTTTTCTTGTCTTGTCTATTGGATGTATGGAGAAAACTCTTGATTTTACTGCTTAATGTCTTTCTATGCATAGATCTGGTTTTTTGCAGCACTTGTCTTGATCAACTAACTGCAGATCTAAAGATATTGGCAGCCATATTTGATGTTAGGGCTATAAGTTATGCGTAGCTAAAGTGGTATTTTTTCGTACGCTTCAACAAAAGATTCATACTAATAGAAGTCTATCCCAGCATAAGGAAAGTCCTCGATGACAAAAAGTTGGCGGTCCAACCAATGAAAATATGAAGGAGGAAATCGAACAATCTCAGCGCCCTCAATACCGTGACGTGCCATCAATGCAACCCAACAAAACATCCTAGGTTCTTGGGGTCGACCAACATCAATAGGAATACTTTGCTGAGCTAGCATGGGTACCCTCTCTAGAGCAAAAGTGACCACGATGGATCCATATCCAAAGTTATTTAGTCTGACATTTTTCGCTCTAGTCAATTGGCCTTTTACATTGGCCAACACAGCTTTGCACCAGTTGAAAATGGTGCCTTGGAAACAGTCTACATCAATACACATCTAGGAACCGGTAGCCACATGCAGTACGACACTCCCACATAGTCTAGTAACAGTAAATGCAATAACTTTCAGCTCGGGATGGATGATAGTTTTTATATCAATCTGTTTTTCCCTGGGGTCTGCTTCATCATTACAGAACTCTTGTCGAAGACTAGCGACAGTTTGGCCACCTGGCCTAGTCCCAAACAAGGAAAGTTGTTCGCCCCTCTTGGAAAACCAGTCAGAAAATAAATATCCTCCAGCTCAATTTCGAGCTGGTGGCCGCCATTAATGAAACACTGGTCCTGCACATTCCACCTGTTTACCAACCATGTCAGGAGGTCTACCTGTGCCCTCATGCCCTGAATGGCCCAAAATTTATACAAACCACATGCTCTTAAAGCCTGCATTATGGGAAAATGGAGCATCGTGGCGTCATCCACATCCTCATGCTCACGTTCTCTCCAAATCAACATCTTGCTAATCCTACAATGCATAAAAAGATAAATTAGAACAATCTAATTTGAAATTTTTTGGGTGGAAAATGAAAAATTTGATTTTGAAATTCAATTGCGCAGGGACCGCACTTTTTCTTCGTACACAGTGCATAGGAACACACGCGTTCCGTAAGTAAAGTGTGGACCCACGACCTTTTTTCTATATAGAAAAAGGTCGGGGTCCACAGGTCCTGTGTGTTATGCCTGCGGACCCCCGCGGGTGGTTTCTTAAACAAAATTTTCCTTTAAAAAATGAAAGCTAAATCCTAAAAATAATTTTAAATGGATGAAAAGCAAGATTAAAACTGACAGTTCTCGATTTCATCAGACGGATCTTCCAGAATCTTCACAGGAACTTTTTACCCAAAAGCTTCTACTTTTCACTCTGAACTTGAACGGTAAAAATGAAATTGAAAAAGTCTTTTTTATAAGTTTTTTCGAATAGATAAATTTTTAATTTATTTATTTTTCACTTTAAAAAAGGTATTTTGAAATAAATTTTACTTATTTTAAACAAGTATGTGTAATGTTTCAAGTTTTTGTGCAGAAATTGGATTTATCAGGAGAATTGACCATTTTTCAACAAAGAGCATACTTTTATCACTTTTTCGGACTCTTTCAAAATTTTATGAAAAAGCGAAACATTGGAGTTCTCTTTTAAGCCCTTTTCAGACTCTCTAAATATGAAAATATTGCCGAGTACTTGATTGTTCGAACTCGTTAAAGTAAATGAATAATCGTCCCTTCAGTATAATTTTACCCCTTTTACGGACTGAAATGGACTATTTACAAAAAAGTTATACGTTGACTAATTACAGTCAATAGAGTTCTCTCCTGCATTATTTTATCCTTTTTTGGGCTCGAGAGACTAAATTTACGAAAAATTACACCCATGGAGTTTTCTTAAGTTTTTCTTCTGACCCCTTAAAAATGAAAGACACCGAGTTTCTCCTATACTGGACTCGTTAAAATTTAACAGTAAAGGACCTGATTAATTTTCAACAGGAACGAACCACTCCTTCTTAGGGTTCGAATCTTAAACTAAGTTGGACTCATCTGAAGGATGAGCTTATAAACAAGCAAATGTTATCCTCCTCAAGCTTGTCAAAAATAAAGAGGTACTTGCCATAAATGGTGGGGGGAAAGAGAGAAAAATGACTTGTTTGTGGTATTTTGATTTTTCGAAAATCTAGTTAACCACTCTTGAACACGACACTTTCAATCACCTGGGTTGGGAAATCCTTTGCCTAACAATTAATCGAACCTCATTTGAAAGTCTTCATCTGGTTTCTGGGTATTAGCTTTGGGTCAACTGCTACCAAGCCATCTGCAGTGTCGTTATGTGTTTAAGAGGATAGTTCAAATAAACCATTCATCTGCAAAATATCTGTCATCCATTTATGACCACCCTTGAGTCAGTCCCTGCCGATATATTTTCAAAACTTGATATATGATTTCGTGTTGTGGGCTTGCCTATGACAGATCACTTTCTATCGACGACAGCTCATTATCTAGGAAGTTGATCCAGAAATCGTCAGTACCTTGAAATCTGCATGCCTCAATGGCAGGTTTCTCGCCTTCGATGATAGGTTGCATCATTGACCTTCGATCGAATGATTCCGTGACATGTTCAACTTCATCTCATTCATTCACATTTCCTGGATTGTACTGAGTACTTTGAGAGCCATTGAGATTACTAGTGGTTACTCTCACACTTGTTAACAGTTTACATCATTGACTGGTAATCAAGTGGTTTCTACAATGTTTGACTTCAACACATTTATTCACATGGATAGAATCGTATTAGTTCGAGATGCGGAAATCAAGACCCTGGATCTAGTTTCTACCATCCGGGCTATGAGGAATTTTGTTATCATTTATATAGTAGACTATTTACAAACAGATGGATGCATCCATACTGTGTCTACACATGTCCATACTGTGTCTACACATGTCCATACTGTAATATACTCAAAATCATTCCTGTATCAGAACAGTTTGAATTAGTCTCTAGTTAGTTTTGATCTCAGTATGGGAATGCCTACCTCAGCGATGATATATATATAATTTTGCATTGAATGTTTTTATAGGTTCCAACTGGGGTGACCACAGGATGATCCTTGAAATGATAAAGTACTGCACTCTTCATATATGAAAGACTTCAGCATCATCTATTCCAGACTTTGCACTTTAAGGGGCAATCTGTTACAGTGAAAATTGTCATCCTGACATTCTGCTATGTGTATGAGCTCATTATTACTCATACTTCTCCCTTTGCAAGTCTAACATATCAGTTCCTCATGTCAAGTCTTGAAAATCAAAGAAAAGTTCCTGAAAGTCTCCTAAACTTTGGTATCGCACTTTCTCGCTATCTTTCTTGCAGTCCCGCACCCAATGTTCAGCTATCCTATGTACCTGAACGCACTTTATCTGTGTTAAAAGTGCGGATCCCTGTAAGATAAAAAAGGCGCAAGTAATTTCCAAAAAGCTCAATAAAAGTGAATTCTAGAAGCTTCCAGAAAATATCTTGCAGTGATAGAACCGCTCTTATGAGGTGCATGTATCCCTTACCTTATGGAGCTAACCCCTTGATGTGAGGAGCTTATCCCTTTAAAGGAGGATTCTATCCCTTCATAGTTGGAACAGAAAACCTTCTCTGTTATACTATAAAAAGAGGCATTGGGTAGCCTCAAAGGGAGTTGAAGCTTTAGAATATTTGAAGTTAAGTGCTGTTGAGATTCAGACTCAGTTAATTAAGACTTTTGTGAGGAAATATTACATACCTCTATTCGTCTTGGTTGGAGGAGTGCAGAGCTTATCAAAGTAAAGGAGATTCCTGCTTCGGACCCCGGAAATTCCTGTGCAACATCAAGGCTCAGGTTGTAAGGATTTTTTTCTTTCTAAATTAATACAAATATACTCATTTTTCCCAATAAGCTTTCAATCAATCGTTTATTTCATAGATTCCTTGATCACTATTATAAGCATGGTTTATGATGATTTCTATATAGGTGCTATGTAATATTTTGGCTTGTTTGTGACTGCAGGTTTACGAGGAAAACTCCTTCAAGCGCGCGAGGGACAACAACGACTTCAAACAAGCACTGGACAAACGGTAAGTCCTTAACACATCAATAGATATTTTCATAGATCATATATGCTTAGAGAAAGATTAGTTTATTTGGCTATTTTTTGCTAGATACTTTTATTACTAGGGAGATCGGTCTTGTCCGCAAGACGGATTAATCCTCCAAAAGTCTCTTAAATTGAGGGTTTCTAAATTGAGATTCATGTTGCATAGGAGGAGCAGAAGTGTTTCCAAGAGCTAACCTATCCATCAACTTCTCCATAGTTTTCATCATTGAGTCAAATTTATCTTCAGAAGTTGAAGTGGAAGGTTTCTCTTCTTCTTTCAATTTAGTTTTTCCCATTTTTTGACTTTTTAGTAGCTATCATGTTTACCTCTACCTTTACTGCATCACTTTGCATTTCAACAAGTGTAGGTGATTCTCTTTCTTTCAACAAGATCGAAAATTCATAATCAAATGCTTCATCATATCTCATTTGCACTAAGGTTTCTGGAGGTTGCAAATGAGCTGGAATTGAATCAAAAAATTTATTAAATAATTTTGAAAAGTTTTGGATAGATTCATCAACTGCCCTTCTAAGACTATTATATTTAGTAATTTCTTGAACTGGATTGGTTCTGTTTCCCCATTTTCTCAAAAATTTGTCTTCAAACACATCCCAAGTTCGAATAATTCCCAGTGTGAGAGCTTTAAACCATTTTCAAACTTCACCAGTAAAAATTTGTGCAAAAATTATTAACTTCACATCTTCATCATCAACCTCTTCTCTGTCTATAAAATCATTAAATTGATCTACATGTTGCTCTGCTGTGAGTTCTTCATCACTTCCCCAAGTCTGAATCATAACAACATATTTACTAGGGAGATCATGTCAAATAGCAGGAAGGACAAGTGGTGCATACCTAGCAGGGCCAGCCATGTTTAAAGGATGAACAATATTTTTAGGAATGGCAAAAATAGAAGATGAAGAATTGATATAAGAAGGACTATTTGGTTTTTGTAAGCCACTAACAATTGAGCTCCAATTTGGAAGGGGTAAAATAGCTTTGGATTTCAGCAAGACTTCGAAAGGGTCTAGTTCTTTCAATTCATCTAGAGACTCTTTTTCTAACAACAGCTTAGAGGTAACAACTTCCAAAAATTCTTCTTTGTCTTGTGTTACAAAGGCTGAAGTGTCAATTCCTCTCTTATGAAAGTCTAAGATAATATCAATGAGTTCCTTTTCACTTTATGATCTAAACAACACTTCATGAATTTTATCATAAACTCTTTTGTCTTATGGATTTATTAATATTTTAGAGGACAAATATTTTGAATGAGATAGAGTACCTGATATCTCTGAAATTCTTTGACTGCCTCTTAAAATAGTGTTTTGATTGTCCACAATGGCAGGTGTGTTGGGATCAAGATTTCTCCGTGTGTATCTCCTTCTCGAAGCCCCATTTTAAACTTTTGAAAATGTATGGAGTCACCAAGGTAGATGTAGCCTCGAAAATATTTCTGAGCTCTTGCTACCTTCAGAAGTTCAGCTTCTTGATTTCGGGAATGAGTAATCTTCAGGCTCCCGGCAGACACACCAAAATGTTATCACAAAATCTGACCTTGATAGGCTACTCATCAAGTAGACTCTGAGTAACTCTTTCAAACCAATCTTTTAACTGAGGCTTAGCCTCCTCAACCTAAGAGGGCTCTCTCAATAGGTTTAAGATTTTTGATTAATGATTAGATGGCTAACTCTATGAATAAAAAGGATAAAAATGTATAACTAGTTGAATCAAAGATTAGCAAACACTCATTGGGCCATGGAGTCAATATAGTCTTCAATAAAACATCATAATCTGTCTAACATGGAAGTCAAGGCACTTGGAGTCTAGGTTTATGAGAAAAAAAGTAACACAATGATAAAACATAGTATATTTGCATGTGAAGGAAGTTAGAGCATTGTCAAATGAATTCTAAGTAACACATACAAATAATACTGCAAGTAGGTAATTGAAAAAGCCATAGAAAAATGATACACTTAAACTCCTTGTGAATCTTGAGTAGTCAAACAAATCTCTGTATTAAGTTGAGAAGAACACAGTGACATACAGTAACATAGTTTCCTTGCTAATGAAAAATGCCAACTTCATCATTGAATACTAGTTTCTTGGATGACTTCATCTTTTTCTGCTTTCCTTCATCAATTTTTATGAAATTAGCTTGAACCAAAGGGGACTATTCTATATCAATTGCTTGTAAGATATCATCCAAATTTCCCTTTAAGCCTGGTGTATCACTTTCTCCTAAAATCACTTCTTTACCCTTTTCTTTTGCAATTTGACTCCTAGTCAATCTCTGTTGAACCTGTTTATTAGCTGACTGTTCCTGTGCAATCTCTTTAACTTCAGCTATCCTTTGTTTTGCAGGTTGAGGAGTTTCAACAATAACCAATGATACTTTTCCTACTGGCTCTTTCACCTGTTTCCTGGGTTTTAGCTTAACAAACCTTTTTGACCTTGTCACTACAGGCTTGCTGGATTTTGTAGGTGGATTTTCTTTTCCTTTAGGGTTATTGCCTTTAGTTTGTGCTTCCACTCCAAAACCACATAAAAAAAATGATGACCATTCTCTATTGATCTTTCAGAGTTCATGTAAGACCATCAACTTGATTAAACCAAGGTGGAATAAAGAGGTTTTACACCCTTCAGACTTCATTTGAACTTTGTCTTCCATCTTAGCTATACTTCTATACAGAAAAAAATGGCAAATCTAAAGATATCATGCTAGTAAAGTGCAACAGAAGTTTAAATTGATATGAATATACTTTATGATACCTTCCCTCACAAGTGAAATACCTCTGGATGTTGTATAGAAAATTGGCATATGAATCTTTGATGCAGCTCCTGGGAATTGCGTTGTTTAAATCCATTTCTGCAAACTCTGGCTTTAGAAACACTTTGCATGCCTCCATGTCAAATCAGAAACCTTTGAACCATCTCTCTTTCCCCCTAGGAATCTCTGTTACTAAGTAAATAATATCAGGAGTAACTGACAAGTTTAAGATCCCAATTTTTGTGTTTGAGCTAGTAAAATGTAAAGAAAACTCCTTTGTCACCTGACTGTGTCCTCCCTGTAACTTTTCACAAAATTTCAAACACCCTGCTTTCTTGAAAGCCTCCAATACTGATTTGTCTTTAGCTAGGGTTCCTATTCTTTCAGGCTCTATCCTTAAACAATGTCCTGACCTGTGATTTTCCTTCTCCTCAGTCATTTTTTTCATTGAATTTCTGAAAGTTTCTTGTGAACTCTGATTATCAGCCTCGCTTGAATTCAAAATAGTCAGCCTCGCTTGATTAGAGTAATCAGCCTCGCTTGATAATGGATAATAGAAGCTTTGGTGTGAGATTACTATTAGCTCCCTGTAATTATTAATATTGGAAAAATTCCAACTGCAGGGAGAACATTATTTCAACCACTTTGGGATTCTAGGAACTAGCCCTCCTGAATCCGGAGAGGGATCTCTCCAATAAGTGAAAAGATGGATTTGTATTTGAGATTTTGGGTAATTATATTAGGCTAGTTATGAAGGTCGAGGGTTTGTTTTGTTTTTTGGATGGTTGAGCATGATTACTGTTTGAGGTGGAGAGTCCTAAATGCAAAGCGTTTAAAAGGTGTGAAGTTGCAAGCAATCAGAACAAGCTTTGGCTAGAAAGATAGATAATTGCAGGTTTTAGTCCATTGGGCTATGGAGTCGTAATAGGGTCTAATTGAAATAGCAAGTTCAAGAGTGGTCCATGGGGCAAGTCATCTATGTCTAAGGATCTCTTCAATGTTTGATTTATGGAATGAAATGATACATCAAGAAGGGGAATTAAACAGATGAAGAACAATGTTGTGTAACCAGCTCCAAAAAGAGAATAAAAGAGATATCAACGCCTTAGAAATGAGTCACTTCGAGGGGGAAACCTCCAATACATTACATAAATGAAAAATTCTTGGATGATACAAATGACCAAAACCTCTTTCTATATATAGGAGTCCATGTGGCCACAATATAATCCTAGCGGGGCCACAATGTAATCTTAGCTGACCTAACAATAATAATGTAAGGGCACAATAATAACAATATGGGGGTTACAAGACTAAAAAAATAACAATAAGGGGGGCTACACTAACATAATAAGGGACTACAATATTAATATAGGGACTTAACATGCCCCTCTCCTTCAAACAATTGTTGTCCTCAATTCTTGATTATTTCTTGATGCTTCTGTATAAAATTCTCATCCTTCCATGTGGAATATTCTACAGGAAATTTCTTCCACTTGCTGAGATAATTTGAAATTGATCATACTTGTCGATTTCTTGTTTCTATTATTTCTTCAGAACTTCTTTCAATGTGATTTTGATCTTCCTATTGTTTTATTTGATTCTGCACCAAAGTTAGGTTATCCTTTGAGAGTTGGAGAACTTGTTGTTGATGCTCGATGTGATATTCCACTACTTTACCATCCATATTAAATTTTATTTGATCCTTCAAACCATCCAACTTATCCTTCATTTCTGCTTTTAAACCATCTATGTCATCTTCAGTTGCTCTTCGTAAGATCAAAATTTTTTGCACTTGGTACCGTAATTTTGATATCTCATACTGCAATTCTTCCTCTTCATGCATCATTGTATAGATTTCTGAGGGATTAATGGGTATGGAATTATTTTTTGGAGGAATTATATAACCCAATGCTAATAAATATTCTTCAATAGGCCCTTGGAATCACTTCAAACTGCTTTTTCAAACAAACGTTATGCAATTTTAAAAAAACAAATACACACCTTTTTCTTGTTTTTGAGAAGCTCAATATTGAAATTGTATTATCTCTGTGACTGAAGCTCTTAAATATCTAAAATTCAGCAATTAAATATCCCTCTGAATTCTCTTTTGAATGCCACAGGTCTGACCTGATTTGGATTCTCCTAGACAAAGTTGTGTCCAATCTCCCACAATGACCTAATTATGGACTAGTTCAGTGGAGCAAACTTGTACGACCTGCCACATGTCACTGTTTTGTCCTTTGTCTCTAAAATTGATAGCCAAAAAACTACAGTCTGTGTAATTGTGACCAATTTTTACAGCACTCCAATCTGATGCCCAGATAGAGAGTTATTGAACTTTTTCCACGATCACCTCTTTGAGATGAAATTCAGGAGCCTGAAAACACACTACCTTCCACAGATCATATCTCCAAAAATATTGCGAACCAAGATATGAAATTTTTTGAAAACTTTCCTCAGGATTTTAGCTTCACACCATACAAATTTCAGATTATGAACCTTCGTAGAACAAAAGTTATAGCGCAAATTCCACGATGACCTGTTTAGAAGCCTGAAAAAAGACCTAACTTTCACAGATCATATATTTGAAAATATTGCGAACCAAGCTCTGAAATTTTTAGAAAAGCTTCTTCCGGATTTCGGCTTCGCACCTTAAAAATTTCAGCTTCTGAAACTTCGTATAAAAAAATTTATAGCGAAAATGCCACGATGACCTGTTTGGAGCAGCGAAACCCTAGAATCCAAAGCTCTGATACCAAATGTTGCGTAACCAGCTCCAAAAAGAGAATAAAAGAGATATCAATGCCTTAGAAATGAGCCACTTCGAGGGGGAAACCTCCAATACATTACATAAATGAAAAATTCTTGGATGATACAAATGACCAAAACCTCCTTCTATATATAGGAGTCCATGGGGCCACAATGTAATCCTAGCCGACCTAACAATAATAATGTAAGGGCACAATAATAACAATATGGGGGTTACAAGACTACAACAATAAAAATAAGGGGGGCTACACTAACATAATAAGGGACTACAATATTAATATAGGGACTTAACAAACAAAGAGTAGCCTAGGATTTGGTAAGTACTTTGAAACTAGCCAGCCTTTGATCCACTTTCAATAGAAAACATAATAAAAATAAAGGGAAACTTGAAGGCAACTGTTGGAGTAGAAACTAGCGGGCCGGGCTCACCACAAATTGTCTCCTAGCTCTGCTTTATTTGGTTAATTTCAAGACAAACACAGTGATAACACATAATGGCCTAAGATCCGGTAAGTACTTTGAAACTAGCCAGCTTTTAACACATTCCAACGGAAACTTTCATACAGTCTTTTGGGATAAAACTAGGACGAGGGCACACCATATTTTCCTTAGTTCATCTCTACTTAACATATACTGAAAATAACATTTAAGAAAGACAACTAGCTCAGATAGTAGGACAAGGGAACGCCAACATTCCTATGCTTGAACTGAATTAGATAATTCCTAAATAACACAAATTGGAAGAAAACATGTAGATAAAGATTTTCAGTCAGAGAAGTGTACTGATATATAGTAGGTCCTAACTCTATGTATGCTGTTCTTTATAAGAGAAGATGAAAACATTGAAAACGGAAGTAAAATAACAATTCACAATAAGAAATAACATCACTGTCAACATAGACCAGGATCCCATAAATCAGCTTGTATTGATGCTCCAAACCAGTTACGGCTTTAAGTCCAATGCTTTAGTTTAGCAATAATCTACACTTCCCAGACTAACTTATCTATCACAAGAAGAGCTCCAAGAGCCAGTGAACACTATTTACAGGTAGAAGTCTCAAGCTCAATTACATTTTAAAGTTCAACAACCAACTCAACCAACAATATCTCATCTTCTACAGAGGTATTTATAGAAGAATGAGGAGGTGAGATCAAATAAAGATCTCCCATGACAATTAATACAGATTAATGACTTCTCAGCCTTTGAGGGGCTCAATGGAGAAGCGTACATGTATTCTTACTGTATTAATTGATTTACATTTAAGATTAAGCTCGGTGGGAGCTTTTGTTGACTTTTGAGGCTCTGTGTCATGTTGGAGTAACTCTGCAGATATTTTTGCATTAAGTTTTTTGGCAGAATCAACTCTTTGGCTACGTTGAGGAAAATATCTGATTTTGAACAACAACTTCGGCCTCTATTTGAATGCTTCGAGGCATAGGTGGCTTCGTGGTAGTTGGGAGGAATCAATTTGCCTCAGATGTGGCGGTGGAGGCCTTTATGTCTGATAAAAAACTTATGATTTTCTTTAACTGTGTTTTAATTTGGAGGATTAGGCTTTTGATAATCAATCTTAGCCGTAATCCCCCAAATCTATCTTCAATCTTCAATTCTGGTGCACTCTATCTTTGACACTGATACTCGTTTAATTTATTTAACTCTGTGTCTTGTTGATGTGCAGGCCGTGTAGGGCCCATAAGGCATCAATGCCAATGAAGCATTGATGAAACGTGGACTTTGAACCCTGTGAATAGTTTCCTTTGATGAATCAAAGGCACGGGAAATGTCTTTCTCATCCCTAGGATTTTTCTTTCAATATAATGGAAAACCATTAATCCTACAAAACATACAAAATATTAAGAAATCCTGCGTTGTGGGTTTAACTGCTTCTGAGGGTGTCGGGAGAGAGCGTGGCCGTTGGATGGCATCATCCAACAGTGTAGATTTGTTTAGAGGAGGCCAGGAAGGAGAGCAGAGGGAGATAATGAGTCAGATCCATCGATCACATAGAGATTGATGGTCGGGATTGGTTGTGAGTACATAAAGTGAATGAGTCACTTTATTTGTTCACTTTATTTGGAGAATATAAATGCAAAGAAAATATGCGAAATTTCCTTTGGCGGGAGTAAAATACAAAGGAGAAGAAATTGGGGCTTCGGGATGAATATGAGCCATCAGATTAGATCCGCCCATACGAGATCAATGGTGGAGATTCGCGTTGAAAACCTTTGGTAGAGGCGGAGGGTGATAAAACTATGAGGGAAAAATCTGGGACCATCCGATCTGGACACGTGGACGGCCTAGATCCAATTGGAAGATCGCAATCGGCAGGGGGAGAAACAAAAATTAAAAATGCACCTGATAGAAAGATCCGATGCGATTAGATGAAGACTGTCGATCTTCAGATCAGATCGACGGTGGGAGATGCGTCGGAGATCGTAATCGGTGGTCGGAGGTGGGGTGATGCGATTGTGCGATCGGGGAAGGATGGTGCGATTGCGCGATTGGGCCATCGCAATCGGAAGTTTTTAAAGGAGCGCAATCAGAAGAGCTTTTGCAGAAATTTCCGATGCGATGGGTGGAAAATAAGAAAACGCGCTGATCGTTGGATTGGCCCAATGATCAATGGCGGAAATGGGTTCGACCAATGAACGGGCAGGGCCATGGTATAATGTATGAAACCAAAAAATTAATGAAAAAACAAAGGTTTTATGGCTTAAGGGCAGAAAATATATATAAGGCTTGGCGCCCGGTTGCAGGGCCAGTGGATATATGAAATTTAATATGCCCGGAGCGTGTAGAAAAAGGGGCCAATCGCAATCGGAGCATCGGGCTTGGTCTTTTTGATCTAACCATTTTCAAATTTTGCGATGCGATTAGCACTGTGAGGGGTTAGCACCTAGTTTGTAGGGCATGGGCATGTGGGGGAAGTGGTTTATGATTTTGGCCCAAGGGGGTTGAAACCCTTACACAAAAATATGTGTTTTTTATTTATGATTTTCTCTGGTTTTCAAAGGGTTTTGAGGGTTTTGATAAGGCAAAGAAACAATATTAAACCTTATCAAAGGGGTTTTGATGAAGGGAAAGGGAAAAAATATGAAAATGAAGGATTTTTTATGGGGAATAAAGGGGTAAAAATGAGGTTATTTTTGGATGTGGAAGGAGGGGAAAAATGGTCTTTGGAGCAGTATTTCCTCCTCATGAAATTAGCAGAATTCCAGAGTGTAAAATGGGCACAGTATGGAAGATTTTGGACAAAGGCATGAGGCCTTTAAGAGTCTTCAAGAGATAAAACTTTTTAGCAATAAAATTTGTTCCTTGAAGGCTCCAAAATGTTTTAGCCACCTTTTGGTATAACAAATTTTATAGGTGGCTAACAGTTGCTCCACTTGGGGATGGTGCCTTCTTGAAGGCATCAAGAAATTTAGACTTGCATTCTCTAGGAGGCTGATTAGTGCCTCATCCATTGGGATGTCCTTCCTTTTCTGGGATGATTTTATTTTTCTCTGAAAACATATTAGTAGCCATAAAAACAATGGATCTTTCAACAACAAGATTTCTACCTACCCAATCCTACAGATCTAACATTTTTTCTTCTTTAGAGTACACTTGGATTGCCAAAATCTTTTACAATGTTAGCCTCCCCTATTAATTTTTTGCAAAAGAAAAGTAGGGGACTAAGTTGTTTTTGAGCCTTAAAGGAATGCATCTCCCCCGAAGACACATCATCCTTGAAGTCCCCTTGCCTCTGCCTTTGATAATTTTCCCTCTACAGAACTCTCCATGTTTCCCCTTTCTTCCCCTTTGAAAATTCCCCTTTCCATCCAAATTTTTCCCCAAATCCCCCTTTAAATCCTACCCTTGCCCTTTGTTCCCTCAAAATTCCCCTCCATCTCTCTATCATTACCCTCCTCAGGCCTCAAAATGCATTAAAAGGGTTAAGAACCCACTTTCGGACCATATAATAGGCCTCAGCCCCTTCTCCGCTAGCCCCCGCACCTTTTCCTCCCACAGAACCCAGTGCTGTGACCGAGCGCTAGCCCTGAAGGTGCTGGTCCCGTATATTTATCGGGCACTTTCTCCACCGTTGATCCATATAGATCGAACGGTGACCGTTTAAACCTGCGGCGCTCGTGATTCACCCTTTCAAACCACTGATCGCGCCATCGCCATCCATTCACCGCCTGATCAATGGTTCAGAGTGTATCCGCCACTATGGTCCCCGCCGCACGCCATACCATGAAACAACCCAGTTTTCATCACACTGCTAATGGGGATCGGGCAGTATTTCTCCATTGCCCAGCGATTCCATATAGCGTTCGACACCTGTCTCCTGTACGATGACAAAATCGCCCTCCCATCACCTGTTAATGTTCGGTATGGGATGTGCAGCGATATTCGTATGAGCTATCAGATCTGCCTTTGCCCATCCAATGGTCATCGCTTGACGGAGTTGCATGGGTTTTAATCCACTATCACCATACCCCTGGCCCACCATTCCATTTCCCTTCGCTGTGTTTCCCACCGTCGATCTCCTCTCAGATCTGACGATCCAGAGTCGTCTTCCTGCTGTTGACTTTTCCGTCGCCACTCGGTCCCGCCACGTCACCTCCACGTGTCTCACCGTACATCCGCCCTCCTGTTTCATATATCTATTCATAGGTCAGGTGTATTAAGGTTTTCATTTAAATCTCCTCCACATTCTGCCAACCTGTGCCATCTCTGTTCTCCACCATTCCATGGAAATTTTCCGCCATTTCTCCGCAGTCCCACTATCATCCACATCATCCACTCCCAGCCATTGTTTTCATAACTGGTTTTGTGTTTTTGCAGGGCTATCAGAGGCAAAGAAACGCCATGGTTCAATATGTACTACTTCAATGGCGTGCTGCGCAGGCAAAATTGAATTTGTAAGTTGGTACTGCAATGGAAATGCCTGGAAATGGTCGCGGCGTCATGAATATCACCCAAGAATAGTTTAATCTCCACAAGGAATCTATCTGGTGCCATTAAAGCCCAGATTTTGCAGATCAAGACATTTATGAAGCAGTGGAGAAAGATCAACTTATAATCAAGGATTCCAACATTCAGAGTTGAGGGTTTTGAGCTTTAATACAACAATTTAGAGGCAAACCACCATATCAAAGACCCCATAGATTATGAAAAGGTACAACACGCAGAAATCAAGGCATATCAGGGGATTATACAGAAACAGAATGTGTTTTCCTCCATGAAGGATAGAGCACCCATACTGCATTCGATCTATGCCATGTGCTGGAGAGATTTTCTACCCTAAAACAGCCCCAGTACTATCAGAGCATTTACTTCATCAATATGGCAGATTTCTTTGTCATTTATTTATCTTTTATTTATTCACCAATAGAATTACATAGTACTGCAGCCATAACACATTGGAGTCATGTCAGAGTAATCCACAGTTTGGAGAAGATCATTCGTTCACCCAAAGAACACTAGATATTAATGCACAAGATTTATACCGAATGGGCTTCGGCCCCTTTCTTTCAGAAGTTTAATACTACATTTAGTTCTCCATCTACCTCCTCTGCTCCTCTGGAGCTATACATTCATGAAGAACTCATTGTAATGGTTGTTGATCAGTTATCAGAGAACTGCAGGTAGTTTCTTTGAGACACAGTCTCTGTGTAAAAATTGTAAGATAGGTTGAAGGAGATGTTTTCAGGCTGAGTATTCAGCTATTGGCAATGTTGTACTCGATTGGTATTGCTATTTAATATGACAAGCACATTTATTTGGATCCTGATCTGAAGTAGCGGTGATTTTTTTCCTATCTTTGTGTTTACATCCATTTCATTTCGTTTCTACTGGCTTGCATCAGAATATTGGCATATGATTTACCCTTGTTAGGTACCCTATGTCGCTGCTCTCCTTGCCTTTTACGTTTCTCTTCTGAATGTATTATCTAAGAAATGATTTTAGTTGGTTTAACCAGTGTAGTGGATGTTATTTCCTGCTCTCTGATGTATGAATTAAATGAATTCAGTTCTTAGATATTTCTCATTATAGATTTAGTTAGAAGATTTGGGAACACTGGGGATTAGAGTTAGCCCTGTCCACTAGGATCCTTGTACGACCTGCTGATCTATAACTTTGTGCTCTGAAATCTGTGTTATCTCCTCTATCCTACTTTCCATATCGCATAATCATCTTGAAAGACCCTAAGTTTCAGATGACTAGCCCAGTTGAAAGCCTGCCTATTGATAGTAAGAAAATCCTTTCCTGACTCCATTGCCCAATGGTTTTGAATATTTCCTGGAATATTTCGCCCCTGCCTCATCCCTCTTTGCTCATCTTGGTCTTACATTGAACCCGTCTTTCGTGATAACTAGCAACCAAACAAACAATCAAACAAACAAACCCTGAGCCTTATAACTAGCCTAAAATCATAACATTTGAGCCTCATGGACATAAACCTTTGCTCATATAGAGATATCCCTCTCTGGACCCGAGAGGGCTAGATTCTAAGGTCTGAAAGTGGTTCTGATGTTGTCTCATCTTTTGGTCTTGTCAATCTGGCCAAAACATGGGAACCCCAACATAATGGTGACTCCACTGGGGAATTGAGTGCATTACACCTTAAAAATTCTTAAGCATTCAAAAGACCTAAAATCTCTGGTTAGGTTGGCAGTTAAACAGTCTTATTCTCACATCAACCTCTATACCATTTTTTGTGTTTTCCCACACTCTGGGACAGAGTCTGGAAAGGGCCAGGTAGCCTCCAGATCTCACACTCTTTTAGAGGTGACATATCTGGTAAATGCCCTCCCAGTCAATATCTGGTTAGAGTTTGTTGTGTTTGAAGATATCCTCGAAAAGGACATCTCAAGCGCACTGTGGTGGACAGTGTCCCCTCCAAAAAAACATCCTAAACCCTCCACCTGGCGACTCCAATATTCCATAAACGTTTCAAAGACTCCACTGGTGATCAGTAGGCCTGTTGATTATCTTGGTTCACATTAGACTCCACTGAGAGACCAGCCTCCATAACAACATCAACCACAATAGAAGTAACAAGTAGGGTTAAGCTGCTTGGTCAGAAACAACATTCTGGCTTCTAGAACTGTTCATACAAGAGCTTACCCTAACCCAGACCCACCTGAAATAGTAGATAACCCCAAGAGCATCCTTAAGAGAGCTCCTACACTTAAAATATCAACTATTTCCAAACACACCCATAGAGCTAATTCTGCACCAGAAGATCTTACAGCTCTATCACACTTTCACCTTGACCTAGACCTACCTAACAGCTTATCCAGAACTAGGTCATTCAATAGCTTAGACCAGCCAGACCCTGAGTTTCCTGATTCACCATAGCAAAGTGGTAAACACCTTGGGAATAGATAGACCCCTCCATCTACGCCTCCCGATTTACATTTCATACAAAACATGGGGCTCAATCACCCTAGGTCTACTCATCAGCCCTCTGTTGGTCATAATATCCCTGTAATCCATATACCTGCTGCCCAGGTCCCTTTATCGCATCAAAATATCATCATGGTAGCTTGGTATGCACCTATGGTTTTACCCCAGCCTCTAGTAACCTTACCGAATGATTATCAGTCTAAGATTCCACACTTCACTGCAAAGGAGTCCATCACAGCCCAAAAACATGTAGATAAGATGGAGGATTCTTTTGACTACATGGAAATTGATGATGATACAGTAAAAATGAGAATCTTTGCCCAAAGCTCAGGGGGTGATGTGAAGAAATGGTTTAAGGGCCTACCTCCAGGTAGCATCAATGATCTTCCGGGCTTATATCAGACTTTCATAAACAAATGGGAAACTAGGGCGAATCCCCGCCAACTCCTAGTAGAATACATGACCCTTAAGAGAAGCGTAGGAGAGAGTGTTCCCGATTACACAACGAGGTTCAACAGCATTTATAATGCTCTCCCTCCACATATGAAACCTCCACAAGGCATGGCCCTAGCAAAATACCCTGAAGGCTTTGATGTTGACATGGCCTATGAGATCAGGGATAAGGAATAAAACACATTGGAGGACATGTAGAAAGGAGCAGTGAATATAGAAGCAAATCTGATTGAAAAGAGAGCAAGACTGAAATCGGAGAGAAGGGTAACATACAGAGACGACAATGTAGCTTCCACATCTGACCAAAATTATGATAAGCTGTCTAAAAATGTGGAAAGGTTACAACAAATGATGGAAAATATGGTTGTCATAGTTAGCAATTAGAACAAGAACCAGAACCAGAACTTTAGAAGAAACAATAACACTCCCAACAGACAAAGAGAATCAAATCAGCAAGTCATCCCCCCATTTCAAGAGAATTTTCTTGATGAAGATGAGGGAATCATAGAAGAGTCTGAGGGAAACAAAATAAACATGTTTGAAATAGAATATTCAATCCACAACTGTTATTCAGAATAAGATCAACCTTCACCCTCTGGTTGGGAGGAAGAATGGTTGGAATTTGAAGATTACAGATTAGGGTTTGAAAATGCCATGATGCAGGTCAGAGAGCAATATGAACTTAGAAGAAAAAAGAGTCAAGAAACTGCCAAATCAAAAGCTTCTGAGGTCACCATAAAGAAGAGACCTGAGAAATATTCTAAAGCAACTACTGAAAGTAGCAAACCATCAACCGAGAGTTCTGGAAAGAATAGAGAAAAAGACAACCAAAACACTAATGCACAAGGAAAACCAGCTAGCAGCACTAGCACTGTAGTTAGTGCTCCTGATAAAACCGTCACAAACGCTGTACATAATGAGAATCAGCCCACTGATTGAGCTGCTAAGGCAGTGGAAAATAAAACAGAGATGAGCGTTCACAAGAGTCAGTCCACTTTCAATTTGGAAAGTGAGATTTCAAGAATTAAAATCTCTGTCCCACTTTATAAGTTGGCCACTCAGGATGTATATAAAGGCCAGATTTTGAAGGCTTTGAACCTTAGTGAGAATGGTGACTCTGTCAATTTGAATGATGATCAGCCCGCCCTCTTGTTTGGTCCTAAGATAGAGGGGAAGTTTCAAGAGGGGGTAGTTCCACCTTTCTATATCAGTCTCAACATTCATGACAAGATCCTGCATAATGCAATGCATGATTCTGGAGCATCTCACAACCTAATGCCTAAGGTAGTTATGGAAAGACTAGGTCTAGAGATAACCAGACCCTACAAATATTTATACTCTTTCGACTCTAGCAGAGTAAAATGCCTAGGCCTGATCAAAGACTTGTGTGTGAGCTTAACTCAAATCCCAGCTAAATGCATGGTCATGGATGTTGTGGTGGCAGATGTGCCACCCAAGTATGGCATGCTACTATCAAGATCATGGGGAGCCAAGCTACAGGGTAAAATGAAGATGGATGTCTCATATGCCACAATCCCAATGTTTGGCCAACTTAGAAAACTGTATAGGGAGACACAGATGAAATTCCTAGTCAGTAGCCTCAAAAAATAAAAAATTCACCTGTTTATTCTGTACATACAGACCTTGACTCCTTCATCTTTTGTGATGATGAATCCTTAGAAGGGTCAGAGTCCCAAAACAGAGATATAAACGGAGAGGAAGAAGCTATTTAATTTAACATAATGGATGCTCTGGACTTAGAGGACAATGAGGAAAAAAACCGCAACGAGACCTGTAGGATATGTGGTGGAGACCTAGCCTCGAGTGAACCAGAAACAGAGCGTAAACAACCATCTGGCCAGATCCATGAAACTCATACATCCCATGAGGAACAAAGCGATCCATAGCCCAGTACAGACCTTATAGAGAAATCTAATGGTGAACCCATCCATAGGGAAAATAGTGATAATGAAAACGAAAATGAACCCCTGTGGGTGATGAATTTTGATGGGTCTTGCACAAGAAGAACTGTTGGGGCAGGAGTGTGGATACATAACACAGAGAATGATTACATAGAGAGTCATGCCTGCAACCTGCACTTCAAATTTACAAAAAATGTTGCAGAATATGAGGCTCTGATCTTGGGTCTAAATCTGTTGAAGAAATTAGGGCCCCGTAAGATAACTGTGTAGGGAGATTCTGAGCTGGTAATAAAACAGGTAAACGAGGAATACACATCGAAACATCCTAGGCTGAGAGCATATAGGAATGACACCATGGACCTACTGAAAACGTTTGTTGAATACAAATTAGTGTTCATTCCTAGGAGTCAAAATATCATTACAAACGGATTAGCTTGCCTAGCCAGTTCCTACCCCAAGACTCCCACTGACTAGCAAATCATCATTCAGACCAAATTCAGACCTGCTATGCCAGACATCGAAAAAATTTTGGCAGGTCTTTGAAGGTGATAAACAAATCGAAGATTTTCTGGAAGGCATAAACGAGTTTGAATTTTCTGATTTAGACTCCAAATCTGACAGTAGACGCCTAAGTGAAGAATCCTCAGATGAGGAAGAAACACCCTGTAACCTAGAAATAAATTCTTTAGATGAACAGACTGGAAATCCAGACTGCGAATGTGAAAATGCAGATAGTGAAGAGGCAGAGGTGCTGCAGGCCAAAGATAAGAATATACCCAGAGGCCTGGCACCCTTAGAGGATCTCTTTGACTTTGATGATGTGGCAAAAAAGCCCACTATAGAACTTGCACACTCTGATGTGGAAGAATGAAACATAGGCACTGAGGAGAAGCCCAAAATGATTAAACTGGCTAAGTCTTTACCTGCAAACATGAATAAGAAATACATTGACCTTTTCAAGGAATTCATTGATGTGTTTGCATGGAGCTATGAGGACTTAAAGGCCTATGAAACAAATGTCATCCAACACAAAATACCCTTGAAAGAAAATCAGAAACCCTTTAGGAAAAAACTTCGCAGAATCAATCCCAAACAATTTCCTGCAGTAGAGAAAGAGATCAAGAAGATGTATGAAGCAGGTATAATTGTGCCAGAAAGGTTCTCTGATTGGATATCAAACTTAGTGGCTGTGAGGAATAAAACAGGGGAAATCAGGCTATGTATAGACTTCAGGAATCTTAATAGAGCCTCACTCAAGGAAAATTACCCTTTGCCTAAAATGGAACATATTCTTCAGAAGGTAGTAGGCTCTAAAAGGATTTCCCTGCTAGATGGTTTCTCTGGATACAACCAAGTCTTAGTAATCCCAGAAGATCAACTCAAGATAGCCTTTACCACTCCATGGGGTACCTTCATGTACGTGAAGATGCCTTTTGGGTTGATGAACACTGGAGCCACCTTCCAAAGAGCGATGGACATAGCTTTTTCAGATGAGATAGGCCACTTCATTGTTATCTACTTGGATGACATAACAGTCTTTTCTAAGACTGAATAAGAACACCTGAAACATCTAAGGAAAGTATTCGAAAAATGTAGAAGGTTCGGTCTCTCCCTGAATCCTAAAAGGACTGTCTTTGGGCTACAGGAGGCAAAACTCCTTGGCCACATTATATCCGAGGAGGGAATCAGGATAGGCCCACAGCGAGTTGAGGGAATACTACAGATCACACACCCTAGAAACATCAGGGAATTACAGTTTTTCATTGGGAAGATTAACTTCCTTAGGAGGTTTATTCCAAATCTGGCTGAACACCTTAGGAACATGACTAACATGCTGAAGAAAGTTGCAGAAGTTAAATGGACTGTAGGAGCTAAAAAATCATTCGAATTAGTGAAACTCGCACTTACTTAAGCTCCCGTCCTAATCAGCCCAGATTTCTCCAAAGATTTCCTAATTTTTTCATTCACCTCAGAGCATACAGTGGCTGCAGTCTTGCTGCAGAAAAACACAGAGGGAATGGAACAGCCAATTGCCTTCTTTAGCAAAGCGCTCAGAGATGCACCCTTGAAATACAACATCATGGAGAAACGAGCCTATGCTTTGATTAAGGCCTTGAAAGACTTCAGGGTGTACATATTGCATTCCCACACTATAGCTTATGTGCCCGACATCATAATCAAAGATATACTATCCCAAGACCTAGATGGGAAAAGGGGCAAATGGATAGTAGTGATCTTAGAGTATGACCTTGAGATAAAACCCACAAAACTGATTAAAGGTCAGGGCTTAGCTAAATTAATGGCTGAATCAAACCTACAGGCCCTAGACATCAACATGATAAATACCTTGGATGAACAACAAGAATTTCCTAACCTCACTGTTAAGGAAGAATTTCAGTGCTCTCCTTGGTATTCCGACATTCTGTATGTGCTTACACACCTCAATGCCCCTCCCGGATTATTGAAGACCAAGGCCAGATTCTTAAAGCTAAAAGCCATAAATTATTGCATCTTGAATGAAAACTTATACTGGAAGAATCCTAATGGCCTATTGCTTAAATGTTTTCCTGAAAATGAGGCAGAGAGGGTTAAATAAGAATTCCATGCTGGAGAATGTGGAGGCCACCTGAGTTGGAAAGCCACTGCAAAAAAAATACTCAGAGCTGGCTATTATTAGCCCACACTCTTCAATGATGTTCATAAAATGATAGTTGCCTGCCACAAATGTCAGATCTTTGAGGGAAAAAGAAAACTCCTCCCTTTACCCCTACAACCCATCACTGTTGAAGGTCCCTTTCTACAATGGGGCCTAGATTTCACAGGGGAAATTCACCCTACTTCTTCTGCTCAGCACAAATGGATCCTAACAGCCACAGATTATTTCACTAAGTGGATAGAGGCCGTGCCGACTAGGAATGCCACAGATTTAGTCATCATTAGTTTCCTAGAAAGTCACATCCTCTCTCAGTTTGGCTGCCCAAGGAAAATAATCACTAATAATGCTATTGCTTTCAGATCCAAAAATATGATTGATTTTTGTCACAAGTACCAAATAGCACTTGATCATTCAACTACCTATTACCCTCAAGGTAATGGATTAGCTGAATCATCAAACAAGAGCCTGGTGATCATCATCAAAAAGCTGTTGGAAGAGAACAAAAAATCATGGCATAACAAGCTAGTACATGCTTTGTGGGTTGATAGGCTTACAACAACGAAGTCCATTGGCATGCCACCATTTCAGCTTGTCTATGGAACAAAAGCAGTATTTCCTACCAGCCTTGGGATACCGGTGATCAAGCTGATCTAGGAAATCCAAACAGAAGAATATAGTATGGTAAGGAGAATAAACCAAACAATACATCTTCAACAAACAAGGGAAGAGGTCTACAACAGAGCAGTGAAATTTCAGGAGAGTATAAAGAAATTGTTTGACAAAAGAACCAAAGTTGCTGATTTCAAAGTTGGAGATAAGGTTTTGAAGTGGGATTCGAGAAGAGAGGATAAAGGAAAGCACAACAAATTTGACAGTTTGTGGCAAGGTCCATACCTCATCCAGGCCACTGTGGGTCCCAATGCTTTCTTCTTACAAAAATTAGATGGCACTGAGCTGTTTGGGGGTCCTATCAATGGCAGGATGCTCAAAAATTACTTCTACTAATTTACAATTTCCAGTCCACATTTCCATTGTACATACCATTGCAGTTTTTATTTTAAGGGAAAAAGGTAAAAATGCTTCAAAAAAGACAGAGAAAGGGAGAGGTTCAGACATGCTTAAAATATGAAACTCTGATGTGCAAAAGAATCAGCTCTAACATACTCAAAACCAGAGCTGAAATGAAGAAAAGGAAGTGACTCTTACATGCTCAAAACTTGAGTCACAAAAAGAAAAGAAGGATACTACAAGTTCTAGATCTCAAGCATTCACCGTTTTGTTTTCAGTTTTCTGCAAATTTTGTCCATGAGAAACTGTCTTTATGCCTTGGACCCACAAAAAGTTAGACAGTCTAATCCTGGCTTGACTGTTTTTCAATTTCTTATCTTAGAATGTAGGGAAGAAATCTGCTGGACAGTTTAATCCCAGTAGATATTAGATTAAGTAGAGAAACATATGAGACCGACAGTCTAATCTGGTCTCATGGAGCAATAAGGTTAGAAATAGAATAGGTTTATTTTATGTTGTAACAATAAATGATGAAAAGGGTCTGCTAGTTCAAATGCACCCAAGAAGAAAATGCTAAGATTGTAGGATGGGTAGGTAGTTTGCTGGGAAAGTTTTTCTGCTGATGTAATGTCTTCATATTGTGGCAGTCGATAAAAGAAAAATGGATATGCCAAGCAGCAGGAAACTGGCCTTATCCAAAGATATATTCTCTGAATTCTTGACTCCTTCAAGAAGAAGCCATTCCCATGTGGAGCCATTGTTATCCCCCCTATTAATTTTTGGCAAAAGCAAAGTAGGGGGCTAAGTTGTTTTTGAGCCTTCAAGGAATGCATCTCCCTTGAAGACACATCATCCTTGAAGTCCCCTTGCCTCTGCATGTGATAAATTTCCCTCTACAAAACTTTCCATGTTTCCCCTTTCTTCCCCTTTGTAAAGTCCCCTTTCTGTCCCAATTTTTCCCCAAATCCCCCTTTAAATCCTACCCTTGCCCTTTGTTCCCTCAAAATTCCCCTCCATCTCTCTATCGTTACCCTCCTCAGGCCTCGAAATGCATTAAAAGGGTTAAGAACCCACTTTCGAACCATATAATAGGCCTCAACGCCTTCTCCGCTAGCCCCTGCACCTTTTCCTCCCATAGAACCCAGTGTTGTGACCGAGCGCTAGCCTCGAAGGCACCGGTCTCGTATATTTATCGGGTACTTTCTCCATCATTGATCCATATATATCGAATGACGACCGTTTAAACCTGCGGCGCTCATGATTCACCACTTCAAACCACTGATCGCGCCATCGTCGTCCATTCACCACCTGATCAATGGTTTGGAGTGTATCTGCCACTGCGGTCCCCGCCGTGCGCCATACCATGAAAGAACCCGGTTTTCATCGCACTGCTAATGGGGGTCGGGCAGTATTTCTCCATTGCCCAGCGATTCCATACAGCGTTCGACACCTGTCTCATGTATGACGGCAAAACCACCCTCCCATCATGCGTTAACGTTCGGCATGGGACGCGCAGCGATATTCGTACGAGCCGTCAGATATGCCTTTGCCCATCCAATGATCATCGCTTGATGGAGTTGCACGGGTTTTAATCCATGATCACTGTACCCCTGGCCTACCGTTCCATTGCCCTCCGCCGTGTTTCCCACCATCCAGATCCGACGATCCAGAGTCGTCTTCCCGCTGTTGACTTTTCCGTCACCACCCGATCCCGCCATGTCACCTCCATGTTTCTCGTCGTACATCCACCCTCCTGTTTCATATATCTATTCATAGGTTGGGTTTATTAAGGTTTTCATTTAAATCTCCTCCGCATTCCGCCAACCTGTGCCATCTCTGTTCTCCACCATTCCACAGAAATTTTCCGCCGTTTCTCCGCAGTCCCACTATCATCCACATCATCCACTCCCAGCCATTGTTTTCCTAACTGGTTTTGTGTTTTTGTAGGGCTATCAGAGGTGAAGAAACGCCATAGTTCAATATGTACTACTTCAGTGGCCTGCTGCGTAGGCAGAATTGAATCTGGAAGTTGGTACTGCAATGGAAATGCCCGGAAATGGTCGTGGCATCATGAATATCACCCAAGGAAAGTTTAATCTCTGCAAGGAATTTATCCGGCGCCATTAAAGCCCAGATTTCGCAGATCAAGACATTTATGAAGCCGTGGAGAATGATTAGCTTATAATCAAGGATTCCAGCATTCAGAGTTGAGGGTTTTGAGCTTTAATACAATAGTTTAGAGGCAAAGCACGAGATCAAAGACCCCATAGATTATGCAAAGGTATAGCATGCAGAAATCAAGGCATATCAGGGGATTATATAGCAACAGAATGTGTTTTCCTCCATGAAGGACAGAGCACCCATACCGCATTCGATCTATGCCGTGTCCTGGAGAGATTTTCTACCCTAAAAAAACCTCAGTACTATCAGAGCATTTACTTCATCAGTATGGAAAATTTATTTGTCATTTATTTATCTTTTATTTATTCACCAATAGCACCACACAATACTGCAGCCAAAACACATTGGAGTCATGTCAGAGTAATCCACAGTCTGAAGAAGATCATTTTTTCACCCAAAAAACACCAGAGATTAATGCACATGATTTATACTGAATGGGCTTTGACCCCCTTTCTTTCAGAAGTTTAATACTGCATTTAGTTCTCCATCTACCTCCTCTGCTCCTATGGAGCTATAAATTCATGAAGAATTCATTGTAATGGTTGTTGATCAGTTATCAGAGAACTACAAGTAGTTTCTTTGAGACACAGTCTTTGTGTAAAGATTGTAAGATAGGTTGAAGGAGATGTTTTCAGGCTGAGTATTCAGCTATTGGAAATGTTGTACTTGATTGGTATTGCTATTTAATATGACAAGCACATTTCTTTGGATCTTGATCTGAAGCAGCGGTGATGTTTTTCCTGTCTTTGTGTTTACATCCATTTCATTTCATTTCTACTAGCTTGCATCAGAATATTGGCATAGGATTTACCCTTGTTAGGTACCCTATGTTGCTACTCTCCTTGCCTTTTACGTTTCTCTTATGAATGTATTATCTAAGAAATGATTTCAGTTGGTTTAACTAGTGTAGTGGATGTTATTGCCTGCTCTCTGATGTATGAATTAAATGAATTCACTTCTTAGATATTTCTCATTATAGATTTAGTTGGAAGATTTGGGAACACTGGGGAGTAGAGTTAGCCCTGTCCACTAGGATCCTTGTACGAACTGCTGATCTATAAATTTGTGCTCTAAAATCTGTGTTATCTCCTCCCTCCTACTTTCCATATCGCATAATCATCTTGAAAGACCCTAAGTTATAGGTGACTAGCCTAGTTGAAAGCCTACCTATTGATAGAAAGCAAATCCTTTCTTGACTCCATTGCCCAATGGTTTTGAATATTTCCTGGAATATTTCGCCCCTGCCTCATCCCTCTTTGCTCATCCTGGTCTTACATTGAACCCGTCTTTCCTGATTACCAGCAACCAAACAAACAATCAAACAAACAAACCCTGAGCCTTATAACTAGCCTAAAATCCTAACATTTGAGCTTCATGGACATAAACCTTTTCTCATATAGAGAGATCCCTCTTTGGACCCGGGAGGGCTAGATCCCGAGGTCTGAAAGTGGTTCTGATGTTGTCTCATCTTTTGGTCTTGCCAATCTGGCCAAAACATGGGAACCCCAACATACAACATTTTATTCTTTTGAATGAAGGAAATCTAGTCTATTTCTACTTCTTATTTCTCCATGGAATCAGATTAAGCAGTTGAGCCCATATGATTCTCTACCTAATCTACCATCTGTTGGGATTAAGCTATCCAACAGATTTTTATTCTCTAAATTTTTACAACAAAAATTTAAAAACAACCAAATCAAGATTAAGTTGTTTGACTTGTTGTGATCTATGGCATAAAAACAAGCTACACATAGACATTTATTCTGCAGAAAATTAAATCAAAATGGAAGGCTTAGGATCTGAAATTCCAAAGCATTTCCTTCATCTCTTTTATAGCTCTGTTTTGACCTTTGTTTTGAGCTATCTTTCCTTTGTCAACTGGTTCAGATTTTGAGCTAATTGGAACCATATTTATATCTTTCTTGACTGAGAATTTGAAATAGATTTGAGTCACTCTCTTTGGAAACTTAGGTTCAGATTTTGAGCATGTTTGAACCTTTAATTTCTATCCTAAACTATCTACTGATAAGCCAAGATTAAACAGTTTGGAAAATCGAATTCACTAATCCTATCAGCTAATTTTAAAACTAATTAGTCAAGATTAGGTTGTTTGACTAACTAGAAGTGTGTTCTTTAGGAGTGGCATTTGAGCTTGCACACTTTCAAATTTGTTTCTCTTTTTTGGTATGGGGCTGTACCTTTCTTTTTTTCACAATCTGCCCTCTTTTCTTTCTTTTATTGTTTTTGTATTTCTGATTTTTGTAACTTTGAATGCAATGGTGGATGAGATATTTATAATGGAAAAAAGGCTTTCAGAACATGAAATGTATCAAGAGAAGTAATGCTTAAGCATCCTTCCATTGACAAGACCCCCATACAATTCTGCTCCATTCAACTCTTACAAGAAATAGGCATTATTACCAGCAGCTGAATGGATAGAGTAAGGGCCAAGCCATAAGTTGTCAAATTTTCCATGCTTGCCCTTATCTTCCCTCCTTGAGTCCCACTTCAAAACTTTGTCCCCAATATTGAAATTTCTGGCCTTTTTTCTTCTATCAAAAAGATTTTTAATGTTGTCCTGCTTCTGCAATTATTTTTTATAAACCTCCTCTTTGGTTTGCTGAAGATGAATGGTCTGATTTATTCTTCTGATCATGTCATTATCTTCAGTTTTCAACTCTTGAATCAACTTCATGACTGGTACACCAAGGCTGGTTGGAAAAATTGCATCAGTACCATACACAAGCTAGAAAGGTGACATACCAATAGATTTCTTCAAAGTCAATCTGTCAGCCCAAAGTGCATGAACTAGCTTTTTGTGCCAAGACTTTTTGTTGTCCTCCAACAGTTTCTTGATTATGTTCACTAAACTCTTGTTTGAGGATTCTGCAAGTCCATTACCCTGGGGGTAATAGGCTGTGGAATGCCCCAATGTTATCTAATATATGTGATAGAATTCAACCATCTTCTTTGATCCAAATGCTGCTGCATTATCAGTGATGATCTTGGTAGGATAGCCAAATTTGGAGAGAATGTTAGTCTCCATGAATTTTGTAGTAACAGAATCATTGGCTTGCCTACAAGGTATGGCTTCTATCAACTTAGTGAAATAGTCTGTGGCAGTGAGAATCCATCTATGCTGAGCAGAATATGGTGGATGGATTTCTCCTATGAATTCAAGTCCCCACTGTTGAAAAGGAGCTTAAACAGTGATTGGATGCAGAGGTAGGGGTAGTATTTTTCTTTTGCCTTCAAAAAGTTGACATTTATGACGGGTAATGATCATCTTGTGTATATCAGGAAAAAGAGTAGGCCAATAGAAACCAACCCTCAAATTTTTTTTGGTTGTTGTCTTTCAGTACAAATGAAATCCACACTCTCCTTCATGGAACTCGTGCTTAACCTTATCTGCATCATACTCAGGCAAACATTTAAGAAATACACCACTTGCATTTTTCCAATAAATACATCTATCTATAATGCAATAGTTTACACTTTTAACTTTAGGAATCTTGCCTTTGTCTTTGTGAAACCAGGAGGTGTATTTAAATTAAGAAAAACATAAATAATGTCAGCATACCAAGAGGAATTCATGAAATGGTCTTCAACAATGGGAGTTGAGGTTTCCTCTTGATCATCTAAAGCATTAATCATATTTATATCAAGAACTTAAAAATTTGATTCAACCATTAATCTAGCTAGACCTTAGCCTTTGATCAGCTTAGTGGGTTTTATCTCTAAATCATATTCAAGAATAACAACAATCCACTTACCTCACTTACCATATGGGTCATATGTTAGAATTTCTTTAACAACTGAATTTGGGACAAAGGAAATGATGTGTGAGTGCAATATGTATACTCTGAAGTCTTTCAAAGCTTTAACCAAAGCAAAAGCTTGCTTCTCCATAATGTTATACTTCAGAGGGGCATCCCTCAATGCCTTGCTAAAGAATGCAATAGGCTACTCTTGTCCTTGTGGATTTTGCTGTAAAAGGACAGTAGCTATGGTATGTTCTAATGCAAACGAAAAAATATAAAAATCTTTTGAAAAATCAGGACTTATTAGAACCGATGTTTTGGTTAACGCTTGTTTCACCAGCTCAAAGGAATTCTTTTCTTGCAAGGTCCACTTTACCCCTTGATCCTTTTTCAACATGTTTGTTATATCTCTAAGGAGCTCAGCCAAGTTGGGGATGAACCTTCTCAAAAAGTTAATCTTTCCAATGAAAGATTGCAACTCCTTGATGTTTTGAGGATGAGAGATTTGCAATATGGCCTCAGTCCTCTTTGGATCTACCTTAATACCCTCTTCTCAAATGATGTGCCCAAGAAGTTTACCTTCTTGGAGCCCAAATAGTGTCTTCTTAGGGTTTAAATATATCCCAAACTTTGTGCATTTCTCGAAAAATTTTCGTAAGTGTTTTAAGTGCTCTTCATCTATTTTTGAAAACACAGTAACATCATCAAGGTATATAATGATGAAGAAGCCCAGTTATTCCGAGAAAGCTATGTCCATGGCTCTCTGAAAAGTTTCTCCAGCATTCATTAGACCAAAGGGCATTTTCACATACATGAAAGTGACCCATGGTGTAGTAAAGGACATATTTAACTGATCAGCAGGGTGAACCAAGATTTGATTGTACTTTGAGTAGCCATCAAGCAAAGAAATTCTTCTAGACCCTACCACCCTTTTTAAAATATGATCCATCTTAGGTAAAGGGTACTTTTCTTTTAATGAAGCTTTGTTTAAGTCTCTAAAGTCTATACAAATCATGATCTCTCCATTTTTCTTCCTAACTGACACCAGATTAGACACCCACTCAGAATATCTAATAGGGAGAATAATACCAGCTTCATACATTTTCATGATCTCCTTCTGAACCAAAGGTAACTGAACAAGGTTTATTCTGCGCAGTTTCTGTTTGAATTTTTTTTGGTTTTCCTTGAGAGGGATTTTGTGTTGTATTATTTAAGTGTCATAGGATTTAAGATCTTCGTAACTCCACGCAAAAACATCAAAAAACTCTTTAAACAATTCTATGTATTTGAATTTAATGTGAGCTGGTAGAGTTTTAGACAGTTTGATCATTTTTTATTTAAGTTCACTGCCTATATTTCACTCTTCCACTTCAGTCTCTATAGGTTCCAGTTTTGGCTTCTTGGCCACATCGTTAAAATCAAACAAATCTTCTAAAGGTGCCAGACCCTTAGGCAAAATTTCATCTTTGGACTGCAGGGTTTCTAACTATTCTGTTTCTAATTCTGCAGTCAGTTCTGTTTTGTTTTGAAGTTTGCTACACAGTAGTTTAATATTAAAAAATTCAGGATACGGTTCTTCTTCACCAAGAAAATTTTCTTCACTGTAGTCTGTATCATAATCTGAGTCCAAACTGTGTAGTTCAAATTCATTTCTGAATTGCATGAAGTTTTCTATTTGTTTGTCCTCGTCGAACACTTGCCAGTATTTTTCATTATCAGGTATGGCTGGTCTAAATTTTATTTGAGTTGTGCATTCTTTGGTTTCATATGGCATTAAGCATGTTCTAGTTGCAAAGGATAAATTATGGGCTGCAATATTCCTTTTTCTTGGGACAAAAATAATTTGGTACTCCTCAAATTTTTTTAAAAGATCCATGACATCGTTTCGGTAGGCCCTAAGTCTTGGGTGATTTACGTTATACTCCCCATTGACTTGCCTAATGACTAATTCTGAATCCCCATATGCTTTGATTTTCTTGGCTGCTAACTTTTTCAACAAACGCAAGCCTAGAAGTAGGGATTCATATTCCGCTATGTTATTAGAACACTGGAAGTTTAATCTGTAGGAAATTAATTATGTGTGGTTGTTTTTAGTGTTGCAAATCCAGACACCTGCACCAGTGTTAGTTCTAGTGCATGACCCATCAAAATACATACTCCATAGAGGATTATTTTCGGTTTCATATTTTTGGTGAATGTCCTCTTCAACTACTGTGCTTTCTGATTGTTCATGGGTATCGACACTTAGTTGAATTCGTTTCATTTCCTCAGGTTTTTTATTGGGTTTAGGACTGCTTTCTTGACTCTGAATGTTGAAAAGCAAAGGACACGTGATTTGTAGCTCAAGACCTGTGTTTTATTTGCTAGAGTTTACAGGTTCAGCAAACTGTTACAGGTTCAGCAAACTGTTTTGGCACTCCTCCCTATCGGCCATTAATCCTGTTAAAGTGACTTGTTCACTAAGTGTTTCATCGTTAAACATAATAAAGGAATCAAGGCCTATATTTACAAAATACAGAGGAGAGTTTTGTGGTCCTTCTTGGCTTGTAACTGTGTATTGCATATGAGACTCCCTATAAAGTCTTCTCACCTGGTTGAAAACAGGGATAGTCACATAGGTTATGTCCATTTGCATAGTCCCTTGTAACTTAGCCCCCCAAGATCATAACAATAACATTCCATACTTTGGGGGCACATCAGCCACAAAAATATCCATGACTAAACATTTGGCTGGAATCTGGGCTAAGTAAACGCAGAGGTCTTTGATTAATCCTAAAATTTTTACTCTGCTTGAGTCAAAGGAGTAGAGGTCTTTGTAAGGTTTGGTGATTTCAAGGCCTAGGCTCTCCATGATAGCTTTGGGCATTAAATTATGAGAAGCCCCGGAATCATGCATAGCGTTGTGAAAAATTTTGTCATGAAAATTTAAAATTATGTAAAAGGGAGGAACAGGTCCCTCTTGATATCTACCTCCAATCTTAGGACCAAAAATGAGCTCTGGCTGGTCATCATTAAGATTGAGTGTGTCATTATTATCCTCAATATTTAAAGCCTTCAAAATTTGGGTCCTATATACATTTTGGGCAGCTAACTCAGTTAGGGGAATAGGGATTTTGATCTTTGAAATTTCCTTCTCTAGGCTATAAGGAATTTGGTTCTTTGAAAAACTTGTTTCAGCCTTACTAGCTGCCAGTCTATCAACCACATTAGCCTGCTGATTTGTTCTATTCACATTTGACAAAATGGTTTTAACAGGAATACTAGCTAAAGTGCTAGTATTACTAATGTTTGCACTCTGTTTTTCATTGTTTGGAGTGCCTTTCTCTTTACCTTTATCAGAATTAAAAGCCATTGTTTTGTCCTTCTGTTTGACAACTTTAGGCTTGGTTGTTGTGCTGTTTTGTGAAGATTTTTTAGAGGTTTTGGTGTTGGGAGTTTGTTGACTGATTTTTCTTCTAAGGTCATATTCTCATTGAGACTCTATGATGACATTTTCCATGTCTTGATAATAACTTTCATCATCATCTTTTTTGTCATCATAAGGTGTATAAAGACCTTGTTTTCTATCGTAATGAATCTCAAAGTCATCATCATCTACCCCCAGCATGTTGATATCATCTTCCTCTGTTATCTCATCTATTTCCTCAACTTCACTTACATAGTTTTGATGAAAGGGAGGAGTGATCTATTGATCATCTTCCCTGGGTTTTTTTGGAGGTTGATTCCTTCTGAAATTCTGATTCTGGTTCTGGTTTCTGTTTTGAGGAGTAGTTTGGTTTTGACTAGCTTGTGCTCTCTCAAGGATGCTCATTTTCTTTATCATCTCTTCCATCATCCTCTCCATCTTTGAGTTGGAAGTAGAGGGTGTATATTCCTCTCTAAAGGACACTCTCTTTTCATTCTTCATTCTTGCTCTCTTATCCATCAAGTTGACTTCCACAGAAAGAGCACCTTTTTGCATCTCTTCAAGAGTTGCAAGATCTCTCTCTCTCAGCTAATAGGCCATCTCAGGGTCAAACCCTTCAGGAAACTTGTTTAAAGCTAAGCCTTCTAGAATTTTTATATTTGGGGAAAGTGCATTATATACACTGTTAAATCTAGTACAATAAGCTTGTACACTTTCCCCGGTGTTTCTATGGAGGTTCTTGTAATCAGAAAGGACTTGGAGCGAATTCTTCTTTACTTTCCATTTGTTTAAGAATGTATGATGGAAGGCTTGGAGATCATTGATACTATGGGGGGTTAAGCCTTTAAACCATTTTCTGACCTCCCCTCCTAAGCTTTGAGCAAATAATCTGAGCTTGACAGAATCATCATCAATTTCATTTCTGTCAAAGTAGTCATTCATCTTATCCACGTGTTGTGATGTAGTTGTAGCATTTCTAGCATCATATAATGGAATTTTGGACTAATAGTCCTGTGGAAGATTGACTAATGGTATAGGAAGGACTAAGGGAGCATACCATGTAGCCATGGCAAGAGGTGGAGGTGGATTTACAAGAGGGAAAGTGGACTAGAATGGGGTTGTTTGAATAGTGGATGTAGGGTGAACAGAAGTAGATGGACCAGAAGTAGATTGCTGAGCTGATCTCGGATGAGAGACACCTAAGTTGTGAAGGAAATGTAAATCAGGAGGTGTTGTTTCTCTACTACTAGGATGTTCACTTGTTTCAGGAGATGAAAGTGAAGATTAAGAATCTAACTGATCTAAATCATCAAGAGACCTAGTTCTAAATGGATTTACTAAGTTGACTTGTGATTGTTGTAGAGTTGAAAGATTTTCAGGAACTGAATTAGCTCTCAAGGGTGATCTGAAAACAATTGATAATTTAATCCTAGGAGACTTCCTAAGGATACTTTCTAGGTTATCAACTATCTCAGGTGGATTGGGGTCAGGATAGGCTCTAGTGTGAATCTTTCTAGGAGCCACTATGTTGTATTTGTCAGACCCAAATAAACAAGAAAAGTTTAACCAGGTATGACAGTCTTTAGATGGTCAACTAATCTGTTTGCACAAATTTTAATCCTACAGTCCTCTAACTGAGGTTGAATGATATTACAATGATAAGGGTTCTTCCCAGTGGAGTCTTAAGGTCTGTTCAGGATTGTGGAGTCGCCAAGTGGAAGTTTTTAGCTCCTAAGGAGGTAAAAGGTTTTATGGTCCACCACCATGTTTATTTGATACCAATCTGAAATATTTTGGGTTTTCTGAGTTATTTTTCAGTTGTGTGGTTTATAAGAATTTCCTAGCTCTATTTAAAAACTTAGCTACAGTTATGAGACAAAGACAGTCTACTCTTATGGCTAAGCTGGCTAATTTTTCAACGTTAGACAAAGTCTTATGAGAATCCTAGGTTTTACCTAATTTGTCACTGATTCAAACAAGCTTCATCATAATTACCATTTCTTGGTAGTGCTTGAAAAGGCTGCTTTTTAATCACTATGTTTTATGAAGTTTTAAAGGGAACCAGAGATTTTGGGTTCGTTCCCCAGTGGAGTCTTAAGGTCTGTTGGGGATTGTGGAGTTGCCAAGTAGAAATTTTTAGCTCGTAAGGAGGTAAAAGGTTTTATGGTCCACCACCATGTTTATTTGATACCAATCTGAAATATTTTAGGTTTTCTGAGTTAATTTTCAGTTGTGTGGTTTCTAAGAATGTCCTAGCTCTGTTTAAAAACTTAGCTACGCTTATGAGAAAAGACAGTCTACTCTTATGGCTAAGCTAGCTGATTTTTCAAGGTTAGACAAAGTCTTATGAGAATCCTAGGTTTTACCTAATTTGTCACTGATTCAAACAAGCTTCATCATAATTACCATTTCTTGGTAGTGCTTGAAAAGGTTGCTTTTTACTCACTATGTTTTATGAAGTTTTTAAGGGAACCAGAGATTTTGGGTTCATTCCCCATGGGAGTCGCCAGAGATGTTAGCTCCCTGTAATTAGCAAGATTGGCAAAAGTCCAATTGCAAGGATAACATTATTTCAACCACTTTGGGATTCTAGGATCTAGCCCTCCTGAATCCGGAGAGGGATTTCTCCAATAAGTGCAAATATGGATTTGTATTTGAGGTTTTGGGTAATGATATTAGGCTAGTTATGAAGGCTGAGGGTTTGTTTTGTTTTCTGGATGGTTTTGCATGATTACTGTTTGAGGTGGAGAGTCCTAAATGCAAAGAGTTTCAAAGGTGTGAAGTTGCAAGCAATCAGAACAAGCTTTGGCCAGAAAGATAGATAATTGCAGGTTTTAGTCCATTGGGCTATGGAGTCATAATAGGGTTTAATTGAAACAATAGGTTCAAGAGTGGTCCATGGGGAAAGTCGTCTATGTCTAAGGATCTCTTCAAAGTTTGATTTATGGAATGAAATGATACATCAAGAAGGGGAATTAAACAGATGACAGACAAAATGTAGCCTAGGATCTGGTAAGTACTTTGAAACTAGCCAGCCTTTGAAAAACAGTCAAGAAAGACATAAAATCAATCCAGGATCTGGTAAGTACTTTGAAACTAGAAAGCCTTTGATCCAATTTCAATAGAAAACACAATAAAAACAGAGGGAAACTTGAAGGCAACTGTTGGAGTAGAAACTAGCAGGCTAGGCTCACCACAAATATTCTCCTAGCTCTGCTTTATTTGGTTACTTTCAAGACAAACACAATGATAACACAAAATGGCCTAAGATCTGGTAAGTACTTTGAAACTAGCAAGATTTTAACACATTCCAAGGGAAACTTTCAGATAGTCTTTTGGGATAAAACTAGGACCAGGGCACACCATATCTTCCTTATTTCATCTCTACTTAACATATACTGAAAATAAAATTTAAGAAAGAAAACTAGCTCAGAAAGTAGGACAAGGGAACTCTAACATTCCTATGCTTGAACTGAATTAGATCATTCCTAAATAACACAAATTGGAAGAAAACATGTAGATAAAGATTTTCAGTCAGAGAAGGGTACTGATATACAGTAGGTCCTAACTCTATGCATGCTGTTCTTTATAAGAGAAGATGAACACAGTGAAAATGGAAGTAAAATAAAAATTCACAATAAGAAATAACATCACTGTCAACATAGACCAGGATCCCATAAATCAACTTGTATTGATGCTCCAAACCAGTTACAGCTTTAAGTCCAATGCTTTAGTTTAGCAATCATCTACGCTTCCTAGACTAACTTATCTATCACAATCAGAGCTCCAAGAGCCAGTGAACACTATTTACAAGTAGAAGTCTTAAGCTCAATTACATTTCAAAGTTCAGCAACCAAATCAACCAACAATATCTCATCTTCTACAGAGGTATTTATAGAATAATGAGGAGGTGATATCGAATAAAGATCTCACATGGCAATTAATACAGATTAATGACTTCTCGACCTTTGAGGGGCTCAATGGAGAAGCGTATAGGTATTCTTACTGTATTAATTGATTTAAATTTAATATTAAGCTCGGTGGGAGCTTTTGTTGAATTTTGAGGCTCTGTGTCATGTTGGAGTAACTCTACAGATATTTTTGCATTAAGTTTTTTGGCAGAATCAACTCCTGGTTGCGTTGAGGAAAATATTTGATTTTGAACAATAACTTTTGCCTCTATTTTAATGCTTCGAGGCATAGGTGGCTTGGTGGTAGCTGGGAGGAATCAATTTGCCTCAGATGTGGTGGTGGAGGCCTTTTTGTCTGATAAAACACTTATGAATTTCTTAACTGTGTTTTAATTTGGAGGATTACGCTTTTGATAATCAATCTTAGCCATAATCCCCACAAATATGTCTTCAATCTTCAATTCTGGTGCACTCTGTCTTCGAAAATTATACTCGTTTAATTTATTTAAATCTATGTCTTGTTGATGTGCAGGCCGCGCAGGGCTCATAAGGCATGAATGCCCATGAAGCACTGATGAAACGTGGAATTCGAACCCCACGAATGGTTTCTTTTGATGAATCAAAGGCACGGGAAACATATTTCCTGGCCCTGGGATTTTTCTTTCAATATAATGGAAAACCATTAATCCTGCAAAACACACAAAATATTAAGAAATCCTGCGTTGTGGCTTTAACTGCTTCAGAGGGTGTCGGCAGAGAGCGTGGCCATTGGATGGCATCATCCAACGATGTAGATTCATTTAAAGGAGGTTAGGAAGGAGAGTAGAGGGAAAAAATGAGTCGGATCCGTCGATTGCGTAGAGATTGACGGTCGGGATTGGTTGTGAGTACATAAAGTGAATGAGTCACTTTATTTGGAGAATAGAATAAATGCAAAGAAAATATGCAAAATTCCCTTTGGCGGGGGTAAAATACAAAGGAGAAGACATTGGGGCTTCGGGATGAATATGAGCCGTCAGATTAGATATGCCCATACGATATCAACGATGGAGATTCGCATTGAAAACCTTTTGGTAGAGGCAGAGGGTGATAAAATTATGAGGGAAAAATCTAGGTCCGTCCGATCCAGACATGTGGATGGCCCAGATCCAATCGGAAGATCACAATCGGCAGGGGGAGAGACAAAATTTAAAAGCGCACCCGATGGAAAGATCCGATGCGATTATATGAAGACCGTCGATCTGCAGATCAGATCGACGGTGGGAGATGCGTCGGGAGATCACAATCGGCGGTCGGAGGTGGGGTCATGCGACTGTGCGATCGGGGAAGGCCGATGCGATTGCACGATTGGGCCATCGCAATCAGAAGTTTTTAAAGGAGCACAATCGGAAGAGATTTTGCAGAATTTTCCGATGCAATGGGTGCAAAATAGGAAAGCGCGCTGACCGTTGGATTGGCCCAATGATCAAAGATGGAAATGGGTTCGGCCAATGAACGGGCGGGGCCATGTTATAATGTATGAAACCAAAAATTTAATGAAAAAACAAAGGTTTTATGGCTTAATGGCAGAAAATATATATAAGTCTTGGCGCCCGGTTGCAGGGCTAGTGGATATATGAAATTTAATATGCCCGGAGCGTGTAAAAAAAGGGGCCAATCGCAATCGGAGCCTCGTGCTTGGTATTTTTGAACTAACCATTTTCAAAGTTTGCGATGCGATTAGCGCTGTGAAGGGTTAGCGCCTGGTTTGTAGGGCGTGGGTATGTGGGGGAAGTGGTTTATGATTTTGGCCCAAGGGGGTTGAAACCCTTACACAAAAATATGTATTTTTTATTTATGATTTTCTCTGGTTTTCAAAGGGTTTTGAGGGTTTCGATAAGGCAAAGAAAAAGTCTTAAACCTTATCAAAGGGGTTTTGATGAAGGGAAAGGGAAAAAATATGAAAATGAAGGATTTTTTATGGGGAATAAATGGGTAAAAATGAGGTTAGTTTTGGAAGTGGAAGGAGGGGGGAAATAGTCTTTGGAGCAGTATTTCCTCCTCACGAAATTAGCAGAATTCCAGAGTGTAAAATGGGCACAGTATGGAAGATTTTGGACAACGGCATGAGGCCTTCAAGAGTCTTCAAGAGATAACAATTTTTAGCAATAAAATCTTTTCCTTGAAGGCTCCAAAAAGTTTTAGCCACCTTTTGGTATAACAAATTTTATAGGTGGCTAACAATTACCACAAGCTTTACTCTTGAAAACAGTCCATTGGAGTGTTTTGCACGCAATCTGGAATAAGAAACTAGCCATCCATTTCAAATTTGAACTTATATTTCATAAATGAAATGTCTACGAATGCAATGATGATTTTGAATGGTTTTTTGTTTTGGAAATGACCTCTAACTGACACCTAATGATGAAAAACTAACGGAATTTGAATGATTTGCTGATTTGACATGACCCGCTACAAATCCGCGCTTTCGTAGCACACTTAGTGTATTTTTGGAGAAATGCGCTATGAAAGTAGCAGCACTTTCATAGCGCAAAACAACTTTTTTCCATTGACTGCACTACGAAAGTGTGGTTTTGTGGCTAATTTCAGAAAAATTTTCAAAGGGTTAAAATATGACTTCTAAAACGAATATGGGACCTTTAAATCATGGAATGAGGTTGTCAAAGTTTATTTGGAAATGAAAATGATGCTTTTGAGACTCTAACCCTATCACTTACCCCTTAAAACATGAAATGACTCAACACCTATCTAAGACCATGACTAGGAACAAGGTAAATTGTCAAAGTTTAGAAAAAAAAAAAACTTTTATGGTCATAACAAATGACATGGGCTTTAACGTGAGGCAAAGGAAATATCAGCACCTGGCCCATCATGGCCTAATAAAAATAATTGGAAATTATTCTTTGAGAAGGTTAAATCTACCTGTATCCTAGTCTTACTTCATAGATATGGATAGGGAAGCCCTTATAGCTACCCAAACAGAGATAACCTTTGATTCTAGCCCTAAAGAAAAATAAGTATAAGTGGAAGTATAAGAGGAGGTAGAAGAGGAGGAAGAATAAGAGGAAGAAGAGGGAGAAAAAAAATAAGAAAAGGAAGAGATGGAAATTGAGATAGAAAACATAGAGATAGAAAAAACAGAGGAAGAAGAAGTTGATGGAAAGGAGGAAGAAATGATTGTCTAAAAATAAGATATGGACCTTATCTTAGGCCATGAAACCTCCCCTCAAGAAACAAGAGTTCCACCTTACATCACAGATCAAGAGGAATATTCCACCCTAAATACTTTGAGCACACCTGTCAAAAAAAAAAAAAGGCAGACACCTATGTACTTCAAAAATAAGAAGAGTCAGAGGGTGAGACAGGGAAAGCCACAAACTCCTATCAAGAGCACTATCACCATTGAAGAATCACCAAAGAAGGTGAATAAATTATATTAGAGGAAGGAATGGTGCAAGAAGTCACTTCACCGATAAGGACCCCTGTAACATATATCAGGAGACATTTAGCCAGATTGGTAGCCCATACACCTCACGCAACCTCCACAGGCCCTCCAAGGAGTGAAAAGGGTGAAAAAAAAGGAGAAGAGAGTCTTCAGCAAGAAAAACAGAGTTTTCTATAGGAAACTATGTTTTTTTCTATAGGAAACTCCATCAAGCACAGAGGAGAAAAATTCCTTGGTTGAAGAGGAAAAGACAACCAAAAAGGGCAAGAGGTGAAGGAAGTTGAGGGAAAGACACACGAGGAAAAAAATGATGAAAAATAGGGGGGAAAGATGATAAGTAAGAGGCCATCTCAACAAAATAGTTCCAAACCCTAGCCCTCAACCAAATCTTAGCTCTTACTACACATATATTGGGGGGGGGGGGGCCGCGGGGGGTAGATTAATTCCTCAAAATTTCACAATTCCTTTGTTTTATAAGTTGGAGGAAGAGAGGGCACGCACTCATAATTGGATGAATCTTGTCACATAAATAAAAGTGTATGATATAGGGGTCATGGAAGGAAAAATAGCTGAGTTGGGGAAGGATTTATCTGATGTGAGGTTCAGACAGTCAGTTTTGAAGGAGTAGCTTCAGAAAGCACAGACAGAGAATGTAGCACTACAAGAGCAGCTTGAAAAAAAAGGTAAACAAGTGGCCACCATGGAATATTTGTGCATGGAGGCCATTAAACATAGATATCCTTTAGATTCATATGTATTTTGTTAGGGTCCCGTGATTTGGCCGATTGGCTAGCCAAATGACGATGTAACATCAAACCAAGCTTTGGAGCCCAAGGACCTAGCCTTCCTGGACTCAGAGAGGGCTCTCTCTATAAGTGCAAAAGATGTCGGTGTGTTTATTTGCGATGTTATGATATTAGGCTAGTTATGAAGTGTGTTTTTGGTTTTTTAGTTTTTAAGTTTGTGAGGGATGAAAATGATCAAATACATAAACTGGATGACAAGATGTAGATAAATTGGGCTATGGGGTCAAACAGATCAAGGAAGCTATGAAGTGATGATGTAAAGCTGCTGTAGGGCCGATTTGATTCACAGTAGAAGGGATCTCTGGGAAAAATGGATTAAATGGACAGTAAGTTGGTGAAAGACAAGGGATTTCAAGTGCAAACTAGTTAATAGCAGACATAAACATGTAATAGCAAGCCATTAACCATGCTAGGAATAACTATAAGCTAATCAATACATAGAAATCAAACATTCCAGCCATACATAGAGGTATATGACCCTCTAACTTCGGGAAAAGGCTATCAGACTTTGGGGAAAACACATGAGACAAACTAACAACTCATAAACTATGTCGGAACGCCTAAACATAGTCTCTAAGTCATTGGGCACTTGGACAAATAAGTTTTCATAATTTTAGGCAAAGGGCTAGATCGGGACTAGGCCTCCTTGGTTCAACAAAATGATCAACAAATCAATCAAAGAGAAAGTTTTATGGACAGAACTATGGGCAGCTGATAGGTAGGTAGGGCAAACCATACATCCTACTCAACATACATGGAACTGATGAATAAAACTTAGCAACAATACCTTAGGTTACTAAAGAGCAGCTAAGAATTCTTTAGCATAACTAAGGGAGAAGAAAACATCAAGCTATGAAGATTCAGGGATTTAGAGGTGCCTCCATGGGCATGTCTCAAAATCAATCTTTACTGATCTATAGCAGCAAGAAAAATGAAATATGAGTGAAAACTAGAAGACAAAACACATTAAGAAGCACTATACCATTCTACCATGTCAAGGAATCCATCAACAAGCCTTCAACATTCCTCAAAGCATCCAAGAGGCAGTCCAAAAATCATAACTCAAGTGTATTCTTCAAAGCTCATATGACCAATGCATTAATTCTTCTCTCAAGTTCAGCCTCTTGATTTACAATGAGAACCATGGGATAAATAGGCTAGAAGGAGGAAAACCTCATGGAGCAACTAGCTATCCCATTGGCCAAGTCAAAATATCTAAACTTGTCCTTGAGGCTTTGCAAAGCCCAAGGCACAAAATATCCCATAAAATATCTAAAAAACTGCTAAAAACAGAAATTATATTGACTTTACATGATTTTCCCATGATAAAAATAGCCTAACGCACATTTGGGAAAAGCAGATTTTTGGAGTTCAAAAATTACAAAAATACTTCATATTTATGCCTGAAAAAGGTCTCCTGACTTGCTGGATGCAAATGGAAGCCTTCCCGATGTCGAAATGAGGCTCATGATGGTTCGTTGGAAAGCTCTCTGTGTCTGCTTTCCAATGCAAGTGGAATCATCTCAATCTGATCTCTGAAAGTCCTTCAAAACTGTACCTGTGTGAAAAAACCCAGAAAATAGCAGGCTGCTGATAGGGCGGGCAGAATGTGCAAAATGAGGCTGTTTTTCGCCAATTTGGAGGAGCGAATGATCTTCAAATGCCCTGAAAATCGCTGGAGAGCTGCTCATGAAATTATGGAATCCATTGGTATCACCCTCCTCCCTTGACGACTCATCAAACTGAAATGGCGCATTTATGAGTTTTTGGCCAAAAACCCAAAAAATGCCAAAAAACAAAAAGTTTTTGAAACAGGCCCAAAATTGGCATGCATGACCCTCAAAGGTCCATAGAGACATGCTCCGAAGCTGAAGCCAAAATATCGAGGGCTGATGTGCTTTTTTCTTCTTTCCGTGCTAGGCGCCTCTCCTTCAATTTCTTCAATTTTTCTTGTGCCACCTTCAATTTGCGCCTGGCAAATTGATTTAGCTTCTGAAAGTGAAGATTTCTCTTTCTCTGTAGCTCAAGGTCCCTGTTTGCCTTTTCAAGCTTGGTCTCCAAATGCTGGTTGGCCCTTTCAAGCCAAGCTTCCTTGTTTTCCTCGATTTCCCGCTCAAAGAGGGTGGTGAGAGGAAAAGCTTCGAATTGAGCTTGTTCTTCAGCCTTCTGTTTCTCCAAGGCTCTCCTAAGCCCGATGGTTCTAGGCCTCTTTCGCCTAGGCTGGTCCTCCTCTTCTTCATCATCAAATTCACCAATAAGCTCTTCAATTCTTATTTGCGCCTTTTCTGCCTCCTTTTTGTACTGAATGGCCCTTGCCTCATGAATGGCTGCATGAAATTTCATTTGTTTGTTCTCAACCTCCAAGAAATGATTGAAATTCATTGCTCTTTGGAGATCTTCTTGTAACACCTCGATTTGCCCTTCTTTGTGAATGAGGAGATTTTCAAGGATGCGTGCCTCATTGTCGCTGTCATCACTTGGGATAGGATAATGATTTGATTTTCTCAATGTAGCGCTTCCTCAAGCTATTACTTTTTGCACCATTGGCCCAGCTCTTTCTCCTTGGCAAGCTAGAAGTTGTGCAGGCAATTTCCTCTTTCAGGAGCCGGTTTGGTCAACGTCCCAGGGAGCGGCCCGACTGTTTGTCCTTCCTCAACATCTGTCGGCTTGTGTGGCTCAGATCTTGATTGTGTGCTCAACTGCTCTTCAACCTCGTACGCTGCTGTTCCTCTTCTGGCAGATTTGGTCTTTGTTCATCGACCTCTGAAACACTTGTCCCTCTTCCTGAAATTGATGTTGTTCATCAACCTCTAGCTGCTGTCCAATGATATCCAACTGCTGCTGTCCTTCTAAATCTGGTTGCTGCTGCTCATCATCCTCCTTTTCTCCCTGTGGCTCACTGCCCTCTCCTTCTCCTTGTGTACTTGGCTGCCCAGTGATCATCTTGAGTTTTTCAGGGGTAGGCCTACTAGATAAAGGCACTGGGCGATGGACAGGCTGAGTAGGAGACACATGAACAGGAGGGACAGTCGCGAAATCGGCATGGCTAATGAATGAATCCCATGAAACTCCTTTTTTCTCCAGCTGGTGTAAGAAGATGATTTTGATCAAGGAATGGTGAAAAAGAGATGGGATTTGCTGAGGTGGAGCTTTCTTTTGAACAGTAGCTGCCATTTTCTCTATGCTTTTGGACAAAAAGTATGGAAGGTTTAATTGCCTGCTCCTGGTAAAATGCATCAACAAGCGAACATGATAGGCAAAAATTTGGCTAAACCTCCCTTCACAAGTGAAATATCTCATTATGGCCTTCATCAGTGGAGCATAACTGTCAAGAAGATAGGAGAAAGGGAAAATAGCAGTGATGGTTTCCCTATGTTCAGGTTTGATGAAAGGTTTATAATCTTCCAGATCAAGATGTGCTTGCTTAAACCACTTTTCACCATGATACGGGATCTTGGTAGCCTTGGATACATACCTTGGGGAGATTTTGAAGTCAAGATCTGCTAACTAGAAGTGTTTGTCCTTGAATCTCAAAGCGCACAAATGTGTAAGTGGCGAGAAACTCTTGACTTCCTCTATCTTCTGACAGAAATCAAGACAGCCTACTTCATGGAAATTGAAAAGCACTGAAGGATGAGCATTGATTTCTTCTATGGAGATAGGTTCATATCTCTTATGTTGTCCGCCTTTGTGATCTCGTTTTGGAGGCATTCTGACTTTGAAATAAGCTTGGAAAAGGCAAACTGCCTTCACTATATGAGAAATGCTCTGCTGGATTGAAACAGGCTACCAGACTGTTTGGACAGATATGGACACTGTGTTTTGGATGAAATGCAACAATGCTGCCTTGAGTAAGCCCCCTCTACACTTATTAACAACAGTTCTTCAAATCTGGATACACTTCAGCTATGTATCCTTCTTAACAATGGTACTATGTGTAAGAAACTGCTTTGTAGATTCTCTGTGCACAGTCTTTGAACAATCACCCCTCTTGTGACTTTGTTAGAGGCCTGCTTACACTTGTATTTGGGTCTTCAATACCAAACTTCAAAAATAATAACCCTCTTCTTCAGATCATTTATCTTGAAAAATACCTCTGTTAGCAGATTTCTGTGAAGACCACACAGTGGAAAGAAAGGAGACCTTTTGGTTAGGTGAAGTGTTAAGGAAAACACCTTTCACTTGTGACTTTTGAGAATTCAATCACCACCTTTACACATCAGGCTTCAATGTACACTTGATCATCAACAAATGCCCAATCACTAACCACCCTACCTTCTAGAAAATGGCCTTGTTTCACCTTCAGAAAACTCTGTTCAACAATCTTCAGAATGATACAATGTAGTGCAATGAAAAAGGCAGACTTAGTTTAGGTGTGAAATCAGTGCAACAGTGGTTTTTAGGAAACAAACTCTCTGCTTTGTGAGTTTAAGAGATCAACATAATACCTACACCTCTGTTTTAATATCAAATGCAAACACCAAGCACTCCGCCCTTTAGACAGTGGCCATTTCCACTTGTGAAATTTTGAGAAATTAACACTTACTTTGGTTCCTCTGCCTTTGATGTCAAAAATCCACCATCAACCACCTCTGTCCTTTACTATGCTGTCATCTTTGGAAGCTCTCTGTCAATAAGTCTTCAACCTGTACCTCTGTCTTAATCTTAACTTTACACACCAATAACTCCGCCTTTTAATGTGCTGTTACCTTTGGAAGTTCTCTGTCAACCAACCTTCAGTAGTGAAAAACAGTGAAATAGGGGCAGATTTCTAGAAAAGGCTTGCTGTGATAAGTGTTTTGGTACCTTGTTCTTTAGAAATGACCTTCCCTCGAAACATATCACAACCACAGTTTTTCAAAATGACACCATTCAGTGGAAGAAAAGCAGAACTATGCTAGGTGATATATCAATGCACTATGGTTTTTAGAAAACACCCTCTTTTGCTTGTGAGTTTAAGAAAGCCACCCAAATACCTGTACCCCTGTTTTAATATCAAATTTCAAACACTAACCAACTGTTCTTCAGAAAAGGCCCCTTTCTTTGTGAAGTTTTAAGAGAACAAAAATTGCTTTTATACTTCTGCCTCCAGAGCTAGAAAAACATCAATTAAATCTGCCCTATCCACCCTTAGAAACTCTCTGTCAACAATTCTTCACAATGATATAATACAGTGCAAGGGAGGAGCAGACTTAGCTTGGGTGAAAGAATCAGTGCAACAGTAGTTTAGACAATACACTCTTAGCTTGTGAGTTTTGAGATATGCACCAATACACTCTATACCCCTGCCTCCAAGGTTTAAACTCTCATTAACAACTTCGGCCTTTTTAAATTACCTCATCTCACTGTGTAGGAAAACTGCTTTTGTTTTTAGCAAAAATAACAAGATCCGGGGTTTTCAAACATTTTTGTCACTTGTCAACACTTTGCAATTGATGGGATTTCATAAAAATACCTCGAACTTGATGGATGCTCGCTAGAAAGGTGACAAAACCAGACTGACGAAAAATGGCGGCGGCAACCTTTGGAACAAACCCGTCGCACAGGAGAAAAGGCCGTCGGGTGGACTTGTCGTGCGGTCGGGCGGGCACCTACAGGCACGTCGTGCCCGCCTACAGGCACGTCGCGCCGACGTTGAAAACCTTCACAAAACGATGCCCAGGCACGTCGCGCCGCATTCCAGGCCCGTCGCGCCGCTGTTGAATGCAAATTTCTGAGTTTTCGCCCAACTTTCTCGCTTGTTTGGTGCTGGATGCGAATGGGATTTTGACTCTAGCCTTTTTGAAAGTGAATTTCCCACTCCTATATTTCAAACTTATATCGTTTTTCAAAACAAAACAATATCAACGGTCATTCTATTTTGAAAAGGTAAAATAGAACCGTGGTTTGGCTTCTTCTGCGGAATTTTTGTGTTTAAAAAACCTTCGGATTTTTTAACTTTGGTACGTTCAAACTTGCCTTGGAGATTTTCCAATCATTTGATCACATGTAGATTGCGGATATTAGCACAGGTGTGGGCTGGAGAACCTCCGGCTTTTTCTTTGGTGGACTTTTCAATTACTAAACTTTAGACCCTGAAACAAAACTCCATAATCTTGGGACTATTTTTGCTACTGTGTCTAACGGTACAGGTATCAGTGGCTGCATTCTTTATGACCTGCAATGTTCTCCAAAGAGGGGCATTTGTTACTATAATCCCCTGCTTGACAACTCATCATGCCACAACTCTGCCTTTTGTTTATTTAATCTTTGTCTTTGTACTTTAAGTCTTCCTTTGGAATGATGACAACCGTGTTTGTTTTAAGACTTATAAGCGATGGCAATTTCCTTCAAACCAAACTCTTCTGCCTATTCATAAGGCGTATGCCCATTTGCCTCTTTCATACGAAATAACAAACTGTAGAATATGAAAAACGAGGGGGCTTTTTGATACATAGTTCTTACTTTGTTTTGATTAGTAGCCGAACCCCTTTTTTGTCCTGAACCATTTCATAACTGAAACCTGTTCACTGCTTCCCCTCTTGGTGATTGTTTAGCAAGGAAGGGCTATTTCATAATGCACCAAAACATTTGAAAGCTGTGATTTGGTATTTGACATTGTCTTGTTGCTTGATCTTTTCTCAAGGAGACAATTTTCTTTTTTTGGTATCAGTGGCACACATATGTTCAATATTGCCCCTTTCCTACTGTAGGTATAGTCAGACAGAGAGTTCTTTGAAACAGGAGTACCAAAGTATTTGCATCACCAGCACTAGCATTCATCTGTGAAATGACCTTTCTTCCTTTTTGGCATCCTTCCACTGCTTTCTTGTATCAATCAGTTTCAGCACCCTGCAGTAGTTTTGGCCCTCTACTCATGTATGGAGGAGGCTCTTCATCGGGCAGATGTGGTGATAAGTAAACCATTTGAACAACACCAATTTTAGCATCTTCATTTGCAAGCCTCACTGTGTTTTTAGAAGAAAACCTAGCCAGAGTAATACTGTCTCCCTGCATTGTCCTAAGGGTGAATTAGACATTTGGCTTGTTCTTCTCATGATTGATTATTTTAACAAACAACCTTTGTGACTAGGAAGGTCAGTGCTTCTTTGAAAAAAATCCAAGCACTTTCTCCTGCCTGTGTAATGGCATTGTTTGACAGCCTCTATTCCATTTGATCTAGAACAAAATAGGCCTCTTATGATTTGGATGTTTACTGATGACAGGTCCTTCTAGAGTTCAACAATCCATATGGTTTGCAAGTTTGAAATGGGCTCTTTTATCAGGCCAAACTCCCCTTTCCTTTGAGCTTATCACATTTCCACTATATTCCTGTTATGGTCAGCAATTACATTCATGAAACCTGAAGATACTGTTTCATTGTTTCAGTAGAGGCAAACCTGGACTTTTGCAACCTTCTGAGTCAATACTGGCCTGCGCCCTCTGCTTATGGATGAAGGAGGCGCCCTAACCCTCTGCTTGTAATGAAGGAGGCTCTGGGCCTTGACAATTTAACATTTGCTGAGACAGTGGCGACCCTTTCTTACTGTGATTTTCATGCTGGAAAGAGCTGTAAGGTCCTGATGAGTGACTTTTGTTTTGCAGCTTCATCTCAGGCTCATAATACAATTAGAAGCAGCTGTTCCTCTAACTGTAAACTCAAACTTTTACTCCATTAGATGAAATATATTTCCTGTCATTTGTAGAATAATAGAACACAGTGAACAACCTACTAGTCAGCTTGAGATTGGATTTTATGCAGTGCTGAGATCTAGGGGGTGTGAGTGGCGCGACTTAAGGCTGTTTGTCAATTTCATTTGCAAAGTAAGGGATCAGTCATGGTAGGTCTGCTGCAGATGGGGGCTTTTTTGGCTTTTTGATGATTGCCAAAGGTGAAATGTCCTAAACGCCACTTCCTAACATAGGGTAGACTTCTGAAACATATGTGGATTTGCCCTTTAAGGCTGATGGGCAGGTCAATAAGGCTGAAGCTAGATAGGATTGTGATATGAGGTTTTTTGATGTTGCCAGGGGTGGACTGAATAGGTAGAAAGGCGAAAAAGTTTTGGGAGGGTTTTCTGGATGACATATTGACATAAGGAAATCAGTTTCTAGAAAACTCAGCTGAAGATATAGTCATCACTAACATGCAAAAAATATTGATGGCTAACAGTGGCTCCATTTGGGGAGGGCAGCTCCTCGTCAGGAGGTGTCCAGAATTCAGATTTTTGGATTTATGAAGACCAGTGCCTTATCCATTGGCGCAAAATTTACCCTTCTCTTGATGTTATTTCTGAAAAGTGTCGGCATATTTAACATCAATGATACTTCTACCTACCCCACTATCTTTCCTAACATTTTTTCTTCTGTTTGGCGCATTTGAACTAGCAGCCTTTTGACAATGCATATTTTTCTTTTTGCAAAATGAAACTATCTATTTCTACTCTTATATCTGCTGGGAGTTCAGATTAAGCTGATGAACTCCTTCCTTTCTCTACCTAAAGCTAGATCGACTGTCAAGATTAAGCAGTTTGACAGGATTTCATTCTCTAATCTACAACATGAAATTCAAAAATGATCAAATCAGGATTAAGCAGTCTGATTTGTCATGCATTTGCGGCATAAAACACAAGCTGCACACAAATGTTATTCTGCAATAAAAGTAAACTAGACAAGCGGGTTTAAGATGTACAATATATTTTTCATGCCTCACTTCTCTCTTTGTTTCTGTTTTAGGCATGTGGAACCAGAATCTTTCCCTAATCTAAGCTCTGTGATAAGTCAATCTTACACAATGTTGACTATCTTGGCGCTCACTAACTTATCAACAAATAAATTTAAACATGCTCAGCTATGATTAGGCTAGATAGCTGAACAAGACATTGAAGTACTAGTAGCGGCATTTAGACTTGCTCGCTTTCCGAAAGACTATTTTTGGAACATGGGGCCTTTGTTCTATCTTCACTTGCCCTCTTTTCTGCTTTTTACTGTTTTTGACTTTCCTATCTTTTACTGTTAGGCTAGATAGCTGACCAAGACATTGAAGTACCAGCAGCGGCATTTAGACTTGCTCGCTTTCCGAAAGACTATTTTTTGGAACGCGGGGCCTTGGTTCTATCTTCACTTGCCCTCTTTTCTGCTTTTTACTGTTTTTGACTTTCCTATCTTTTACTGTTTTTGATTTTTTCATTTTTTCAATATTTCAAACAATGGTATGTACAATGACTGAAAGTGTTTCAAACTCAAAAATGGAGTTCTTGACAAAAATAGTGTTTTAATGTCCTGCCATTCACAGGACCCCCAAAAAATTCATTCCCATCAGGTTCTTGTAAGAAGAAGGCATTGTTTCCACTAACTGAGCTGATGATGTAAGGTCCTTTCCATAAATTTTCAAACTTGCCATGTTTACCTTTATCTTCTCTTCTAGAATCCCATTTTAAGACTTTATCTCCAATCTGAAAATCATTTTCCTTAGTTCTTCTGTCAAAAATTTGTTTTATTTTGTCTTGTGCTAACTGAGCCCTTTGGTAAACTTCTTCCCTGGTTTGTTCTAAATGGATAGTCTGATTTACTCTTCTTTGTACGTCATTTTCTTCTATTTGGACTTCTTGTAGTAGTTTCATTACTGGAACTCCTAGAGAGGTTGGGAAAATGGCGTCAACACCATAAACTAGCTGGTAAGGGGACATACCTATGGACTTCTTGGTAGTTAATCTATCAGCCCATAAGGCGTGCACTAGTTTCCCATGCCATGCTTTTTTATTTTGTTCCATAATCTTTTTGATAATGTTGACAAGGCTTTTGTTAGAAGACTCGGCTAAACCATTACCTTGAGGATAATAGGCTGTGGAATGCCCTAATGAAATATGATACTTGTGACAGAAATCTATCATTTTCTTGGAAGAGAAGGCAGCGGCGTTATCTGTAATGATTTTCCTGGGACAGCCAAATCTGGATAGGATATTGGTTTCTAGGAACGTGATGATGACTGAATCAGTGGCGTTCCGGGACGGTATGGCTTCTATCCATTTGGTAAAGTAATCAGTGGCTGTGAGGATCCACTTATGTTGAGCGGAGGAGGAGGGGTGAATTTCCCCAATGAAATCTAGACCCCATTGTTGGAAGGGTCCTTCAACTATGATGGGATGTAAGGGCAAAGGTAAAAGTTTTTTCTTGCCATCAAAAATTTGACATTTATGGCAGGTCATGACCAGTTTGTGAGTATCGAGGAACAAGGTGGGCCAATAATAACCGGCTCTAAGGATTTTGTTTGCAGTAGTTTTCCAGTAGAGATGACCTCCACATTCCCCCTCATGCATTTCCCGCATGATTCTCTCTGCATCAGGCTCAAGCAAACATTTAAGTCGCATACCAGTAGGATTCTTCCAATACAGAGAACTATCTATAATGCAAAACTTTAAAGATTTTTGTTTGAGGAACCTTGCTTTTGTTTTTGACAAAGACGGAGGAGCATTCATATAAGTTAATACATAGAGAATGTCTGCATACCAAGGTGAATCCAAAAATGTTTGATCTATAGGGGGAAGTGCACACTCTTCTTGTTCTTCTAAAGCATCGACAAAATTTATATCTAAAGCTTGGAGGTTGGTTTCAGCCATTAATCTCGCGAGCCCTTGTCCTTTAACTAGTTTAGTAGGCCTGATTTCTAGGTCATATTCTAGGATGATAGCAATCCACTTTCCCCTTTTACCATCGGGATCTTGGTTGAGAATGTCTTTGACGACAGTATTAGGGACGAAGGCTATGACATGAGAATGTAAGATGTAGACTCGGAAATCTTTTAGTGCCTTTACCAATGCGAATGCCTGTTTCTCCATGATGTTATATTTCAAGGGAGCATCTCTTAGGGATTTGCTAAAAAAGGCAATGGGTTGCTCTTGTCCCGCCGCATTCTTTTGCAACAAGACCGCAGCTATTGTATGTTTTGAGGCAAATGAGAAAATGTAAAAATCTTTAGTAAAGTCAGGGCTTATTAATACAGGTGTTTCAGTTAAGGCCCTTTTAATCAGTTCAAAAGATTTTTTGGCTTCTAAAGTCCATTTAACCCCGACCTCTTTTCGTAACATATTTGTGATCTCTTTTAGGAGCTCAGCAAGATTTGGAATGAATCTTCTTAAGAAATTTATCTTGCCGATAAAGGACTGTAACTCCTTTATGTTTCTGGGATGACTTATCTGTAAAATACCTTCGATTCTCTGGGGGTCTATTTTAATTCCTTCTTCCGAAATAATGTGACCTAGGAGTTTTCCTTCTTCTAGACCGAAAAGTGTTTTCTTGGGGAAAAGTGTTTTCTTGGGGTTTAGGGACAAACCATACTTCCTGCATTTGTTGAAGACCTTTCTTAAGTGAGCTAGGTGTTCTTCGTCAGATTTAGAATATACTGTTATATCATCGAGATATATGACTATGAAAACACCTATGTCTTCTAAGAAGGCTATGTCCATGGCTCTTTGAAATGTGGCGCCAGCATTCATTAGTCCGAAAGGCATTTTAACGTACATAAAAGTGCCCCAGGGGGTGGTGAAAGCTGTTTTATGCTGATCGGTAGGATAAACCAATACTTGGTTATAACCAGAAAAACCATCAAGCAATGAGATTCTTTTGGCGCCTACGACCTTCTGAAGTATGTGGTCCATTTTGGGTAGAGGGTAGTTATCTTTTAGACATGCCCTATTCAAGTTTCGGAAATCTATGCAAAGTCTGATTTCACCGGTCTTTTTTCTAACCGATACTAAATTTGAGACCCACTCAGAGTATCGGAGAGATACTATTATACCGGCATCATACATATTTTTAATTTCCTTTTCAATCAATGGTAATAACACTGGGTTTATCCTTCTTAACTTCTGTTTAAAAGGTTTTTGATTTTCTTTGAGGGGAATTTTATGTTGGATGATGCTGGTATCATATGATTTTAAATCTTGGTACCCCCATGCAAACACATCTTTAAATTCTTTGAATAGATTTATGTATCTTTGTTTTATGTCAGGTGGGAGGGTTTTGGATAGTTTAATGTTTTTAGGCTCTTCTGGATTTCCTATGTTGTATTCCTCTATGTCATCCTCTGTAGATTCCATTTTAGGCTTTTTGGCCACATCATTAAAGTCAAACAATTCTTCTAAGGGTGCGAGCCCTCTAGGTATGGTGTCATTTTCGCAGTGTAAGACTTCAAGCTCTCTTTGGTCAATGTCTTCTTCTATCTCCTTGTCACATGGATGATCTACCAGGTTTAGATTAGTACACAAAGGTGGGTTTAGCTCTTGGTCTTGACTTATGTTGGTTTTTCTCTCTTCATCTCCTGAGTCTGTTTTGGTTATCTCAAACTTATTTTTAGATTGGAGGAAATCATCAATTTGATCATCATCTTGGAATACTTGCCAATGGTCAAGATTATCTGGTATAGTAGGGCGGTGTTTCACTTGGATGTCATATTGCTCACTTATACATGGTATTTGGCTAGTGCTTGCAGCAAAGGCGAGCTCATTTGCCAGACTGTTTTGAATCCTAGGGATATAGGTGAGTTCATATTTTTTAAAAGTTTTGAGGATATCCAAAGCTGCATTCCTATATTCTCTCAGTCTTGGGTTCTTGGCTGAATATTCACCTTTGATTTTCTTAATTACAAGCTCTGAGTCCCCTTGAGCTGTTATTCTATTGGCACCTAAGTCTCTAAGCATGTGTAGACCAATGAGAAGGGCTTCATATTCCGCAATGTTATTTGTACATTGGAATTCTAATCTGAAAGAATGACCTTCCTTAGTGTTGTGTATCCAGATGCCTGCTCCTGAACCTGTCTTGCCACAAGAACCATCAAAGCTTATACTCCAAAGAGTTTCCTTTTCATACATGATACTAAGCTATTTCTCAGGTTCCTTGGGACTTTGGTCATCAATTTCTTCACTCAGTAATGGTTTGGACATGCCTTCATTTTCTTTTATTTGCTTGTGTATATCACCTTCATTGTATAAGATAAAAGAATCTAAATTGGAATGAATGGAATAGATGGGGGTATTGTTTGGCTTATCTCTGTTGCTAACCATGTATTTCATGCGAGCCTCCCGGTATAGTCTCCTAGTTTGGTTGAAAACCGGAATAGTAGAGAATGACATATCCATTTGAAGGCTACCTTGTATTTTGGCAGACCAGGCTCTTGATAGTAGCATTCCATACTTGGGTGTGATGTCAGCCACTACCACATCCATGACTAAGTTTTTGGCTGGTAGTTGTGTTAGGGCAAAGTCTAGATTCTTTATCAGACCTACACATTTGACCTGGCTTGAGTCGAAAGAATACAAGTTTTTGTAAGGTTGGGTCACCTCTAGACCTAAGTTTTCCATGACTGCTTTAGGCATGAGGTTATGGGAGGCACCGGAATCTAACATGGCATTATGTAATATTTTGTCCCGGATGTTCAAGCTTATGTAGAAAGGAGAAATAGATCCTTCTTGATATTCACCTTCTACTTTAGGGCCAAATAAAAGCTCAGGTTTGTCGTCAGTTAGATTCAAGGTATCAACTTTGTTCTCTAGGTCAAATACTTTGAAAATTTGAGATCTATACCTATCTATAGTTACTAGCTCTGTAAGGGGTATGGTAATTTTTATTTTGGAAATTTCCCCTTCGAAACTAAAAGGAGTGGGTAGCTTGGGCAGATTTGTTTCAGCTTTCTCAGACATAACCTTTTCTATGTTCTTAATTTGCTGACTTTGGCTCGGGACTTCTTTTGATATAGCCAACTTTGGGGTTTCTGCAGAGGTACTAGGAATATCTGAGCTAATACTTGTCTGAATGGCTTTACCTTTGTTTTGGTCAACCCTTTGGGCCTTAATTTTGCTATTATTCATGGTCTCATTTAGGGTTTTATCAGGGATTTTGATATGGTCAGGGTTATTCTTTTTGGGATGGTTTTGGTTTTTTCTACTTCTAAGATTATACTGCCGGTGAGCTTCTATAATGGCATTTTGAAAGTCTAAGGCAGGATCGTCGGGATCTTCATAGTTGGTCTCATCCTGATTAGGAGAACATAGCTCTTGTTCTTCTGCAGTGAGGTATACCTCGCTTTCATTATCAGATCCTACGAGATTTAGATGACCTTCATCCAGAGGTTCTGTCTCCCTATCATCTTCTCCCACATAGTTTTCATTGAATGGTGGCCTGATCTGTTGGTCATTATCCCTTGGTCTGTTTTGGGGTTGTTCCCTCCTAAAGTTTTGGTTTCGGTTTCTGATTGGAGGGTTTGGCTGGTTATCTCTAATAGGAGCTTTTTCATTGATCTTTTCCCACATTTTAGCCATGGATTTGACTAAGTCATCTATTCTGGGATCTAGGGAAGGTGATGAAGTGGAGACCTCATCCCTATATGTGACCTTTCTTTCTGATCTAGTCCTAGCTCTTTTTTCAGCTAAGTTGGCATCTGCTTTTATAGCTATTTGTTGCATTTCCTCTAAGGTAGGGGGATCCTTATCTCTTAGGTGATATGTCATGTCCGGATCAAACCCCTCAGGAAATTTTGCCAAAGCTAAACCAAGTGGAGGTTTGAAAAGAGGTGGGAGGGAGTTATATACACTGTTGAACCTAGTACAGTAAGCTTGGACACTTTCCCCATTTTCCCGTTTTAGATTGTTATATTCTGACAGGATTTGAATGGGTTTTCTTCGGATTTCCCACCTATTTCTGAAGATTTGATGCAGTTCGGGGATATTATGGATGCTGTTTGGAGCTAAACTTTTGAACCATGCTTTGGGTTCACCACCAAGACTTTGGGCAAATATTCTCATTCGGACAGTCTCGTCTTGTACCTCTAGGTATTCATAAGCATCAGTCATTCTACTTATATGCTGTTGAGGTGTGGTGGTGTCTTCTCCGGTAAAGTGTGGGATCTTGTCTTGATATTTGTTTGGGAGAGGAGCTAAAGGTGGTGGCAACACCAAAGGTGCGTACCAAGCTGCCATGACTGGAGCTAATGGATGATGTACAAGATGAGGACTAGTAGGCTGAAATGAAGTGGTTTTAACAGTGGTGGTTTGACCAAGTGTAGCGGATGAACTTGGACTAGTGATCTGGTTTTGAGCAGATCTGGGATGATAGGAGCCAAATTGATAAAGAAGCTGGAAATCAGGAGGAGTGGTGGGTGAAGCTTCTCTAATAGGACTCTGTGGTGGGTTCAGGGGTTCAAGATCGTCGAAGTTTATCTTACTATATGATTTGCTTCGGGGAAGAGCTTGTGATGTCTCTAGTTCCGAAGGTGAATCTAGAAGGATATTGCGAGTTTTAGGTACAGATCTTGTTCTACGGATGGATCTATTGGTAGCTAGATGATCAGTTTCAGAAGCTTGCCACAGAATCTTCTCTGGGTCATCTACTATGATAGGGGGATTTGGGTCTGGATGGGATCTGGTATTGATTCTTTGGGAAGCCAGATTTTAGATCCAGAGTTTTAGAGAGAATGGTATTGGTGAATGTTCTGGATGAGTGGTTTTTCTAAAGCTTTACTAAGGTGAAGGATGGTCAAAAGTAAAGGGATGGATTAGTGGAGTCGCCAGGTGGAAATGGATTGTTTTGTGAAGATAGCTATGGTCCACCACCAGTAACTAATCTGAGAATGTTTTTGGATTTTCTGAGTTTTATGTGCAGCCTATGGTTTGTTAAAGTATCCTAGATTTGTTTCAACACTTTGCTAGGGTGATGAGAACAAAAAGAGTTTACTCTAAAAAATGAGTCTATGGACTGCTTGCTTGTTTATGGTACCTAAAGGACCAAAGAGTCTATAAGAGTTTGCTGGACTATTATGTACTCAGTGTCTTACCATCTCCCACTATTTTAGTGAGTGATGGGAAAGGTTTATCGGATAGTAGTCTAGAGTTTTGAAAAGTAGTAAGGCTTACTAGAATTTTAGTGGAGTCGCCAGGTGGATTGTCAGTTGTTTGAGATAAACTTGTATGGCCCCCCACCAGTAATGTTAAAAACCAATCTAAAGGAATGTTTTGGGGTTTTTTGAGTTTTATGTGCCTACAAGGTTTGGAAGAGTTTTCTATAACTGACTCATCATTTTGCTAAGATGGTGAAAGAGCTATTTTCTACTCCTCAAACAATCTCTAAGTTTACTAAGCTTGATTGAGACTTCGAGAGTTACTAAGTTGTACTTAGATTGCCACTAACTCGGAAGGTCCTACTGTGAGTGTCACTATGTTAGTGAGCAGTGGGATAAGTCAATCAGATAGTATTCTTAAAGGCTTCTAAAGATGAGGGAAACTAAGCTTTTAATCACTCAGAGTCCCACCGTGATCGCCATTATGTTAGTGTGGCGATGAGGTGGCTCACTAGTTGGTATTCTTGAAAATAAGGGACTTATAGAGTTCTAAGGTGTCCTTAGATTGTCACTAACTCAAAGTCCCACCGTGATCGCCATTATGTTAGGGTCCCGTGATTTGGCCGATTGGCTAGCCAAATGACGATGTAACATCAAACCAAGCTTTGGAGCCCAAGGACCTAGCCTTCCTGGACTCAGAGAGGGATCTCTCTATAAGTGCAAAAGATGTCGGTGTGTTTACTTGCGATGTTATGATATTAGGCTAGTTATGAAGTGTGTTTTTTGGTTTTTTAGTTTTTAAGTTTGTGAGGGATGAAACTGATCAAATACATAAACTGGATAACAAGATGTAGATAAATTGGGCTATGGGGTCAAACTGGTCAAGGAAGCTATGAAGTGATGATGTAAAGCTGCTGTAGGGCCGATTTGATTCACAGTAGAAGGGATCTCTGGGCAAAATGGATTAAATGGACAGTAAGTTGGTGAAAGACAAGGGATTTCAAATGCAAACTAGTTAATAGCAGACATAAACATGTAATAGCAAGCCATTAATCATGTTAGGAATAACTATAAGCTAATTAATACATAAGAAATCAAACATTCCAACCATACATAGAGGTATAAGACCCTCTAACTTCGGGAAAAGGCTATCAGACTTTGGGGAAAACACATGAGACAAACTAACAACTCATAAACTATGCCGGAACGCCTAAACATAGTCTCTAAGTCATTGGGCACTTGGACGAATAAGTTTTCATAGTTTTAGGCAAAGGGCTAGATCGGGACTAGGCCTCCTTGGTTCAACAAAATGATCAACAAATCAGTCAAAGAGAAAGTTTTATGGACAGAACTATGGGTAGCTGATAGGTAGGTAGGGCAAACCATACATCCTACTCAACATACATGGAACTGATGAATAAAACTTAGCAACAATACCTTAGGTTACTAAAGAGCAGCTAAGAATTCTTTAGCATAACTAAGGGAGAAGAAAACATCAAGCTATGAAGATTGAGGGATTTTGAGGTGCCTCCATGGGCATGTCTCAAAATCAATCTTTACTGATCTATAGCAGCAAGAAAAATGAAATATGAGTGAAAACTAGAAGACAAAACACATTAAGAAGTACTATACCATTCTACCATGTCAAGGAATCCATCAACAAGCCTTCAACTTCCTCAAAAGCATCCAAGAGGCAGTCCAAAAATCATAACTCAAGTGTATTCTTCAAAGCTCATATGACCAATGCATTAATTCTTCTCTCAAGTTCAGCCTCTGATTTACAATGAGAACCATGGGATAAATAGGCTAGAAGGAGGAAAACCTCATGGAGCAACTAGCTATCCCATTGGCCAAGTCAAAATATCTAAACTTGTCCTTGAGGCTTTGCAAAGCCCAACGCACAAAATATCTAATAAAATATCTAAAAAACTGCTAAAAACGGAAATTATATTGACTTTACATGATTTTCCCATGATAAAAATAGCCTAACGCACATTTGGGAAAAGCAGATTTTTGGAGTTCAAAAATTTGCAAAAATACTTCATATTTATGCCTGAAAAAGGTCCCCTGACTTGCTGGATGCAAATGGAAGCCTTCTCGATGTCGAAATGAGGCTCATGATGGCTCGTTGGAAAGCTCTCTGTGTCTGCTTTCCAATGCAAGTGGAATCACCTCAATCTGATCTCTGAAAGTCCCTCAAAACTGTACCTGTGTGAAAAAACCCAGAAAATAGCAGGCTGCTGATATGGCGGGCAGAATGTGCAAAATGAGGCTGTTTTTCGCCAATTTGAGGGGGCGAATGATCTTCAAATGCCCTGAAAATCGCTGGAGACCTGCTCATGGAATTATGGAATCCATTGGGATCTTCCTCCTCCCTTGACAACTCATCGAACTGAAATGGCGCATTTATGAGTTTTTGGCGAAAAACCCCAAAAATGCCAAAAAACAAAAAGTTTTCGAAACAGGCCCAAAATTGGCATGCATGACCCTCAAGGGTCCATAGAGATATGCTCCGAAGCTGAAGCCAAAATATCGAGGGCTGATGTGCTTTTTGCTTCTTTCCGTGCTAGGCGCCTCTCCTTCAATTTCTTCAATTTTTCTTGTGCTACCTTCAATTTTCACCTGGCAAACTGATTTAGCTTCTGAAAGTGAAGAGTCCTTTTCCTCTGTAGCTCAAGATCCCTTTTTTCCTTCTCAAGATTTGTTTCCAAATGCTGGTTAGCCCTCTCAAGCCATGCTTCCTTGTTTTCCTCAATTTCTTGCTCAAAGAGGGCAGTGAGAGGAAAGGCTTCGAATTGAGCTTGTTCTTCTGCTCTCTGTTTCTCCAAGGCTTTTCTAAGCCCGATGGTCCTAGGCCTCTTTCGCCTAGGCTAGTCCTCCTCCTCTTCATCATCAAATTCGCCAATAAGCTCTTCAATTCTTACTTGCGCCTTTTCTGCCTCCTTTTTGTACTTGATTGACCTTGCCTCATGAATAGCTGCATGATACTTCATTTGTTTGTTTTCAACCTCCAAGAAATGGTTGAAATTCCTCGCCCTTTGAAGATCTTCTTGTAACACCTCAATTTGCCCTTCTTTGTGAATGAGGAGGTTTTCAAGGATGCGGGCCTCATTATCACTGTCATCGCTTGGGATAGGGATGACAGCTGATTTACCTCCATGCTTGGCACTTTCTCTAACTGTACTTTTGCCTTTGAAGGCCAATCTAGCGCTCTTTCTCCTTGGCAAGCTAGAAGTTGTCTTTTTGGGCAATTTCCTCTTTTTAGGAACAGTTTTGGTCACTGTCAAGGAGGCAGCTTCAGCTTGCTGTCCTTCCTCAATATCCTGTCCAGCTTGTGGCTCAAAAGATGCTTCAATTGTTTGCTCAACCTGCTGCTCTTCAACCTCTGTCTGCTGTTGTTCCTTTTCCTGTACTTGCTGCTGTTCACCAACCTCTAGCTGCTGTCCCTCTTCTTGAATTTGATGATGTTCATCAACCTCTAGCTGCTGTCCCTCTTCCTGAATTTGATGCTGTTCATCAACCTCTAGCTGCTGTCCAATGATATCCAACTGCTGCTGTCCCTCAAAATCTAGTTGTTGCTGCTCATCATCCTCCTTTTCTCCCTGTGGCTCACTGCCCTCTCCTTCTCCCTGTTTACTTGGCTGCCCAGTGGTCATCTTGAGTTTTTTAGGGGTAGGCTTACTAGATAAAGGCACTGGGCGATGGATAGGCTGAGTAGGAGACACATGAATAGGAGGGACAGTGGCGAAATCGGCATGGCTAATGAATGAATCCCATGAAACTCCTTTCTTCTCCAGCTGGTGTAAGAAGATGATTTTGATCAAGGAATGGTGAAAGAGAGAAGGGATTTGCTGAGGTGGAGCTTTCTTTTGGACAGTAGCTGCCATCTTCTCTATGCTTTTGGACAAAAAGTATGGAAGGTTTAAATGCCTGCTTCTAGTAAAATGCATCAACAAGCGAACATGATAGGCAAAAATTTGGCTAAACCTCCCTTCACAAGTGAAATATCTCATTATGGCCTTCATTAGTGGAGCATAACTGTCGAGAAGATAGGAGAAAGGGAAAATAGCAGTGATGGTTTCTCTATGTTCCGGCTTGATGAAAGGTTTATAATCCTCCAGATCAAGATGCGCTTGCTTAAACCACTTTTCACCATGATACGGGATCTTGGTAGCCTTGGATACATACCTTGGGGAGATTTTGAAGTCAAGACCTGCTAACTGGAAGTGTTTTCCTTGAATCTCAAAGCGCACAAATGTGTAAGTGGCGAGAAACTCTTGACTTCCTCTATCCTCTGACAGAAATCAAGACAGCCTACTTCATGGAAATTGAAAAGCACTGAGGGATGAGCATTGATTTCTTCTATGGATATAGGTTCATATCTCTTATGTTGTCCACCTTTGTGATCTCGTTTTGAAGGCATTCTGACTTGAAACAGGCTTTGGAAGAGGCACACTGCCTTCAATATATGAAAAATGCTCTGCTGGATTGAAACTGGCCACTACACTGCTTGGATAGTTATGGACCCTGTGATTTTGAATAAAATGCAACAATGTTTCTTGGAATAAGCTACCTCTGCACTTATTAACAACAGTCCTTCAAATCTGGATACACTTTAGCTATGCAAACTTCTCAATAGAAAACCATCAATAAAGATGAGACAATATGCTGTATAAATTTCCTGTATGTAGTATTAAGCAATCATTTCTCTTGGTGAGTCTGCTAGGGATCAACCAACACTGGTATTTGTGTTTTCAAAACAAAACTTCAATCTAAAAAACCCTGCTTTTCAGGTCATTCACCTTGAAAAATACCTCTGTCAACAGATTCCTGTAGAGACCATACAGTGGAAAGAAAGGATACCCTTTGGTTATGTGAAAAATTAGCCCACAGTGTTAAGGAAAACACCTTTCACTTGTGACTTTTGAGAAGTCAATCACCACCTTTATACCTCTGCCTTTGATGTCAAAATCCAACATTAACAACCTCTGTCTTTCACTATGCTGTTTACCTTTGAAAATCTCTGTCAACCAGTCTTCAACATGATACAATATGGTTTCTAGGAAAGGCAGACTCAAGTTGGATGTATAACTAATGCATAGTGGTTTTTAGGAAATATACTCTCTGCTTGTGAATTTAAGAGATCAACATAATACCTACACCTCTGTTTTAATATCAAATGCAATCACCAAGTACTCTGCCCTTTAGACAGTGGCCATTTTCACTTGTGAAGTTTTGAGAAATCTAACACCACTTTGGTACCTCTGCCTTCGAAGTTCAGATTTGACCACCAACAAACCTTGCCCTCTAGGAAAATGGCCCTATCCACCCTTAGAAATTCTCTGTCAACAAACTTACAGTAGTGAAATCTAGTGAAATAGGAGGGGCAGTTTGTTACAAAGGTGTGCTTGTAAGATAGGCAACAGTCACTCTGCTCTTGAAACCTCTGCTATCAATAAATACAATGATTTGAAAACGACACAAACTGGTTCCTAACCATAAAACCCCATATTGCAATTACCTCATCTCACTGTGTAGGAAAACTGCTTTTGTTTTTAGCAAAAATGGCAAGGTCCGGGATTTTCAAACATTTTTGTCACTTATCAACACCTTGCACTCGATGGGAGTTCATAAAAATACCTCGAATTTGATGGATGCTCGCTTGAAAGGATGCAAGAAACCCTGGATAGCTTGGAAAAGTCGCGCGGCAACCTCTGGAGAAAACCCGTCGCGCAAAAGAAACGTGTCGGGTCGGCCTGTCGTGTGGTCGGGCGGCCACCTACAGGCACGTCGCGCCCACCTACAGGCACGTCGCGCCGGTGTTGAAAACCTTTGTAAAACGATGCCCAGGCACGTCGCGCCGAATTCCAGGCACGTCGCGCCGCCTCCGAGTGCAGATTTGTGAATTTTCGCCCGGTTTTTCTCGCTTGTTGATGTTGTGGATGCACGGGATTTTGACTCTAGTTTTCTTGAAAGTGAATTTCCCACTTTTACACTTCAAACTTATATCGTTTTTCAAAAAAACACTATCAATCGGTCATTTCTATTTTTAAAAGGTAAAATAGAACTGTGGTTTGGCTTTCTTTGCGGAGTTTTTTGTTTTTTTTTGAAAAACCTTCAATCCTTTTAACTTTGGTACGTTCAAAACTGGCTTTGGAGATTTGCCAATCATTTGATCACATGTAGATCGCGGACCTTAGCATAGGTGTGAGGTAGAGAACCTCCGGCTTTGTTTCTTTGGTGGACCTTTCATCACTAACCTTTGGACCCTAAAACAAATCTCCATAATCTTGGGGCTATGTTTGCCACTGTGTCTAATGGTACAGGTACCAGTGGCTGCATCCTTTATGACCTGCAATGTTCTCCAAAGAGGGTCATTTTTATTATAATTTCCTGCTTGACAACTCATGATGCCACATCTCTGCCACTTTTTATTTAATATTGTATCTTTGTGCTAAGTCTGCTCTTTGGAATGATGACAACCGTGTTTGTTTTAAGACTTATAAACAGTGGCAACTTCATCAAAACCAACCTCTTCTGCCTGTTCATAAGATTGTGTACCCATTTGCCTTCCCATCTGAAAAGACAAGCTTGTAGAATATGAAAATAGGGATTTTTGATACACAGTCCTTATTTTGTTCTGATCAGTGTGTTAAACCCATTTTTGTCAATAGAAATATTTCATGACTGAACTATGTTCACTGTTTCCCTCTCTTGGTGATTGTTAGCAAGGAAGGGCTATTCATAATGCACCAAAACATTTGAAAGTTGTAATTTGGTATATGACATTGTCTCGTTGCTTGACCTTTCCTCAAGGAGATAGTTTTCTTTTTGGTATCAGTGGCATACATATATTCAATATTGCCTCTTTCCTACTGTAGGTATAGCCTGACAGATAGTTCTTTGAAATAGGAGTATCGGTACCTTTACATTATCAGCACTGTCATTCATCTGTGTAGTGACCTTGTTTCAGTCTTTGGTATCCTTCCACTGCTTTCTTGTATCAATCAGTTTCAGCACCCTGCAGTAGCTTTGGCCCTCTACTCATGCATGGAGGAGGCTCTTCATCAGATAAGGTGTCCGGAGACTTTTTGACCACTAGGTTCGACACAGCCTTTTTCTGAATGTGGTGGTAAGAAAACCTCTTGAAAAACACCAATCTTAACATCTTTACTTGCAAGTATCACTATTTTTTAGAAGAAAACCCTAGCCACAGTGATACTGTTCTAAGGGTGACTGAGAAAATTATCATTTGGATTGTTTATCTCATGACCTGTTACTTGACAAAAACTCTTTGTGACTATGAAGGTCAGTGTATTTGAAAAAGCTAAGGGCTCTCTTTCTTCCTGTGTAATGGCATTGGTTAACAGCCTCTATTCCATTGGATCATGAAAAAAACAGGCCTCTTATGATTTGGATGTTTACTGCTGACAGGTCCTTCTAAAGTTCAACAATCCATATGGTTTGCAAGTTTGAAATGAGCTCCTTTATCGGGCCAAACTCCCCTTTCCTTTGAGCTTATCATATTCCCACTATATTCCTGTTATGGTCATCAATTACATTCATGAAACCTGAAGATATTGTTTCATTGTTTCAGTAAAGGCAACCTGGACTTTTGCAACCTTCTGAGTCAACACTGGCCTGCGCCCTCTGCTTATGTATGAAGGAGGCGCCCTAACCCTCTGCTTGTTATTGAAGGAGGTTGTGGGCCTTGACAATTTACCATTTTTCTGAGACAATGGCGACCCTTTCTTACTGTGATTTTCATGCTGGAAAGAGCTGTAAAGTCCTGAGGAATAGCTTTCTGTTTTGCAGACATATCTAAAGGTTCAAGTTACACTTAGAAGCAGCTGTTCCTCTAACTGTAAACTCAAACATTTACTCCATGAGATGAAATATATTTCCTTTCTTTGTAGAACCATAGAATACTGTGGGAAAACCTACTAGTCAGCTTGAGATTGGGCTTTATGCAGTGCTGAGATCTAGGGGGTGTGAGTGGCGCGACTTAAGGCTGTTTGTCAACTTCATTTGCAAATTAAGGGATCAGTCATGGTAGGTCCGCTGCAGATGGGGGATTTTTTGGCTTTTTGATGATTGCCAAAGGTGAAATGTCCTAAACGCCACTTCCTAACATAGGGTAGACTTTTTGAAACAGATGTGGATTTGCCTTTTAAGGCTGATGGGCAGGTCAATAGGGCTGAAGCTAGATAGGATTGTGATATGAGGTTTTTGATGTTGCTAGGGGTGGACTGAATAGGTAGAAAGGCGAAAAAAGTTTTGGGAGGGTTTTCTGGATGACATATTGACATAAGGAAATCAGTTTCTAGAAAACTCAGCTGAAAATATAGTCATCACTAACATGTAAAAAATACTGATGGCTAACAAGCCCAATAAAAATGACACCTGAAATAGACCCCAAGCAGGAGGAAGTATATGACTATATAGAATCTTTGGAAAAGGCAGCTACAGGTCCAAGTACTTCGTCCATTCAGCCTCATACATTGCAGGATGATTTAGTCCAATCACTAAAACAGGAAATTTTTGAGCTAGAGCTTTTAAATAGGCACATCAAAAATGAAAATGAGACATTGAAAGAACAAGGCAAACTGGAAAAAATCATCCATGATAATACCATGCTACATTTGGGAATATGGCAGAAGAAGAATAAGAAATTGAAAAGGAAATGCCAGAAATTGAGCAGAGCACTTGTTAATATCGAATTTAGGTGCTTAATGAAGAAACCCAGAATGTTGGCAGTACCAAGAAAGAAGAGGAAAGGATTGGATGTATTGGCTGAAGTGTCAAGGCACATGAACTGAAGAAAGATTATCAAAATTTTGGTTGCATGAGGACATGCAACACCTTCACAGTGGGGGTATGTTGAGTCTCAAATCTGCATCTTTTCCATACACTTTTCTATACCTTTTCACTCACCTGAACCTCCCAAGTTGTCAATATCATGTGCAAAAGAGCATCTAACATGGTTTTTAATTATATTTTTGTGTTTGCTATTTGATTTAGATTTTTTTCATTCAGCTGCGGAATCTTGCCACTTTCCGCAGCTGCTGCAACTTTCCGCAGCTATTTTGTGAAACTCTATGCTACAGGTGTCTACAAGGAAAACAAGCCACATGGGCAGGTCAGGAATGACGTGGACATGGTTCGTGTCCTATTGGTTCGAGCAAACTCATCTAAAGAAGCCGTGGTCAAAGGCGTCCACATGGAAGTCAACCATAGAGTCTCATGTCGGCTGGACTCTGTTTCGTGTCACATGAAGATTCATACGACCGTTTCTAAGCTACGGAGGATAAATCGAGATCTGTACATGGCTCCTGAGTCGAATTCAAGCATCCACCTCTCGTAGATTTACTTTCCATCACGGCCATGATCCTAGATCCGTGGACGTAATGGTCTACGTGCTCTTCACCAGCATGAACTTTAGGAGACAGTTATATTTCTTTTGTTATATATAATGCGTTTGCATACGCATATAGAGTTAGTCGATGTTAGTCTCTGTTATCTTTCATTAGTCTGCTCTGTAATTTGATTACGCTGCACTTGTGCCGTAACATCACCTTTCTGTAATGACTGCTTTTTAATATAAGAAGACTCTGTTTTCCAACTTAATTCGTATTTGAGGATCGTTGCCAAGGCTGGTGTAGAGGGCGCCTGCTCAGCTAAGGTTTTGTGCATTAGTGTATAGTTCTCATTTCATTTCTTTAAAATTCATTGTGCCATAATCCATTCATATGTTCATATATTGCAGTTGTTTCATTTCTGTTTATAAACTTCCATAATTTCCATTTCATTTCTGTCTTTCATGTTTTATGTTGTTAATCATTGATCAGTGTTCTTGTTTCAGGTTATAGATAGGCAACCCGGGCATTTTCATAGCTTTTTGACTAATGACATGGAACTAACATTGTTCTGCTGCTAATTTGATTTTCATAGTTTCTGTTTAATTTCAGTATTGCCTTGTTCATTTCAGTTTTGCTTATTTGCTTCAGTAGTTAAATTTAGATATATTAAGCTGCTCATAGCATCTTCAGTTGCCTCCGAAAGCCAAAGCTGGACTGATGGTGAGGGATTGTATTATGAAATGTGTAGTTTAGTATTAGTTTCTTTTCTGCAAATTTAGATATATTAAGCTTCTCATAGCATCTTCAGTTGCCTCCGAAAGCCACAGCTGGACTGATGGTGAGGGATTGTATTATGAAATGTGTAGTTTAGTATTAGTTTCCTTTCTGTAAAATTAGATATATTAAATCGTGCTTGACATCTTCAGTTGCCTCCGAAAGCCACAGCTGGACTGATGGTGAGGGATTGAATCATGAATGTATGGTTTGATATTAGTTTACTTTCTGCAAGTTAGATATCAGTTACTCAAGTTTTTTATGATTACTTCCGAAAATCATAGCTGGACTAATGATGAAGGATCATAAGATAAATTGATGTAATCTGATTTAGATTTATTTTGTTGCAATTTTGAATTTCCTTAAGCATAGTTTTCTTTTGTGTTTAGTCAGCAGCAAGAATAATTTGGTTTTCATGCTCACTAGTTCACTGTTTTGATTTATTAGATTAGCAGCACATTTTCATTTCAGCAGCACATTTTCATTCCCTTTTCAAGTCTTGTTATTGTAAATTTCAAATTTCTTTTTAAAAAAGTTTCAATATTGGTAAATCATTATAGGGGATATCATTTCCTTGAACAAACATAACCAAACTTGTTTTCATCTTAGAATTTTCATTTCACCTTAGAAAACCAAAAACGACAAAAAGTTAAGAAATAGGTTATCTTGAACATATAGTGCGCCGCACTTCATCAGCTTACGATTCCCGGATTGACAAATTAAATGCAGCAATTTAGGACACACTAAATTGACCAAACAATTAGTTTAAGGAATTATTAATTTATCCTTAGGCCACCTAAGATTGTTTTTTTTATTAATGGATTAATATGCTAGTTTCCAAATATGTTTTATGGTAAGCCCTGCTTATTTGATGATATCTAAACTTTGTCTTGAAACCTCTCTTTGATGTATTGATTTTTAGGTTAAGTCAAAGAGGTCTTGTTTCGATCTTGCCCTTTGTCCATGCCTATCAATTTTCCTCAAATTTATTTATAGTTTGATATAATATGTCTAGGAGTTCCCTCTTCATTTATTAAATCTATTTGTCTTATATGTTTTAAAATCTTGAAAGTAGTATCATTGAAGTTAGATAAGTTTTCTTGTTTTCTTTGTTCCACTAGATTGTTCATCTTGAATGTTTATTTGTTTAAAGTATTATCATTGAGTAAATGGTGTGCCCTATATCATGATTAGTATATTTTTCTTATCATTATTTAATACCTTCTTGTTCATAGGTATTTTACAAAGGATACTTCACTTCCCTTTGCCCTACCTTGTTTCCCCAACTTAATGTCCATCTCACCTCACACATAAAATTTAAAGATCCATTGACTACACTACATTTTCCCTGTGATGTCCCCCGATTCATTATTGAGATATCAATGAATTTCATAGACTCCATAGCCCATTGATTTGATGACCTCTCACTCCACCTATCCTACTTGATAATCTTACCCAACCAAAACAAACAACAAACCCTACACTTAACAACTAACCTAAAATCAACCATCTAAAACGAACAAGTTTACATCCTTCGCACATAATAGAGAGAACCCTCTTTGAGTCCATGAAGGCTAGGTCCCAGGACTCCAAAGACTGGTCTGATGCTACCATGGGCATTTGGTCTACCAATCTGCTAAATCATGAGACACTAACATAATGGCGATCACTGTCGGACCTTGAATAAAAAATATCCTAGGTGTCCCTTAGGAACTCTCAAATCTTAGTGAAACTTAGAAAACTTAATTGATAGCCAAAGAGTAGAATCTGGTTGTCTCACCATCCTAGAAAAATGATGGCTCAGCTGTAGGATACTCTTACAAACCTTAGGGCTACATATTGGAACTCATAAAACCCAAAAACATCCCTAGATTGGTTTTCTGTCAGTTATTAGTGGTGACCATAAGAACATATCTTTAAAACAAACTAAAAACATCCACCTGGTGACTCCACTACCCTCCAGTAGGCCTTCTCACTTTAGTAGTATCCACAGACTCCCTTAGGATTGTGTCAAATCAGCCCAAGAAGTATAGGAGCCTGGTCACACACTGTGTGAGTTTAGCAAACACTGAAAGAGGTAAACTTTTCAAAAAAGTTTCAAAAAATTTCAGCCTCTTTAAATTTTGAGTTTGAAATATGGCTTCACGAAGAATCAGTACCAGATCTCATCTAGACCAAAACCCTCCTACTATAGTTGATGACCCAGAAAGGATTTTGTGGCAAACTTCTGAAACTGGAAACTAAACTAATGTTAGGACCATTCATAAAGCAAGCTCTATACCTGAACAAATCATACCCTTGCAAGATCCCCAGTTTGACTTGCACCATACAAGAAACCTTTCAAGAACCAAGTCACATAGTAGGATTGACCATACTAACCTCGAGCCCATAGATTTGTAGAAGAGTTCTAGTAGAGAAGCGTCTCCCTCCATGCCACATGATTTTCAGATTCTCCACCACTTTAACTCTTTCCACACTAAATCTGCTCATAATCAGTCTATTGGTCCAAGTACTTCCTCCACACTCATCCATACTACCATTGTGCAAACCACCCCACTTCATCCTACACCTCCTCTCACAAACCCTCCGCTTGTAAATCCACCATTAGCTCCTATCATGGCAGCTTCGTATGCCCCCCTGGTTTTACCAAAACCTTTGGTACCTTTGCCAAATGACTACCAGTCCAGAATCCCTCAATTTACCGAGGTTGAATCTACCATTTCCCAATAGCATGTAGATAAAATAAATGATTCTTTTGACTACATGGAATTAGAAGAGGAAACCATGAAGATAAGGATGTTTTCCCAAAGCCTAGGAGGAGAAGCTAAAAAAAGGTTCAAAAACTTAATTCCCAACAGCATACACGGTCTCCCTTTCCTTTACAAAACTTTCATAAAAAAGTGGGAGATTAATAAAAACCCTCTCTATATCCTCTCAAAATATAGCAATCTTAAAAGAAACACGGGGGAAGGTGTCCAAGACTATTGCACTAGGTTCAATAGTGTTTACAACGCACTACCACCAAATATGAAATCCCCACTAGGCCTAGCCTTAGCTAAATTTCCGGAAGGTTTTGACCCGAACATGGCCTATTAGCTAAGAGAAAGACATCCCCTAACTTTATAAGACATGAAAAATGGAGCTATAATTGTAGAGGCCAACTTAAATGAAAAGAGAGCTAGGCTGGGGTCAGAAAAGAGGGTAAACTACAAAGATGAAACCATGCACTCAACCTCCTCATGTGATTCCAAGATTCACAACCTACTTAGAACCATGGAGAGAACAATGGAGAGAATAAGCATAAATTAAAGAGAATCTCCTAGGGAGAACCAACCAAATCTCGAAAAAAGGAAATCGAAATCAGAACTTCAGGAGAGACCCACCCCAAATCAGGCCACCCTTCCAAGATAACTATATAGATAAAGGAGAAAGAGATATTGAATAGCCAAATGGAAACCATGTAAACATAATAGGCTCTGATAATGAGGGTGATATATTTCTCACATAAGAGGAACAAGGTTTCTTCTCCTCAAATCTAACTGAAACACCCTATGAAGATTCTGAAGACTACAAGTTGGGACTGGAAAACTCCATAATGGAACTCCATAGGCAATATTATCTTAGGATTAATAAAACCCAAGAAAACTCCAACAAGAACAACTTAGACACTGTTGTTAGGAAAACCCTTGAAAACACTCCTAAAAATACAGCAGACAATACCGACACCATGGCTAAGAAAATTGATCCAAATACAGACAAAACTAGCCAACCAAGTGGTGATACAAGCTGCCCTAGTACCTCTACTAGTGGCCCTGAGAAAATTATTTTGTGCAAAGCCCCGAATCAGAATCAGAAAATTAAAAATGTAGAAAAATTTATGGCTGATAAAACTGATGTAAATATGTCTAAAACACAAATACCTTTCAGCTTTGAAGGAGAGATTGATAAAATCAAGATAACCATGCCTCTCACTAAACTGATTACCCAAGGCACATACAAATCTCAAGTTCTAAAAGTTCTAAACATAGGAAATGTTACTGATACTTTACACTTGGCTGATGACACACCTGAGCTGCTATTTGGACCCAAAATAGAAGGAAAATATCAAGAAGGATCCATTCCCCCTTTCTATATCATCCTAAACATACATGAGAAAATATTACACAATGTTATGCTACATTCAGGTGCCTCTCACAATCTTATGCCAAAGGTTGTGATGGAGAAATTAGGCCTAGAAATAGCTAAACCTTACAAAGACTTGTACTCTTACGATTCAAGTAGAGTCAAGTTTTTGGGCCTAATCAAGGATATTTGTGTCAATTTAAAGCAAGTACCGGCTAAAAACCTAGTTATGGACATAGTAGTGCCAAATAGCCCCCCTAAGTATGGCATGCTTTTATCCAGATCTTGGGGAGCCAAGCTTCAAGGGAACCTTCAACTAGACATGTCCTATGATACCATCCCTGTTTTTAACCAGACAAGGAGATTATACCGAGAGTCACACATGAAGTATATGGTTAGCAATCAAGAAAGGCCACACAATACATCTCTTTATTCCATACATTCAGGTATTGATTCTTTCATTTTACATACTAAAGGAGACATTGATGAGCAGGTAGGTGAAGTTGTAACACATCTAGACATGTTACAATAGTTAGACCAATCCCTGAATGAAGATCTCAACAACCAAAACAGTGAGAGCCCTGAACCACAACACCATGATAAAACTGAACTTGACTTTTTGCAAACTAAAAATGAGATTTCAAAACCAAAAATCAGTTTATTATATTAATTATGTTGCTCAAAGGAAGGAAAACCCCCAAAAACACAATTGTTTCCTTTTTCCAATACTTAAGTACTAAAATTCCCTCACATAACAAAAATCTTTGGGAATCTGGATCAAGAGAGTCTTATTTTTTTTCCTTACATAGGTACTTCATCATCAAAGAGTTTTCTCCCTTCAAAATAATTTTTTACTCTCACAAATGTTGCTATGGACCCTAAAGGGTTATCTACTGGAGCTGATATAGAGGAGTATAATGTAGATAGCCTTGAGAAACCCAAAATGATTGAGTTATCTAGAACTTTGTCACTACACACAAAGCAGAAAAATACAAGACTATGCAAAAAGTTTCAGGATTCTTGTGTGTGTGGGGATGCGAGCTTGAAACCTTGTGACAAAGACATTATTCTGAGAAACACTCTTTTCAAGAAATGTCATGAAAACCTTGAGCAATTTTTCTCACTAAAGAAGAAGGCAAAAGGACATAGGCTATGTGTAAACCTTATGTACCTAGACGAACCCTCCCTAAAGAACAAGTACCCTTTTCCCAAGATAAATAATACTTTACAAAGGGTAGGAGTTTCTAATAAGATGACATCGCTTGGTAGTGTTTCAAGTTACCATCAGATGATACCACTTCAGATCAATCAACATAAAGACATTTCAACCTATTTGACCAAATGTTTACTGGGCTAGAGAATTCTGTTAGTCATCTGGTCCTTTATAGATTTCTAAATACTTATCATAGTTTTCTAGAAACAAAATTCATGAATCTTGTGAGTTTTAGAGATCTCACGGCCTTCGTTATCCTTAGGATAATTTTTTCACTGTTATACTACTCTATCAAGGCATGGCCAGCCTGTCACGCCCAGAAGACCAATCATAAAACCTTTTCCACTCATTTTCTCTGTGTTTTCCACCTCTGACCTTACCACTCTGTTTTGACTTGCCTAATTTTCTACTCACACCTTGGAATTTCCAACTAGCCTAAATTTTTCCCCTATTCACCAAATGCCTCAAGTAGTCGTGGTTTTAAGCTACCTTTTCTATACTCTTTAGATAAATTAAAGTCATCAGTTTTCAGGTCCACGATGCATAAGGGTTGGTCAAAACTCTGTTTTACTCCTAAAAAGCCTAAGTCATGTTTTCAGCCAAAATACCAAGTCAAAAAGGTCTCTCAATAGGTCATATAGGGTCTCATAGGTTTTTCATTGTTTTGGTTTTCTAACTCACTATTTTACATGTGCCCAAAAATGAAATCAATTGAAAAGGAGGGTGAGTTCATGATTGTCCAAAGGATATCAAAAGCATTTAAGAAAGGACCTCCTAGGTCAAAGCACAAGGTCTGCAAAAGGAGAGTTTCCTATCTTAAAACAATTCTGCATGAATGGTTTATGATGGTTATCAGCAAAAGAAAGGCAAGGTGAGAAGCCAAAATCATCACAAAGGACATTCACATCAAAAGCCAGGTAGTAGGCTTATGAACAAATAAAATTAGGGTTTTATGACTGATTGTATTTAAATTATTGCCCATCAAAGAGTCCATGCAAAGGATCATGAAGACAGAGGGACATCAGCGCCACTGAGAATAAAAATTAAGATTTGTTGAAATAAGGAATGAAGATAAAAGATCTCCATGATGACACAAGGTAGAGGTTTGAAAAATGATATCAGAAGGTGACTTACATGGTCTGTCCAGGCACACTGTTTCATTGCACCAAAAAGAGAGATTGAAAAGAGTATCAGTATGAAGGAGTCTAAAACTTTCAAGTACAGTCCAATGTCATCAAAATCTTTAGAAGAAGAAAAGCAGGAGGCCAAGTGTAAAATGAGAAATCAAATTAAACATGAGTTCTACTGTTGAGTGATTAAGGTGCCAAACTCCAAAATAAGTTTAAGAAGATCAAAACACTGTGTTATGACACCTACAACAGATCAGAAGTGGTCAATGAAAAACAGAGCAGGCATGATGTACAGCCTTTAGAAAAATAGATTTATCATTGTTAAAAAACACTGAGAGGGAAAAAGGGTATGTTTTCAAAACCAATCACCAAAGAATTTTTTTTTCACCTCCTGCACAAAGAAAAAGAAATGTCAGTGAAAGGGTGAAAAGCCCGAAAAACATACATTATCAAAGTGGGTTTTGATTTTAAATTTATTAAAATCCAAGGGTATAAAAGAATTTTCATTATCACTCCTGCTCATTATCATTTGCACAAAGATTGAGAGAGCCTTCAAATAAAGTTAGGGTTTTCTGGCAAAATTTTGGGCATAAGACATGGTGATATGCTCCTAGAGCATAGCACTACACACGTGTGCGTAACCCTTGTGCATTTTTCCACAGAGCGTTGCACTACTTTAACGGTGCCCTACGTGTTTACTGCGTGCACAATTTCTTGACCACGCCGCCCAGAGTTGCACGTTTGTGCTACGCATTGGGTCATGCAGGGTCGACCCAACACCTGTGTGCAGAAGCTGCCCGATGCTCCACTGCACTACGCACAGGCCTTTCAAGTCCAACTCGACACCTGCGTGCAGAATCTGCCCGACACTCCACTATGCTACACACAGGGTCGTTCAAGCCCGACATGACACCTTCATGCAGAGGCCACCCGACACCCCGACAGCTCCACTGCGCTATGCACTGGACCGTTCAGGGGTGCTCGAAACCTTCGTGCAGAGGTCATCCAACACCGCGATAGCTCCATTGCACTACACGCCTGGACGTGCAAAGGTCGCCCAACACCTTATGCAGCTTAGCCCTGCGCTATGCTCCTGTGATACGCGTTCAGCCAGGAGACTATCCAAAGCTATGCAGACATTCAATTTGCTCAAATTTACTATTTTTCTCTGCTTGGCACCTTTTTGGCTTTTACAAGAGGTATTTAGATCTATTTCTCCCTCTTGTGTTGTTTTAAAGCGGTAAATTTAGAAAGAAGGCTAGAAACCCTAGGGGAAGAAAATTTATGGTCTCCATGCCAAGAAGTAGCTCTTATGCCAAATAACCTCTCCATTTGCACAACCAGCCTCCACACTACCAAGCCTTGACACCATTGTCTCATCACCATCCCACTCACCCCCTTCATATCATTACATAAGCAGTTTCAAGTTTTTAATTTTAAGGCAAGGGTAAAGGAAAAAATGCCTAGAGAAGGCAGTGTTGATAGAGGCGAGGGAGGCCAAAGGCCTAGATAACAACAGAGAAAGGGTGGGAGAGCAAATAGATTTGAGCCCTTAAGCACTAAATAATGGACATCCTCCCCTACCACAATTGCATACTTCCAAGAGGTAGGATGCCTTGATTTCTATGAAAAGGTATAAAGAGTCCAAAGTCACCTTGAGTTGACCAAAATTTTCCTCGTCAACCTCCATGACCATCGAGTGCATCTAGCTGGAGTGAATTTTGAGTTGTCCACCAATACAATTTCCATGGCCACTAGAATAACTTGCTTAGGAGAAAAATGGTTCAAACAGGTGAATTTGGACCCAAGCCATTATCATCCCTTCTCGAAACCAATATACCAAGATGATTGCAAAACCATTTTTCCATTTTCACATCTACTAGAGAGGTATGCGCCCTTAATGAAAGTCATCATGAAGTACTTCACTTGTGAGGGTAGGTATTCTAGGCTCTATTCCTACCATATTAGATTACTCATGTACGTCACTAAGGCCAAGCTACTACATTTTCCCTACTATATTTATACAAGTATTGATAAGATGTCATACATTGTGAAAAAGAGACCTCCTTCCCATCAAATGCAAATTCTTTTCCACCATTCTCTTATCAAAATGATTGTGTTTCATCAATTAGAGCAACAGGGTATCCCATGGGAAGTTTTCATCACCCATGATGTTTTCACAAATCCATAGCCTCTTCCCTTGCAAAGTTTACCCTCATCATCTCATCCACCTTGATCCACTCCTCCATCACCCCCCACTGACCATGATTCATCCTCTCCCCAAACAAACCTCCCTCTTTCACCTTCTCCTAAAGCCTCAGAACAAGAACAAAGTGTTTAAGAACATGAAGAAAACAGTGAGAAAGAGGAACATGACAGTTAAGAGGAAGAAACAAGTGATGAGGGAGAGGAAAATGAAAATGATGAAAGTAATGAGGATGATGCAAAGGCAAAAGACAATGGGGAAGAAGAAACAAGTGAGGAGGCAGAAAATGACAGTCAAGAAGAAACAGACCATGATAGTCATAATGAAGACACAAATGACAAGGTAGATAATGAAGAGGATAAGGATGAATAAGAAGATGACATGGCAGAAGATGAAGAAGATCATGACATTGATCAAGATGCAAGCAATAATTAAGAGACAAAGATGGATTTTGATAAGCAAAACAGTGAAGGTGAAGAAGGAAACAGTGAGAAAAATAGTAGTGATCAAAGGAGTAGTAACAAAGGTGGAAATAACAGTCAAGAAGAAGAGACAGAGTTTGAAGGAAATGACAGTGAGGAACATGAAAATAATGAAGGAAAGGAAAATGAAAGAAGTCACAATGAAGAAACAAATTCTAAAGGAAAATTCAATAAGCATAACAATGATGAAGAAAACAACGAAAATATAGAGACAGAGGTGTTACACCATTTTTTGGTCATCTAACCTATTGTTATTAGATGGACCCAAGTACACCAGGTAAGACTAATTTTACCCTAATTAAAATTGCATTCACTATGAAAAATAACATAGTAAAGCACCTTTATTAAGTTGTTTATGGTCTAAATAGGAAACCCCATGAGGAAATATTAAATAAATCTACATTTGTTTGATTTTCCTCAAGGAAAAATTAATTAAACAACAATCTAATTAATATTCCTGGTTATATTTAACCCAAAACAGGGAAATTAATTAGATAAATCATTATTTATCTTATTATTTCCTAAGAATAATTATTTATACCTTATTTAAATAATATTCTTTGTTGAATATGACTAAATCACCCACAAATAATTAAATATATCATTATTTATTTGATTATTACTAAACCACATCCTTAAAATGATAAATAACTTCATTTATTTATTTATTATTTACAAATAAAGGGATTTGACCCAAGTCAAATTCCTTTTCCCTCCAAAAAATATAATAAAATATTTCATAAAAGTTGGATCTTGATTTGGTTAATAATATTTTAACTATGCACTAATATCTAGACTAACTCAATATTTTGTTATAAATAGAAGGGTTTTTCCATTCATTCACTACCTTTTGTTGCCTAAAGATCACTCTGGATCTATACTTTTGGTCTGACTTTTATCCACCATCATTGTCATATTTTTCTACCATTTTTGTCTGGGTTTTCTACACCAACAAGAGAGAAGGATTTTAGATCTGAAGTGCTGAGGACTTACAAGAACTCATCCCATTGAGGAGACCCGGTAACACCCTTATGTGTTTTCCTCCAAGGTACCATTAATACAAAATTAATTCAACATATTCTTGTCTTATCTATTGGATGCATGGAGTAAATCTTGTTTTTTTTTACTGCTTAATGTCTTTTGATGCATAGATCTAGATTTTTGCAACATTTATCTTGATCACCTAACTATAGATCTGAAGATATTAGTAGTCATCTTTGCTGTTAGGGCTATTTTTTATGCACAACTAAAGTGGTCTTTTTTTGTACTTTTGGAATTAAGATTCATACTAACAACTGGCGACTCCACTAGGGTTTACAATTTTGACCGCTGTTGTTTTTATGATCCTTGCATATCTAACTGCTTCAAACCCTAGGATTTCTCTTCAGCCTCTTGTTTTTTCTTTTCTTGATGTTGTTTTTAACCTATAAAGCCCTAAAACGATAAAAATTCTAACTTCTGTGTGTTTTCGAACCTATTGCGCAGGTGACAGACATCATCCACAGCTGAGATGACAATTTTTTCTGAAATCTTTCGCTGAGAGTGACGGATGTGCAGTTTGCACTTTTTTGCCCTAAACCTACGACCTGGAGCTTCAGGATGCACTTTTTAGCCCAAAAACTGTGACCTATGCAAAAAACATGTCAGAAACTGCGACCTGGACTTTTTGTCAGAGTTTTTCTAAAAGTTTTCTAGGTTTTTCTGAGCCTCTGTTTAGGGTTGTCTGACCTCTGTCTCCGCCCATTTTTTACTTTTACTTGTTCTGTTTTTCTCAACTGAGTGGGAACCTATCCCCTTAGGGCTTCAGTACCCTCCACTTTTTGTGGAATATTTTTTTTTGTTGCAGGTTGTCTGAAATTTCAGTGTGTTTGACCCTTTTTTCAGATCTGATACCTCACCTTCAGATCCACTTCAGATTGGCTATTTATCCATCCAAAAAACCTCATTTTGTTTTGTTTGGGTTTTCCTCTATGGTCCCCTCCATTTCCCTCTAGGATATATCTTTTTGTCACCCCATTTACAATAATCTTTTCTCTGATTTATTGTTGTTTTCTACACCACTTTCCAGCAGATTTGACCTTTAGATCCCTGTCCCTCCTGACCTTAGATTTGTTGGCTATTTTAGTGTGTTTTGGTTATTTTTTTACCCACGTACAGACTAGTTGTTGAGAGGCCCGCCTCCTTCGGTTTAGATTATTTCATTATTAGCTGTTTATTTTCTGTTATTTCAGTCTTATATACTATTATTTGTAGGTTTATTTGTAGCTATACAACACATTTTTTATTTTTCTCTACAAACGTCTGGATTTAAAAATTAAAATTTACACACTTTACACACACACCCTATGTGAAAAATGGCTTGGTTAACACCGCTAAGCAAAGACTCTAAAACATTGAAATCAATTTATCCTACACCTCTATGCCCTTGTTTCGACATTGTAGTCAGTTGATCCTGCACCTCCCTGCCCTTGTTGGTATTTTTTTCCTTTGTGTCATATTTGTGTCATCATCATAGTGCCACCAAGGTGTTTATCCTAGAGACTTCTTGGCCTTCATCCTCAATTTCCGGTAGGAATACTTACTCCTCCACGTAGTATTCGAGTTAATCCTCCACTGAGTCCACACCCCGACTCTTCTTCTGGTTCATTGGGTTCTCCTTCTCATTCCACCCCTGGATCTCCCCTTGTCACCTTCACCATGTCTCATGCAGGACCTAATGCTGGTGGTAACCCCGGACCTAATGTTGGGAATACCACTAGTGGGACCGCAACAGACACTACCCTAGTTGCGCCCTTGCTCCCCTACATGGTAGGACTCAACCTTCCTGATTTTGACCAGTTGATAAATGACCCTATACACCATGATGTTGGTTTGCCTGCATTTCCAACCAAGCTCCCTTTCGACATCCCCAATTTTGAAGGTCTTGATGGCGAAGATCCTACAAACCATGTTCGATCTTTCCACATGTGGTGTTCATCTAACTCCATTACAGATGACTCTGTTTGTCTTCAGTTGTTCCAACATACACTTACTGGTGAAGCTTCTAAGTGGTATGTTGATCAGGCTCCTTCCTCTCATACCACCTTTGTGACTCTTGCCTGGGCTTTTTTGTCTTACTTCCAGCTTCCCCTTTGTTACGACACTAGTCTACGACCTGCCTATCTGATCATGTCTAGGAATGGCAGAGAAGAAAGAGCCTATGTCGAGCCCATACCTTTGAAGACTGTGTCTACATGGACTGTTTCTTTATATCTCTCTTGCCTCCTATCTAGAAATATGTCGCATCGCATTTTCCTCAAACCGAAGAAACCGCTCTCCAAATCGCGTTAAAATATGACCTGATCTACGCTCAATCGGGTTATGTTTATACCATTATACCTGATATTCCTAGAACTGGTGGTGCCAACGCACCTCATGCCATTGACGGTATCATTGGAGCTCTCTCTAATCCATACGCTCAGCCTCCCATGGGCTATGGTTTTCCTCAAGCGGGGGCATCACCTCTTGCACTTTTCCCCCTCCCGGTAGCACGTATGCAGGAAACAGCATGCCTTCTCTTTTCTACCAAACTCCTATTTACCACACTATTACCCAACCTCCTTATTATCTGTATCCATAGCCTGGTGCTCTAGATCCTCTAGCATTAGCACCTCTACCTCCCTTGCCTTCTCAACCCCCGCAAAAGCAGCCACCGCCCTCTCAGAGAAAGTTGTATGCAAAGCAGGGCATGACTAATCCTCATCCTTCCAAAAATAAGAGGAAAGGCACTCAGAGTCAATCTACTTGTGGTAATTCTAGATCTAATCCACAAACTAATTCCCCTAACACTACTAACCAGCAACAGGGCACTCATCTCAAGCAAGACATGCATGTTCATATGAATAAGCCTTGTTCTTGTTGTGGTGTTTATGGTGATTACACACATGATTGTCCTCTCTTACCATAGATGAAGCTAATGTGGGAGTCTCAAGCAAAATTGCGAGGATAGCAAGCCTCTCCTTCCGTCCCTCCTAGCGTTGCACCTAGTCAGCCGACTATGCTTACTAATCCTTTCCCTCAGCAAGGATTTGTGGCTACCCAACCAACTGAAGGTTAGGTAGCCACTCAACCTCTTCCATCTGGTACCCTCAATTACTAGATCATCATGATGAACTTTGACCAACCTGTTATCATTGACCTCAACCTTCAGACTCGGTTCTGTCAGTACACCAAGCCTCCCGCTACATCTGTCCCCGAGCCACCTCCTTCAGTTTCTATAGAGCCTCTTTTGACACCTAATGGTCCCTTGAATATCCCTCAACCTAAGGCAGAGGGCTCATACCAAGATCCCTAAGGGACCACTATGCCGAAATGCTGCTTCTGGAAAAGCTACCCATTCGTATAATATAGTAGATGATTTGGCGCAATCTCCTACCACCATCTGAACACTAGAACTCCTCCAGTCATGCCCTTCACAACTAAATGCTCTAATATCTACCATAGGTGTTGTAGATCCCGTCGATGATTGCTTTATTGTCTTCTATGCTGACCGATCAGAATATCCTCCTCTTCCAGATTCCATCACCTTCTGAATCCCAGTCAAAATCCAGAATGCCAATGTTTCCTGATGTATCATTTATGAGGGGGCATCCACCTGTGTGATGTCTGCTTCGGTTTTGAAGCAACTCAGATCACCTAAGTTGGCTCCTTCCATGATCATTCTTCAAGCGTGGGACGGCCACGCCTCCCAGCCCATTGGCTTATTCTACAATTTTCCTATTACTCTTGTGGGCAAGACTATTTGCATTGACGTATAATTCATTGATTCCCCCTTAGATTACAACATTCTATTGGGTCATAGCTACACCTATGTTATTTCTGATGTCCCATCTATGGTTCACCATAAGATTTCCTTCCCTCATAATGGAAATATATTCACCATTGACCAGTTGACATATTACGAACCGAAGTCTGAGACCTTCCCTGATTCCATCATCTCTTCGGTGGCCAATAATCAAACCATCGATCCTTTGACCACGGTCTAACCCAAAGTCTACAAAGACTCCTCTTTGCTTGGTGCATTCCCTAGTCTCCCTCCTCCTGTATCTGATCCCAACCCATCAAATGTTTGCATGATGCAATTGGCTCAGGCTTCCCTAAAGCAGCCCACATTGACTAGTCAGCAGCCTCCTCACCCTCCACAGCCTACTCCTAGCCCTTCAATTCATCCTTCTGGACCTCCTCCTCCTGGCCCTTCACCTACAGTTGGTACTCATGAGCCTCTCTATCCTCCTGGAACGGTTCTGTCAGGCCTTAAACATCTTGGATCCTTCCCACCTGGTAATTACCCCTATGGTTAGATACCATTCCTGGCCCCCCCTCCTGGAGTCTACACAGTACCTGTTATGGCCACCCTCTCTCTTCCCAACCTGACCCTGGGGATTCCCGTCTGGTACCTTGATCCCCCAGCCGCTACCCCGCCTGGTCACCCCAAACCATATCTTGCTTTGACCCCGGTTCAACCAGTCCCTATGACTTCTCCCGCTGCCACAGTGCCTCATCCACCTCAACATGAACCTCCTCCTGTTGCGAAAGATTTGGGTAACGGGGGCAAAACCAACAAGAAGGCAACCAAAGACAAGACTACACAAACCTTGCCCCTCTTCGGCCGCCAAAGAACGTTATCTAGTGTGCTTTGTGTGATGTTGTTGTTCATGCCACCCATACTTGTCTGGAGTTTCCTCACCTCAAGCCCATGGTCAATGAGACATTTCCAGAATCTGGTATCCCTAAGGTCTATGTCACTATACCCAATTCAGTCCCGAAACTCAAATCATTGTGCACAAATCACCCTTGTGCTTTGTGTGATTTCCATGGCCACTATGCTCACCTCTGTCCTCGCCTTGAAGAGTATCATTCCTCTTTGGAAGCTTTCTTCCAATTCGAGGCCAAGCGTAACAAGTGCACCCCCTCCTTGTTTGCGAGTTTTGATTTGGTAGAACCAGAGGATCTACCTACTCCCATTGACATCCCTCCTCTTGATGTCGACATGACAGAGCCTTCGACCACCATTTTATACCTATCATCATCCATGAGACTCTCAATGGAAGCCCCCGTGGAGACTTCCCCTGATGTTCTACTTGAGCTCCCTTCAGCGATCACCCTAGGCTAAACATCGGTAGATCCTTTATCTTCTTACTCTTCAGTAATCCCCCATGACGTTGCTCATGTGAGCCTTCCTTCACATGATGATGAGTTAGGTAGCTCTACCATGTTAGGTGGTCTCCCTTCCTCCAGTCACCCCATATTTCACTGTAATGAAGACATTATGGAAACGATGACTGATCCTATCTTTCTGTGGGATGATATGCACCACCGTGCGTACTTCCTCCTGCAATAGTCCCATGACCGATATGCTGTGGAAACTAAGGAATTAATTCCTAATGAATTCGATTGGTTTATAAATCCCATTCCTGCACTAGATGCTTTCGAAGAAGGAAATATGGCCAATATCTCTCCTACCATTAAAATTGGCATTTCTAACAAGCCAGGGGTCAAAGAAAATATCACCTTGGGCGCCCAATGCACCCCGGAATAAATTGAGGCTTACACCAAGCTATTCAAAGAATTCCTTGATATTTTTGCATGAACCTATTTAGAAATTCCCAGACTCGATCCCGCCATTATCAAACACTATATCAATACATGGTCTGATGCCAATCCCGTCTATCAAAAGTTGAGACCCATTAATCCTTCCAAACGTGAAGTTGTAAAAGCTGAAATCGATAAGCTCAAGCAGGTTGGTTTTATCTATCCTATCGAATACACCACTTTTTTGTCCAACCCAGTTCCCATCCTCAAGAAACAAGGCACAATTGGTGTCTACACTGACTTTCACGACCTGAACAAAGCTTGTCCCAAAGACATCTTACCCACACCATTCATTGACCAAATCATTGATGAGTGTGCGGGGCATGAGGTTCTATCCTTCATGCATGGTTTCTCCGGGTAAAACCAAATTTTTATCCATCATGTTGATCAGCTTAAGATTGTGTTTATTAGTCTGTGGGGAACCTTTTCCTATCGTGTCATGCCGTTCGGCCTTAAAAACCCTGGAGCCACTTTTCAGCGGGCCATGTCTTATTGTTTCCATGACCTAGACCATATTATTATTTATTATTTAGACAACCTCACTGCATGTTCTAAACATCGGGTGCAGCACCTCCATGACCTGCATACTGTCTTTCTCTGATTTCACAAGTATAATATCCGGCTCAACCCACTGAAATGTGTCTTTTTTGTTCCCGTCAGTCATCTTCTAGGCTTCATTGTGTCTAAATATGGTATAACACTTGAATTGTTGAAAGTTCAAGCCATCCTTGAGCTCCCTATTCCTTTTACCTTACGCTAGTTACAAAGCCTCCAAGTCAAAGCTAATTTCCTTCATTGGTTCATACTTTACTATGCCACCACTGCACATGGGTTCCTTAGAGTCCTCCAATATAAAATTCCATTTATATGGGATGCCTAAAGAGCCTTTTGATGCCTTGAAACATGCTCTCACATATGCTCCCTTCATACATCCTCCTGACCTGAATAGGGACTTCATCCTATACATCTCCGCTTCCACCTATTCGGTCGTTGGACTCCTTATACAGGAAGATCACAATGGAATCGAGCATGTTATCTATTATGTCAGTAAGAACCTTGTAGTTCCTCTTGTATCCTACTCACATGAAGAGAAATTAGCACTGGTTGTTGTGTTCTCGGTCCAAAAACTTCATCATTACATCCTCATTCATTCCACCAAGGTTGTGACTAATTCCAACCCTATGGCCTTCCTATTGAGTCGCTGAATCATCAATGGGAAGTATGCCCGTTGGATCATTATTCTCCAATAATTCGATCTTGAATTTGTCACACCTAAAAGTAAGAAAGGTTTATCCCTTACTGAACTCATTTCCAAATTACCTACTGGTACACAGGATCCTCCAGTTAATGATGATTTTCTCGATGAACACTTGTTCGCCATTACCACAGATGATCTTTGGTATGGTGACATCCTCACTTATTTGCGAACCCAAAATTTCACCCTCCATCTTGATCGTGATGGTCGACGACATATCCGACACCAGGCCCCCCGCTACCTTCTTATCAGTGATGAACTCTATCGTCGTGGTGCAGATACTTTCCTTCTTCATTGTCTCACGTACGTTGAAGCTGAGCAAGTACTTCATGCCTGCCATAGCGGTGCTTGTGGTGGCCTCCTCTCCATTCTTGCCACTACCCATAAAATTATGCACGTTGGGTATTTTTGGCCTTCTCCCTTTAGTTATTGCATTGAAGTAGTAAAACACTATTCCGATTGCCAACATTTCACCCCTAAGGCACGAGCTCCTTCAACTCCTCTCCATCATGTTGTCTCAGCCGGTCCCTTTTTCAAGTGGGACATCGAATTTATGAAGTGTCGACCATCCTCGGCTGGTAACCACGAGTATATCATCATGGCGGTTGACTATTTCACAAAGTGGGCTGAGGCCATGCCAACGTTTAATAACACGGCAGCTACCATAGCCCTATTTTTCTTTAACCATGTTATTTCTCGATTCGGAGTTCCGAAAAAATTGTCTTCTCACCATGGCTGACATTTTGAAGATGAGATATGGCATGAGCTATCCTCACTGTTGGGTTTTGAGCACTAGTATTCCTCCTCCTATTACCCCAAGGTAATGGCCAAGTTGAAGTAGTCAATAAAATCATTAAAACCATGCTTCAATGAATGGTGGATAAGCACAAAACCAACTAGCACCTTATGCTCTTCCCTGCTTTGTGGGCCTATAGAACTTTTGTTAAAACCACCACCCAGTTTACTCCTTTCCACCTTATTTTCGGAGAGGAGGCAGTCTTATCGATCGAGTATGAAATCCCTTCCCTTCATCTAGCCATCGAACTTCTCCCTAACACTTAACCTTTATAACAATGACCTATCATGCTTGAACGTGCTTCCAAAGACCATCGTGTTGCATTAAAAACCATGGAAGCGGCTAAGAAATGCACCAAAGCTCAGTATGACCGAAAAGTGCACCCTCGCACTTTTCACGAAGGCGATCTTCTTCTACTGTATAACCAGGCCCATGATGTCCTTGTTCATGGGAATTTTGACTCATTATGGCTAGGCCCTTACATCATCAGTAAGGATTTAGGAAAGGGGGCATACCTCTTAGAGGATTTCGAAGGACACCCCCTTCCTAACCTTCGCAATGCAATCTACCTTAAGGAATATTACCCTTAGCATTTCCCTCCTGAAATTCATGTTTTATTTCTTTTAGGTAGCTAGCTCATAACCTTTTAGGATTTGACACTTCACCAGGAAACATTTTATCCAGGAAGCATCACTTCACTCCACCTCAAAATTGAATTTATTCACTTGTAACACTCATACCGGGGGCACCACTGTGCCTCCATACTTGTCCACGCTCATCTCGATTTTTGTCGTGAGTTACCATCTTGAAATCATGTTTATATGGTCCCCCATTGGACCTTTACTATGTGGCAGCACCATCGAGTCGCCCTTGTTTAGAGCATCTAAGTTGAGTCATCATCACATTCATGGAGTCTATCTTGAGTCCCTTTATATCCCGCTATAGTCTTCCATCCTTCTTTTCTTGGTCCCTCTCTCGCGTCGCACATTATGGCCTCTAGTCCCATTGTCCCCTATCCCTCATGATATTGTGTCATTCGCTGCCTAGTCATCCATGCCCTTTATGCTCTAACAAGGGAAGTCGTTCGTCTGCTACTCAGTACCACCCCATTTCATCATCACCCCTGGAGTACGTCTGTTAGTCGATCTACTATTTTATCTCGTTCTATAGTTGAGGACCTCTCATTGCCTCACCTATGGTGGACCTCATTCTGTCGACATCATATCATTCATTCCAGAAGACAGGTCTAGAGGGAGGTGTACCTTGGTTCCAGCTTCCACTCTTGTTCGGCGCCTCGGATTAGGCAAAGGGACTCCTTATGCCCCTTTGACTTGATTGTTTCTTAGCTCTAGCTCCTTTCAGCATGATCAAGATCTGTATACTTGAGGGTTCAGTGATGCAGCAGATTGAACCGATGATTCCCGGGTGTGTGTGAGATGTCTCATCCCTCATGACGAGGTGGCCCTACATGTACCACCGCACATGCCTGAATGACCTCTTCATTTCAGCCTTTGATGCAACTCTAGAGATTTGATGATGTCGACCTCAGCTGCTTGCAGCACCTTTTTGAGTGCATGTATCAGTCAGATTTTTAGAGCCCTTTCCTGTTTACAGGGGCATCTAGGTCGTATTTGTATCTCATGTACTCAGATATTATTTTATAAGTCGTTGTTATCCCAGGCACAGTATGTATGTGGGATCCATTATCATATTTTTATCTGGTTCATGTTTTATGCTAGCATGTACTTTATAGTTTAGTCCCTTGTTTACCAGACACCTTATTCTTTGTACTTTGTCTCGGCGGGAATAGGTATGTCTCCACCACTGCCTATAGCACAGGTACTCATTCATAAAAAGAGACTTGTCGCACCTATAAGTCTCGCCTCCTCAGGGTCTATTCCTCTCAGAAAATTGGTCTACCTTATATTTCTCTCTCTTTGACTTCCCCTTCGGTGTCTAGTGATTAAGTTCTTACAACTTACTTCGGTCATATGATTAGCTCCTAATGCTCACAAGCTAGGGGGAAATTTCTTACACCATTTTTTGGTCATCTAACCTATTGTTATTATATGGACCCATGTACACCAGGTAAGACCAATTTTACCCTAAGTAAAATTGCATTCACTATGAAAATAACTTAGTAAACCACATTTATTAAGTTTTTTATGGTATAAACAAGAAACCCCATGAGGAAATATCAAATAAATCTACATTTGTTTGATTTTCCTCAAGGAATAGTTAATTAAACATCAGTCTAATTAATATTCATGGTTATATTTAACCCAAAATAGGGAAATTAATTAGATAAATAATTATTTATCTTATTAATTCCTAAGAATAATTATTTAAACCTTATTTAAATAATATTTTTTGTTGAATATGACTAAATCATCCATAAATAATTAAATAAATCATTATTTATTTGATTATTACTCAACCACATCCTTAAAATGATAAATAAACCATTTATTTATTAGAATCTATGCTTCTGTGATCCATTATATAAATTGTAAAAAATCTTTCGGTAATAATCACATGCAATGGAACATTGTCGACGCATTTCGAACCAGCCAGTGTGGTTCATCATCAGGACTCAAAACACGTCGACAATGTTCCATTGCATGTGATTATTACCGAAATATTTTTTACCATTTATTTATTTATTATTTACAAATAAAGGGATTTGACCCAAGTCAAATTCCTTTTCCCTCCAACAAATATAATAAAATATTCCATAAAAGTTGGATCTTGATTTGATTAATAATATTTTAACTATGCACCAATATCTAGACTAACTTAATATTTTGTTATAAATAGAATGGTTTTTCCATTCATTCACTACCTTTTGTTGCCTAAAGATCACTCTGGATCTATACTTTTGGTCTGACTTTGATCCACCGTCATTGTCATATCTTGCTACCATTTTTGTCTGGGTTTTCTACACCATCAAGAGAGAGGGATTTTAGATCTGAAGTGCTAAGTACTTACAAGAACCCATCCCATTGAGGAGAACTAGTAACACCCTTCTGTGTTTTCCTCCTAGGTGCCATTAATACAAAATTCATTCAACATATTCTTGTCTTGTCTATTGGATGCATGGAGTAAATCTTGTTTTTTTTACTGCTTAATGCCCTTTGATGCATAGATCTAGATTTTTGCAAATTTATCTTGATCACCTAACTGAAAATCTGAAGATATTAGCAACCATATTTGTTTTTAGGGATTTTTTTATGCACAACTAAAGTGGTATTTTTTCTTACGCTTGGAATTAAGATTCATACTAACAAGAGGCAGAGTTTGAAAGTGAAGACAGTGGGCCAAACAAGGAAGGCAGTTGGCCAAACAGTGAAGAGGAGTCCAGCCATGAAGATAAAGATGCACAAAACACTGATAAATACACCTCTATTGTTGCAAACACAGGGGATGAAAATCATGAAGAACATGACAATGATGCTAGCATGGGTGAAAATTAAAATGCCTCTCAAGAATATAGTCAAGAACAAGACAAAGAGGACATAAATGAAGATATCATAGATGAGAAGAAAAGCAGTCTTAAGGTCACCCATGACGAAGATATTCAAGTAAAATATGTTAAACCTTCTCCTCTCACATATCAAATAGGAGAGAGGCATGTGTTTGCTGCCTCCAAAGGGCAAGGGGCCATGCCATCCTACTTAGCTCAGAAGATTGACAAGGGTAAACAAAAGGTAAGAGAAGAAGAGGAAATTCATGAAGAAGAAAAGGGAGTTTGAACTTATTCAAATATATAGCGATGAGGAGAATGAAGCAAGAATTTCAAACTCCCTCCTCCAAGAAAACAATGCATAAATAAAAAACTTAGAAGTTGAATTGCAAAGAGAAAAGGATGTGATTCATTTCTATCAAGTGGAAAACAAGAAAATGAGCGCCCAACATGCCATCTATGAAGCTAGAGCACTCAAAGCCCAGAAAGAAGCCCAAAGGGCACAAGTGAAACTAGGAGAGTTCTTGGGAACTTATGAGGAGATTGAAGAGGAGGAAGGACAATCTAGGAGAAGGCCTAGAACCATGGGATTGAGGAAATAATTGGCAAAGCAAAGAAAAGAAGAATCAACCTTAGCAGTGCAACTTTCTCTCAATGAACTCCTTGCTATGGAAATTGACCATAATATGGAATCATGGCTTAAAAGGGCTAACATACACCTTGAAGCCAAACTGGAGAAGGAAAATAAAGCCTTGGAGTTACAAAGATGAATGAATAAGCATTATGCCCAAAGAAACCAAATTGTAAGGGCTAAATTGAAAAAGGCTCAAACCAAGACCCCAACACTAAAAGAAGAAAAATTCCAAGATAGGCTTGGAATATTGACACAAGCATCTCTACAGGTCTCCCAAAACCCATGAGGCATACTTCCACCAAGTTTGGGAGAATTTTGACAAGTTTTTGTTTTTTGCAAATTTTGAGGCCAAGGGGGTAGAACACCTAGTGCTACGCTCCTTTTCAAAGCATATTTAGGAGGAAAGGCTTGAATTTTTGGGTTCCTCATCACTCATATAGCATGCTCACAAAGTTTTATATCATTGGGAGTTGTTTTGGTCCTCCAAAACGGTCACAGACAATCAATTTTTCACCATTCTGCCTACTTTTCAGGACATGTGTTGCTCCTTTACCAGCCTTGGAATTTTTGGTTTTTGAATAGGTTGTAGAGGTTAGATAAGATAACTAAGGGAAGATATAGAATGTAGACTTCAAAATCTTTCCAACAAGCCATCACAGAGCCTTTTCCAACACCGGGAAGGCCTTCAAAACACTGCTGCAAGAAGACCCATGTTTCCTACTCCTGTTCTACGCCCTTGGCATGGAAATTCCTCCTAAACATAGTGTTGCGCCCTTGGTAGAGGGAAAGTAAAAAAATATGCTTGGTAAGTTTTAGGAGTCTTGTCAGACCTCAAACATCAATTTCTTTGCTAAAAAAGCCGAAAATATTTTTTGTGTTAGATATTTTGTGCCTTGGGCCTTCCGAGGTCTCAAGAACAACAATGACATTTCTAATTAGCCAATAGGCTTCTAGATACTCTATTATTTTTTTCTCCTCCTTGAATGTTATATAGAGCATGATTATTCATTCTAAATGTTGGCTTTTGATAGTTTTGAGAGCAATACATGGTTCTTTGAGGTTAAAGAGAATTTTGGTGTTGTGGAGCTTGTGGATGATTTGCCTTGATTAATGATGATGAAGGCTTGCTCCTAGGATCCCTGAGATTGGTTAATGGTGATGTGTCTCTACTTTGTTCATGTTTTCTTGTTTATCATATGTCCATATTTCTATGTTGCAATAGATGAGAAAAGTATAGGTTGAGAAATGTTGTTTGAGGCACCTCAGTCCTCCTGTTCGCTATTGTCTTTATGTTTTCCTCTACTGGGTTAGTTTAAGGAATTCTTAATTGCTCCTTAGGCCCACCTAAGCTTGTTTGTTTAAATAATGGATTAATATGCTTTTTTCCAGATATTTTTTATGGTATGCCCTGCTTATATTATGCTATCTAAACTCTGTCGTGAAACCTCTCTTTGATGTAGTGATTGTTAGGTCAAGTCAAAGAGGTCTTGTTTCGATCTTTCCCTTTGTCCATGCCTATCAGTTTGCCTAAAATTTCTTTATAGTTTGATAGATGATGTTTAGGAGTTCCCTCTTCATTTATTAAAGCTATTTGTATTCTTATATGTTTTCAAATAGTAAAAGTAGAATCATTGAAGTTAGATAAGTTTTATTGCTTTCTTTGTTCCACTGGATTGTTCATCTTGAATGTTTATTTGTTTAAAGTATTGTCATTGAGTAAATGGTGTGCCCTATCTCATGATTAGTATCTTTTTCTTATCAGTATTTAAGACATTCTTGTTCATAGGTATTTGAAAAAGGATACTTCACTGCCCTTTTCCCTACCTTGTTTCCCCAACTTAATGTCCATCTCACCTCACCCATAAACTTTAAAGATCCATTGACTACACTAGATTTTCCCTATGATGTACCATGATTCATTATTGAGATATAAATGAATTTCATACACTCCATAGCGTGTTGATTTGATGACCTCTTACTCCACCTATCTTAATTGATCATCTTACCCAACCAAACAAACAACAAACCCTACTCTTAACAACTAGCCTAAAATCAACGATCTAAAGTGAACAAGTTTACATCCTTCGCACATAATAGAGAGAGCCCTCTCTGAGTCCAAGAAGGCTAGGTCATAGGACTTCAAAGACTGTTCTGATATTACCCTATGCATTTGGTCTACCAATCTGCTAAATCACGAGAAAATAACATAATGGCAATCACGGCGGGACCTTGAGTCAAAAACATTCTAGGTGTCCCTTAGGAACTCTCAAATCTCAGTCAAACTTAGAAAATTTAATTGATAGCCAAAGAGTAGAATCTGGTTGTCTCACCATTCTAGAAAAATTATGACTCAGCTATAGGATACTCTTACAAACCTTAGGGCTACATATAGGAACTCAGAAAACCCCAAAGCATACCTAGATTGGTTTTTTGTCAATTATTGGTGGTGGACCATAAACACATATCTTCAAAAAAAACTAAAAACATCCAGCTGGTGACTCCACTAGCCTCCAGTAGGCCTTCTCACTTTACTGGTATCCATATACTCCCTTACGATTGTGTCAAATTAGCCTCGAGAAGTCTAGGAGTCTGGTCACACACTGTGTGAGTTTAGCAAACACTAAGAGAGTTAAAACTTTCAAAAAGGTTCAAAAAATTTCATCCTCTCTAAATTTTGTGTTTGAAATATGGATTCACAAAGAATCAGTACCATATCTCATCCGGACCTAAACCCTCCTACTATAGTTGATGACCCAGAAAGGATTTTGTGGAAAACTTATGAAATTGGAAAGTTAACTACTGTTAGGACCATTCATAAAGCAACCTCTGTACCTGAACAACTCACAGCCTTGCAAGATCCCCAGTTTGACTTGCACCATACAAGAAACCTTTTGAGAACCAAGTCACACAGTAGGATTGACCATACTGACCTCGAGCCCATATATTTGCAACAGATTTCTAGTAGAGAAGCTTCTCCCTCCACCCCAACTGATCTTCATCTTCTCCACCACTTTAACTCTTTCCATACCAAATCTGCTCAGAATCAGTCTGTTGGTCCAATTACTTCTGGCACACCCATCCATACCAACGTTGTGCAAACCACCCCACTTCATCCTACACCTCCGCTCACAAACCCTCTGCTTATAAATCCAACATTAGCTCCTATCATGGCAGCTTAGTATGCCCCCCTAGTTTTACCACAACGTTTGGTACCTTTTCCAAATGACTACCAGTCCAAAATCCCTCACTTTACCAGGGCTGAATCTACTTACCCAATAGCATGTAGATAGAATAAATGATGCTTTTCACTACATGGAATTAGAAGAGGAAACCATGAAGATGAGGATGTTTTCCCAAAGCCTAGGAGGAGAAGCTAAAAAATGGTTCAAAAACTTAACTCCCAACAGCATACACAATCTCCCTTCCCTTTACCAAACTTTCTTAAACAAGTGGGAGATTAAAAAAATCCCTCTCCAGATCCTCTCATAATATAGCAATCTTAAAAGAAAGACGGGGGAAAGTGTCCAAGAGTATTGCACTAGGTTCAATAGTGTTTACAACGCACTACCACCAAACATGAAACCCCCACTAGGCCTAGCCTTCGCTAAATTTCTGGAAGTTTCTGACCCAGACATGGCCTATCAACTAAGAGAAAGAGAGCTTGTAACTTTAGAATACATGCAAAAGGGAGCTATACGTGTAGAGGCCAACTTAAATGAAAAGAGGGCTAGGTTGACGTCAGAAAAGAGAGTAACCTGCAAAGATGAAACCATGCCCTCAACCTCCTTATCTGATTCCAAGATTGAAAACCTACTTAGAATCATGGAGAGAATCATGGAGAGAATAAGCAGAAATGAAAGAGAACCTCCTAGGGAGAACCAACCAAATCCCCAAAATAGAAATCAGAATCAAAACTTTAGAAGAGGCCCACCCCAAATCAGACAAAGGGAAAATGAACAAAAAATCAAGCCACCCTTCCATGATAACTATATAGATGAAGGAGAAATAGATATTGAACAGCAAAATGAAAACCATGTAAACTTAATAGGCTCTGATAATGATGGTGATATATTTCTCACAGAAGAGGAACAATGTTTCTTCTCCTTGAATATAACTCAAACAAGCTATGAAGATTCTGAAGACTACAAGTTGGGATTGGAAAATGCCATAATGGAAGTCCATAGGCAATATGATCTTAGGAGTAAAAAAACCAAGACAAATCCAAGAAGAACAACTTAGACGCTGCTGTTAGGAAAACCCCTGAAAGCACTCCTAAAAATACAGTAGACAATACCGACACCATGGCTAAGAAAATTGATCCAAATAGAGACAAAACTAACCAACCAAGTGGTGATACAGGCTACCCTAGTACCTCTACTAGTGGCCCTAAGAAAATTATTTTGTCCAAGGCCTTCAATCAGAATAAAAAAATTAAAAATGTAGAAACATTTATGGTTGATAAATCTAATGTAAATATGTCTAAAACACAAATACCTTTCAACTTTGAAGGATAGATTGCTAAAATCAAGATAACCATGCCTCTCATTGAACTGATTACCCAAGGCACATACAAATCTCATGTTCTGAAAGTTCTAAACATAGGAAATGATATCGATACTTTATACTTGGCTGATGACACACCTGAGCTGCTATTTGGACCCGGAATAGAAGGAAAATATCAAGAAGGAGCCATTCCCCCTTTCTATATCAGCCTAAACATACATGACAAAATATTACACAATGCTATGCTAGATTCAGGTTTCTCTCACAATCTTATGCTAAAGGTTGTTATGGAGAGATTAGGCCTAGAAATAACTAAACCTTACAAAGACTTGCACTCTTTCGATTTGAGTAGATTCAAGTGTTTGGGCCTAATCAAGGATCTTTGTGTCAATCTGGCACAAGTACCAGCTAAAACCCTAGATATAGACATAGTAGTGGCAGATATTTCCCCCAAGTATGGCATGCTTTTATCCAGATCTTGGGGAGCCAAGCTTCAGGGGACCCTTCAACTAGACATGTCCTATGCTACCATCCCTGTTTTTAACTAGACAAGGAGATTATACCAAGAGTCACATATGAAGTATATGGTTAGCAGTCAAGAAAGGTCAGCAAATACACATCTTTATTCCATACATTCAGGTCTTGATTCTTTCATTTTAGATAATGAAGGAGACATTGATGAGCAGGTAAATGATGTTGTAACACATCTAGACATATTACAACAGTCAAACCAATCCATGAATGAAGATCTCAACAACCAAAATTGTGACAACCCTGAACCACAACACCATGATAAAACTAAACTTGACTTTCTGCCAACTGAAAATGAGATTTCAAAACCGAAAATTGGTTTAGTATATGAATTAGGTTTCTCAAAGGAAGGAAAAACCCCAAAAACACAATTGTTTCCTTTTTCCAATCCAAAAGTACTAAAATTCCCTCATAGAACAAAATTTTTTGGGAATCTGGATCAAGAAAGTCTTATGTTTTTTCTTTACATAGATACTTCATCATCAAAGAGTTTAATCCCTTCAAAATAATTTTTGACTCTCACAAATTTTGCTATGGACCCTAAAGGGGTATCTACTCGAGCTGATATAGAGGAGTATAATGTAGATAGCCTTGAGGAACCCAAAATGATTGAGTTATCCAGAACTTTTTCACTACACACAAAGCAGAAAAATACAAGACTATGCAAAAAGTTTCAGAATGCTTGTGTGTGTGGGGATGCGAGCTTGAAACCTTGTGACACACATTATTCTGAGAATCCCTCTTTTCAAGAAAGACCATGAAAACCTTGAGCAATTTGTGTGACTAAAAAATAAGGAAAAAGGACATAGGCTATGTGTAGACCTTAGGTACCTAGATCAACCCTCCTTTAAGAACAAGTACCCTTTTCCCAAGATAAATCATACTTTACAAAGGGTAGGAGTTTCTAATAATATGACATCACTTGGTAGTGTTTCAGGTTACCATCAGATGATACCACTTCAGATCAATCAACATAAAGACATTTTCAAAGTTCCTTGGGACAACTACCTGTTTGACCAAATGCTTCTTGGGCTAGGGAATGCTGAAGACACCTTCCAAAGAGCCATGGCCCCTATTTTCAGCTTCTTCACTATGATATAAATTGATGACATCATCATCTGTTTTGAAGCTGATAAAGAATATATTTTCTACCTAAGAAGGATCTTTGACAGAAACAAATTTGGGAAGCGAGGCTCAAATTGGAAGTACCAAGGAAAGCATGAATTATGTGAAATTTTTTGTAGAAATCCTTGTACCATGTTTTCAAATGGAAGTAACTATGATTTATGTTTACAAAAGCTGAATAGACAAATAATGCTAGGATATATTTTTGAGGACAGGATGCTCAGGTACCATTGCTATAAAAATACTTAGTTTAACATTTTCACTCATTGTACATACCATTGTTTGATGAAAGGTCATAAAGAGAAAAACACAAAAACATAAAAGTAGAAAAAGAGGGCAGATTTGAAAAAAGGTACGGCCCCATACCCAAAAAATAGTGGTAATGAAAGTGTGCAAGCCTAAATGCCACTACTTGTTCAAAAAGGTCTTGTTCAATCATCTAGCCTAATCATGGCTGAGCATGTTTTCAATTTATTGTTGATAGGTTAGTGAAAGAATGCTGGTCAAATCATTTAAGCTTGACCTGTCAAACGAAAATAGATTAGGAATGAAAGATATTGGTTCCACATGCTTAAATCTGAATCAAAGAGAAGTATAGGGATGATTAAATAATGATGAAACACAGACCTCATATCTTCTAGTTTTGTTTTTTTATGAAAATAATGTTTGTGTGCAGCTTGTCTCAATGCCACAACTCATGATGAATTATATTGTCTAATCCTGGTTCAAATCATGTTTCAATTTCATGTCAATAGCTTAGAAAATGAAGTCTGTCATACAGTTCAATCTTGATAGTCAGTTAGTCTTGGTAGAGAATAAAAAGAGTTCATTATCATAGTCTAAACTCTTGGAAGAAATAAGATAGAAAGTAGATAGTTTGTTTTTGTTTTCGAAAGAAAGGAATGTCAGGGGTTTGCCAGTTCAAGTGCACCCAAGGAAGAAAAAATGTTAGGCAAGTAGGTTTGGTAGGTAGAGATGAATTTGGAGTAATCATGTTTTTCAGATTATTGAGATCACTACTTCAGAGAAGCAGTAGCAAATGAAATAATAAAAATCTACCCAATGGATGAGGCACTGGTCTTCATAAACCAAGAGATCTAAAATTCTGGACACCTCCTAAAAAGGCGCTGCCCTCCCCAAGTGGAGCCACTGTTAGTCATCAATAATTTTTTCCTTTATAGATGACTAAATACTTATCATTCTATATTTCTAGAAACAAAATTCATGAATCTTGTGAATTCTAGAGATCTCACTGCCTTCATTGTCCTTAGGATAAATTTTTTACTGTTCTACTACTCTATCAAGGCATGGCCAACCTATCACTCCTAGAAGACCAATGATAAAGCCTTTGCCACTCATTTTCACTGTGTTTAACACCTCTGACCTTACCACTCCGTTTTGACTTGCCTAATTTTCTACTCACACCTTGGAATTGCCAAGTAGCCTAACATTTTCCCCTATTCACCAAATGCCTCAAGCAGTGGTGGTTTTAAGCTACCTTTTCTAGACTCTTTAGATAAATAAAAGTCATCAATTTTTAGGTCCACAATGCGTAAGGGTTGGTAAAAACTCTGTTTTACACCTAAAAAGCCTAAGTCATGTTTTCAGCCAAAAGAACAAGTCAAAAAGGTCTCTCAATTGGTTATATAGGGTCTCATAGGTTTTTCATTGTTTTGGTTTTATAACTCACTATTTTACATGTGCCCAAAAATGAAATCAAGTGAAAAGGAGGGTGAGCTCATGATTGTCCAAAGGATATCAAAATCCTTCAGGAAAGGACCTCCTAGGTCAAAGCATAAGGTCTGCAAAAGGACAGTTTCCTATCTTAAAACATTTATGCAGGAATGGTTTATGATGTTTATCAGCAGAAGAAAGGCAAGGTGAGAAGCCAAAATCATCACAAAGGAAATTCACAGCAAAAGACAGGCAGTAGGCTTATGAACAAAGAAAATCAGGATTTTATAACTGATTGGCTTTAAGGTATTTCCCAACAAAGATTCCATGCAAAGGATCATGAAGACATAGGCACATCAGCGCCACTGAGCATAAAATTGAAGATTTGTTGAAATAAGTGTTACACCATTTTTTGGTCATCTAACCTATTATCATTAGATGGACCCAAGTACACCATGTAAGACCAATTTTACCATAATTAAAATTGCTTTCACTATGAAAATAACTTAGTAAACCACTTTTATTAAGTTTTTTATGGTCTAAACAGGAAACCCCATGAGGAAATATTAAATAAATCTACATTTGTTTGATTTTCCTCAAGGAATAATAGTTTAATTAATATTCCTGGTTATATTTAACCCAAAACAAGGAAATTAATTAGACAAATCATTGTTTATCTTATTTTTTTCTAAGAATAATTATTTAAACCTTATTTAAATAATATTCTTTGTTAAATATGACTAAATCACCCTTAAATAATTAAATAAATCATTATTTATTTGATTATTACTCAACCATATCCTTAAAATGATAAATAAATAATTTATTTATTTATTATTTACATAAAGGGATTTGACCCAAGTCAAATTCCTTTTCCCTCCAATAAATATAATAAAATATTCCATAAAAGTTGGATCTTGATTTGGTTAATAATATTTTAACTATGCACCAATATCTAGACTAACTCAATATTTTGTTATAAATAGAAGGGTTTTACCTTTCATTTACCACCTTTTGTTGCCTAAAGATCACTCTAGATCTATACTTTTGGTTTGAATTTGATCCACCATCATAGTCATATTTTGCTACCATTTTTGTCTGGGTTTTATGCACCATCAAGAGAGAGGAATTTTAGATCTGAAGTGTTGAGGACTTACAAGAACCCATCCCATTGAGGAGAACTGGTAACACCCTTCTGTGTTTTCCTCCCAGGTGCCATTAATACAAACTTCATTCAACATATTATTGTCTTGTCTATTGGATGCATGGAGTAAATCTTGTTTTATCTACTGCTTAATGTCTTTTGATGCATAGATCTAGATTTTTTCAACATTATTCTTAATTAACTAACTGCAGATCTGAAGATATTGGCAACAATATTTTGTTGTTAGGGTTTTTTTTTATGCGCAGCTAAAGTGGTCTGGTTTTGCACACTTGCAATTAAGGTTCATACTAACAACTGGCGACCTGACCTGTTCATGAGCTCTGGGTGCCTATATGAAATTTTGATCCCCTAAAGTGAAAGAGTAGGGTTAGGCCTCTTACCTAGAATTGATGGATCTCGATTCCAATGGTCGCTTTGCCCGCTACATTCTTCGCAAGATTTAGGGCCTTCTCTCCTCTCTACTTTCATCACAACTCCACATGCAAATGAGTGAATTTGGAGGGAAAACACATTATTAAAAGCAAACCCTTGATTTTTCTTTCGCCTACTATGGCAAACCGTAGCTTAGTTTTACGAACTGTCTGTACAGTTGGAAAGCTCTCACTGAGCCCTCAAATGGGTATCTATTAGTTTTTCGTGATTTTATACTTCACCAAGATACTTTTTATCCAGGAAGCGTCACTTCAGCCCTCCTCAAAATCGATTTTCTTCACTTACAACACTCGTAATGGGGGCACCACTTTGCCTCCATACTTTTCCATGCTCGTGTTAATTTTAGTCGTGAGTTACCATATTGTACTCATGTTTCTATGGTCCTCCATTGGAACTTTACTATGTGGCAACACCATTGAGTCGCCCTTGTTTAGAGCATCTGATTTGAATCACCTTCTCATTCATGGAGTCTATCCCGAGTCCCTTTGTATCCCGCTATAGTCCTCCATCCGTCGTTTCTTGGTCCCTCTCTCGTGTCGCACATTATGCCCTCCAATCCCACTATCCCCTATCCCTCATGATATTGTGTCAGTCGCTGCCAGGTCATCCATGCCATTTATGCTCTAACAAGGGAAGTCATCCGTCTGCTACTTAGTACCACCCATTTCATCATCACCCCTGGTGTCCGTCTATCAGTCGCTCTACTATTTTCTCTCGTGCCTTAATTGAGTACCTCTTATTGCCTCACCTATGGCAGACCTCCTTCTGTCAACATCAGAGCATTTATTCCAGAAGATAGGTCTAGAGGGCGGTGTACTTTGGCTCCAACTTCCACTCTTGTTCAGTGCCTCGGATCAGGAAAAGGGACTCCTTATAGCCCTTTGACTTAATTGTTTCTCAGCTCCATCTCCTTTCATCATGATCGAGATTCGTATACTCGATGGTTCAGTGATGTAGCAGATTGGACCGATGATTCTTGGGTGTGTGTGAGATGTTTCAACCCTCATGAGGGGGTGCCCCTATAGGTAGCCCCCCACATGCCCAGATGACCTCTTCATTTCATCCTTCGATGTAGCTTCATAGATTTGATGATGTCAGCCTCAGCCTCTTGCAGCACCTTTTCGATTGCATGTATCAATCAGATTTTCAAATCCCTTTCCTATTTACAGGGGCATCTGGGTTGTATTTGTATGATCCGAATGGAAAATGGCATCCACCCATGGTATTCATCTACCCATGTTATCCATCCACCCATGGAATTTACCCATGATAATGTAAATGTCATTGACCCATGGTATTCATCCACCCATTGTATTTATTCGCCCATGGTATTGTAAGTGACATCTATCCATGATATTCATCCACCCATGGTATGTATCCACACATCGTATTCACCCACACATGGAATTTACCCATGGTATTGACCCATGGTTTTGATCCATGGTATCCACCTATGGTATCTACACATGGTATTGTAACTCAAAAAAGGCTATAAATAACAAGCCTCAGTTTCTAAAAGGACAGATTTTCCACCACAATGTAGCTTCTACAATTATTCTCTGTTTTAATAAAACAAGTTTCTTTGTGGTTTTATTTTATTTGTGTTCTCTCTTTTTTTTGGCTTTCTATTTTTGCATATCTTGTCAGATCCATTTCAAATTTTTAGATCTTTGGGGTCTCCCTCGAAGATTTGGATCAGTGGTATCAGATTCAAGTTACGAATCCATGGAAATGATGGTTTGAAGCATATTTTAGTTTCAATTTTTGGCAGCAATCTTCAGCAAACTCCATGAATTTCTTGGTCGGCGAGTTTGAAGATCAGATTTGAAAAATTTAGTGAAAATTTTACAAAATCTAAGACTAGATCTAGATTTCTTGAAAAAAATAACCAAAATTCAAAACAAAAATCGGCCGAATTGGAGTTCGGATGAGGGAGATATCACTGGTTCTAAATCAGTAATATTGTAAAAAATGTTCTGACGACAATTCGTGGAAAGCGGGTCTCTTGTCATTTTTCACATTTTTCTTTGCAAAATTTCAGAGAAATGGCTATATATCTGAGCTCCTGTTGAAAAATCACCCAATTAAAAAAAAAAATCAGTCGAATCGGAGTCCGGATGTGGGAGTTATTGTCGATTTAAAATCAGCTATTTTTTTCAAAAATTTTGTGACGGTGAGACAGTTCCAGCGCGAATATGAGAGTCTAGACTCTCCAGATAGCGGTTTCAAATAGATGAGAAGATGCAGAATGATCATTCCATTTCCAAAAAAAGGCTATAATAAATATTCCGAGTTACATTGACCAAGTTATGCTCATTTTAAATCTGGAGCAACATTCAGAGCGGGTTCCCTTTCGGGTGCCCTCCCACCCCGCTTTAGTAGGCACCTGCTTCACATTCATCAGTTTCAACATAGCAGTATTTGGCTTGGGTTATTTGGAGACGTGCCCTCCCACCCCAAGCTATGTAGGCACCTGCTACTTCATCAACAATCAGCATCGCGGTTATGGGTCAACCGTACAAAATCCATTTCATCGAAGTCCATTTGCTAGGCTGCACACTATTAGTAACACAGCTGGTCACAAGCATTATAGGGTATCTCTATCCTCATATCTTCATTTTTCATGGTTTTTGTTCATCCACAAACCCACACTTCATCAAAGTCCATTTTCTAGGTTGCACACTGTCAATATCACAGTTGGTCACAAGCATTACAGGGTATCTCTATCCTCGGATCTTCGTGCATCACGGTTATGGGTTAACTACACAAAACCCTTCTCTTCAGTGGCTCTATATATTCAACAAAGGCTTCTCAGGAGTGAGCTTCACGCAATGGGGACCATTTCTTCTTAAGGAGGGAGGAATGATCCGAATGGAAAATGGCATCCACCCATGGTATTCATCTACCCATGTTATTCATCCACCCATGGAATTTACCCATGATATAGTAAATGTCATTGACCCATGGTATTCATCCACCCATTGTATTTATTCACCCATGTTATTGTAAGTGACATCTATCCATGATATTCATCCACCCATGGTATGTATCCACACATGGTATTCACCCACACATGGAATTTACCCATGGTATTGTAAGTGGTATCTACCCATGGTATTGACCCATGGTTTTGACCCATTGTATCCACCTATGGTATCTACACATGGTATTGTAACTCAAAAAAGGCTATAAATAACAAGCCTCAGTTTGTAAAAGGATAGGTTGTCCACCACAATGTAGCTTCTACAGTTATTCTCTGTTTTAATAAAACAAGTTTCTTTGTGGTTTTATTTTATTTGTGTTCCCTCTTTCTTTCTATCTTTCTAGTTTTGCAGATCTTGTCAGATCCATTTCAAATTTTTAGATCTTAGGGGTCTCTCCCCAAGATCTGATCCAAATTTTATGTAGGAATGCAAAAAAATACATAAATAACCATAAACATAGAGATTCAGTGGAAATAATGCGTCATTTCATTAATATTAAATAACAGAAATATGCTTACAGACATAATGGAAATAAAATAGCTAGGGTGTTGGTAGCGAATCTATGAGAAGAGATGTGGTGGCTACAGACCTCTGAACTGTGTTACAATGAGGCTTGAGGGCCTATTTATTATTGAGAAACAATGGAAAAACTGAAATGTCCAAAAACCTAACCCTAGGAGACGAAGCGCCAAAACTATGGGCCCCATTTGGGTAAATTGGTGTTTCAACTTGCCGTGGACGTAACTTTGGCATCCGATCTCGGTTTGACATGCTCAATAGCTCGTTAGAAATATCTATCCAAGGGCTAAAAATTTTGAGTGAGAAACATTGGTTTATGACCCATGTTGCTCCACGTTTTCCCAAAAAACGTCATTTAGGGCCTTAAAACGGCTCCAGAAGTTCAGGATCCGAAAAACTACTATAAATAGTAAGTTGTGTTGAAACTTACAAACTGAAATAAATGATGGTGGGGGTTCAAATGGACTTGGTGGGTGGCCACCATTATCCACCTAGATCATTAAGTCCCCAAAATGGCTCCAGGAGTGCAGGACCTGAAAACCTGCTAAAAATAGTAAGTTGTGTTGACGCTGAAAAGCTAAAAGAATTGATGCCATGGGTCCAAATGGAATAGGTGGGAAAACACCAATATCCACTTGTATCATTCCTCTCTCCTTAGGAAGCAATGGTCTCCATTGCGTTGAGATCTTACTTGAGATGAAGCAAATTATGTTGAACTGGATATTAGATTTGTTGAAGATGTCACAGACCTGTGGGCAGACATACTGGATGCGTTTAGTAAATTTGGTTTCTTTATCAGCCTCAAAAATTACATGTGTGGATTCTGTATGTGTATTTGCAGGAGGTATGGCAACATCAAGCGATGGTGCGTTGGGGGTCAGATCAATGGAGTGCTTGTCCTGACAGTATAGAGAAACCCCTGTGAGTGAGGAGAAAAGGTCCTCGTATTCCTCCATGAATTTTTCCATCTGCTGTAGCCGTGTAGGGGAGCCTTGTTTCGAGGCTATGGCCACAATATTCTTCTTTCCCTGTGAGCGAGTTGTAAGGAAAATTAATTTCCTGGTTTGGGAAACAATCTTGCTGTGTTGTTTTGCAGTAGTCAAAGAGATGACAGGAGGCAGTACTACCTCTGGTATCCTGTACAAGTTATTTCCCAAAGTAATAATAATAGCACGAGGCCTAGAATCATACACACCATGTCACCTCCACAAGTATGGTTTTCCCAATAATACATCAGCTACATCAAGAGGAGCAACATCACATAATACCTCATCCGTGAATGGCTTGATGCTGTACGGAAGGCGACACTGTTGGCGGATGCATATATCTCTCCCTGGGTGAAGCCACTCAATGGTATATGGCTATGGGTGTGCTATGGTCGGTAGGCTGAGCTACTTCACGAACTCTACTGAAATGAGGTTATTTTGGCTTCCACTATCGACAAGAAATTGCAGTGGAGAACCCTTCACCCACATTTGTGAATGGAAGAGGCACTCCACCTCCTCTGGATCCTCTGTGTCCTCCCTCTAGATCTTGGTGGTGGCAACAATGGCACTGGGATTTACTTCAATGATCTGCTTCCTTTTGTCATTGCCTTTGTTTGGTTCTGACTCAGGATCATAAAATGCATCTGATTCGGGTGCCTTTAGTTCGGCCACCAATGATTGTTTGGCCCGACACTCGTTTGTGTTGTGAGTGGGGCTGTTATGAAATTCACACCACTTCCCTGTGTCCTTATTTTGATTTGTGGTGTTTTTCTGAGTCACACCACTTTTGCCTTGCCCCTTGTTCTTCAGTTCGGGGGCACCTTTCAGATTCGTAGATCCAAATTCTCGCTTCTTCTGCTTAAATTTTTGCTCGATCTTGGCAGCATAGCGATATGCCATGCCAAGCGATGTAATGTCGAGGAACTCCATTTCCTCCTGAATGTGTTTGTGTAGACAGTCATGGTACTTGAGCACCATATGTCTCTCTGAATCTTTAATACCCAACTTTGTGCGCAGGGTATGGAACAGATTCATCAGTTCATGCACATCTTGATCCCTTTGTTGCCGCAGCGTGGTCCATTGGATGTATTTGTCCTCATAGCTCCGCACGGGGTAATATTGTTCCTTGATGTCGTCTCAGAACGAATTCCAAGTGGGTGTGGCCGAGAACAGAGAGGGTTCCCCTTCGTCCTCTTGCTCACGGTGGGTTTCCCACCAGTCTTTGACATGGGGGGAGGCTTTGAGGAGTGAAAAAATTATCTTTTCTCGGTCAGAGAAATCATGTACCGCGAAATACCCTTCCAGCAAATTCAACCATCTATCTACAACGTGTGCATCTATTTGGCCTTTAAATACAGGAATATCAAATTTTACCTATACCTTGAAGGGAGTGGCACCTCCAAAGTGGCTATTGGATGCAGATGCACCATAGGTGGGCAGTCGTTGAAGGATCTAAGCAAAGTTATCCATCATCCCATTCCTTTGTTTCTCAAGGGCCTCCTCGAGAAATATTTTGATAGGATCTCTTGCTCCCTCATCTTTCTTTTCTTCCACCATGGGAGGTCGTCGGGGTTTGCGAGGCTGATCTTGCAAGGGTTCAACCATATCGAGCCCTAACTCCTTATACCCTGACCGCATTGGGGACATGCAAAGAAAAACAAAGAAAGAGCAGACCGATCTGATACCACTGATCTGAATTTTATGCAGGAACGCAACAAAATACAAAAATAACCATAAACATAGAGATGCAACAGAAATAATGTGTCGTTTCATTAATATCAAATAACAGAAATATGCTTACAGACATAATGGAAATAAAATAGCTAGGGTGCTGGTAGCGAATCCCTGAGAAGAGATGTGGTGGCTACAGACCTCTGAACTATGTTACAATGAGGCTCGAGGGCCTATTTATTATTTAGAAACAATGGAAAAATTGAAACATCCAAAAACCTAACCCTAGGAGATGAAGCGCCAAAACTGCGGGGAGATGAAGCGCCAAAACTGCGGGCCTCGTTTGGGTAAATTGGTGTTTCAACTTCCCATGGATGTAACTTTGGCATTTGATCTCCGTTTGACGTGCTCAATAGCTCGTTAGAAATATCTATCCAAGGGCTACAACTTTTTAATGAGAAAAATCTATCTATGACCCATGTTGCTCCACGTTTTCCCAAAAAGCGTCGTTTAGGGCCTTAAAAAGGCTCCAGAAGTTCAAGACCCGAAAAACTGTTATAAATAGTAAGTTGTGTTGAAACTTAAAAACTAAAATAACTGATGGTGGGGGTTGAAATGGACTTGGTGGGTGGCCACCAATATCCACCTAGATCATTAAGTCCCCAAAATGGCTCTGGGAGTGTAGGACCCAAAAACCTGCTAAAAATAGTAAGTTGTGATGAAGCTGAAAAAATGAAAGAATTGATGATGCGGGGAATAGGTGGGTAGACATCGATGATCCGAATGGAAAATGGCATCCACCCATGGTATTCATCTACCCATGTTATCCATCCACCCATGGAATTTACCCATGATATTGTAAATGTCATTGACCCATGGTATTCATCCACCCATTGTATTTATTTGCCCATGGTATTGTAAGTGACATCTATCCATGATATTCATCCACCCATGGTATGTATCCACACATGGTATTCACCCACACATGGAATTTACCCATGGTATTGTAAGTGGTATCTACCCATGGTATTGACCCATGTTTTTGACCCAAGGTATCCACCTATGGTATCTACACATGGTATTGTAACTCAAAAAAGGCTATCAATAACAACCCTCAATTTGTAAAAGGACAAATTTTCCACCACAATGTAGCTTCTACAGTTATTCTTTGTTTTAATAAAACAAATTTCTTTATGGTTTTATTCTGTTTGTGTTCTCTCTTTTCTTCTGGATTTCTAGTTTTGCAGATATTGTCAGATCCATTTCAAATTTTTAGATCTTGGAGGTCTCCCCCCAAGATCTAGATCATTGTATCTCATGTACTCATATATTATTGTATAAGTCCTAGCTGTTATCCCAGGCATAGTATGTATGTGGGATTCATTATCTTATCTGGCTCATGTCTACGCCAACATGTACTATATTGTTTAGTCCCTTGTTTACTGGACACATTATCTTTGTACTCTGTCTCAGTGGGCATAGTTATGCCTCCCCCGCCACCTATAGCACAGGTACTCACTCATAAAAGAGAATTTTCACACCTGTAAGTCTCGCCTCCTCAGGGTCTAGTACTTTCAGCACTTTGGTCTACCTTATACTTCTCTCTCTCTGACTTCCGCTTCGGTGTCTAGTGATTGAGTTCTTACAACGTACTTCGGTCATACGATTAGCTCCTAACGCTCGCACGCTGGTAGGGAATCTATTACACCATTTTTTTCTATATAACCTATTATCATTAGATGGACCCAAGTACACCATGTAAGACCAATTTTACCCTAAGTAAAATTTCTTTCACTATGAAAATGATTTAGTAAACCACCTTTATTAAGTTGTTTATGGTCTAAATGGGAAACCCCATGAGGAAATATTAAATAAATCTACATTTTTTTTATTTTCCTCAAGGAATAACAGTTTAATTAATATTCCTTGTTATATTTAACCCAAAACAAGAAAATTAATTATATAAATCATTGTTTATCTTATTATTTTCTAAGAATAATTATTTAAATCTTATTTAATTAATATTCTTTGTTAAATATGACTAAATCACTCTTAAATAATTAAATAAATCATTTTTTATCTGATTATTACTCAACCACATCCTTAAAATGATAAATAAATCATTTATTTATTTATTATTTACAAATAAAGGGATTTTACCCAAGTCAAATTCCTTTTCCCTCCAACAAATGTAATAAAATATTCCATAAAAGTTTGATCTTGATTTGGTTAATAATATTTTAATTATGCACCAATATCTAGACTAACTCAATATTTTGTTATAAATAGAAGGGTTTTCCTATTCATTTACCACCTTTTGTTGCCTAAAGATCACTTTGGATCTATACTTTTGGTCTGACTTTGATCCACCATCATAATCATCTTTTGCTACCATTTTTGTCTGGGTTTTCTACACCATCAAGAGAGAGGAATTTTAGATCTGAAGTGTTGAGGACTTACAAGAACCTGTCCCATTGAGGAGAACTGGTAACACCCTTTTGTGTTTGCCTCCCAGGTGAAATTAATACAAAATTCATTCAACATATTCTTGTCTTGTCTATTGGATGCATGGAGTAAATATTGTTTTATCTACTGCTTAATGTATTTTGATGCATAGATATAGATTTTTGCAGCATTTATCTTAATCAACTAACTGCAGATCTGAAGATATTGGCAACCATATTTTGTTATTAGGGTTGTTTGTTATGTGCAGCTAAAGTGGTCTCTTTTCACACACTTGCACTTAAGATTCATACTAACAATAAGGAATGAAGATAAAAGATCTCCATGATGACACAAGGCAAAGGTTTGAAAAATAATATCAGAAGGTGACTTACATGGTCTGTTCAGGCACACTGTTTCACTGCACTAGAAAGAGAGATTGAAAAGAGTATCAGTATAAAGGAGTCTAAAACTTTCAAGTACAGTCCAATGTCATCAAAATAGTCAGAAGAAGGAAAGGAGGAGACCAAGTGTGAAATGTGAAATCAAATTAAGCATGAGTTCTACTGTTGAGTGATTAAGGTGCCAAACTCCAAAAGAAGTTTAAGAAGATCAAAACACTGTGTTATGACACCTACAGTAGATCAGAAGTGGTCAATGAAAAACAAAGCAGGCATGATGTACAAGCTTTAGCAAAAAAAAATATCATTGTTAAAAAACATTGAGAGGAAAAAAGGGTATGTTTTCAAAACCAACCACCAAAGAATCAAATTTTCACCTCCTGCACAAACAACAAGAAATGTTAGTGAAAGGATGAAAAGCCCAAAAAAAAAACATTAGCAAAGTGGGTTTTTATTTTCAATTTATTAAAATCCAAGGGTATAAAAGCATTTTCATTGTCACTCCCACTCATTATCATTTGCACAAAGAGTGAGAGAGCCTTCAAAGAAAGTTAGGGTTTTCTGGAAAATTTCAGGCAGAAGACATACTATTGCGCTCTTGGATCATGGCACTACGTGCTTGTGCATAACCCTTACGCATTTTTCCACAGAGCGTTGCGCTCCTATAATGGTGCACTTTGCATTTACCGTGTGCACAACCACCCAACCACATTGCCCAGAGTTGCACGTTTGTGCTATGCGTTGGGCCGTAGAGGGTTGACCCGACACCTGTGTGCAGAAGCTGTTTGATGCTCCACTATGCTATGCACATGGCCGTTCAAGCCCGACTTGACACCTGCGTGTAGAAGCCGCCCAACACTCCACTGCATTACGCACAGGGCCGTTCAAGTCTGACCCATCACCTTTGTGCAGAGGCCACCTGACACCTCGAAAACTCCATTGCGCTATGCGATGGGCCATTCAAGGCCACCCAAGACCTTCGTGCAGAGGCCGCTTGACACCCCGAAAACTCCACTGCACTACACGCCTGGACATGCAGAGGCCGCACGACACTTCATGCAGCTCAGCCCTGCACTACGGTCATGTGTTGAGAGTTTAGCCAAAAGACTATCCAAAGCTGTGAAGACCTCTAATTTGCTTAAAATTCCTATTTTTCTCTGCTTGGCACCTCTAGGGCTTTTACAAGAGGTATTTAGATCTATTTCTCCCTCTCATGCTATTTTAAAAGGGTAAATTTAGAAATAAGGCTAGAAACCCTAGGGGAAGAAAATGTTTGGTCTCCATGCCAAGAAGTAGTTGTTCTACCAAATAACCTCTCCATTTTCACAATTAGCCTCCACACTACCAAGCCTTGACACCACTATCTCCTCACCATCCCATTCACCCTCTTCTTATCATTACACAAGTAATTTCAAGTTTTTAATTTTAAGGCAAGGGTAAAGGACAAAATTCCTAGAGAAGGCAGTGTTTACAGGGGTGAGGGATGCCAAAGGCCTAGAGAATAGCAGAGAAAGGGTGGGAGAGAAAATAGATTTGAGCCCTTAAGCAATAAAGAATTGATAGTCTCCCCTACCACAATTGCATACTCCCAAGAGGTAGGATGCCTTGATTTCTATGAAAAGGTACAAAGAGTCCAAAGTCACCCTGAGTTGACCATAGTTTTCATCCTCAACCTCCATGACCATCGAGTGCATCTAGCTGGAGTGAATTTTGAGCTATCCACCAATACAATTTCCATGGCCAGTGGAATACCTTGCATGAGAAAAAAATGGTTCAAACAGGTGAATTTGGACCTAAGCCATTCTCATCCCTTCTTGAAACCAAGATACCAAGCTGATTGCAAAACCATTTTTCCATTTGCACATATACTGGAGAGGTATGTGCCCTTAATTAAAGTCATCATGAAGTACTTCACCTGTGAGGGTAGGTTTTCTAGACTCTATTCCTACCATATAAGACTACTCATGCACTTCACTAAGGTCAAGCTGCTACATTTTCCCTACTATATTTATAAAAGTATTGATAAGATGTTATACATTGTGCAAAAGAGACCTCCTTCCCAGCAAATGCAAAGTCTTTTCCACCATTCTCTTATCAAAATTATTGTTTTGCATCAATTAGAGCAACAGGGTATCCCATGGGAAGTTTTCATTGCCCATGATGTTTTCACAAATCCACAACCTCTTCCCCTGCAAATTTTACCCTCATCATCTCATCCAACTTCCTCCACTCCTCCATCACCCCCCACTGACCATGATTCATCCTATCCAAATGAATCCCCTCCCCAAAGAAACCTCCCTCTTTCACCTTCTCCTAAAGCCTCAGAACAAGAAGAAAGTGTTGAAGAACATGAAGAAAGCAGTGACAAAGAGGAACATGACAATCAAGAAGAAAATGGCATTCAAGAGGAAGAACCAAGTGATGAGGGAGAGGAAAATGAAAATGAAGTAATGATGATGAAGCAGAGATAAAAGACAGTGGGGAAGAAGAAACAAGTGATGAGGCAAAAAATGACAGTCAAGAAGAAACAGGCCATGACATTCATAATGAAGACACAAATGACAAGGCAGATAATGAAGAGGATAAGGATGAAGAAGAAAATGACATGGCAGAAGATGAAGTAGATTATGAAAATGATCAATATGCAAGCAATGATGAAGAGACAGAGGCAGATTTTGATAAGAAAAAAAGTGAAGGTGAAGATGGAAACAGTGAGCCAAATAGTAGTGATCAAAGGAGTAGTAACAAAGGTGGAAATAACAGTCAAGAAGAAGAGATAGAGTTTGAAGGAAATGACAATGAGGAACATGAGAACAGTGAAGGAAAGGCAGATGAAATCAGTGACAATGAAGAAACAAATTCTAAAGGAAAAGTCAGTAAGCATAGCAATGATGAAGAAAACAATGAAAATACAGAGATAGAGGCAGAGTTTGAAAGTGAAGATAGTGGGAAAAACAATGAAGACAGTTGGCCAAACTGTGAAGAGGAGGCCAGCCATGAAGATAAAGATGCACAAAATAGTGATGAAGACACCTCTAATGTTACAAACATAGGGGATGAAAATCATGAAGATCATGACAATGATTCTAGCATGGGTGAAAATGAAAATACCTCTCAAGAAGACAGTCAAGAACAAGATGAAGAGTACAAAAATGAAAATATCATAGATGAGAAGAAAAGCAGTCTTAAGGTCACCCATGATGAAGATATTCAAATAAAATATGTTAAACATTTTACTCTCACATATCAAAGAGGATAGATGCATGTGTTTGCTGCCTCCAAAGGGCAAGGGGTCATGCCATCCTCCTCAGCTCAGAAGATTGACAAGGGTAAACAAAAGGTAAAAGAAGAAGAGGAAAACCATGAAGAAGAAATGGAGTTTGAACTTATTCAAATATATAGTGATGAGGAGAATTAAGAAAGAATTTCAAGCTCCCTCCTCTAAGACAAGAATGCACAAATAAAAAACTTAGAAGTTGAATTGGAAAGAGAAAAGGATGTGATTCATTTCTATCAAGTGGAAAACAAGCAAATGAGCACCCAACAAGCCATCTATGAAGCTAGAGCACTCAAAGCCCAGAAAGAAGCCCAAAGGGCACAAGTGAAACTAGGAGAGTTCTTGGGCACTTATGAGGAGATTGAAGACGATGAAGGACAATCTAAGAGAAGGCCTACAACCATGAGGTTGAGGAAAGTAATGGAAAAGCAAAGAAAAGAAGGATCATCCTTAGCAGAGCAACTTTCTCTCAATGAACTCCTTGCTATGGAAATTGACCATTGTAGGGAGTCATGGCTTGAAAGGGCTAACATACACCTTGAAGCCAAACTGGATAAGGAAAATAAAGCCTTGGAGTTACAAAGACGAATGACTAAGCATTATGCCCAAAGAAACCAAATTGTAAGGGCTAAATTGAAAAAGGCTCAAACCAAGCCCCCTACGCTAAAAGATGAAAAAGGCCAATATAGGATTGGAATCTTGGCACAAGCATCTCTACAGGTCTCCCAAAACCCATGAGGCATACTTCCACCAAATTTGGGAGAATTTTGACAACTTTTTGTTTTTTGCAAATTTTGAGGCCAAGGGGGTAGCACACCTGGTGCTATGCTCTTTTTCATAGCATCTTGAGGAGGAAAGGCTTGCATCTTTTGGTTCCTCATCATTCATACAACATGCTCACAAAGTTTCAGATTATTTGAAGTTGTTTTGGTCCTCCAAAAGGGTCAAAAACACTCAATTTTACACCATTCTGCCTGCTTTTTAGGACATGTGTTGTGCCTTTACCAGCCTTGGAATTTTTAGTTCTTGAACAGGTTATAGAGGTCCGATCAGAGAATTAAGGGTAGATCTGGAAATTAGACTTCAAGGGCTTTCCAACAAGCCCTCAATGAGCCTTTTGTGACATCGGGAAGGCCTTCAAAACACTGCTGCAAGAAGACCCATTTTTCCTGCTCCTGTGCTACGTCCTTGGCATGGAAATTCCTCCTAAACACAGTGTTGTGCCCTTGGTAGAGGGAAAGTCAAAAATGTACACTTGGAAAGTTTTAGGAGGCTTTTCAGACCTCAAACATCAATTTCTTTGCTAAAAATTCCCGAAAAGATATTTTGTGTTAGATATTTTATGCCTTGGGCCTTGCAAGATCTCAAGGACAATAGTGTCATTTCTAATTAGCCAATAGGCTTCGAAGTACTCTATTAGGTTTTTCTCCTCCTTGATTTTTATATAGAGCATGAGTATTCATTGTAAATTTTAGCTTTTGATGAGTCTTGAGAGAAATACATCGTTCTTTGAGGTTAAAGAGCATTTTGGTGTTATGGAGCTTGTGGATGATTTTCCTTGATTGATGATGATCAAGGCTTGCTTGCACGATCCCTAAGTTTGGTTAATGGTGATGTGTCTCTAATTTTTTCATGTTTTATTGTTTATCATATGTCCATATTTCTATGTTGCAATAGCTCATAAAAGTATAGGTTGAGAAATCTTGTTTGAGGCATCTCAGTCCTCCTATTTGCTATTGTCTTTATTTTTTCCTCTGCTAGGTTAGTTTAAGGAATTCTTAATTTCTCCTTGGGCCCACCTAAGCTTGTTTGTTTCATTAATGGATTAATATTCTAGTTTCCAAATATGTTTTATGGTAAGCCCTGCTTATTTGATGCTATCTAAAATCTGCCTTAAAACCTCTCAATGATGTATGGATTGTAAGGTTAAGTCAAAGAGGTCTTGTTTCGATCTTTCCCTTTGTCCATGCCTACTAGTTTTTCTCAAAGTTCTTTATAGTTTGATAGATTATGTTTAGGATTTCCCTCTTCATTTATTAAAGCTATTTGTCTTCTTATATGTTTTCAAATCTTGAAAGTAGAACCATTGAAGTTAGATAAGTTTTCTTTCTTTCTTTGTTCCACTGGATTGTTCATCTTGAATGCTTATTTATTTAAAGTATTGTGATTGAGTAAATGGTGTGCCCTATCTCATGATTAGTATCTTTTGCTTATCAGTATTTAATACCTTCTTGTTCATAGGTATTTGACAAAGGATACTTCAATTCCCTTTGTGCTACCTTGTTTCCCCAACTTAATGTCCATCTCACCTCACACATAAACTTTAAAGATCGATTGACTACACTAGATTTTCCCTGTGATGTACCATGATTCATTATTGAGATATCAATGACTTTCCTAGACTCCATATACCATTGATTTGATGACCTCTCACTCCACCTATCGCACTTGATCATCTTATCCAACCAAACAAACAAAAAACCCTACACTTAACAACTAGCCTAAAATCAACCATCTAAAGCGAACAAGTTTACATCCTTTGCACGTAATAGAGAGAGCCCTCTCTAAGTCCAGGAAGGCTAGGTCCTAGGACTCCAAAGACTAGTCTGATGTTACCCTATGCATTTGGTCTACCAATCTGCTAAATCACAAGACATTAACACTTTCTGAAGGGGAAACATCATTTTATAATGAATAAAATGTACAAGACAAGACTTTATGATCCTAAGACTATGTCTCATTTGTGTGTGTGAGAGAGAGAGAGAGAGAGAGACAGAGGGTACAATTATAATAAAATAGGACAATAAGATTTTTTAGCCTACATAATAATATAACAATAGGAATGTAATCACTCAATATCTAGGGCTTAATACGAGTTTTTAAGGTTAAAATAGGGATTATATAAGGCTTCAACCCAGTCTTATATTATTGATCGAATATCAAATCGAGACTATAATGAACTTCAACCTTGGTCCATAGCTAGGACCAATATGCTCACACATAACCTAATATTTATTTCTTATGGATATTAATCATCCTCATTGTCCTTACATCATGCTATATTTATAGATTCAAAACATTCTTCTCAAATTTTTACAAGTGACTAAATATTGTTAGCGAAGACCCTAGGAATATCGATACTACTAACGATATTTTTACCAATTATTACTATAATTGATTTCCTTTCAACCACCATTTCACTATCAATATTAGTCAACTATGCATGTGTACCCAACTATGATAGATTCAACTACTGTAGTTGATTATTGTATTTTTTAATTCCTTAATTGGTCATTGAATTCAACTTATTTAACTATTATCAACTTCACCATCATCCTATAGATTCAATCATCGCCTTGTCTTCTCATCAACTTCACTTTTCCCGTCCCATTAACTTGTTGTCCTAGTCGATTTCTCCCAACTATACTTATTGAGGTCCATTTATACCTATCATACATTACTAGTAAATCAAATTATTAAACTCCAAGTAACTAAAATTACCTCCAAAGAGTACATCATTCAATTAATCTTGTTGATGAACACCTAAGAGAAAATACACAACATCAAATTAAAAAAAAAAATCTAAAGTAGGAAGGTATAAACCCAATGGGATAGGGGAAAAAATGAAAAGGATGATAGGATCCTTGAATAAGTGGAAGAAGGTTTGGAGACCTTGTGTAATAGTGAAGCATTTGGATATTAAAGTAAGAAATAATAATTTGAATCAAAGAAAACAAAATAAAAATATAGGAATATCTTACTAGAAAAAAAAAGGAATGGACAATTAAGAGCAATTCCATTTGACTTCAAGTGAGTCGAAAATTCTAACTTCTCTAATTGATATGAAAATTGACAAAAAAATATCAACTTTGTTTCGAAGAGTGGAAAAGGAAACAATAGGAAAAAACCAAATTTTAAGGACATAGTAGATAAGTGAGTCATATATTTCTCCAATCCCTTCAAGGAATCTAAGGGGAGTATTGTTAAATTGAGAAGTTTCTCCAATTCTTTGTTATTTTGTAAACAATAGGGACAATTCGATCTAATTAGAAAAGTGGGATAACATGAACTTCTCAAAATTTTAGAGATTCCAAATGGATAAAATCCTTTGGTGTAATGGCCAACTTATGGAATTCTTCCTAGGATGCTATGAATTTAGTTGGAAATACCTAAGGAGAGTAGTGGAGACACCTAGAAACATACGAGAAATTATTAAGGTTTATAATACAACTTTAATTTTTTTTATTTCAAAACAGATAATCCAACAACTTTTTAAAAATTTCAACCAATTTCTTTATGCCACTATATCTACAAAATCATCTCAAAGTTCATTCCTAGAATACTGAAAAAGGTTATAACAAAAAAATCTTGGGTGTGAAGTTTGGGTTTATGAAAAAGGAAAATCCATTAGTGAATTGGGATATCTTAGGAAAATCCCCACTTAATTAGGACAAAAAAATAAAATATCTATAGTAATCAAAGTGGATCTCTCCAAATACTATGACAATATAAGTTGGCTTTACTTTATATTGATCCTCATTTACTTTATCTTTTGTCATAATTTTGGAGTACGAGTGATGAGCTACATTACCTTTCGATCCTTTTATTTCTTAAACAATGGAGAAACATTCCTTTTCGTTAGAATAGGAAAGAGTCTCATATATGGATTCCCCCTTTTTCCTCTCCTATTCATATAAATAGTTGAATCATTGAGTAGATTACTAAAAGAGACGCCAGAAAAGGGAATCTTTAATTCACTTTGCATTGGCTAGGCATGGAATATCATAGATATTTTTTTGTATATGATGTTATAGTTTTCTATAAATGTGTTGGGAGGATATTTGAAAGTTTAAAAAAAAAAATGTAGTTATTCTATAATTCTAAAAGTATATAAATAAACCCTGATAAATCTACTATGTCTAATTTGGACATGCCAAAGCATGAGTTGGTATAATTCTCCCAATTATTTTCATACCATATGATAGATTTGGATCAAGATCTAAAGTACATAGGATTCCACCTAAAACAAAACCTAAACAAAAAAGGTGATTGGAGAGAGAATATTTTTTAAGTGAAAGGGGAGTTAAATCATTTGATGAATTGGTTCCTCCCATATTGGGAAATATTGGTACTTTTCAAATCAATTCTAGAATTTATAAAAATATAGTAGATTTCATTGACATTGGTCCACAATGTTGTGTTAAAGGAAATAAATAAATTTTACAACAAATTTATTTGGTTAGGAGAAAAATATAACAAAGGATTTATACTGGCATCTTAGAAAAGCCTAGATATCTTGAATAAAAATGGAGGATAGGACCTACAAACCTTAGCATTATCTAAAAGGCCCTAGAAATTAGAAATGTATGGAGGTTACTCTAAGGGAAAATACTATGGTTCTAGGTATTTATTGCTAAGTACTTATAGCCAAACATAGTATAGGATTGGGTTAGGAAATGTGTGAACTAGGTGCACAAAACCTTGATTATATGGAAAGATGTGAACCTAGATTTCTAGCTAATTGGTAATTAGTTCATATGGAAGGTGGAAAGAGGGGATAAAACCTAGAGAAGGATTGATCCATATAAACATAGTAAAATGATGCAAAAACTACCTCCTTTTGTGACATATGAACTTCGAAGTAAAGGTTTTCTTTTATGTATGATATATTGTGAACTAGGAGTGGTAAAAAATTTGGAAAATTAGATTGGAATGGTGATCTAATGGATCAGTAAAGTGGTAAAAATTAAACATATTCAAAAGTGATAAAAAACAGTTCCAAAATGTAGATCTCATTTCCATGAATCCAATGCAACTTGAATCACTCAAAACCGATATTGTATGGTCCTAGTGTTGTGTTCTGATTGTTTTCTTAAACAACTAAAAAATTTGCAAGTTGAATGTGGGTATGTTGATTTGGCGGGTTAATTGGGATTTTCGGGAAAATGGGAAGCTTCAATGTGTCCTCATCGGATTGGCTTGAAATATTGAATTTTATTTGGATCAAATTGTTGTGTTATGAATGGTCGAACAGTTGGTTTGTTGGCCCAATGGATGGGAGCCATGTGGGCCAATGATGGGTAGCCACATTGCCTCCAAATTTTCGACTAAAATTATTTATGGCTCGAACTCACCTTTGGGTGATTTGAAGATAAGACTGGAGGAGCAGCAGCATGACACTCTACCACAATGCCAATGGTGGGACATAACAACCATGGTCCTGGTGTTGTATTTAAACTTTCATTGGTTTGAATTTGGGGGATGTGGCCAGGGTTAAGCCTTGGTCCCTAATCACCCCATGCGCACGAGACCATAAGGAAGGGAGCCGAGGGCTCGGGCTTAACCCTGACCGAAAGCCCCAGTAACACGACACCTGACTACAATTTGATGTGATAAGGCCCACACCCCCCCGGTACTTTGAAACTAAACCTTGGTTCAGGCGTAGGTTAAACAGTTTGGCGCAGAGTTTGAAACAAGCCCGATTCCAACGATGGATAAGAGGGCATGTGGCCTAATTTTCCCCACCCATGGGTGTCATTGGGCATTTAAAGGAAGTGACAATTTTCAACAAAAACGACGTGAATCTTACCGACATAGGGAGAAATTGTTTCTTGACAGTTCTAGAAAAGGAGAATTCGTAGAACTGTTAGCAAGTCAATGAAAATGTAGAGCAGTTAGCAGTAAAACTTCTCTAGAGCATAACTTCTTTATTTTTTGGTCGAATTGAGCCCAAAAAGAGCCCAGATTTGGTTTTTTTACTGTTATGGGGCCATTGGATACATTACTTTTGCATTCTGAGAAATGCAAATCCATGTAATAAAATATTTGAGCACTTAATGAAAGAGACTAAACATTGGAGGCTAGAATAGGAGATGTAGCCCAAGAGGAGTGAACTCCTTCATCATTTTATAGTCTTTTGTTATTGCATCTGGTATTATTGTCTCTATTTTTTATCTTGAAAAATGAGTTAAAAAAACCATTAATTTATGTGTTTTTTCAAATTTCCTGATTTCCTAAGAGACACAAAAATTTAGTTGCACATTTCATCAAACCTTCAAGTTTATAAATACATATCATTTTGGTATCAGAGCTTTCATTGTTTTGAAATTTTAATTTTTTTGCAAGTATTTTTCATGCTTACAAAGTTGAAGCTCAAAAGAGGAGAAGGGAATTTTGTGGGAACAAGTCCTCAAACTAGTTCAAGGAGATCGCATTCACCTCAAGTTTCACCTCAAGTGTCACACAAAGCCTCATCAGTGAGGGAACATGAAGGAGGCCCTGACACTATGTCTGAGGATGATAAGACTTTCAAAATAACATTATTTGAAATTAATAAAATGATGAAAGTTATTTATGAGGAAAGGAACTGAAGGTTGTAAGGAGAGAGCTCAAATCCTCTAGGAGAAAATGGAGGAAATGGAGACAAACCTACAAAATGAAATGGAGGGACTGGTGACAAACCACCTCTACCTCAATCTTTCTCTTCACCTTCATATTCACCCTCATCTTCTTCTATATCAACCCCTTCACAAACGCCTCCACATTATCCAAAGGGACATGGTAAAACTCCTTTTTTAAAACTTGACATAAAGTTTAAATTTCCTATGTATAATGTGTTAATTTTTCAAAATAGGATCAAATTCCACATTGGATAGATCATATGATTAAAATTATAATTTAATTAGATTCCTCTTTTCGAGAGGATCAATATTGACCTATATATTGTCCCAATCAGTTAAGTAGAAGTTAAATTATGATTTATTTTATTATTTTATTGGTCGGCCTAGCCGCATATTGATTTAGTCAAAGACCCAATCATTCCCTCAAAAAGTTATAAATAGAAGCGACCCCAATTTCATTTGCACACATTCGCTCATGAGATATTGTTCATGTTGTTTTGGTTTCTGGTTGTATTTTCTATTTATAGATCGCACAAATATGTCACAAGAGGCTCACGTAGTGGATCAGAATCACAGATAGAGGCACATTTTAGATCTGGGTATTTTGGGTCAGGACCGTAGGCAGGAAGAGCTGAGGTAGCAGCTTTGCGGGAGTAAAGTTGCAGGCTATGCTTGTTGAGGCAGCGAATCAGTTGGTAAAGTTGATGGATGGACACCTTGAGGGCATAGCTAGGGTTCCAGGTTATTCATACCCTACGTCATGGGCTCATAACTTTGTGGTAGCACCTTAGAGCCCCAAAGCCACGATTTGGGTATGTTAAGGTCGCGGCTCATAGAAACAATGTGTAGATTGATTTTGGTTCTGAGTTAGTTGTTTGCGAAAAGTCATCACTCATATTTCATGCAGTGGTAGATGCATCAGAACAATCATCGAGAGTATTCTGGATCCAGATCTACAACTAGGCAGCTGAAATCACTTAGCATATGTGATCCACTGGTTTCATTTTTTGATATTGTAGATTTTTTTATTCACATATCGGATCTATTTAATTCCGTTTTATACATGTATTGGGCTCATTGTACTCTCTACTTAAATATTTTGAAGAAAATCTATAGAAGAAGAAGATTTGAAAGGGTTTCCCCCATAGTGGGTTTTTCCCCTGGTGTTGGACCAGGCTTTGTGTCTCATGGTTGCGATATTGTCTTCTATGTCGTTGTATGCATTTTTATATCTTCAGTTTCATTTTATGGTTATTTATATTTCATTGATATGAATACATTTTTAATGAAAATCTAATTTAGGGTTAAGTAACTAATATATCATAGAGAAATATTGAAAAATTAGCATGGTATCAAAGTTACGATGAAGGAAAATCCCAAGAGAATATAAGAAGTGAAGCCTGCATTATCCAAAAGAAGATCTACAAGATTATTAGAGAGAATATATAAAAATCTATTGGAGAGCCAATATACAATCCTAGGTTGAGATGTCTTCCTCTACCTTCAAGGAGCATGAGAAATTGAGTGACACTTCTAACTTTTCTACATGGAAATTCAGATTAGAGATCATTGCTGACAACAACGATGTGCTAGAGTACATTCAAGGAAACATGCCCGAGACTTCAGAAGATGCATCCACCTCCATCAAGAACAAGTACAAGAAAGATGAGTCCAAAGCAAAGAAAATATTTGTTGATGGGTTACGAGATCACTTACATGCTTATGTTTATAATTTAAAGAAGTCTGAATATATGTATGATAATATATCTCACATGTATGAAGTTAACAATGTGAATGATATTATTAATTTAAGTCAATGAAGTGAAGATGAAGAAAGGTGAGACTATTCAGTCTTACATCATGATGATATCGTGTCTTAAAGATCAACTGCTGAGGGTTTGTGAAGATGTGACTGATAGAGTGTTGGTTATCGTGACTCTTCGAGGTCTCCCTCTTGTTTGGGAAACCTTCATGACTAGTATGAACAACATCAATATTATTCCATCATTTAATGAAATTTTCTGGAAGTTGACTTACGAAGAATGCAGAATGATAGTGAGAGGGAAGATTGATAAACATGAAGAAGGACAATCTGCTGCTTATGTTACCCATAACGAGAGAAATAAATCCAAAGGAGGAAAATATAGAATACCTCCTCATCAAAACTAAAAAGGAAGAAATGGAAAATCACTTTCTCACATTGAATGTTATAACATCGACAAGAAAGTTCATTATTCCAGTGATTGTCAAGAGAAGAGGAAGAAGCCATGATACATAAACACAAGCATCAACTATGATAAAATATGGAAAGACAATCAAAGGAACGACTATGAAAAAAATTATGAGATGATAAGAAGAGATTCATCAAGTGATCATTAAGAAGACTGTCCATCTCAAAAGAAGTCAAGATATTCCAAGTTAAAGTAATACTCTGGATAAAAATGAATATATTCTCATTATTTCACTTACTAGTTCTTCTCCACCAGATTCATGGGATATATAGTTAGTTGATAGTGGGGCCACTCATCACTTTTATAGTTATAAAGAAGTCATCTCTAATATGGTAGAGAGGGATACTAAGTTAAGTATAATTCTTGGAGATAACTCCACTCATCCTGTAAATGGATTTGGGTCGATTAAATTTCAGTCAAACACTAGTGAATAAATATTGTTAAATGATGTGATGTATGTGATGGGACTTATGAAGAATTTAATTTCTATATCTAAATTATAAGATAAAGCGATGAGGGTTTCCTTCATGAATGGAAAAATCTTAACCTGGCTTGTTGATTCAGATATGAAATATGCGTTCACATTAGGACTGAGATCTGAGGGACTCTACAAGGTCACAAGAAGGCCACTCTTTGCATTGGCCCATAACACAAATCATATTAGTGAACTATGGAACCACAGTCTGGAACATATACATTATGATGCTCTTCTGAAATTTACGAGACCAATATTAGGTATTCCCGATGTACAAGCTCAACATGAAGGAGTTTGTATTGGTTGCGCTAGTTGAAAGAAAACAAGGGGACCATTCCCCTGAAGAAACAATAAGACATATGGCATCATCCATCTCATCCATTCAGACATATGTGGTTTGATTCCTATGCACTCTATCGGTGGCCATATATTTTACATTACCTTCACTGACAATTACTCCAGAAATACATGGTTATACTAGATCAAGCACAAGAATGAAGCCTTCAAAAAATTTCAGGAATTCAAAGAATTTATTGAGAATCAAATCGGGAAAAGGATCAAAGTGTTCATATCCGAAAATGGAGGAGGTTACATGTCAAGAGAATTCATAGAATTTTGCAAAAGGTAAGGGATCAAGAAGGAAACTATTGTACTGTATATACCTGAATAGAATGGCCTAGCTGAATGAAATAACTGGTCGATATTGGAAGTTACTTGTGCTATGCTTCATGATCATAAGGTACCTAAGTTTCTATGGGTTGAAGAAACCAATGCTACTGTATATGTACAGAATGAAGTACCTCCTTACGTGTTTAGGAATAAGAATCCAAAATAAATATTCAGAGGTAATAATCCAAACATCTTTTAGTTTCGCATATTTATATGCCCTATATTATTTCATGTGCTGAAGGAAAAAAGGAATAAGATGGAAGTTACAGGTAGAAAATGTATATTTATGGGTTACTGTGAAAACTCCAAGGCCTACAGAATATACATTCCTAGTCAAAGGAAGGTTGAAATTAGCATAGACATAACCTTTGATGAAGATGCAACACTTTGTAAAGCAATATATCTTCCTATGCCTCGCAAGGAAGATCATGTTGTTGATGGTATTCTAGATATCACTTCCATGCCTAGGTTAGATAATGATGATTCACCCATGGAGCCTATGGATCCATTAGATCCACCTCCCAGTGATCCTCCTTCAAGGAAAATAATGCTTTGGCTTCATGACACTGTGTAAGATAGTGAAAGGAGTGCTCATGTTCATCGATCATTCAAAGGAAGTAACCTTCCAGATATCAAGGTTATGTTGCAGCTATGAGTACCATGATTCATGTCGAACCATCCTCATTTGAAGAAGAAATCATGGAAAAATCTTGGAAGGATTCCATGACCGAAGAATATGAATCAATCGTGAAAACCTATTTGTGTGATGTTGTGCCAAAATCGTATGGGAAGTCTGTTGTGAATTCAAAATTATTGTTCAAAATCAAGGATGGAGTCAATGGTAGCATCGAAAATTATAAAGCAAGGTTTGTAGCTCGTATTTTCTCTCAGAAACAAGGATAATATTATGATGATATATTCGCTTATGTTGCTTGATATACAACTATACGCTCAATAGTTTCCCTTGCTTCTATTCAGGAGTGGATACTTCATCAGATGGATGCAAAATATTGCCTTCCTCCATGGTATGTTACAGGAAGAATTCTATGTGGAACAACCACAACGATTTGAATTGTAAGATAACACAACACATGTTTGTAGTTTAAAGAAAGCATTGTATGGATTGAAGCAAGATCCTCAAGATTGGTATGCTCACATTGACAACTATCTAATGAAACTAGGTTTCACTAGAATTAGCGCTTATCCCAACCTCTATTTTAAGGTTGTTCATGGTATGCTTTTGATTCTGGTTCTATATGTTGACAACTTATTATTAACGGGAAGTGAACGATTGATAATCGAATGTAAGAGGATGCTAACCTCTGAATTCGAGATGAAATGCATTAGTCTCATGCATTAATTTTTGGGCCTTGAGGTATGGAAAATGCCTAGAGAAATATTTCTCTCACAGGGAAATTATGTGGTAAATATGTTGGAAATTTTTGGTGTAACCGAGTGCAAAACCATGGTCACTCCGATGGAAATGAACTTCAAGAAGTTGTGTGGTGAAACAACTAGAACTGATCTAGTAAATCCATCCGAGTATAGTCAATTTATTGGGACTCCAATGTTCCTTGTGAACACCCATCCAAATATATGTTATGTAGTAAACACATTGAGTCACTTCATGATTGAACCCCTTCATGCACATTGGATAGCAGCCAAGCATGTATTGAGATTCTTACATGGATCGATCACACTTGATTTGAAATACTGTGTTGGAGATATCCAAGTTCATGGATACAGTTATGATGACTGGGAACATAATATCACTGATAGGAAGAGTACATCTGGATGTTGTTTTAGTCTTGGTTCTTCCATGATATCCTGGATGAGCAGGAAGCAAATTTTTTTAGCTTTGAGCACTGGAGAAGCAGAGTACAATGCTGCTAGCACAACAAGTTGTGAAGTTGTATGGTTAAGAAAGATGTTTGGTAAGATCCTTGATAAAGTGTTATAAATACAATGATATAATATGATAGCAAGAGAGGATTTGTTTAACCGATAATCCTATATCTCATGAAAATTCCAAGCATATTGAAATTTGATATCACTTCATCCACGACATGGTACAGAGAGGAGTTTTTAAAATCCAACACATTGCGACTAATGATCAGACTGCATATATTCTCACCAAGGAATTACCGAAAGGGAAGTTATTGGTTTTCAGAGAATATCCTGGAATGATGGATGTAGCCCCTCTAGATAAGGGATAGCAATGATCGAGGACACCGAGCTGGCTCTTCCTACCCTGTTTGGGTTCTCAGGGAGAGGAACTAAGATGAAGGGCTCCTGGGGTAGAGGTATCTTTGGATAATATGGCACTTGCCTATCTATTACCCAAGCTTGATAATTTTTCTCCCATATCTTCATAGAGTCGGAGAATTATGATTGCTTATATGGTCTTTGCAGAGTATACCCCAGTTGGCATCATACTCATAAGTAGGGCTTGTTGGGAATACCGCTACATGTTTGGCCAACGAGTTGAGAGTATACTTGGGGTGTATAACCAAAGTGGATTATGATGCATGTGTTCTACTACTTTACCGATAAGATTCATAAATGGGAAGATCGGTACGTGATAGGATTGGGTTCAGATTTACTCCCCTTTGTGACTCCAGGTTGAGACTAAGCTCCCTGATGAAACTCCAGGGTTAGAGATTTGCTCCCTTGTGAGATGAGTTATGCTATTGCTAGATGTAGGTAGAAGCTATTGCTCCCCGATTCTTCTTCTTCTTCTATATTCGAGGAGTTTCAACAAATTGAGTTGAGTTGTGGTGACACATTGATGTAGAGATCTATAAGAAGAGATTGTAGAGTGGAATTATTCCTAGTTTAGAGGGAGTGTTAATTTTTGCAACTACGATCAAATTCCACATTGGATAGCTCAGATGATTAAAATAATAAGTTAATTGGATTCTTGTTTTTGAGAGGATCAAAATCGACCTATAAATTGTCCCAATCGTTTAAGAGGAAGTTAAGTTATCATTTATTTTATTATTGTATGGGTCGCCCTCACCGCATGTTGATTTGGTCAAATCCCCAAGGATTCCCTCACAAAGTTATAAAAAGAAGCGACCCCAAGTTCATTTTCACACATTCACTCAAGAGATCCTCTTCATCTTGTTTTAGTTTTTCATCATATTTTCTCTTTCTAGCTCACACATGTACGTCGAAAGAGATTCGCACAGTGGATCGGGATAGCAGACAAAGGCACATTTCAGATCTGGGTATTTTGGGCCATGGTTGCGGGCAGGAAGAGCTAAGGTAGCAGCTATGCTGGGGTAAAACCACGGTCTAGGCTTGTTGAGGTCATGAATCAGCTGGCAAGGTCACTAGATGGATAGATTCAAGGCGTGACTAGGGTTCCAAGGTGTTCAAACCCTAAGACACAGGCTGAAAACTCTATGGTAGAGGCTCAGATCCCTTAATCTATGTGTTTGGAATGTTAAGGTTGTGGCTCAGAGAATTATTGGGGAGATTTATTTTGGTTCTCATTGATTTTCTTGCGCAATGTCATCACTCATCTATCACGTAGCCACAAATGCATCAAAACAATCATCAACATATTATGGATCCATATCTAGAACTGGGCAATTGAGATCACTTGGTATTTGTGATCCATTGGTTTCATGTTTTTCTATTGTAGATTTGTTGATACACATATTAGATCTTTTTATTTCCACTTTATACATGTAGTGAGCTCATTATACTCTCTGCTAAAATATTTTGAGGACAATATATAGAAGAACAATATTTGAAAGGGTATCCCCCATAGTGGGTTTTCCCCCGGTCTTGGGCCAATCTTTGTGTCTCATGGTTGTGATATTGTCTTCTCTCTCGTTGTATGCATTGTTCTATCTTCAGTTGTAGCTTATGGCTATTTATATTGCATAGATCTGAATACACTGTTAATGGAAATCTAAATTGGGCTTAAGTAGCTGATACAACATAGATAAATACTGAAAAATTAACATAATGGAGAGGTAAATGATGAGAAATTGGATAATTGGGTTCGTCAGCTTTAAGTGTATTGCAAGATACAAAGGATCAAAGATGATGAGACCAAGATTTAGCTTGCTTCTCTAAGGTTGGAAAGTGCAGCACTCAGTTTGTGGGAGGCCAAAACTCAATAGGATCTCAAGAAAAGAGGTAATATTATAACTTCTTGGAATTATTTTGTGGCTGCATTAAGAAGATATTTTTATCCTTTAGCATACATGAAAAATCTATAATGGATTGGGAAAAAATTAGGCAAGCCAAGGGTGAGAGTGTGCAAAGTTATACCCGGAAGTTTAGAATAAGAGCTTTGATTTTGGGTGTAGATTTATCCTCTCATGATACTCTATTCAAATATATCATAGGTTTACATAGTTACATGAGGCATAAAATTCTCATGTTTAACCTTATAAATCTAGATGAAGTTTGTGTACATGAAACTCATTTAGAATCAAGAGGGAAGAATGTTCCCCAAGAGAATAGCAAGGAGCCATTCAAGTGTGGAGATAAAGGAAAGGGGGAATTAAAAGGCAATAGGGAAATAATGATTCCATTAAGAAAGAGGGAGAAAAATTCACATGAAAAAACTATTCAAAAGAAGGCCATGATGAAGACCATTGTTGGAAACTTCATCCTAAGATGAGACCCAAAACTTTTAACAACAAAGGAAAGCAAAAGGTTGTTGCAACTACACAACATGATTTAATATCTAATTTTGGAGATGAAACAAAGATCATCACCATGGGGTTGAAAGATGAGGACTCTATTGAAAGTACTAGTTCTTCTAGTAACCTTAATGAAACTCAAAATGATAAAGAAAGAATACATATTTTCCATATTAGAGTCATCTCCAAACATAATAAAATAGACACTTCATTTGATAGTGGATCACAATCCAACCTTATTTTAGAAACCATTGTCAGGAAACTGAATTTGGAAACCATTCATCATCCTAAACCTTATCCTTTGGGTTGGGTATGTGACAAAGAAAAAAATCCAAGTGACAAGAAAATGCAAAATGAAATTCGGCATCACCGGAAAATTCATTGATGAGGTAGAATTTGATGTAGTTCCACTTGACATATGTGGAATTCTTTTGGGAAAACCATATATTTATGATAGAAAATTCATATTTCATCTCCATGAGAACAAGTATCATTTGTTTAAACATGAGATTGAGTATATTGTTAGAGCACATCACAAGAAATTAAATTTATCTCTTATGAATGCTAGACGAATGAAGAAGCTTATTAATTCTAGCAAGAATTTTGTACTCTTGATGATGAAACCCAAAAATTATGTTGAGAATGAAGCCTTCTAGGGATGTGATGCAATATTAAAATATGATTTGATTGATTTTGTGTTGAAGAACCAGAATTCCGTTGCAACAATATGGGGGATAACCACCCAGTCCGAACCTTGGAAGTAGGTCATTTTCCATTTGGTATAGTGGCTCTAACTAGGGATAATGGGACCATTTTCCTAGCAATGATTGATATGAGGATGATGTGCGTTTGATATAAGGTGAAATGGAAAGTTATTTTTAAATAAAAGAGATTATCTATTTAAAAGAAAAATCCATGCATCTATCTAATCTAATATTTATCTTAATCTATACCTAGGAATAACATAAATCATGTGATCTACAAATATTTCTTAAAGTAATAGGTAATAAAGATCATTCAATTGCTATAAGAGATTAAATTGCTAAATATAATTATTTCGACTAAATAGCTAGGCAAAACAATTGTGAAAATTATATCGCATATATTGATTGATCATATGCTCAATAAGGAATTACAACAAAAACATCATACAAAAGTGCTTTAATGAAAAACTATAACTCAGATTTCATAAATAATACAATATAAGAAAAAATTACTCCTAATTGATAAACAAAACTAATCATAAAGATATAAGTACCTTATATGAAAGGTATTACTCATGAAATCAACAATGTTGGTCTACTTCTTTTCAACTAAATACACTCCAAGAGTACAGAAATGCAAATTCAATAAAGTATGCTTCAATCTCCAAGAAAATCAAGATATTATTCCAAATATTTCACCAAAACAACCACAAAAGTACAGAAGTGCAAGCTTTTACAAAGTGTTTTTGATGAAATCCTAGACCCCTCTCTAAATTCATGAGAGAGGTTTAAATAATACTACATATGTATCAAAAATATATTATTACATAAAAATCTGAGGAGGTTTCAAACAAACTTCCTCAGAATACTAAAAATAAAAATATAAAAACTAAAAAATTGATGACATTATTTCTCATGTTGAACGATCCTTCTTAGCCATTGAGCTCTTGAGTTCACAAATATCCATCATTGGCTTCACCTGGGGTGGCTGGCTGACTTTGGATCTTAGTTGTCCTATAAACACATCATCAGAGATTGGTGGCACCATATTTTGAGTGGAATTTGTTAGATATCGCAAAGCCATCCATTGACTATATGGTTTCACTAGAAACTGCCAATAAGTTTCTCGGTCAAGTTTAGATAATTGTTTGACTGCCTCAATTTGTTTTTCAGCGGTCTCTTTCCATTGTCTCTCTAACTCTTTGATGTCTGCGAAAACTCCTAGCCTGCATTCTTTTATAAGATTGATATTATTAATATTATCATGAAGAGCTTCAATTATATTTCTTGCTATACTATCTGCTCTAGCTATTTCCCTTTCTCCTTGCTTCAATTGTATATCCCAATCTGTGAATAAAATATCCTTCTGGGATTCTTTAATATTTTCCAGATCATATTTTCTTCCTTCTTCAGGTTCTTGCCAAGAAATAAACTCTGAAATATTTTTATCAGCCTCTTCATATTCTAATCTCTGACCAACCACTTGGTTGACTAATGTATCACTTGTTTCCCAATATGGCTTGATCATTGAGATTTTTTGGCAGAATATTTCTTGTTGTTTTGTCAATTGAGTGTTCAATTCAAGTGTCTCTTCAATGAATTCCTATAATTGAGGATAATTTATGAGTTTATCCACTTCATTCTACATTTTTTGAATATGTGAGTCCTTCTCTGTGATGCTTACCTAGTGTTGTAACCTCATTTTCTCAAAATATTTTTGAAACTATGTCATTTGCAACTTGTCTTTCTTATTGGTGTTCTATTTTTCTTGTTCAAGTTGTTGCTCCAACAACTGAATTATTTCATCTTTATCTTTAAGTAAAATACTAACTGTTGTTCCCTTATCCATTGTTGTTTTTTCATAAGCACCTAAAGATTTTTATAGCATTGTAAGATTTTCGGATGGATCAATGGGGGTGTCTTTCCATACTACCTCCATTGATTTGTTTTCTGGAGTTGCTGCTGATGAATCGAGATTCATTTTCTTCCTTTTCCTCCTTACTATTGCTTTATGTGTTGGGTTGTAAAATATATCCAGCGGGGGTATCTCCTCAATTCTTAAAACAATTTGTGAATTATGGTTCTCAAACTTCTGTGGTTGTCGTTAATTGCAGAATCTGAACTACCCACAGTATCATAAAACAATGGTCAGTGTTTTGAATCCCAACAGGGATCCATCTTTAGGATGAGAAATGAATGAAGAATTAAATAAGGTTGCAAGAGGTCAAGAGGTGAGGAACAAGTTTAATTCACGACATTATTTGAGAATCTACGACCCTTCTCTCAATCTTAATTTGATTTTTTTCCAGATAACAAATATCTACCCAAGACTCCCCTCCATGTAGGGAAATAATTATGGTTCTCAAAATTTTGTGGTTTTTTTTAATTGTAGAATCTGGATTACCCACTATATCATAAAACAATGGTCGAAGTTTCGAATCCCAACAGGGATCCATCTTCAGGACAAGAAAGGAATGAATAATGAAAGAAGGTCACAAGAAGTCAAGAGGTGAGGATCAGGTTTAAGTCACGACATTCTTTGAGAATCTGCGACCCTTATTTCAATATTAATTCGCCTTTTTTCTAGATAAAAAATATCTACCCAAGATTCCCCTCCTTGTAGGGAAATAATTATGGTCCTCAATCTTCTATGGTTGTCATTAGTTGCAAAATCTCGATTACCCACAGTCTCATAAAAAAATGGTCGACGTTTTGAATCCCAACGAGGATCCATCTTCAAGACGAGAAATTAATGAATAATGAAATAAGGTCACAAGAGGTCAAGAGGTGGGATCAGGTTTAATTCACGACATTCTTTGAGAATCGATGGCCCTTATTTCAATCTTAATTTGAGTTTTTTCAGATAAAAAATATCTACCCAAGACTCCCCTCCGTGTAGGGAAATAATTATGTTTCTCAAACTTTTGTGGTTGTTGTTAATTTTAGAATCCGGATTACTCACAGTATCATAAAACAATGGTCAACGTTTCAAATCCCAACGGGAATCCATCTTCAGGACGAGAAATGAATGAAGAATGAAAGAAGGTCACAAGAGGTCAAGTGGTGGGGATCAGGGTTAAGTCACGACATTCTTCGAGAATCTGCAGCCCTTCTTTCAATCTTAATTCAAGTTTTTCTAGATAAAAAATATCTACCCAAAACTCCCCTCCATGTAGGGAAATAATTATGGTTCTAAAAATTTCGTGGTTGTCGTTAATTGCAAAATCCAGATTACCCATAGTATCATAAAAAAATGGTCAACATTTGGAATCCCAATAGGGATCTATCTTCACAATGAGAAATGAATGAATAATGAAAGAAGGTCGCAAGAGGTCAATAGGCAGGGATCACATTTAATCCACACCATTATTTGAGAATTTGCGGCCCTTGTTTCAATCTTAATTCGAGTTTTTTCCAGATAACAAATATCTACCCAAGACTCCCTTCCGTGTAGGGAAATAATTGTGGTTCTTAAACTTTTGTGGTTCTCATTCTTTATTCATTTCTCGTCCTGAATATGGATCCCATTTGGGATTGGAAACGTCAACCATTGTTTTATGATACTGTGGGTAATCCGGATTCTCCAAACAATTTGTGAAGTTGGCTAGGTCGGGATGATTTCAACATCAGTTTCTATATTTGTAACCTTTAGAGTCTATTTAGGGGTTTCAAGTCTAGGAATTCCTTCAACACTTATCTCTGTATTCTATACTTGGAGATTATGTCTAAATTTATCCCATTCTTTATCCAAATAATTGACTATGATCATTTGTGCTTTAACCTATGTCGATTCAATCTCCAATTTTTCCTCAGCTGAGGACTCTTTGGTCATTTCGCTGCCATTTTTCTCTGTATTCTTCTCAACATATTCCTTGGGATTTTCTTCATGATTCTGGGTTTGATGTTCAAAATGTTTTTAACCTTGAACTGACTTCTCTGGAGATTCTTGATTAGAATTATGATCTGAATTTTCCTCGAGGCTTACACTGGGATTAGGTTCTCTTATTTTCTCAATTTGTAATAGGTCCAAAGGGACCCTTGCCAGTATTTTATTCCTGTATATGTGACAATTATTGAGGTTGGTTTTGGTTCAGTTTTATTGATGTTAAATGTAAGACTTGTGAGAATGTCTCACCATTTTCAAAGAGATCATCAAATGCATCTTTCTCATGAATGAATTATCTGATTTTGACCATTGTAGTGAAGTATTGGGAAAATTTTTTAGGGTCATACTGTTTGCCTAGCATAGTAGCCAGATTCATGGATGCAATATTCTGTATCTCTTTTACTGCGTGTCCAAAATCAAATAATGCAAAAGAATCACATTGCACTAGGAAAATTGGCTAGATAGATTTTTACATATCTTTGAGGGTTTTGGTAATACCTTCCCCTACTGTTTGATAGGAAATCTCTCTTTCCAATAGCTTATCTGGAACATAATATTGAAGAACATGTGGAGCTGGTATACTCCCAAAAAATTTGATATAAGTAAATGATTCCTCGCCAAACCATCCTGCCACCTAAAAGATTTCTATCTTTTCTTCATCTGAAAGCCTTGGGGATTTTACATCAAAAATGGTTTGGCAAATTGGAAACATAATGCTCTGACAAATTTTGTAAAAATGGGGGCGAAACTCTGATTCCCACAAAATTTTAGATAAAAATGGATGGGAGTAGGGTCTTTCCAAGTCCAATTCCAACCCATGTTTGGAAATAGTGAACAAAAAAAAAAATAGCATCCATTACGTATGCACTCATAAAAAAGGGAGGGATAACCTGAGTGGAGACAACCCCTTTGTGCTTGTATTCTCTAATGGCCATAGCCAAATTGTCTAAAAAAATATTACTCCAATTCATAATTATGGTATTAACAGCCACATCAATCAATGGAACCCATTCCATGGAAAACTTGGAGCTATCATCCATTCCAAATAACATACACATCATCACAGCTACATTACTATGTGGGGTTGATAAAGGTGAAATTGGGTACATACCAGATTTCTCCCGCTTGAATTTGCTGGAACTAGAACTCCAAGACTGCGTAACATCTATCAGGTCTTCATTTTATTTTGTTAACTGCTCAATGAAAGTTTTTTCATAGGGCTTCTGAGGTTCTAGCAGGTGATACATTCTGCATAAATTTTCTTAGGTAAATGACCCCATGACTTCCTGCCTTGAATTTATGAATGTCCTATTTGAAATATCCACATTTTCAATAATCCACTTCACCATATCTATGTATGGCAAGATTTTGGACCTTGCAGCTATCCTGTATAGAAAAGAACATGTTTCATCAAAATAAGAAGCCTCGAATGAGATTTTAATAGTGATTGTTGCTTTGATTTGTAGTACCATTGAATTTTCATCTTCCAATAAATTATACATTGCTACCCTTGATGTAGTCCCACCATCTTTGCTGCATGTAGTATCAGTAAAGAGCGGATGCATGTCTCCGTCTTCAAATGCAGTAGCCTTGACTGTATTTTTTCCTTTCTTAGGTATTTCCGAGTGTTGTTTCCTAAAATTGAGTGATAGAGAAAACAAAATGAAACGTAGAGTGAAAATGAAAGTGGAAAATCAATTAACACAATAAATTGTATAAGGAAGGAACTTTTATTGCAAACATGAGTAAACATATATCAATATTCTCGAGCCTTTCAAAGAGTAAATGCAGCTGATATTTATTAATTATGCATTAAGTCCAAGGTGTTATTATTTTCAAGTCTTATCAAAACATCACATCGCAAATCCCAAATGATATTTCAAATTAGTATGACTTAAACGCGACACTGACCCTGCGATTGCGATAAATTGCAATATCATAAAATCACAATGTCGCAATGTAGCAAAGTTGCAAAATCACAATATCTCGTAATATCACAATACCACAAAGTCACAATATCACAATGTTACAAGGTTGGTATATTGCAATGTCACACTATCACAATGTCGCAAGGTTGGGGATATGTTAATTCAAAAATCATTTATATTTTGTGATTTGCAATGCATGACATATTTATTGACGTTTTAAGCGGCTTTTCCTTATGCAAAATATTGTTTCACTAAGAAAGATGCTTTATTGACTTAAGTAATATTTAAATTCCTTTTAAGTTAGAAAAACTCAACAATACATTCGGTGTTATAGAATGGTTTTACTTATTGCATTTCATAGATTCCGACTTATGACTAATCTTCATTATTTTAGATTCTGCGTTTTGCGATAAAGTGAGAAATTCTTAGTCCTAAGTGACTTATCTCAATGCCTTAATATTAGCTAAGGTTTTATTAAAAATGGTTTTTAAAAGGAAAACTCTTACTTGCTAAGCCTTTTTGGAATCTTTTTAAAGTGTCCCCATTTATTATTACAATATTAAATATTATAAAATAAATGGGGTGGTTGTTCAATAGTAAAACGGGTTGTTAACACCTATGATGAGATTTTTCAGGAACCTAAAGGATTTCCTCCTAAAAGAGGAATCCAACATGAGATCGAATTGCAGCAAGATTATACTCTTCCAAACATTGGCATGTATAGGATGTCAGCCATAGACAATGCAAAAATCAAGAAACAAAAACAACAGTTGCTTGATAAAGGGGTCATCCGACCAAGCACATCGCCATGTGGGTCACCTATTGTTTTAGTGCCAAAGAAGGATGGAACATGGCACATTTGTGTGGAATTTAGAGCAATTAAAATCACGGTAAAGAACTATTTCCCTCTTCCTTGAAGTGTTGATTTACTTGATCAATGGAAATATGTTGTTTATCTAACTAATTTGTAGTTGAGGAATGGCTATCATCAGATTAGGATTGATTAAGGAGACATTTGGAATACAACCTTAAAGAAAAATCAAGGTTTGTTTGAGTGGTTGGTTAGGCCATTTGGCCTTTGTAATGCTCCTACTACATTCATGAGGGTCATAAATGATGTTTTAAGGAATTTTCTTGATTATTTTGTGATAATATACTTAGATGACATAGTGATTTTCAGCAAGACTTTTGAAGAGCATATCAAGCATGTTAGGAAATTTCTATATATCTTAAAGAAACATGTTTTTTTTTAAATATGTCTAAATGGGAATTTGGGAAAACTTCTTTAGTCTACTTGGGTCATATTTTTGGAGGGGTTGAGTTGATGATAGATCAATGAGAGGTCAAAGTCATTTTAAATTTGCAAAAACCCAAGACTGTAACAAAGGTTAGAATCTTCTTGGGAGCAACCCAATATTGGAAAAAGTTCATTTCTAACTTGTCTTCCATTGAAGCTCCATTACATGCATTGACAAGTGTGAAATAGGTTTTTCAGTGGGGAGGAAAAAAATTGAAAGGCTTCGATGCATTGAAAGAAAGAATCAATACAACACTAGTGCTTTCACTTCCATATTTGAGACAATCATTTGAGATACAAACCGACACAAGTGACTATGTCATGGGAGCAGTCTTGAAGCAACATGCTAAGCCCATCTCTTTTCATTATGAAATTTTTAATGGTGAAGTGATTAGCTATCCTAGATATGGAAAATAATTGTATCCTTTGGTGCAAAGTTTCAACTTAATGGAAAAATTACATGATGGGTATGGGAACTATAACACACATTTATCATCAATTGTTTCAATACTTTCAATCACAAACCAATCTACAACAAGTGATGTGCTTCAGATGGATGGGTTTCTTACAACAATTCCACTTGGTGATATGGTATAAGAAAGGCATCTATAACAAAGTTGTTGATATTCTATCTAGGCCAATTGTTATTACATCCATTATTCTTAGGCATAATTCCATCATGTATGAGAGCTATGTTGAGAAATATGCTCTAGATGAGGATTTTAAGGATGTATATGAAATTTTGTGTGAAGTTAACCAAGTAGAGGAATTATATTATCATGTGCATGATAAATTATTGTATTATCTTTGCAAGCTATGTATTCCATGGGGAGAAAGAGTCAACATCATTAGGGAAGTGCATACTTCTCTTATTGCTAGCCATTTTGGTGTAGGAAAGACAATGGCACAATTACAAAGGTATTCTTAATGGCCTTGTATGATTGAAAGTGTTTCATGATATGTAAGAGGATTTTCTTTATGTGTTGTTAGTAAGCCTAGCAATAGATATTTGGGATTGTATACTCCACTTCTTGTTCCTTCCCATCATTGGGAAATTTTTTATATGGATTTTATGGGAGGTCTACCTATGTCTAAGAAAGGTAATGATTATCTTTATGTAATTATGGATCGTTTTAGGAAAATGTGTATTTTGATGCCTTGTAAGAAGTAGGTGACATCTAAACAAACTACACATTTGTTCTTTCAAAATGTATGGGTGAATTTTGGGTTTCCCACATCCATTATTTCTGATCAAGATTCTTGATTTGCCGATAAATTTTCATCAAGCTTATGGGGACTTATGGACACCAAATTGAGAAAGAGAACAACATCCCATCTGCAAACAAATGGCCAAACATAAGTGGTGAACAAAATGGTAATACATTTTCTTCATGGTTATTGCAGAAAGAATCCTAAATTGTGGGATGAACATTTGCACTACATTTAGCATGCTTACAATTGGGCAAAGCATTCATCGACTTAGAAATATCCATTTGAGGCATGCTTGGGATACTTACCAAAATCTCCTTTAGATTTTATCTTTGGGAAAGATGTTTCAATTTATGGACATAGTGACATAGATAAGGCCAAGCAATTCATTGAACAAGTTCAATTTTTGCATTAGATGGTTCAAGAACAGTTGGAAGAGATTCAAGCCAAGTAGAAGACAAGACATGATAAAAATTGTGTTGATCACAATTTTCAAGTAGGAGATGAAGTTTGGCTTCACATTAGCAAGTAAATAATCCAAGGAGAAGGTATAAAAATTAAACTAATAAAATATGATCCATTCAATATTTTAGAAAATATTGGTAATAATGCCTTCTGGTTAGATTTTCCTCCATATATGAAAATATATGCAGTTTTTAACGTTGAAAATTTGAGATGATATGAGTCTCCTTTGATTGAAGATTGAGGAGAGAATGCTCAAATTCCTTCAATTGAATATTTCTCTTTTGAATATCTTGAAGAATTGCAACAAGAGACCATCCTTGACAGGAAAACAAGAACTTCAAAATGAGGGAACGTTGAGTACCTTCATGTGGGGCTCAAAGGTACAAATCCAAGAAAAGCCAAATGGATTGAGATTTGAAGGGTGAGGGAACTATAGCCTCATATTTTTGTTGACTGAAACTCATCTTTTGGAGATCCAAAAGCTTCCAGTGTGGAGGAATGATCCAATGGATTAGTACGGTGGTTAAAATTAAAAGTACTCCAAAATGGTGCCAAAACGTAGATCTTGTCGCCATGAATCCAACACAACTTGAGTCACTCAAAACCGATATCGTACGCTCCCGATATCGCGTTCTAATCATTCTCCTAAACCACTAAAAAATTTGTAGGTTGAATTTAGGTACGCTGACTGGGTAGGTTGATTAGGATTTTCGAGACAATGAAAGGTTGCCAAGTGACCTCACTGGATTGGCTTGAAATTTCAAATTTTGATTGGTTGAAACTGTTGTGCTATGATTGGTCGAATGGTTGGTTTTTTTTCCCAATGGATGGGAACCACATGGGCCAAAGGTGGGCAGCCATGTGGCCTCCCAACTATCGACTAAAATAATGTTATAGTCCAATCTGGACTCCATGTGAGTTGAACACAAAACGAGTGGAGTGGCAGCACAACCCTCTATAACATCGCCAATAGTGGGACTTAACCACTATAGTCTCGATGTTGTATTTAAAATTTCATTGGTTCACATTTTGGGGATAGGGTCAGGGTTATGCCCTAGTCCTTGGTAACCCCACGCATATGAGACTGTAGGCAGGGGAGTTGATGCCTCGGGCCTAACCCCAGCCCAAAGCCCCAGTAACATGACACCTTACCACAGTTTGACGCAATAAGGCCCACACCGCCGGTACCATGAAACTAAACCTTGGTCTGGGCACAGGTTAAATAGTTTGGCGTGGAGTTTGAAACAAACTCAGATCCAACGAAAGATAAGAGGGCACGTGGTGCATTTTTTCCAGCTCATGAGGGTCATTGAGAATTTAAAGGAGGAGAGAATTTGCACCTAAATAGATGTGAATAAAAATGGCGTTAGATGAAATTCTTGCTTGGCGGTTCCGTAAAAGGCCGATTCATAGAACTGTTAGCAAGTCGGTGCAATTTGTAGAGAAGCTAGCAGCAAAACATCTCTAGAGCATAACTTCTTCAGGTTTTGGCCAAATTGAGCCCAACAGGAGCCCAACTTGGGGTTTTTGACTGTTATGGAGCCATTGGAGACGTTATTTTTACATTCTGAGTACTGAAAATCCATGTAATCACATATTTGAGCATTTAATGAAAAATACCCAACATTGGAAGATGGACCGGGAGGTGTAGCCCAAGAGGGGTGAACTCCTTCATCATTTTTATGTCTTTTGTTACTATATATAGTATTATTGCCTCTTTCTTTTATGCTACAAAATGAGTTAATTTTTTTTTAAATTTATATGCTTTTGAAAATTGCCTAATTTCTTAAAAGACACAAAAATTTAGTTGCACATTTCATCAAGCCTTGTAGTTTATAAATACGAATCAAAGGGAAACTTGTGCAAGTTTAGAAGTTATAATTAGATTCCTTAAAATATAATAATTCCATATTAGGGGGAAGATGAAGACACTATTATGGTTTCTTAACCCTTATGGGACATATGTTCCCAAACCAGGATATTGAGCCATTGTTGAGAAAGGTTTGGTGGGGGTATTGATTTGGTGGTGGAGAATCATATGGAAGTTAAGATCGCCATCCATGAACAAAATATTCATGTAGATAGAATTAAACAACAATGTTCTTACAAAGGGGGTTTTATAAAAAATAAGGTATATATATATATACATATATATATACATATATATATATATATACATATACATATATATATATATATACATACATATATATATATATATATATGTATATATATATATATATATATATATATATATATATATATGTATATATATATATATATATATATATATATATATATATATATATATATATATATATATATATATATTCCATGATTGTGTAGTAGAGGAAACTATAAATCAATTACTTATAACTTGCTCCTTTCCCATTAAAGGCACTGAAATAAATTGGAATAATGATAAGGCTAAGGAATGAATGTGAAGAATGAATTATTGAGTAAGCCTTCAAATATTTTTATATAAACAAGATAACAAAGAAGGTGAGAGAGAGTCTAGCATAGGAAAAGAGACCCCGCCCCTTAGATATTCACTTTAATCTTTAAATATAATATATTCTTATATAGAAGTTGAGGAAAAGCATAAAAGATTGAGTATAAAGGAAGAAGTCATTAATAAACCCTGTGAGGGGAATCCTATAACAGAAGCCTAAGAGGAATCTTGTATCTCTCCTCAAATCACCATATAAATTTGAGATTAGAGATTGAGAAGGAAACTAAAGCTATTAAAAATTAATAGCTCTCAGATTAATTGTTAGATCTCAAATTAAAATTCTAGTTACTTCAAAAATATAATGTAACACATGTTTTTGGGGGATTTTGAGAAATAATTGAATAGAATTGAAAGGAAGCAACTCTAGAAAATTTTACTTTATCACCATCTTTTTATAATATACAACAATAAATAATGAACTTCTCACACATTTCTTTGTCTCATTTCAAAAAATAACCTTTAATTTTAAACACCTTAAAATATATAACAATAATATTTTATTTTATATAAATAAAATTACAATTTTTTTTAAAAACTTTTTTAAATAATAATCACTTATAAATATTTAAAAATTTATAAAAGTTAAATTATATTAAAGAAAATAAAAATAAAAAACTAAACTTTATTTATCATTAACTCTATTTGACATTTTCCTTGATTATTTTCCATCAATCCACAACCATCAACAATAAGCAAACTCGTATATAAAACTTTGGCATATTATATTAATTCAAAAGATCCGAAGTTTAAATACACCTAAACTGCTCTAATTCTACCTTGAACCACAGTTAACTTATATAATGGATTTTATCATTTTACTCGAAGATAACGTAATTTTGGCGTTTTATAAAATAAAAGATAAAAAGAAGATAAAAAGGACACCACCAAATAACATAGCTCCTCTATCCATTTGGTGTTTATTTACAGAAATTGCACTGGATTCAATCCATTCGTCTGGAATTGAATAAATTCTCCTCTTTCTCATCAGCATCGTTTAGTGATGTGCCCATCGCGGGGTTAAATTTATTGGTGATTCCAGGGATAGAGGCTATAAGTTGCGCCTGCTGGGAAATCATTTTTTGAATCACTTCCTGTGTTGAAGTTATTTGCGATTCCAGGTTTGATATTTGGAATTGAAGCTGCTGTATTATGCCTGCACACCCCAATGCAGGGTCCTTCAGTCTTGCACTTGCTTCGTAGACCATACTATTTATTGCTTCAACTCCTTGGTCCGTGGGAAGTTCCTGTCACAGTGCCAGGGATTATAAGATGAAGTTGGGCAGAGAAGAAAGCGAGATCGAAATACTTTTATAACCTTGGGTTAAGAAAAAACATAAACCCGTTATCTCTGCATTTGTTGGTCCTAGGTTCCGAGTTAAAAGAAATTGGAGTATAATAACCTAGCATGAATACACACAGGATCTCTTTACGCAGGATCTTTTAACTGGGTTTCTAAACAGATATAAGTTTGCACACCATATATATGAGAGGTTAAAATGATTCAAAATTATTGAAAGGAAAATCTGCAGTGAGGATGGTTTCATGCAAAGAAAAAGGGAAAAATCTGCTTTTCGATATAGTTGCAACTTACTTGAATCATTTTGATAACATTGCAGGCGCCAAACACTTCATGTAAGATTGCGAACTTGTGAAGATCTTCTGAAACAAAACGATACAGCATCGCGCAATTATCGAGACATTCTTTTTTTTCTATCTTGCAAACATCATGGAAATCAGCGGATGGGGATTGAGTGCCTGGCTTTTCTTTAGCATTGTCCATAGTCTGCATAGCTGCAACGAAAATCCCCACAAATTAAAATGAAATATCAGAAAAGCCAAACGCCTAACAGAACAAATCTCCATTGATGTAATTCAAGGGCTGTTAATTTCAATTTCTTATGCAAACAGAGAAACGCAGAGAATCAGAAGTGAAAAACCATTACCGTCCCACTATACGTGCGCTGGGTTGCAAGAAATCTTCGGGATTGGGTTTTGAGCATGGAATCAAATTTGGGCAAAAAATACATTATCTCTATGCTGTATTTGTAGTGACCAATCAAAGTTGAGAGAACAGGAGGAGATGGGAACATTATTTGTTGAGATAAAGGGTGGCTACGTGTCTCATCTCTTGTCTCTGGTGTCAGAGTCGCCGTAATTCCGTATCGGGTCGAAGCTTTCATGGTGCCGAACTTTGCGGCTGGTAAGTCATTTAATTTATTTTTAAATCAAATACATAGAGATAGTGAAGCGGGGGACAATTTTTTCATCGATATGATACAGAATAAATTAAATTTGATGTTTAATGATTATTGGATTTCTCTTGACTTCCCATGACTCTTCACCTCTATTTCTAGTTTTTTATTTTTTCTCACAAGTGAATGATCTAAATTTACATAATCTTGAAATCTCAATATTCTCTCTTAATCTAAATTAGTGTATGCCAGTCCAAGAAAAGAGTTAATTTATGGAGGTGTATAGAAGTGAATGGTAGGACGTGCTCTTTGAGCATGGTGGTTTATGCATGATCACAAACCAAATGGTAGAAGTCGAAGTCTTCTAATATTGACTGTTTAAGGTAGATCACGAACTAAAAGGTAGCGAAAATTGAATATTGATGGTTTAAGGTAGACTACTAACTAAAAGGTAGCGAAAATTGAAGTCTTTTGTACCGGGTGGTTTATGCCTAAGCATCAACTCTCGAACTTGGCTCAAAATAGTTCTTGAAACAATTCCAAATATGGCTAGAAGATGATGTCTTCTGCAAAATGGAAATGTTATCTATGGTTTAAATATAACCACAAAATGCTGAAATGAAAATTTGAATATGACCACAAACTATTGTATGGAAGGAGAAATAAGTCTCCCACTAAACAATGATTTAAGGAGGATCACAAACCAATCGATGTTCATGGAACATTAATCTGTTACTAGCTACAATTGTGACTCTAGGTCTAGCTGACTCTCACTCTAAGATCTGGAAGTTGGTTGTGGTTTTAGTTATGAATCACACTCATTTGATATAAATTTGAACCTAGTAGTTGACTATCAATTCTACCATGTTGGATACGAGGTGAGAAGATGAAAAATATCTCCATCAAAAGATATGTCAGTACTTGAGAATGAATTCTACAATATAACTGATATATCTTCTTGGCAGTTGAAGACCATTTCCAAGAAGTGATCCATCCAAAGTGAATTTTTTCTCTTGCAGGAGTCTTGTGTCAAACACATCTACTTGAGTGATGGATATGTTTTCTATAATTCTCAAAAGGGTGAAGATCAAAAGAATGATCTTTCAAGTGGCCAACTTTATAACAATTTTGGAATTTGATAATTTGAAGTAGACATGGAGCAAGTGAAGATGAGTTTTCCTTAAGACACATATCACCCTTAAACTTGATTGGTCTTGAGTAGTTTTGGATGTGAATGGTCACTTCCTTTTCATATCCAAAACCATTATGTACTTTTTGTTAATGAATTCTTCCCAAGGTCTGATAATGGGCTTGGGAAGTGCAAGTTGAACTTCTACATATTCATTTGAATCCACTCTTGAATTAGAATCATTGATTTCATCAAGTGTTGACTCCTAATGGGAACCAATCTCAAACAATGTGTTTTATCGAAAAGGACTTCTTCATAATGATGAGTTGAGATTCAAGATGGAGAAACTCAATTTTCTGTTATGCATCTAGTAAACAGATTTAAGCATCGATGATAATTATTTTGTTGATTGTGATTATATTGTCAACTACAAAGAATATAACAGGATCCAATATACAACATTTAAAAGAAAACTCATCTTACAGTTACACTAAAAGTAATAAAGAAATCTACTGCCAATAATAATATAAATTCTGAAAAGTAGGACCATAATAGTAAAAAGTGGCTACACAATTAAAATTGCGACTTCACTCAAAGACTGAAACTAAGCATCATCTTATGAATTCCATATTTTTGCACCAATCCAAAGGTTCTCAACCTTGGAAGCTAGCTTACATGAACAGAGGATTTGAAGGACAATGTACGGAGAGATGTCTATGACCCCCATAGTCATGGAAGACAACTATATTGAGATCATCAAACCCTCCACATGAAAATAAATTGAGGCATCATGCCTCGTTTGGTAGCTCTATGCTTGGAGTGAGTAGTAGTGTTCAACATGAATCCAGTGAATGTCTTATTGATTTCAAACGTATATAATTTTTAGTAGAAGTTGAGAATCATTATCATGATGCAACTCAAGCATATATACATAGATATAGTTCCAGAACTGGTGTGATTAAAGGGAAACTATGGAAAGTTCCTAGTGTTGTTGTTAACACCAGAAAATCGTACAGTAGAAGATGACATTAATTAATGTCAGGAAAAAGGATTTATAGGGTTGGACGACATTATAGAATCTAGAAAGTATTTAAAAATCTCTAAGGTATGAGGAAAATCAAATTTGAACTAGTCCTAAATGCTATTTGTGTGCATAATCCTTCGTGAAGAGCATCTTCCACGCGCCTTTTTGCCCAATATGCGTGCAATTCTGGGAGTGGTGAAATTTCACTATCCGGGACCACACAAAGCAAAGGAAAAGTGATGCCTTACTTGTTTCCACCTAAGGACAACCACCAACGCCTCCTTAGACACTATGTGAGCACACAATGGAATATTTGGAGCACACAAAGGAATCATACCCATCTCTTGGATCACCATCTTCCATGTACCAAAAGAGGGAAGGGAGGATTCGAAATCTCCTATATAAGATCACCATGAGATGAAGAATTTGTGAACACATTGTTATGTTGGCCAGAATTTCCCAAAAAATACCAGCAGTGTGTGAGCCGGAGCTAAAGATAGAGGGGACTCAATTGTTGGCCACCCAAAAAGTTCAACCTAACACAGTAGAGAGAGAGAGAGATTGCACCGAGGGAAGCTTGGGAGAAAAACATCCTTGCATTGGGACCTAGAACCATTGTCTAGGGGCCCTTTGGAAAGAGGGTAAAGTTTCACTTTTATTACTACTATCGCTCAATAAGAAGGGGCCTAGGGCCACCATTCATATTATTGTTTTTGTTTGACTCTTTTCAGAGCTTGTGTTTATTTGTTTAGTTTTTAGTTTATATATGCATGCTATTTCTCTATCTAGTATGCTTATTGATTCTAGTTTGTTCCACTAACTTGCTTGACTCCACTTATTTTTCTTCTTGTTACCAATAACTTAAGTGGGTAGACCACACCCTTTAAGTTTGTGTGATTTCGTACATACGTGCACCAAACACACTAAAACAAGATCAGTGACTCCACTAATGTTTATTACCAAGTTTATGTGGTTGTGCGTTTTTTGCAGAGACCTTTGTCTGTGCTATGGAGTGGAGCTGAATTTCCCCTGATTTCTGTTGCAGTCCCTAGTTCATCCCAAGTGACAAACTGAAGCAGAACAACTCCAAAAAAAAATATTGCAGGAATTTGCACGCACTTTCTCGTCACATAAAGCACAAGGCGTGTGTTCAGAGCTGACCCGTGCGTAGAGAGCGTGCATGTCTCAGCCTTTGACACACAAAATATAGAATGAGAAATTTCTCCCAAGTTTATTTTTTTTCCTGCTTGTAAGGTGCTTGGCAGCTCGTAATACACCTGGCAGCACTAGTTGTGGTAACCCACAGCTTGTTAAACCTCACTCTTAGCTACTTTTTTTAGGCTTAGTGTCAGTTTTACTTCAAGTTGATTTTTGCAAATTTCACACATAGTTTATGTGGGGGGAAAATAACTTGCATTCCGAAAAGAAAAAAAAATATGTTTTGCAAATTTTGGTACTTACACACCTAGATAACTAGCCCAAGTAAGTGGCCCAATACCATGCATGCATAGCTAGTTTTCTTTTTTCTAGTGTAAAAGTTTTTAGTTTAGTTCAATTTTTGCACTAGGAATTTCGGGACTAGGATTGAATTGTTTATAGAAGAGCAAGTAATCTCTAATACCTTTTCACCCTCTGGTGATCCTAGGTAAGCATATTAATGCTCCCTATTCACAATTCGCCATCTCCCTATAGTTAGTCACATAGATTAACTAAGAAAAATAGAAAGCGGCCCATTATCTGCACACTTTTTTCATTTGAGCCAGGAACAATACAACATATTTTAAATAGGGGATTTTGTAAAGGATCATCGATATCTACATGTTCAAACTATGTGCTTTTCCACTTTGTGCTCACACACACTCACCCAATAAGCAAAGCAAAGACACCTAAAACTAACTTAACCAAACTCACTAAATTCTCCCCATAGGGGCCATAAAATAATTTATAGCTTAAGTTAGGATGAAGGGGGTAGGCATCCAATAAGCCACCTTGATCATACTTCATATTGAAACATAGAAGTTGTGTATTTAGGGAGCTTCAAATCCACCTATCAGCCCACGACAAAGAAAAATCGAGCACAACAGAGACCTATTTTAGAGGGGATTATGCTTAGGCAGAGTGCGGGCATGTATTAGTCAGGGCTACCTGAATTGGCTGATAGTCGGTACTGTTAGCTAAATACTAAGAAGCCCAAGACTCGAATGCTCACGTGGGATGGTGGTTCTTAGTGGCCAAAATCTAGGGCAACTTTTTCCCTATAGGTGACAATGCAGGAAAGCGCCATACCCTCTACCCTTAGCTTGGTGGATTCTCGTTGGCTAACTGAGGGTGTCGCCAACTCTTACGAGGCGTTGTGCCAGCACTCGCAAGAAATATTCTCAAGGCCTAGTTACTTTTGAGTGTGTGAGGATGCATAGGTCTTCTAGGATTTTGAGTATCATACACAAACAAACCAAAACCACTTTTTTGATTGCTTGATCACATAGATTAATTTAAAGGGAAATTTATTTTAATTTTCACTTTGTTTCATGTATGTGACAAGATTTTTTCTTTGATCATAGACTCTATCCTCTCATTTTTTTTCAAAAACAAACCTGATCGACACCTGAACGATCCCAATGGAACCTCTTCGATCCAAGCATCTTTTGGGCCTCCCCCCATTACCGGGAGAGGTTCCAGGTCTTTCGCCATGCAGGCATCAAAGACGGAACGCTGCTACCATTATAGGTTTGTCCTTTATTGGGGCAGCTGTAGTTGGGAACCCTTGTCGGTCTCCCAACACCACACGACACAACACTCCTCCCACAATCCCTAGGGGTGGAGGAGTGTGTCTCATTCTAGAAGCCAGCAAAATACACAGTAGGGTATGTCACAGAATAATCATCCTTCTAACCAGAACTTTGTGTCTTCGCACACTGCAATGGCATAAACCTCTCAGTCACCTTTCTTAGCTTTGTTGAATCTGCTTGATTTAACCAAACTGACGAATGACCCCATCGCACATGATCCTACATGGCATCTCATGCCCAAAAATATCCCTTTGGATATAACAAATTTCGAAAGAAATAAAGCGGAAGACCCTAGTAATCATGTCATGAAATTTCACTTTTGGTGCTCATCAAACAATATCATTAACGACACTATTCGATTGAGATTATTTCAACACACTCTTACAGGAGTAGTCGCGAAGTGGTATGTGGAGAAACCCTCAGCTTCACATGGAACCTTTAGCGCCCTCGCTACCACGTTCCTAACATATTTTCAGTTACCCATTCACCATGATTCCGGAATGGAATTACTGACTCATTTTAGACAAACCCCTGCCCTCCATATCTCGGAGCATCTCCATGAATGGAGGCGGCGTCGCAGTTTATGTAAAGCTAAACTAGAAGATCGGGTTCTCTTATATTTGTTCTTGAAAAATATTACGGTAGAGATTTCAAAGGATGTGGGGCAGCAGAATCCCACATTCGAAGAGGACGCAATCAACAAATACCATAAGCTTGAGCTAATTTATACGCAGTCAGGATACATTTATAACATCCTACCTAACATCCTGTGCCTGCAAACTTATCAAGAATTGTTAGGCGCGTTGAACTTTGCAGATGGACTAATTGGGTCATTGACCCAAGGTTACCTAGGTAGTAGTAGTAAAAACCCCGGTTACACATATAGTTCTACCCAGAACGTGCCTTAACCTGGTTTTCAAAGTCATTATATGCCTCAGCAAAATTTGACCAATAGGGTGCCAACGTATCACCAGGGAGGAACTTATCCTTTGAATCAGGGGAATCAGTATGCAGAATGAAACACTGATGGAAGAAATCCCCTCCAACAATCAGGTGCAAACCAGGGACCACGTTATGCTCAGTCCATAGAACATGACCCACCTAAGCAAAAAAATGCACAGGTGAAATTTATGCAACCATCCCAAAACTAACCACACCAAGAAAACTAGGAGAACTACCCTCCTAACGTGGTGAAGAAAAAATCCAAAAACAAGCCAAAAGGGAACCTTGGATATGGGGGCAACAAACAGCAGAGCCCACTGTGATCCCAGGCTAGAGGTAACTCCAACCGCAATCAAAGCTAGGAGCCGAGCAATGCCCAATGATAGAGAAAAATGCCACCTCTTCAAACAAACCATTCAAGTTCGATATGTGGTTAGTACGGTCACTATAGTCACCACTGTCCTGATCTCCTTGAGCTAAAGAAGCTACAGAGTAACCAAGGAAAAGGAGGATCTTCCCAGCAACCAGTCGTGATGCAAGAAGCTTTCCCTAATCAAGGGACGGTAAGCACTCAACAAAAAAATATAGACAATTCCGGGAAAAGCAGCCATGAAATATACATGACTGGAGAAGAGATGTTTTTCCAAACACGAAATCGCAATTACGACACCCCACCAGACACTACTTTGTCTGGGGCAAGTACGAGTGCATCGACTACAACTTTGACCATTTCAAATATGCCTATAGAACCATTGCTGCAAATGGCGAAGGGACCTAGTAGGTGAGTAGGAAACTACTCCAAAGTAGCCCATAATTATAGTATCAGGGATGATTTATCACAATCTCCTACTGCATCAGCTTTGGAAGTATTGCAGTCATGCTCAAAACAATGGAAAACCCTAATTTCCGCATTAGGCCCTATCAACCCTCACGATACGCGCCTAATGGCTTTTGAGTTAGACAAATCCATCCCTAGGCTTCCTTCCATGTTCGCATTCCAGATACCAGTGTCGATACAAAATATCACTATCCACCGATGTTTCATAGACGAGGGTGCATCCACGTACATCATGTGCAATTTTTTTTGGCAAAAGTTAGGTTCTCCTGAACTAAAACCCTCAGTCATCATGCTTCGAGCATATGACAGTCGTCCTTTGACCCCCATCGGCCTCTACAAAAATTTCCCAGTCTACTTAGCTGGAAAGATAGCCCACATAGATATTGAAGTCTTGGACACTCACCTGGACTATAATATACTCCTTGGGCGAAGTTATATGTACACCGTGTCTGCCATAGCCTCCTCCATCTTCCGCATCATGATGTTCCCCCACGAGGACTGCATCATTACTGTAGACCAACTGACGCACAGCTAGAAGCAACCCCTAAAAAACACTGATGTAATTCTACCCTATGTAGATACAGTCTCGAATGTTCTCTCATGGTACCAAGAATATGGCCCTGGCCAATTCAAACCGTTGTTCGTTCTACGGTCATTCCTAAGAGATCCTCCCATAATCCCTGAGTCATCGCCCGATGTCATAGGGGCTCCGGTGTGCATGATGTCCACATCAAGAATCGAAACTAGTCATGACACAGACACAAGTAGTAATGGCACTGAGTCATCGGCCACGATAGCCTCTCTATCCTATGCCACCTCCCAAACCCCTTTCCTCTACCCCCCAGCTGGTTTCATCTCCCAACAGGTTTTGGCAACACTGGTATTACCCAACCTATCGTTGGAAATCCGAATTTCGTACCTCATTCCCCCTACAGGAATAGGAGCCACCCACGTTATTGCCATAGGATTGAAGCCCCTCAGTCCCGAGGAGGCCCCACTCATCCAAGAAACGGTCGAAATACCTCTGTAAAGAAAATTACCATTGCAAAACTGGTGATTATGACTAAGAAAACCGATAAGGGAGGAAAGAGGATGGTGACCCCCACCATTCAACGAGAATCACTAGTTTGTGCCATATGCGACGTTATAGGTCACCCTACCCATATTTTTCTAGAAATGGATGAATTAAAACCACTCCTTGGATCTGAGACAGACATTGCAATGTCGTGTTCCTGTAAAAAGGAACCTACTACCAAAGGTAAAGGCAAAGCGTTGTGTACCAATCACGCATGTGCTCTCTGTAGTAACTACGGGCACCATTCCCATCATTGCCCAGAGATCCAATGATATAGGGATGCCTTACATGCCATCGAGCGATCCTATCAAGAGGATCCCCCCACCCAATTCGTCGGGGATGAACTTTGTATCATTCTGTATCTACAGGAAGAACAACGGTCACCAGAAAGACATCCATTTGTCCCTCCTCCCCCCAAACCACCATACACCAACTAGGGATAGGGGAACATAGTTACCTCATCCTCTTGAGTTATCATGCGCGTTGATTACTGCAGACAGTTTGATCAAGTCTTTGACCCAAGGTCACCTAGGCAGTAGTAATTTGTATTTAGGGAGGTACCAGGCACATCGTCCACTGCAGATGGTTTGATACGGGTCTTTGACCCAAGATCAGCTAGGAAATAGTAGCACCCATGATACTTAGAGAGTTACCAGGTAGGTAGATTCTGCAGACAGCGTGATTGGGTCTTTGACCGAAGATCACCTAGGCAGCAGTAACACCCATGATACTCAGGGAGTTACCAGGTAGGTAGATTCTACAGATGGCTTGATTAGGTCTTCGACCCTAGATCTCATAGGAAGTAGTAACAACTAGGTTTTTAGGTCCCTATATTACCATTATAGTCCCTTATTGTTATTAGTGTAACCCCCTTATTGTTATTATTGTACCCTTGTAACCCCCATTTTGTTATTATTGTGTCCTTAAATTATTAGGTCGGTTAGGATTACATTATGGCCACATCGACTCCTATATATAGAAAGGAGGTTTTGTAAATTGTATCATCCAAAAATTGTTCATTTATGTAATGTATTGGAGGTTTCCCCCTCGAAGTGGCTTATTTCTAAGGTGTCGATATCTCTTTTCTTCTATTTTTGGAGCTGGTTACACAACATTTGGTATCAGAGCTTTGGATTCTAGGGTTTCGCTGCTCCAAACAGGTTATTGTGGCATTTTTGATATAAATTTTTTATACAAAGTTTCAGAAGCTGAAATTTTTAGGGTGTGAAGCCGAAATCCTGAGGAAGATCCTCTAAAAATTTCAGAGCTTGGTTCGCAATATTTTTGTAGATATGATCTGTGGAAGTTAGGTCTTTTTTCAAGCTCCTAAATAGGTCATCGTGGAATTTGCGCTATAACTTTTTATCTACCAAGGTTCAGAATCTGAAATTTTTAGGGTGCGAATCTGAAATCCTAAGGAAACTTTTCAAAAAATTTCAGAGCTTGATTCGCAATATTTTTGGAGATATGATATGTGGAAGGTGGTGCTTTTTCAGGCTCTCGAATTTCATCTCAAAGAGGTGATCGTGAGAAAATTTCAGTAACTCTTTCTCTGAGCATTAGATTGGAGTGTCATAAAAAGTTGTTACAAGTAAACAGACTGCAGTTTCTTGGCTATCAATTTTAGAGGCGAAGGACGAAACAATGACATGTGGAAAGTCGTACAAGTTTTCTCTACGGAACTAGTCCATAATTAGGTCATTGTGGGAGATTGGACATAACTTTGTCTTGGAGAATCCAAATCAGTTCAGACCTATGGCATTCAAAAGAGAATTCAGAGGGCTACTTCGGTGATGAATTTCAGATATTGAAGAGCTGCAATCACAGAGATAATCAAATTTCAATATCGAGCTCCTCAAAAGCAAGAAAAAGGTGTGTATTTTTTTCCGAATTATAAGTCTTGTTTGAAAAATCAATTTGAATTGATTCCAAGGGCATATTGTAGAATATATATCGGTATTGGGTTCTAAAAAATGCCCCGTAAAAATAATTCAACACCCATTAAGCCTTCAGAAGGCTCTACTATGACTCATGAAGATGAAGAATTGCAACATGATCTATCAAAATTACAAGAGCAAGTGCAACAAATTTCACTCTCGCAAAGAGCAACAAAAAAATGAAATGGAAGTTTTGAAGAAAGGCGTGGAAGCTAAGATGGATGGTGTGCAAGCTAAGATGGATGGCATGGAGGCTGGCATGGAATCTAAGATGGATGACATGGAAGCTAAGATCGATGAGAAAATGGAAAACATGAAGAATTTTCTAAAAGCAGACATGGAAGGTTTAACAAAGTTGATACAAGAAAGGTTTCCTAATGGTGAAAAGATAGTAGAAGAACCTCATGATGAGAACAAAATAAATGTTAATCGTGATTTCATAAACTCTAATGTTGGCGGGAAGAACCACCATATTCCAAAATGGATATGAGGAAGTTTGATGGAAAGGATCCTGTAACATGGATACTACAGATGGAGCAATATTTTGATCTCCATAATGTGCAAAACACACAAAAGATACGCATTGCAACTTTACATTTAGAACAAAATACATTTGTATGGTATCGATGGCTTTGCTCCCGTAAAAAAATTGTCACTTGGTCAATTTTTACGGAAGAAATGATAGCACATTATGAGGATACAAAGAACAACACCTTATTTAGCCAATTGATAAATCTCAAACAAAAGGGTTTAGTGGGGCAGCACATTGAGGACTTCCAAAAATTGAATATAAGGGTAACTGATATTCCAGAGGGACATAGGATTGATCTCTTCCTAGGCACTTTAAAGGATAACATCCAACATGAAGTTCGCGTTTTGGAACCTGATTCATTGGAGAAGGCATTCAGGTTGGCAAGAAAAATTGAATGTAAAATTATGGCGACAAGGAAGCCTACCACTCACTTCTATAAAGAAGGAAGTGTTTCTATGCCTAGATTTCCACAACCTACAAGGTTGACATCACAACAATTGGAAGAAAAAAGAGCAAAAGGGCTTTGCTATAGTTGTGATAGAAAATACACTAAAGGTCATAAGTGTGCTGAGAAGAAATTATTTTACATAGATTGTGAAGAGGAAGAACAAAATGAACAAGAAGAGGATATACACCAGGAACCAGCCCTAGAAGAGGAAGAAATGAATCTGACCATATCGTGTAATGCACTGGCAGGAATTACCACTCCTCAAACTCTCAAGATAGAAGGACATATCAAGAAGAAAAAGGTAATAGTGTTGATTGATTCAGGTAGCACCCATAATTTTATTCATTGTAAGGTATCCAAGGAATTAAATTGTTTCCTATACCCAGCACCAGAATGTCAAGTGATGGTGGCAAATGGAGGAACTATAAATTGCTCTGGAAAATGCCATAATATCAAGCTAACCATGGGGGAATATGTATTGACTAGTCCAATGCTTGCCATTCCTATGGGAGGTGCTGATGTTGTACTAGGAGTACAATGGCTACAATCTTTGGGGACGGTAGCTTTTAATTTTCAAGAACTTTTCTTGAAATTTTTTTCAGAAGGAAAGGAAGTCGAATTACGGGGTATTGCGGGGAAGCCAGGAAGGATAATAAGCTCTAATGTCATGACAAAGCTTCTAAAGAAAGAACAACGAGGCGTAATTGCACAATTATACTCACTAGAAGTTCCAACATCAAAATCATCTATTTCTGCAGATCTCCAACAAGTCTTGGACAATCATTCCAAGGTGTTTGAAACTCCCAAAGGACTCCCACCTATTCGTGATCATGATCATGCTATTCATTTGATTCCAGGAAGTGTTCCTCCAAACATCGGGCCTTATAGATATCCTTACTTCCAAAAGAGCGAAATTGAACGTATGATTGTAGAAATGTTAGAGGCGGGTATAATTCAACCTAGTCAAAGTTCTTTCTTTGCTCTTGTAGTATTGGTACACAAGAAGGATGGATCATGGTGAATGTGTCTGGATTATAGGGAGCTCAATAAGCTCACCATTAAAGATAAATTTCCCATTCCTGTGATTGATGAATTATTGGATGAATTACATGGAGCAATTTATTTTACCAAGTTGGATCTTCCTTCAGGATATCATCAAATTAGAATGAAGACTGAAGATATTCCAAAAACAGCATTTCGAACTCATGAGGGTCATTATGAATTTTTGGTCATGCCTTTTGGCCTTACCAATGCACCTTCTACATTTTCAAGGGTTGATGAATTCCATTTTCAAACCCTTCCTTAGAAAATTTGTGCTAGTATTTTTTGATGATATACTAATCTACAGCAGGTCTTGGAAGGATCATGTTGAACATGTTGACAGGGTGCTCAAACTATTGCCGGAGAAACAATTATATGCAAAAAAATCCAAATGTTTCTTTGGAGTACAAGAGGTGGAATATCTGGGTCATATTGTATCTCACGAGGGTGTTAAAGTAGACCCTAAAAAAATTAAAGCCATTAAGGAATGGAAAGTCCCCACAACCATAAAGAAGTTGCGAGGATTTCTCGGGTTAACAGGGTATTATCGCAAGTTTGTTAAGAATTATGGGAGAATAGCAGCACCTCTAACAAAATTATTGAAGAAAGATGCATTTTCATGGACTCCTGAAGCAACTAAGGCCTTTGAACATTTTAAAGAGGCAATGTGCCTAGCACCGGTCTTAGCTACGCCAGACTTCACAAAAACCTTTATTGTGGAATGTGATGCCTCAGGAAATGGAATTGGTGCAGTTTTAATGCAGGAAGGAAGACCCATTGCTTTTGAAAGTTTTCCAATCAAAGGAAAGTATTTACAGAAACCTATTTATGAGAAGGAAATGTTAGCAATACTGCATGCACTAAAGAAATGGAGAACTTACCTAATGGGAAGACACTTCAAGGTAAAAACTTATCATGATAGTCTTAAACACTTTTTGGAACAAAGACTATCTTCAGAAGAGCAACAAAAATGGGTCACAAAGATGTTGGGTTATGGCTTTGAAATAATATACAAAAAAGGAAAGCTTAATGTTGTTGCAGATGCACTCTCAAGAAAGAATGAAGAGGTGGAAGCATTGCTTTGTGCCATTTCTATTATCCAACCAGATTGGATAACCGAAGCGAGAGATGAATGGAAGAAGGACAAAGATGTATGGGCACTCATTCAAAAGTTGCAGCAAGATGCTAGTACATATAATACATTTAGTTGGAAAAATGAATCCTTATGGTACAAAGATCGCTTATATCTTTGTAAGAATTCCTAGCTAAAACAAAATATTATTCTGGAATTGCACACTTCTCCTTTAGGAGGACACTCAGGATTTTTAAAGACTTATCATAGGGTGAAGAAAGAATTTTTTTGGGATGGCCTTAAATATGATATTCAAAAGTTTGTGGCAGAATGTTTGGTTTGCCAGTAGAATAAAGTTGAGACAATTAAGACCCCGGGACTTCTACAACCTTTATCCATTGCAGGTCAACGTTGGGGGGAGATTTCAATGGATTTTATCACAAGTTTACCTCAGTCCGAAGGAAAGAGTGTCATCATGGTCGTAGTGTAGAAATTTGCTGAATAATTATTAATTATCCACCGAGACTATCATGATCACATACAATTCGAATTTATATGCAACACATAATCTCTTCCACTCAGATCATCACACATGCGGAAATAAAATCGAGCGATAACACATCAAATCATCATACACATTAACACAGTATGTATGGGGAAAGATTATAGCTGAAAACCCTGCAGCTATTGTGTATATTATAATGGAGAAATCATGTAACAACTCAGTACAATACTCCTCACAAGTACTCAGTACTATCTCATGAAGCTACACACAAACTAGCTCAGTTTTGAACAGGTTACTGGTTCAAAACTCACCGCCAATTGCCTTGCCTCTATTGTGCAATCATGGCCTGTCTATATAGAGATCCAAGGTTCGAATCTCCTTGGCTTGACAGTGCAATCATCATGGGAAATTCCTCCAAGTGTGGTGCAAATCTCATGCACAACTGATGTCGCCACTGATAGCTAACTCAACCCTTTCATCTACCTCTTTCACTGGTCTCCACTGAACTGATCATGCACTGTAGTGAACTGATGTGTTCTTGAGTTGAATAATGAGTTACTAATTAATGAATTAAACAATATTTAATTCACTCCACTCATAACTAATTGATTAGCTAGTTAAACTAATCTCAACTAGTTCAACTAAAATAAACAGAACACAACTCCACTATCTGTCTCATTAACTCCACCAAACTTCTGCCACTGAAGTCCTAACTGAAGTCAACCATGCATGATTCCATCAAACCCTTGGGAATAGCGTAATTCCTCTGTCAGATGCATGAGCCACTTCCAAGGCTCGAACTGAAGTGCTCCAAGAGAGTAAACTGTTGTTTATAGTCCAAATATTAATAGTCTAAAAATAGAGGTCCATCTATTTTTACCAAATTGACCAATCATCCATAAATAGAATCTTGCAACTCATATACCATGATCCCTATGTCTAAAAATAGACATAGTATAAAAATAGACTTTGCGCCAAAAATAGCCTGCGGGCCCACTTAGTGAAGGCGACTTCATTTCACTGAGCTCCATCATCTTGCTGCATTTTCAACACTCCCTCTCAACAAGATATGGATTATCTGCAACCCCTATCCTGCCTCTGTGGTATTCGAATTTTCTCTCGGTGAGCGCCTTCGTCAAGATGTCAGCATCCTGATCCTCCGTGGGAATATATGAAAGTAACATGATTCTCCACTGCACACAATCTCTGATATGATGGTACCTGATGTCGATGTGTTTGGATCTATCATGAAATACTGGATTAGCCGAGAGTTCAATGCAACTCGGTTATCACAATAAATCACCGTGGGCTCCAAATGCAACCCGAACAACTCGACCAGATCTTCCTCATCCAAATAGCCTCGCATGCTCTGCCAGCTACCATGTACTCCTGGGCCGTCGAACCGAAAAGCCACGGATCTCTGCTTCCTGCTGTACCAGGAAACTGCTGTCGACCCAATGCTGAAAACTCCTCCAGATGTGCTCTTCCGGTCCGTTGGGCTCCCTGCCCAATCTGCATCAGTGAAGCCAGAAAGCTTCGCTCCATCCTCCCGTCTGTACCATAGACCATATCCCGATGTGCCTCTAATATAAGCGCAATACATGCTTGCCTTCCTTCCAAAAGAGCTTGGTAGGCTTAACCATAGCTTGCGAAAGCTGGTTAACTGCATAGCATATATCGGGTCGTGTATTGACCAGATACATAAGTGACCCCACCAACTGTCGATAGACAATGGCATCCACTACCTCCGCTGAAGTAGCATCCTCCTTCCTCCAACCACCAGGAAGAGGAGTGTCAACAGGCTTGCAGCCTTGCATGTTGAACCTCTCCAGAATCTCCCGGGCATACTTGCCCCGAGAAACAAACAGTCCTCCACTGCGCTGCCAAATCTCCAATCCCAGGAAATAATGAAGGATGCCCAGGTCCTTCATCTCAAACTCTCATGCAAGATCCTCCTTGCATGAAAGTATCAACTGCTCGTCGCCAGTCAAAATCAGATCATCTACATACAGTACGATGATCAACAGCTTCCCCTCCACCACAATCTGGTACAGGTTTGGATCCGCCTCACTCTTGGAGAATCCAAGCCCGGTGAAGTAGCTGTCTATCCGAGTGTACCAATCACGAGGTGCTTGCTTCAGCCCATACAGTGCTCTCTTGAGTCGGCACACATGCGACTCACTGCTGAAGATCTCAAAACCTTCAGGCTGCTCTATGTACACCTCTTCCTCAATAACTCCATTGAGGAACGCAGTCTTCACATCCATCTGATGAATGTGCCACCCCATCTGCGCTGAGAGAGCAAGGATCGTCCTTATGGAAGAGTACCTTGCGACAGGTGCAAAGGTCTCCTCATAATCGATCCCCTCGATCTGTGAAAAGCCACGGGCGACAAATCTCGCCTTGTACTTCTCCACACTCTCGTCAGCTACCCGCTTCACCTTGTAGATCCATCGCGAACCCAACACTGATTTCCCAACCGGTCTTGGGACAATCTCCCATGCACTGTTCCTGATGATCGAATCATATTCTTCGATCATGGCATCAACCCATGCAGGTTCCTCCACAGCTTCCTCAAAAGAGGATGGCTCCGTCACAACACATTGACCCACAAGAGCCATGTATCCAGTGTACCGATCCGGTGACTGTCTCTGTCTGCGCTGTGTTGTAGGTGGTCCTACAACCTTCTCTGCATCCTGAGCCAGTCGCTCAGCTTCTGTAGTGCGCATGCGCCCTCTGATGGTTGGCGCTGCATGGGTGGTTTCTTCCACCTCCTAAACCTCCTCTTGTGGCTGATCCACATCCGGAAGCTCCTCCTTAGGAACTAACAGCTCCTCATCTGCATGCAAGTGTAGCTCCCTCTCAAGCGAACACTGCATGGCTTTCTCCTCCCGAAATTTTATATCCCGTCGCACAACAGTCTTGCGACTGTCTGACAAATACACCCGGTATTTGTGAGGTGTATCAGTGTACCCCACAAATATTCCAACCTCAGCAGTTGGATCCAGCTTCCTTCTCGCATCCTTCGTCACATGCATGTAGATAGGAGAACCAAAAATCCACAAATGGGAAATATCAGGCCTCTTGCCAGAATAAGCCTCCTCCGGTGTACTCATGCCAAGAACCTTGTGAGGACAACGGTTTTGCACATACACTGCTGTATTGCATGCCTCAGCCCACAAGTGAAGGGGTAGGCCCTGATCATGCAACATCGCCCGTGTAGCACCCACGATCATTCTGTTCTTCCGCTCAGCCACCCCGTTCTGCTGTGGGTTATGGGGTGTGATAAGCTCTCTCTGAATCCCTTTTGCACTGCAGAACTCCTTGAATTCAACCGAGATGAATTCACCACCGTTATCACTCCTTAGAGCAATCACCTTCTTCCCCGACTCCTTCTCGACCAGTGCTTTAAACTCATAGAACTTCGCGAATGTATCGCTCTTCTTCTGCATGAAGAAGATCCAGCACTTTCGAGAGAAATCATCAACAAAGATCACATAATACCCGTGCTTTGTTGTCGAAGCAACTGAGAAAGGACCACACACGTCTGTGTGAACTCTCTCAAGGATCGTCGTGGCGCGACTATCCTTCTCGTGAAAGGTGGCTTTCACATACTTCCCTAAAGTACACCCCTTGCACTGATCTGACTGCGCAAGGGTGCCCTTAGGAAGTCCAGTAGAAATCTGCTGCAGAATCTTCAAAGCTTCATGGTGAAGGTGGCCCAATCTCCTGTGCCACAGTTCGCCCTCATCATCCCGGCTCACCACTTCTCCCGCCTTGCATGCCATAGCTGCGCAGTCATCTACCTGCAACTGATAAAGGTTCTGAGTTCGAACCCCTATCTTCCGAGTCTCTCCAGTAGTCTTACTGCGCAGGAAGGCTTTTCCTTCGCTGAAGACCACATCATACCCCTTATCCTCCAACATCGCTACTGAAATCAGGTTCTTCTTCAATCCAGGTACATGCATGACATCCTTCAATACAAAGGGTTTACCAGACTCCTTCTGAAAGGATATGGTACCGATACCAGTCGCACTGTATCTACCATCATCGCCCATCTCGATGTGCACACCCAAATCTTTGTCCTCCAGATCTGAGAACAAATCCCGATCTCCCGTCATATGAAATGACGCACCGCTATCCAAGAACCACACCGATCCCAACACACTTGAAACCAAGCATGAGATCAGTGAAAAGTCAAGCTCGAACTGTGAAGCCAAAGCTTCTCCATCTGCAGATCTTCCCGCTTGCTTGTTCTTCTTCTTCTTTGGACAATTGGTAGCATAATGTCCGTGATCATGGCAATGAAAACACTTCACTTTCGCCATATCCTGCTTCTTGCCCTTTGCACTGGAATGAGAAGTTTTCTTACCCTTCCCCTTCTTTGCTTTGGCAACCAAAGTGCAATTTTCTTCATCAACTCCCTTTGATGAAGATCCATCCCGAGTAGTCCTCCTTATCTCCTCCTGCATGAGATCCGCCCAAAGGCGCTCCCATCCCGGCAGCTTCTCCCGACCATTGACACTATCTTGATATGAGTGCTAAGCCTTCGGAAGACCAAGGAGAGCCAGTTCGACCATGTCCTCATCTTCGACAGTCACCCCCACACTTCCCAGCTCATCTCTGCATTGAGTGAACTTCGTGAGGTATTTGGCGATACTGTCGCCTTTCTCCATCTTGATGTTCCCGAGCTTATCTTTGAGCGCCAGCTTCCTTTGGTCACTCTTACTCTGGAATAGATCTGTCAAAGCTTTCCACATTAAATATGGAGAAGCCTTTCCATGCAGGCTAGATACAATATGATCCTTGACGCCCTCCAACAGGATCCTTCGACATTTCACCATCTTCTTTTGCCATGCTTCGACTTCAGCAGGATCAGTGGGCCTTTGGACATCCGCATCCACGAACTCCTTTAGTCCATTATCTTCTAATACTGCCTCCATGCGATCCTTCCATGCAACATAATTCGAACTGCCTTCAAGAGCATATTCGAGTCGCAAACCGTTGAAAGACATTTTCAACACCGGCACCAAGAAAACAAAACTGCTGCAAAATTCGAATTCCACCTCAAAGCTTAACCGCTCTAGATCTGTGAGAACAAATTATTTCTAGCACAGAGATCGACTGCAAGGGGAATTTACCAGACCTTTCACTTTCTAAAGAAAGATGAATTCGGAGGCTACCTGGCCCGCATGCAGACTCTATCTACCGAAATAAGTTTGTAATCACTGTGATGATCAATCTCTGCTTCAATAGCTCTGATACCATGTAGAAATTTGCTGAATAATGATTAATTATCCACCGAGACTATCCTGATCACATACAATTCAAATTTATATGCAACACATAATCTCTTCCACTCAGATCATCACACATGTGGAAATAAAATCAAGCGATAACACATCAAATCATCATACACATTAACACAGTATGTATGGGGAAAGCTTATAGCTGAAAACCCCGCAGCTATTGTGTATATTATATTGGAGAAATCATGTAACAACTTAGTACAATACTCCCCACAAGTACTTAGTACTATCTCATGAAGTTACACACAATCTAGCTCAGTTTTGAACAGGTTACTGGTTCAAAACTCACCGCCAATTGCCTTGCCTCTATTGCGCAATCTAGGCCTGTCTATATAGATATCCAAGGTTCGAATCTCCTTGGCTTGACAGCGCAATCATCATCGGAAATTCCTCCAAGTGTGGTGCAAATCTCATGCACAACTGATGTCGCCACTGATAGCTAACTCCACCCTTTCATCTACCTCTTTCACTGGTCTCCACTGAACTGATCATGCACTGTAGTGAACTGATGTGTTCTTGAGTTGAATAATGAGTTACTAATTAATGAATTAAATAATATTTAATTCACTCCACTCATAACTAATTGATTAGCTAGTTAAACTAATCTCAACTAGTTCAACCAAAATAAACAGAACACAACTCCACTAGCTGTCCCATTAACTCCTCCAAACTTCTGCCACTGAAGTCCAACTGAAGTCAACCATGCATGATGCCATCAAACCCTTGGGAACCACATGATTCCTCTGTCAGATGCATGAGCCACTTCTGTAGCTCGAACTGAAGTGCTCCAAGAGAGTAAATTGTTGTTTAGAGTCCAAATATTATTAAGGGTAAATAATATTTGACTTCCCTATTTTTAGGATAGGCAGTCTAAAAATAGACATCGACCTATCGACCTATAGGTCACAAAAATAGAGGTCCATCTATTTTTACCAACATGGCCAATACTCCAAGAATAACATATTGCAACCCCTGGACCATGCTCCATATGTCTAAAAATAGACATAGTCTAAAAATAGACTTTGCGCTAGAATTTGCATGCGGGCCCACTTAGTGAAGGTGATTTCATTTCACTAAGCTCCATCATCTTGCTGCATTCTCAACAGGTAGTTGATAGACTTACCAAGTACGCACACTTTTGTGCATTATCTCATCCATTTAAAGCAAGTACAGTTGCTACGACATTTATGGATAGAATTCAAAAGCTACATGGAAGCCCAAGGGTTATTGTGAGTGACAGAGATCCCAATTTTACTGGAAATTTTTGGACAGAGTTATTTTCTCGTTTGGGTACTCAATTAGCTCATAGCTCATCCTATCATCCTCAATCTGATGGTCAAACTGAGATATTAAATAAATGTTTGGAAGGATATCTTCGTTGTTTTGTATTTGATAAACAAGCACAATGGGTCAAGTGGTTACCTCTCGCTGAATGGTGGTATAACACTTCCTTCCATACTATAGCAAAGATGACCCCATTTATGGCACTTTATGGATATCATCCACCATCTATCACATCATCTTTAAGGGAAAATTCTAAGGTTCAAGGAGTGGAAGATCACATCGAGCATCAGCAAGAAGTTCTCCAACTCTTAAAGGATAACCTAAATTTGGCACAAAATCGAATGAAACAACAGGCAGATCAACATCGCAGCGAGAGAATTTTTGATGTAGGAGATTGGGTATTTTTACGGCTACAACCATATAAACAAATGTCCCTCAAGCAAGCTAAGAAGGATAATAAACTATCGCCAAAGTACTATGGTCCTTACAAGGTGTTGCAAAAGATTGGTACTATGGCATACAAATTGGAGCTTCCTGCTTCTTCGCGAGTACATCCAGTTTTCCATGTTTCATGCTTAAAGAAGGTTATAGGTGAAAATCTTCCAGTTCAAACAATATTGCCAGAACTTGATGAGGAAGGAAAAATCATATTGGAACCAGAAGCGGTCATGGAAACAAGAACTCGACAACTACGGAATCGATCAATTTCAGAGTATCTCATCAAGTGGAAGAACTTACCTACTGAAGATTCTACATGGGAGGATGAGAATTTTATACAGAAGCACCCAGAGCTACTCAAGCGTTGAGGACAACACTTTTTTAAAGGAGAGGGGCATGTTAGGTCCCTATATTACTAGTATAGTCCCTTATTGTTGTTAGTGTAACCCCCTTATTGTTATTATTGTACCCTTGTAACCCCCATTTTGTTATTATTGTGCCCTCAAATTATTATTGTTAGGTCGGCTAGGATTACATTGTGGCCCACTAGGATTACATTATGGCCCCATGGACTCCTATATATAGAAAGGAGGTTTTTAAAATTGTATCATCCAAGAATTGTTCATTTATGTAATGTATTGGAGGTTGCCCCCTCGAAGTGGCTTATTTCTAAGGCATTGATATCTCTTTTCTTCTATTTTTGGAGCTGGTTACACAACATAGGTAGGTAGATTCTACAGACGGCTTGATTGGGTCTTTGACCCAAGATCGCCTAGGCAGTAGTATTACCATGCACATCAACCCTGCAGACAGTTTGTTGGGCATGTTTCCCAAGGTCATCTAAGCAGCAGTAGTACTGTGCATGTCGATTCTGCAGACGGTTCAATTGGGTATTTTTCCCAAGGATACTTAGGTAGCAGTAATCAATACCCTGGATACTCATACGATTCTACTCAGAACGTATCACAACCTAGCTATCCTGAAAGTTACCCCAGCACTCATATACCAACCAGGGACAAGGGAACTGATATCCCCCATTCCCTACACAGAATCGACCACTGGCACAACGTAATGCGTCGGTCAATCTAGTGCAACCCTCCCTACGCTCATCAACAACCATACAACCAGGAGAATTATGACAATCCTCCAAATGCTGCAAAAAGAACCCGAGGAACAAACAAAAGGAAGATCCTAGACAACGGGCAGTAACCAGAAATGCCCCCCTGATCTCAGTCTGGGGGAAACCCCAACTTAAATCAAAACTAGGAGCCAAGTAACAACTCCCAAGGGAAAACTGGAGATTAGAGTATCTCATCATCAGACCAAAAGCGACACTGTGATCAACAATCCAGAATGCTCAAAGGCGATGCCACACATTCATACTCCCAAAAAAAAAAAAAATTCTAACGCATGCACGTATGCCCTCTCTCATCTTCTTTTTTAAATCTCATGATTTCCAGTAAATTTTGATAAAGAAGATACTTTCACTTGAGGTAGATGTTTTTGCAAGAAAATCTCGCAAACCATCCACAACGTTATCTCCTGAAAGTTCGAAAGCAGGTATCATTCTAACCCTAGCATGATAGAGTCTCAGAAAACTCTGCATATCTTGACATTTTTTTTCCACCAGAAATAAACCATAGGGTCCTCATATCCGACAATTTTTATCATCACCTCACCCCACACATGATAAACATTTGCATTGGTCGGTAGAGCCTCCCTTCCATGGCGCTCATTACCCATAGTAGACCATATATCACAACATAAGTGACACCATGACCATACCACTTTAATCTGGGAAGCACCTCATGCCCATCCATTCACCATGCATAAGATTAAGTTTACCATAGAAGCTAACCCCCCTTCCTAGATGACCAAGTTGTACAAACAAATCAAGAGCACACCACCGCACCTCGCATTTGGCCCACCATACCTCCACTAGCATAATCCCATCTATGATACTTTCTCATCCACTTCATCAAACCTGCACATGAGACCAACCAATGGGACCCCCACCCTCAGCAAACAACCTTCCTCACACCATCAGTGAGCGAACACTTTCATGTTTTGGGGTACCTATCTCTGTGTTTTGTATAAACCAAACCCCATTATTTTATTCTTTTGGTAATTGTAAAAAACCCCGAACGATGCACTACGTCCTTCACCCTCTCATTTCATCTTTTCTCCCATGGTAGCAGTCCCCTAACACCCTTAGTCGGAGTATTATACCCCCCACGCACATGCCATCATGACATTCATAGCCGGTTTACACCCGCCCTGGAAGTCCTACCGACTCTAGGGATTTCCCCATCAGAAATAACTATGACTGCCGCCAAGCTACTTATGTATACTCCGATCTCGGGCCACTGAATCCCCATCATCAATTTTCAATCATCCCTTTCCTGCATGCCTATGTTAAACCCATCACACCAAAGTCCTTGAACCCTTATGAGAACAACCCCTCGTTCAGTTTAGGCTTCCCTTTTGTCGACATCAACCCCTATATTCCAAAAACAAAGCAGTACCTTGGATCACCCATCCCTATTCAAGGGGCATCCTCGGGTGGCAATGTGGGAGACACCATTTTCCACAGATGTCATCAATCCTCCTAACATTCGACTTCAACAAAAGCTTTTATGTCACAATGGTATCGTACCTTACAACCATTGTACTTTGATCAAATCCGTCGAAGACCCGTGCCTCCATAAGCGTCTCTATCAACAATGCTTACATGGGAAGGTCCTAGCCAACACCTATGTGTACAATGCACAGTTATATTTCATACCAATTTTATGCATATGGGTACGATATTCTACCTATTTTCAAAGAAAAAACTTCCCCGAGGGCGTCAGCAGTCGTCGTCAGTAACCGCCAACATCACTACCATATCAGTGATACAGACAGAACATATATCTGTCAAATAGATTTGTTTAACTAGCACAACATCACAGGCATGGGACATGCCCGCCTCATTGAAATTTGTATATGTATTGTAAATTGTATTTTCTTACAAGGATCCCTTAGGGCATGGTCATTATTGGAAATGATGCAGGGTGTTTTCAATTCCAATCTTCACGCAGAACTCTCTCTCTCTCTCTCTCTACGCATGATACAGAAAATAAAATATAATGTATTTCATCTATATAGTTCTTCCTAGACCTCAAACATTAGGGGGAAACTGTTAACACTCGAAAATCGTACTTCAGAAGAAGACATTAATTAATGTCAGGTAAAAGGATTGACAGGGCTGGAAGACATTACAGAATCTAGAAAGTATTTAAAAATATCTAAGGTCTGAGGAAAATCAAATTTGAACTTATCCTAAATGCTATTTTAGCGCATAATCCTTCATGAAGAGTTCCTTTCACACGCCTTTTTTCCCAATATGCATGCAATTCTAGGAGTAATGTCACTATCCTTGACCACATAAAGCAATGGACAAGTGATTCCTTACTTGTAGCCGCCTAAGGACAGCCACCAATGCCTCCTTAGACACTATATGAGCACATAATGGAATATTTGGAGCACACAAAGGAATCATACCCCTCTCTTGGGTCACCATCCTCCATGTACCAAGAGAGGAAAGGGAGGATTTGAAATCTTCTATATAAGACCACCATGAGATGAAGAATTTGAGAACACATTGTTATGTTGGCCAGAATTGCCCAAGCAATACTAGCAGTGTGTGAGACGGAGCTGAAGATAGAGGGGACTCAATTGTTGGCCACCCAACAAGTTCAATCCAACATAGTAGAGAGAGAGGGAGACTGCACCGAGGCAAGCTTGGGACAAAAACATCCTTGCATCGGGACCTAGAACCATTGTCTAGGGGCCCTTTGGAAAGAGGGTAAAGTTTCACTCTTATTACTACTAGCACTCAATAAGAAGGGGCCTAGGGTCACCGTTCGTATTATTGTTGTCATTTGACTCTTTTAATATCTCGTGTTTATTTGTTTAGTTTTCAGTTTATATATGCATGTTATTTCTCTATCTAGTATGCTGATTGATTCTAGCTTGTTCCATTAACTTGCTTGACTCCATTTCTTTTTCTTCCTGTTACCAATAACTTAAGTGGGTAGACCACACCCCTTAAGTTGGTGTGATTTTGTACATACGTGCACCAAACACACTACAATAGTTGTAGTTGATGTGAGAAGAATTCTTCTATAGCGATGTCTCCCCTCAATACAACCAAAACTATTAGGAAAAACGATGTTATGGATGTGTAAAATGAAGTTATGTCACATCAAACTCAATCAAGAAAAGACACAATTTAAAGGAAAAATGCTTTACAAGTAGTCAAAAGAATGCAATAGCTACTAATTTATGAAAGACTAGAATTTGAATCATAATCAAATTCTCTTGATAAAAATTTGCAGTGTTCTCATACATTGTCTTGTGTTTGAGCTTCCTTTACACCCCATTAGTCTAAGGAAACATAAAACAAGAAAATTATCATCCATAATTATGAGATTAGAAAATATATGGATTAAAAATCCTAGTAATATTTTACATCATCATCATAGGGAGTACGGTTCAAATTTGGAAACATTTATTCTCATATCACTCCTAGCTTCTCAATTCCTCATAAATATTGAGATCAAAACCCCTTTTTCTGTGAGGGTTTCACATCAAATTTTCTACTACTATATACTATGATGAATAATAGTTTAACTACTCACCAAAGAGAAATATAAGTGTGGAAATAAATTGCAAAGGGACTAGGTAAGGAGGAAAACAACCAAGCTAGTTTGGATTAGAAAGAAATCGAGATCAAAATTAGGTTGAACATGCCAATGCACTCACAATTGTGTGGTAGTGAAATTACAAGCCAATAAAATGTACAAATAATTTGGACATTAAAATGAACTTAGGGTAAAAATGTGAACTCTTCTAAAACTAGGATCCTAAAGGAAGCAATCCATCAAATTCACTAGTGTCAAGTCCGCCAAATGAATGACATGGCTAAGGTTTTACTCATGAGAAAATCCAACTTATATATGAGAGTAAGCTATGAGTAAGGTTTTGAACAACATGAAGATGCAGTGAATAGTTAAGAGAATCAAAGGTTTCAAATGGTTCTTGTAAAATGATTAGATACACAAACGTATAGATAGAGAAGCCATCATAGAAAGGGTCTATACCTACTAGACTACACCAACAAATAATAATATGTATTTATGAAGGGAATGAAATAAAATATAGATTTATAACAAAAACACATAGATAAAGGTAAACTTGACTTCTATTAATAAATCGGATGTGTTGAAACTGTAGATAATGTGAAATGAAAACAAACTCGCTTGAATGGTAGTAGCTTATCTCTGACAAGAGATCTGACGACTACGCGCATTCACAGGAGCACAATACAATGAGGCCAAAAGATCCCCTTTAAAATAAACAAATAATCAGGAAACCTTAAACATCCAAAATCCCAATTCTAAAATATGAAAAACCAAAAGGTTTGTGGCCCTAATGAGGTAATTTGGTACATCAACTTCTGAGGGTCATAAATTTTGTATATAATATATGTTTTCCATGATCGGTAGCCTATTGGAAATGACTAGCCAATAAGTAGACATTTTGACTGGGTGTGAGGAAGTGCCTATGAGTATTTACTAGGCTCTTGCCACATCATTTACGTACTGAAAATTACCCTAGAAGTTCAAGGCCCCATAAACTGCGGAAAAACTTCCAAGATGGAGAAGTGTGTGATGAGCTAGTGCCATAGGTTGACAGATAATAATATCCACCTAGATCAAATACTTAACATAAATATAGATAAAGGTGAAACAAATTCCATACCAAAGTAGGTTGTAGAGTTGAGAATCTCTCGAGAATGCCTAGGCCCTAATAGAGTTCAATTTTAAGGTTATTTGCAAGGAAAAGTGCAAGTTGATTGAGGGACACATGTAAGTTATTTAATACCACTATTAGAAAAAAAGAGACGAAAATTTATAGACATAGACAAGTGTGACATACATTCTTCATTCATATGATACCAAATAAATACAATGTTTAATGGCCATTTATTTCATCTTCCAGCCAAAAAGTCCCTTGGACACTTCATGACTCTTCATATTCACTTGGAGCATTTCACCTTCATCAAATAATCAAAATTTACATAATAATTATATTTTCAACATTTCCTTAAATAAAAAATTTCATTTTATTTGTTTTTTTACTTAAAAGTATACCAATATAGATCTATCTTAAATTCTTATCTAACATGAGCAGAGAGAGATTAAATTTCTTTAGGTGTAAACTTCTTTTCGAGTGCAAAATTTGAAAAAAAATGTTTCTCTCTATATTTCATGCTTAAATTGTATTTTTCAATGCTATATAGAATACATTGAGCACATTAAAATGATTTTTATTATTAATATATTTTTAAGTCAATATTATTTTATTGACAAAAGACATTAATTTTTTTTGTTCTTATGAATATTTTTAAATGTCACATACAAATTTTAAATTAAAAATTGGATGAATTATAGTTTTCCCTCTTGATATTTTTTATTTTAATTTTTTAATTTTCAATTACTTTTTTTTCTACATTGAATATTTTATTATATAGAACACATAAATATTTTATTTTAACATTCTCTCTCTCTCTCTCTCTCTATATATATATATATATATAATAGTTAACATAGATTTTGAACTAGTTTATTTAAATCTTTAGTTGAAATATTTTTGAGAAATATAAGGTTTAAAATTTTGTACTTCTAATTACTTTACCTCATTTTATGGTTGATATGAAATTATATTACTTCATATTGACAACTTAGTAAACATGCATAACATATTTATTTTTGTTTTTTATTATAACAGATATTGCTTTTCTATTTAGATAATATTTTGTTTTTATTTTGAGAGGGACATGTTCAACACTAACAGAATTACACATCATCCTAATACTATGTTGTAGAATAAATCTCTTGGCTGAAAAATTATATTACTTCATATAGACAGCGCATTAAACATGCATAGTACATTTATTTTTGTTTTTTATTATATTATCTCATATTGACAACTCATTAAACAATTATATTACCTCGTATCCAAAGCTCATTAAACATGCATAGTACATTAAATTTTGTTTTATATTAAATTATCTCATATAGACAACTCATTAAACATGAATAGCATATTTAATTTTGTTTTTATTACATTATTTTCTATGGACAACTCAGACAACTCATTAAATATAGATAACATATTTAATTTTGTTTTTTATTATATTATCTTATATAGACAACTCATTAAACATGCATAACATTTTTTATTTATTTATTATAACCATGTTATTTGTTTATATTCGGAAAATATTTTTTTATTTTATTTTGAAAAGACACATGTCAACTACATATTGAACTCACACTATGTTACAAAAATAGCATCTAGGCTGAATAGTATTTTAAGAAATAATATTTTAATAATATTTTAGTATATAATATTTTAAATTTTCATTGATAGAAAATTTCGCTCTCAATTGACTAATTGGATGTACTATGATAAACCACGATTTTTTCGGAGATTTTCCTTTGAGTCAGAATGCTTCCGTATCAATTTCATGATTCTATTTCTATGGCGCTGAAAGTTCGCTTGGCCCCTTGCTGACGGCGAAACTCTGAAAGATAACCGTGGGCTTATATTCTGCATTCTCGTAGCATAGATGACCCGATTTTGGCCATGTCATCGACGTGGACAAAACTGTTACATGTTCCGATTTTTCCGAGCCGGTTGCCAGAGAGTTTTACGGAGTAAACGTTAACACCAAAATCTCGTCATGGACCACCTGTTGTTAAAGAGTGGCCACTTATTCTTTCCGTCCACCAAACACCAAACTGCCAAACACGAAACTGTCTACACTGGAGTGATTAGAATCTGGTTAAAAAAATAAAAAAATTTGGTAGTAGCTTTAGAATTATATTTTTGTTTTTTTTAAATGGAAATGGATTTAACACTGTCAAAAAAATTTGGGCACTTAAAATTTTCAAGTTTGACATCTGTAACCTAAATTTATACAAATTCTTGTTAAATATCTATAACCTAAATTTATAAAAATTATGGCCAGATTTTATAGAAATCTTAGTAAAGTTTCTATAATTTTTAGAACAAATTTGCAAACTGATTAGACTGTTGCCAACCGGAATCATGCAACAATGAGATATTTAACTGTAATATATTTTGAAACATATATTTTGATTGTGAAATATGTGAGAGCTAGCAATATATATTTCAAGGTATTTTGAAACATAGAAGTTGATTGCAATTTGGAATGTGATGTGTTCAAAAATGTCAGAGAAAATTATGAGAATATGTTAGAATCTATTTCTTGGCATTATAATCTTATAAACTATTTTAATCTAGTAATATTAAAATATTATTTCATTTCATATATAAATTAATGGTGATTTACTCGGTTGTTGGTTATGGCTTGTCACAGTATTCGTTTCGATTTGTCAGGATATACATGTTCCCAAAATAAGATTCCATGACTCTAGCTCGGAGAAATAATCCATCCGGATATCATGCATGGGGGGTCAGCTTGTGGGGGAGCAATTACAACCATCGTTTTCAGTGTCTGCACTCAATTATTTCAACCGTGAAAGGCTTTGTGCTCTAGATAGTTTGGTAGGGGCTGAACCCTATCTGCTCAACAGTGAAAAAATGTGTACCTAATAGATCCTTTTATTCAAAATAGCTCGGTAGGGCCTGCACATATCCCTTCAACTGTGAAAAATGTTTACATCAAGCCTTGTCAGGCATTAGTCGATTCCTCGAGAAAGCTCTTTATATTCAAAATATTTTGGTAGGCAGCAGTCTAATTGTTACAAGTTTAAGTTTTTGTTTTTTTTGTTTTTTTCTTTTTTTTTCTAAGTTAAAATTTAAGAGTGATTATTTCCTATTTTATATTAGTTGTGTAATATGTAGAAATTAATTATCGTCTATATTTTAGTGGTGTAATTTGCAGAAATTAAATGTTTCAAATTATTTTTTAAGTTTAAATTTATTTATACATTCAACAACTCCATAGGAAAGTGTTCTATATGGTGGGTGGATTGGGTGGATAAAGTTCAGAGTTTAATAGTGTATTTAGTACTTTGTTAATTTTAGTGGATATAATTTAGAGATTTGGAGAGGATTGTTAATTTTCAGTAAACTCAAATTTTATTTATACAATTTATATATTTATTTTTAGAATGTAAAATAAATTATATGAATTATATTATCCTAAAATAATCTCATTATTTTTAGAAAAAAATGTCCTTCGACAGTAATTTTATAACTTTTTCTTCTGTTTGTTGTGAGACTAATGAATAATAACATGCGATATTAGGAATATGATTTCTGTGATCCATAAATTAATTATCAAATCTTTCGGTGAAAATTACAATAGAGAATTTTGTGTCGACGCGTTTCGAACCAGCCAGTATACGAAATCCGATCAAGGACGCAGCTTAAATAGAAAAAGAAGCTCCATATAGCCGTTGTACAATAACGGCTAGTTTGACAATAAAATTAAATAAAAAATTAAATAAATAAATCATTAAAATTAAAATTATCACAAATATATAAAATAAAATATAAACAATACTAATAACAGCTGGTTATAACCAAAAAATAAATCATTAAATAAATCAAAATAGAAATAAAAACGAAGCTCGAAACAGAAAAATTAGCTCGAAATATAAAAAGCTCCAAATAGCCATTATACAATAATGGCTAGTTTCATGCGATATTCCTACACATTTCCTTACCATTCAAGCTAAACCTCATATAGCAGCGATATTTAGTGCAGCGCCTAATTTTTAGGAGTGAAAGCTGGAGTCACATCCTTCTGAGATTCCTGCTTTATATTATATTCTCTTACAGACCTACCATTTACCAAAAAAGGCCGAGGAAGGAATCATTTCTTATTTTAAATTGTTTTGTCACAAGTGCAATGAATGAACGATCGTTCTTTATATACATATTAAAATCTATAAATTGTGGAAAGTATCTATGTCTTTATATAGTAAGTATAAAATCAAAACAAAGAGGCCCATGCCGTGCCAAAAGAAAATAGATATGCTTGCCACGCAGCTTCTTGTATTCATATTAAAATCTGTATATTGTGGAAAGTATCTATGTCTTTATATAGTAAGTATAAATCAACACAAAGAGGCCCATGGTCACCGCTGTGCCAAAAGAAAATATATATGCTTTTCACGCAGCGTTCTCAATTACTATTATTGATAAACTGCCTCATAGAACATCCTCATAAGGAAATAAATGGTATTTATTTTATATTTTAAAGATAAAGTTTCTTTATAAATTTGATGTCACCCTAAATAATATTTATATATTATTTCATAAGGAAATGAATGGTATTTATTTTATATTTTAAAGATAAAATTCCTGGATAGATTTCATGTCACCCTAAATAGTATATATATATATATATTATGATTTTTAAAAAAAATATATTTTTTAATTCTTATATTATTGTTATTTTTGGAAAAATATGTACTTATTTTAATTTTAATAAGATGGGTTTCATTATTTTTTGTTTTATGTTTGATTTTAATAAAATAATATATTTAAATGAGATGTTTATATAAATTTATAATGAATAGAAATTTGTCAATAATATTATTTTTTTTTTTAATTGTTAAATTTTAGTAATATAAGAAGTTAAGTTTATTATTAATTCAAAATTTTGATTTTGTTTCTTATTATTTGAGTTGATTTGGAATTGGTAGAACCACTTGAAACATTGTTCAACCATATATAAAAGTTGAATCCTATTTAACTTTATTGGTGTTTTAAATTTGTTTTAAGAGGGTTATTTTGCTTCAAAGGTTAACTTATTCTTTTAATGGTAATCCATTACTATTTTAATTATTTAAAAATATTAAATTTTATGTTATATATATATATATAAATACACTGTTTCATCATCCAATCGATGGTGCACACCTTCAATTTCCACTCTTACTTAAATGCACATTTTTATTCCTTTTGGAGGGTGGACTAACATCTTCACCCAAGGCTTATATCCATATCATGGTGGAGAAGTGTATTTTTCCTTACATTTTGTAAATGCTCCACCTCTTCCTCTACTCTCATGGTAGTGAATGTATGTTTTTATGTATATATCTTGTGCATTTAATTTCAAATGAAGTAGCATAATATGTTAATGTTTTATTCCTTTCTCAGTTTCAAGAAATAACTAGGGGAAAAGCAAAGAAAAATGATAGGAATTTGACAAAACATAATTTTGTTTGATAAAATTGTATATAAAAGTTAAATAGATTGCACAATTCAAGTACAAAAAGGTTATGAAGGGTATGCAATTTTAATGAAATTAATGCTAAATTCTAGCAATGATTACATCATTGTATTCTAACCATGGAAAATTAGAAAAACTAAAATTATTTTTTTCAAACAAAAAAACCTATTTTATATTAGATAAAAGTGGCGACGATAATTAATTTATAAAATTGTGAAAAATATGAATAAAATCCTACCTTAAATTAGAATCTTAAGTAGTTCAAATAAATCCACTTATACCATTATATTTTTCTTAAGACACAATAGCTATATTCTTTAACAAAGTAAACAATAAATAAAATATAGCAATAATGTAGGAAAGTAATATCACATATTGAAAATAGTGTCCACCCCACTTAAAATCACTAGATTCCGAATTAATGAAAGAACTAAAATGTGTTACAATATTTTATTGAATAGATTCCACCCTTGAATGTGACATGAGTTTTGCACTCTCTTTTAAAATTGTCAATATAATGGTCAAATAAATTACAAGTTTAATCTCACTTTCTCTTGATTATTTTTCAACCCCTATTTTTCTAAATATTACTTTTTTTTCTATTGTTAGTGTTAGTCAGAGTATATTACAAGTGGTATAGAGCTTCTTCCTCAACCATAGCACATTTGAATTTTAGAATATATTTAATTCTAGAGACATTCCAACATCTCTTAACATAAACATCTAATTTTAAAAATGTAAACATATGGTTAGGGAAAAATACATGCAATCAATACAAGTTCCACCTAGCTCGCACTACAAGGAAAAGACCCTCTAGCGGAGGTTATAAAGGAGGTTTTTAGTGTTAGAAAATTGGACAAAATTTTCAAGAAAACATTTTCTAAAACATCCGTTTATGGTTACAGAGGTCTTGGCATAGCTTTTAATGGAAATTCAATGCAACTAAAAAAACTGGGCAGCTGGAGGTTATTACAGATGTTTTTTTCATCGGTGCGCTCCTAATGTTTGAGCGCACCGATGCGTGTCATCTAGACGGTGGCCCCAGGGCGGTCGAAGGTTCCTGCACTGGGCTGTCAAGGTATAAAACCGCACCAGGCGCAGTGTTAGTGATACAACGCACAAGGCCATACCAATTGGTATTAGGATTTGTGTAGTGCCCATAGGTCATCTCAACGCCTCAGTACGCAGACTTATAGAAGCGCATCAGTGCATCGTATTAGAAAAACGCACCAATATTTATAATTCGTATTGGTATTTGTGCGGTGTCCATACGTCGTACAAATGCACCAGTGCGTAGTCTCACATAAAAGAACTAGTGCACAGTATCACAAAAACACACCAAGATTTTTAATTGGTTTTGGTATTTTTACGGTGCCCATAGGTCGAAGAAACACATCGGTGTGCTAAAGCATACAAACGCACCGATGTATAGTAACTGACATACACCGATGTTCATTTTGTATTTTTTAGAAACATCGACCTATGACAGTGCAATTATTGTGATTTTTCTAAATTCATTATTCATCAAAAGTCGACACATCTTATAAGAATATTCATATTAATTATTAATTTTTTATTAATGCATTTGAATGTGATGTTTGGATTAATATGTTATATCATATCATAATTATTGTGATTTTTTAAAATTCATTATTCATCAAAATTCGACACATATATACCTTATAACAATATTCATATGAATTAAATTTTTATCAGTGAATTTGAGAATGACAATGGAGAACCCAATAGCGACAATGGAGAACAAAATAGAATATATATATATATATATATATATATATATATATATATATATATATATATAAGAGACAGATATATAAGACACTCTTTGTCATACAAAATGGGACAGTTATTGGTATCCGTTTGTCTTTCAACTAGGACACTATGTCCATTACATTAAACAAAATGTCTGGTTTCACAGACAAATATTTCAAAAAATACAAAGCCTTGCTTTGATATCCAAACATAATGATCATCATTCTTTGCTTGAACTGAGTGACACATGGAAAATTTTAGGGGCTAATATTCACAAGTGGGCTAATTTTCCATATGTTTTCGAAAAAAAAGATTTTCCAATTTCCATTTTTTTCTAAAAATCGATTCGCCCAAATTTTATACTATAGAATTATTTACCGTAAAAATCGCCAAACAATTATATATACTAATATTAAATGATTAGAAAAATAAATATATTTACAAAAATAACACCAAAAATTTTACAATTTAGATATTGGGGACTACTAAGATTCGCCAAAGTTTCTAAACTTTAAGATAAACGTCCATCCTTAAAATTTTCCCTGTTGTCACTGATAGAGCTACTTCCATGACTTGGGTTATTTTCAGGAATGTTTTGTTCATGGTGTTGATTGTTTTCTTCTTCCTCACCTTCCATTTAAAAACATAAAAATAAACTGAAATGAGTGTGTATGCATTGGTGAGAATAATGAAAATTGCAATATTAAATAATATACATCAATGTAAAACGAAAAGAAAAATGACGTACCATAGCAACAATTGACTCATAAACTATACACATTCTTTCAAAACCATGTACCATGCCATATTTCAAAATTTCATCCGTTGGCGCAGTTCCATACTTTGTTTCCTGCAAGTTTTATAGCCCATAACAAATCATATATTTAATATAAAAGATTTCTTTGTTCTATTAATTATAGACAAAGCTAAGTAAAACAAGATCGATAGATGCTTACAAATTCGACAATTAATTTCTGATATGCCAACATATACTCACAACCGATATTAACCCAATTTCAATCAATTCGTCTGATGGTTCTTCTTTGTATGTTAGCACATGTTTGAAGACATTCAATGATGATTTTTGTAAAACAACTTAAAAAATACAAAAATTAAATCTATTTAAGTTGTTATAAGGAAGTAACAATTACTCACAAACTTACATATCAACCCTTTTCTTCCTTGTCGTCCTGTTTTATATGCTGAATGGGTTCCATTTTATTTTCTTTTGTGCAAGAAAATTCTTGAAAATTAATATTTCATGCTAAATTGCTTATTTATTGTACCTAATGACCGAAAAACTCAATGATTACATATTACATTTGAAGCATGTTGTTTTTGAGATGGCTCCTCCTACGATGAAAATTTGTCCATTTCTTTGACCATCTCATTGTACACCTTTTTGGACCTTCCTATTGGCATATTTTTTATATCAGCTCGTTCATCTTTGGAAATTTTCATAATCTTCCTGAAAATATAACATGACAATAAATTATTTAATTTTTATATTGATATATGAGAAGTAAATATAACAAAAGTGATATTTATAAATAATTCTAGACAAATATTTACAAAAATATTACTTTTTCATTCATTCTTTTTTCTTTTTGTACATTTTTGCTATTAAAAGTCTAACATGTCTCATAGACCAATTCTCTCGAAACTCTTCTTGTAGTTTGGATAAAATTTGGTTCTTGGAATCATTGGATTGGTTTTTGTATTGTAAGTGGAAATAACATCTATACATTTGTTCCACTAGATCCCTCAAAGCTTTGTAAAAGTTTTTCCCCCTTTCGTTAACCTCCAGCACCACTCCAGATGAGCTAAGGAGAAATTCATTTTCATTTGCATGTTCTATTCTTTTTCTTTTCTTAGAACAACATTCCTTTTCTGAGTTGTTGGTCCATGTAGAACATTAAATAGATGGGAATTAATAGACTATTTGACGAATTATATCTAATAATTTTAAGTATAATATTAATGAAAATTAAAAAATAAACTCATATTGGATCGATAATATTTTTTATTCACCTGATTCATCCTTTTGCAATTTTTCCATCAAGGTTTTGCGCTCTTCTGCTCCTAGATCAGAAATAATCTTATCGACGCTCATCATTTTGTGGCTCTAAATGATACACAGTAAACAATACATATTAGTTAAACTTACATATAGTTCAAAAATAATATTTTTTGTAAAGAATTTACAAAGAACTTGCCTTTTTTTCTTTTCTTGATGTGTTATCAATATTTTTGTTACTTGGTCTCTTGTTAGTCATTTCTTTATCAATCTGAAACCTGTACCATATCATTCATTAATATTTATAAATAAATTGTCAACTTTTTAGGTAAAAAATAAATCTCAAGAAACCGGTGTGCCTTTCATGTTATATGCATCAACATCGGTGCATGGGGGTATTATAAATGCACCGCATAAACAGTATAATAGATCGTACGATGCTATCCTCGTAACATAGCACACCGGTGCCCTATTTTAGATATGGCACACTGATTAAAAATATTCATTGTTAAATTTTTTATTACACAGTACTTGCACGATGTGCTGTATAATACAACACACCAGTGTGCTAGGTTACGCTGGGTGCACTGATAAAAAAAAATCCATTTTTTTCAAAAATTCACGCAAGGGCCAACATGGATTGGGATCGGACTATGCAAGTCGTCCCGTGGGTTGGATGTCAATATAAAATGAAAATCCCTAATTCTGAAATCACAGAAACGGGGAGAAGAAAGGGAAGAAACAAAAAAAATGAAGGGTTTAGGGTAAAAATGGATAAAAATATAGAAATAGTAAAAAAACTACAGAAAAGGTAAAAAAAAAAAATCAAATTTAATCACGAGATCGTTTGAAATTCTATGCTATAGGGTTTGAATCACTAGAGGTTTGGATTATGATTGTCTGAATACTTGTGTTCGAACGTATTTCACTGCTCCATAGTGTTCTCATGCTCTCTCACTCTAGGTATGTCTCTTGCAAAGCTCTGGCTGAGAATTTTAGGAAAAATAGTGATATAATAAAAAGTGTTTAGTATTTAAATAATTTTTTTATGAAATTAGTTTTTCGAAAATATTTTTCCGCCCATTTTTCAATTTGCTACTTTTTTTCACTTAAAGAAAATAGATTTGTGCATTTTTTATTTGTGTTTATTCGTCACCGGTGCATCACTTGATAGCACCGCACCGGTGCATCCATTGGTAACACAACACCGGTGCATAGTAACTAAAACGCACCAGTGCGCAGTAACTAGAATGCACTGGTGCGCAGTTACTGGAATGCACTCGTGCAGTTATCTATACATTAGCACTGATTTGCGATTGAGGCACCAAAATTACTTCTACATGTGTACACCACAATTAGACACGTTTGAAATGTACATTTTGATGTGAAAATATTTGGGCCATTTCTTTTCAAAAATACACCTCTTCTTCTTTCAGAAAAATAAACTTAAACCTTTCCATAACCTGCAACAAGAAAAGGTGCCCCATGATCTGCTTGCTCATTTTTAAGTTCCTCCTCCATTTTGGCATCCAATTTCCTCTTTTCTCCTTTGTGATTTCTATCTTGATCTTAAAAAAATTTATTCAATCTGTGTTTTATGAGAAACTAACCTTGAATGTTTTGGGATAAATGACAACGAATCCTTCATTCTACATTTGTTAGCAAAAGAAGACTGATTTTCGACTAGACGATGCAATTATTACATGTGGAGGCAATGGTTTCCCATAGAAAATGAGTATAGGGTTGAGTAGAGAAAATACATTGCAAAATGGGATATTACATTAGCTTTTCCAATGGGAAACTGATTTGCAGGTGGAAATATGGTAGCTGTAGGTGTTTATGCTTTTCTTCCCACATAAATGGTCACTAGTTTTCCATTTATAATACAAGAAATTTTTTTACTAGTTTCATCCAGAGAGAGCATCATTTTCAATATCAAATGGAACCAGGGAATCCTTAAGTGTATCTCGTTCTCATTTTCTTTGACATTTCATCCTTTGATAAGTGCTAATTCACCTATACTTTCAAAAATTTGGTTTTTTGGGGACCTTCCTGTGATATTCCTCGTTATCCAAAGGAACACAACTCAAACAAGTTAGATATGCCATTCAAGTTCAATTGAAAGCTGAAGATGTGATTTTATGCGACGTCAGCATTGCTGGTAAAATTTTATGTAAGCCAACCGAAGCTTGGACAACACTCCCAACTGCTTTTAAACACATTTTGAAGAATCTTTCCCTTCATGGGACCTATCAGCCCGATCAACAACGTCAATTGATACTTCTATGTTGTCCTTAAGGGAATGATAATTCTTCCCTTCATGGCACCTCTTAGCTTTATCGACTGCCTCGATTGATCTTTCTCTACTGTTCAATATTTCCCTACCATCCTAGTAAGAATGAGAATCGTTACCTTCATGTGATTTCTTAGCCCATTCAAGAGACTCAATTTATCTCTCTCTGACATCCCTTAGTGAATAGGACTCCCTGATGTCGAGCTCTGTAGCCGTCTGCATCCCTGTAAGCATCTTTTTCCGTCTTTCTATTTGAATCACTCATTTTCTCTACTATAAACTTCTCAGCTGAAATTTGAACTCTCATATTTTAAAACCCTCATATCCTAAGAAAAATTATTTCCCGTGATTCGAACCCTCCACTACTTCAATATTGCACTTTACATAATAAATTTTCCTTCTTAGAAAATATATTTCAATTACATACTTGGTTCGTGCGAGGTTTTATTTAACCCTGTTCTGGTGCACAAGGTTTTATAGGCGCACCGGTGTGGTTTCGTAAGATCACGGTTTATGTTTTGGCGCAGTGTTTTATGATGCACCGGTGCGAAAGACTTGTGAAGCACTAGTGCGCTACAGTAGTAAGACGCACCGGTGCGGGTTATGATGACAAGCGCACCGGACGAAAAACCAAGAATCTCCACTAGAAATGGCGTATTGTATAAAATTCCTTTTTTTGATATGTAAGATCATAGTAAAATAATGATAATTCTAAAGTACACGAATTTATTTGCATTATTTTCTAAACTTTACTATGTTACAAAAATTCATATTATTCTAGATTCATTATTTTACAATTATTTACAAATTTACCAATTTAAAAATTTTAATAGAATCATTTCACATTAATACAATTAAAATTTTACAAATATTTTACCTACAATTACAATTAAAATTAGAATTAGAATTACAATTTACAATCGCACATACAATTACGATTAGAATTACAATTACAATTTTAGAATTTTACATACAATTACAATTACAATTAAAATTTTTACAATCATTTCACAGTAATACAATCAAAATTTTACAAATATTTTACATACAATTAGAATTAGAATTAGAATTACATTTACAATTACAATTGCAATTTTACAAATATTTTACATACAATTATAGTTAAAATTACAATTACAAATACAATTACAGTTTTAGAATTTTACATACAATTAGAATTACAATTACAGTTTTACGATTTGTCATATATACAATTATGATTATGATTACAATTACAATCATTTCACAATAAATTAAATATTACAATTACAATTAAAATTTTACATTAAATATTTTACATACAATTACTCTTAAAATTACAATTACAAATACAAATACAATTTTACAATTTTACATACAATTAAAATTTCAATTTCAATTACAATCACGACATAATATTTAATAAATATCATGGTCATTTAATATTAAATTAATTAATAAAAATCACGATCATGATAACCATCGTAAAAACATCATATTCGACTAAAAGGCACATTCAAATTCGCTAACATCATCATGATCATGATCATCTAACAAAACACAATTAGCATTGTATAACATCATCACAACACAAACATCAAATATACATCTCATGTCAAATAACTCATGCTATCACTACACATCTATCTACAAGCTGCACATTAAATGAACATATCTAACATGACCTAACAATATACACATCATGATGATCACCAACATGTAAATTAAGTACAACTACAAGATGAACATAAAATACATGGACTATATATATATATATATATATAATTTTAAAAATATACAATTGTAATATAAATGTCATGCATCACCTGGTGGTACAACATCAACATCAATACTAGTTGAGGCCTGCTCATTCAATGGTGCAGCCTTGACAGTCGATGGTCCAGCTTGCTCATGATCATGAGTACTGCTAGATGCTGCAGGTTGCTGATTGGACGTGGCCGATGGTCCAGCCTCATCTCGATGATGACTGCTGCTAGATGCTAGTGGAGGCTGCTCATCTGGTGCATTGTGAGGTGAATGATCACGAGATGGTGAGTCGCTGCTCGCGGACTGTCGATCATGTCTTACATCTCGACTATGCCTATAACATGCAATGGTCCTCCTCAGCTATGTAACTAAGGTCGTAGCTCCTACGACATGCTGAATCATCCTGTACATGTCATGTAGCATGCCTCTCCACATCTGTAACTACCTACCATCGGCCTATATGTCTCTCATATGAGCAGGCCTGATGCCCGCCTCAATAATCAATGCAGTGATTTGGTCACCCAACTCCATCCTATATATAGTATCGAGTCGACTGTGCCTAGAAAAAGGTAGTACCAGTGCACCAGTAGGAGCAAGTATCTCTGCACCGGCCTCCTGATGATCCTCGACATCTCACATGCCCAGATCATCATCAGGATCCAAACCTGGATCATGTGGTGGTGTTGACATGTCCTTGCCATCAAATGACCCAATGTCTGCAAAATATATACAAGTACACAACAATAATTAGACAATTTCATTACACAATTTAATAAAAAAAATTTAAATAACATGTTAGAATAAATTTAAATAAAACAGTAATATTACCTCTATCATCTGGCGGTTCATCAACTGTGAAGAGGATGTTGGTACACTGTCACCAATCCAATCCAGCATAAGGACAGGGGACTATAATGAAGGGATGCAACTCGTCAACACTGGCTAGAAACTTAAGTGCATCATGTGATATCCTCACTGGAAACACAGTCTCACCCCTCTTGGGCATCATCTCCCCCCACATGTGCATTCGTGCCTCAAACATCATCCTACGAGGCTACCGAACAAAATTAGGCCTCGTCTCTGTTAACCTCTCAAAAAATAAACAAAAAATGTCAGAAGAAAAAGGGAAGTTGACCCTCCCTATGCATGAGCACGACATTTATCTAAGGTTGTATAGAACTGCTGCAAAAAAATGGAAGACCACCTAACAAGTCATGGCTCTTGTACTAAAGAATAAACATAATTTAGAAACGAGAAACTAATGCATTTCCCATCACTGGTGTTGTGTGGAATGGTCATAATGAGAAGTGAGAGGTACTACACCTCTTCACTACCAAATGCACCAATACGTAACTGACTTCCAATGACCTGAAAATCTGAAGGAGACAATACATTTACTCCAATGTATCTCTGGGAGTACACTAACTGACTCCTTGCTACACAGCCAGCTGGAACCTCTGGGAATGAGCGAAAATCCACCCCTCTCCTCGATAACCTTGTAATGAAATACATATCCTCCTCAGTGGGCATGTACCACTGGTTAGGACCAACCTGGAAAGCCTGTCAATGGGCATTCCACCTGTGGATAAGATGTCTCAGAAACACACCATAGCCCTTTAGGGAAGTATCCTCCTCATAGAATTTGAGGAGGCCTACCTGCCTTAGGATCCCCTGGGTAGCTTCTATAATAGGGTGACGGTATGCATATCTCTCCCTCTCTCGTGCCTCCCACAGGAAAACCATGTCATACTGCTCCCCCTGTTGTTGTTATTGTTCCCCCTCTTCTCTCTAAATGATTTACATATTAAATTATTTTTTTATTAACGAGACATGTATTTAGGAATATACATATATATATATTTTTTTAAAAAGAAAATAAACAAAACAGTCGGTGCGTGTAATATTCCTTTTCAGGAATTTCTGCAATATCTCCAATGAGGATGTTGTATAAGGAAACCAGTGAAAAAGTAACACAGAAAAGGACTTTGATCCTCTAAAATATGTTTTATGTAGCTTAAATATAGAATGGCATCAGAAAAAAATAACTCTAGCTACTCTAAACAGATCTCCCCAACTCATATATGCATAAAAGTGCATCAATCCCACTGCTTCATAAAATAGAAATGTCAGAGACTGCAACAACATTATTTTTATTATAGAAACCACAAAAAAATATAGTTTAATACATATCTAGAGGTTTCATTAAGTATGGAATCAGAAATGAGAGGTTATACCTCCTTTACAAGCACCTCAGAATGCCCTAGCAAGGGTTTCCAAAAAAATAACAACAATAAGAGTAGCTCTGCAGAAAATAACGTTGTACCCATCAACACTGTATAAAGAAAGATCAAATATGATCTGAAATGGACAAACAAAACAATAATTGGCCCAAGGCCTTCCTCAATAGATCTCCCGGAGTGAAATAAACTCCTCCTTCTCTGAAAAAAGCAAAAGTAGGAAGATGCAACCCCAGCTACTGTAGCTACTACAGAAATAACGCAATCCTTGGAAGTGACTGTGCTGTCTAGGATGAAGAATGGTTTCCCTCAAGATAAATGATGATAATTTAACTCAGGACCTCCTCCTTAGATCTCCCAATCATCTATACCAATGGTGAAGATATAATTCCCGCATGAGAATCCCTTTGCACTAAGCAGTGCTGCAACTCTGGCTAAACAGCAGAAGCTTGCAAATCAGTCATAAGACTCAAACAAGTTGAATGAATAAATGAATCCTTTGCTGATATCCCCTCCTTTTTATCCTTAGTGAGCTTCTCCACCCTGGGCCCCACTCATTGGTGACATAGCTTCCTTGAGAAGTTTCCTCCTTCAAAACTGCGCTGCCCTAGTAACTTTCCCTCGTTTTGTGACAGTGTTGTTGACTTGGTCAACTATAGCTAGCTCATTTATTTTCCCCTCTTTCACACTAAAGAGGCTTTATTTTTTCCTCCCACCTGAATCCCTTTTCACACTGGGATATGTTTTATTGTGTTTCCTACTTCTTATTTCAAAAATGGAGCAATTATAATGTTCCAAGTAGCAGTGGTTAATTGGGAACATTACAGTCCTCCCTGCTCAAAAATTTTTTTCCCACAAGCAAGAGTAAAGAAGGATGCTGCAAGATCTTCTCTCCTTCCCAAGTGGCATCATCATCAAGTAGATTCCTCCATCGAATAAGATATTCCTTGATGACTCTATTTCTCAGCTACCTCTCCCTTGTGTCTAAGATTGCTTCTGGCTACAAGATCAAGTGGCCCTCATCATCAATAGGGGGAAGTTCCATGTTGGAAACTACATTCCTCCCAATGGCCTTCTTGAGGTAAGAGACATGGAAGATATTATGGATCTTGCTCCCCTTAGGAAGCTGTAGCTCACATGCTACCTTACCGATACATTTCATCACTTTGTATGGCCCATATAAATGTGGTTTGATATTTTCAACTCCCTTCTCCTTCAGTGTGGACTGTTTGTAAGGCTGAAGATGTAGGTAGACAAGACCTCCCACCTCAAACTGTCTCTCTATCTGGCCATGGTCTACATACATCTTCTGCTGGTTCTTAGCAGTGGCAATGTTGTCTTTGAGTGCCTTGAGTATGTCTTGGTTCTCTTGAATCCAATCCCTTGCCCTTGGAGCTTTACTTTCCCCAAACATAACATCAGCAAATGAAAGTTCCTCATACCCAGATAAGGCTGGAATGGAGTCGTGCCAATAGAAATATGGTGAGTAGTGTTGTAACAGTACTCTCCCAAGTGGAGCCAATGCAGCCAAGCTTTCTGCTACCCTGCCACATAGTTCCTCAAGTAGCCTTCTAGCCACTTGTTCACTATCTCGGTCTGTCCATCAGTTTGGGGGTGATAGCTAGTAGTTGGAGTCAAATTAGTCCCCAATAACCGGAAAATTTCCTTCCAAAACCACCCATGAAACAGATGTCCCGATCACTCACTATGCTCCTAGGGAGATCATGGAGTCTAAATACATCTTTAAAGAAGAGAGAAGCTAGCTGTGAAGCACTATAATGTGCATAAATGGCAAAGAAATGAGATTAATTTGTTAGTCTATCAACAACAACAAAGATACAGTCCTTACCCTGCACTGTTGGTAAGCCGGTGATGAAGTCCATAGAGATACTTTCCCACTTCCCATCTGGAATAGGTAGTGGCTGCAACAATCCAGTAGGGTGATTGTGTTCTCCCTTATTCTGTTGGCAAATGGTGCATTCCCTGACATGCCAGAGCACATCCTCCTTGAGACCCTTCCATGAGAATCTCTCTCTGATAGATCTATAATTCTTTGTGAAACCTTGATTCCCGGCAAGTGGTGAATCATGTGAGGCCAATAAGATCTTCTCCTTGAGCTTAGAATTCTTAGCCAAGTAGATCCGATCCTTGTAATAGATAACCTCATCCATTACTCTAAACCTTTCATCCGATACCACCCCATCAAGTATCTCACATGCAAATTTATCTTTGGAATACTCAACTAAGAGTTGAGCCTTCCAATCTGCGTCCATGCCCCTTAAGGACAGTGTTGCTGGCCTCCTAGATAGTGCATTAGCTACTATACTACTCTTCCCCTTAACATATTCTATGTCAAAATCATAAGCTTGGATTTTGCTCACCCACTTTTGTTGTCTCTCCTGGAGTTTTCTCTATTCAAGGAAGAATCTAAGGCTGTTCAGATCAATCATCACCTTGAACTTATTTCCCACCAAGTGTTGCTGGAATTTGGCTAATGCATGCATGATAGCCAACATTTATTTATAATATATGGGGTATAACCTCTCATGAGGGAGCATCTTCCTTCTCTCAAAGGCTATAGGATTCCCCCCTTGCATCAAGATTTCCCCAATACCTTCACCTGATGCATCACATTCTAGCACAAGAGGTTGAGAAAATTCAGGTAAAACCAAAATAGGACAACTACTCATTACCTCTTTGAGCTTATCAAAATCCCTCTGCACTGTAGGTGTCCAATGGAAAGCTCCCTTCTTTGTCAAGTATATGTGTGGTGCTTCTAGTTGTGAAAATCCTTTCACAAAATTCTGGTAATAAGTGCATATGCCCACAAACCCCCTGAGTTCTGTAACATTCCTTGGTTTAGGCCAACCTCTAATAGCCTGGATCTTCTCCTCATGTACCCTCACTCCATCCACTCCTATGATATGCCCCAAATACAACATCTCTGTGAGGCCAAATTCACATTTGGAGAGCTTGGCATAGAATTTCTCCTCCTTGAGGATATGTAAGATTGTCTCAATATGCTACAAGTGCTCCTCCCAAGTGTGGTTGTAGATAAGAATATCATCAAAGAAGACCAATACAAATTTTCTCAAATGACCATGGAAGATGTGGTTCATGCAGCATTGGAAAGTTGCTAGAGCATTAGTCAATCCAAAGGGCATTACCATAAACTCAAAATGCCCATAGTGACACCTGAATGTTGTCTTGGGGATATCTTGCTCCCTCACTTTGATTTGATGGTACCCGGACCTCAAATAAATCTTGGAGAAGTATTTGGATCCCCTTAACTCATCCATGAGTTCATCGATCCTGGGTATAGGGTACCTGTTCTTCATAGTCTTCTTGTTCAAGGCCTTATAATCAATGCACATCCTCAATGTGCCATCTTTCTTCTTTACCAAAACCACCGAGGAAGCAAAAGGACTAGTAATAGGTCAGATGTGTCCTAGTGCTAGAAGCTCTGGGATAGATCTTTCAATATCATTCCTATAAAACTTGGGATGCCTATAAGGAGTGGTGATTACTTCTTGGACCCCTTCTTCCAACTCAATGGTGTGTTCAAACCCTTGGTTAGGAGGTCTCCCTTGTGGGATATCCCCAAATACTGTAGAATATCGGTCCAAAAGAGACTGAACATTTGGATGCACTAGTGAGTCCTTTCCCTTCACCTATGCTATATGCAGTTGCACTACCCATTCAATATCCCCTCTATGCAGATCTGCCTCCATCCTATGTACTGAAACAACTTGAGGGGGATAGTTTTTTATACCCTTGATTCTTTGTTGTTGGCCATCCCCCCCTCCAGTCCATTCCCTTTCCAAAGTTATCTAGTTAGTGGTAACTCTCCCAAGAGTGATTAACCACTAGACTCCCAATATGACATTGATGTCTAGAATGTCTACCACAAAGAAGTGGTCTGTCAATGTATAGGTCCCCATAGTAATGGTTAGTGTCGAAACATACTTGGCACATTGCAAGGTCATAGTTCCTGGGACCATAACTAAAAATCCCTCAAAATCCTCCATGGGAATTCCTCCCCTGTGTACCAACTATGCATCAATAAAATTATGAGTGGCTCCACTATCTATCAATACAGAAACTCTTTTCCCCATGATGGTTCCTCTCACCCTCAAGTTCAGATACTTTGGGACTCCTCTGAACGCTGCAACAACTCCCCCTCTTGGAGCAAAGTATTCTATGGATTGTACAATGCTAGCATCCTTCTTGGAGAAGTTATTGACATGATGTGCCCCTCCTATAACACATTTCCCCTCTGAATCCTAAGCATGGATTGTCTCCATTGGTCTTGAGTGAGTCTTTTCCTACAAAAAGGTTCTTGCCTTGGGCAAGATGTGTTGTGGATCTTTGGCTTTCTCCATAGATTTAAGAAGTGTGGTTGGTTTGGTAGACTTGAAAAACCCTTGTAATTGTTGAGCCATCCCATTCACAAACATGCATACCTTCCTGCTCATAGTGAGGTTGGATACCATCACTGAAAACTGAAAATACTCAGCAATGTAATCCTCAAGTTCTCTGTCCTGCTTGCGCTTGGTTATCTTGGCAAAGTGGGCTTCTAGATTCCTTGGATCAAACTTCTCCACTAGATTCTTGGTGAAATATAGGTATGAAGTGATATGATGATTCCAAAGTGTGGTCAATCCATGAAAAAACCAATCTTTACCTTCCCGTTCTAGGTGCAACGTAGCTATCTTGATGGTTTCTATCTCAGAGACCTTGTTGAGCTGGAAGTATGTGTCCAGTTTCTCCAGCCATGATTTTGTTGTGCACTTAGGTGTCCCATCAAATGTGGGCAAGAAGAACCCTACCATACTGCACTGTAGGGCTCATCCCTGCATCAAGTTATCCTCCTTTTGATGAGGATCAATCCTCCTTCCATCCTTGATCTGACAAAACTCCTGAAAGCTCAAGTGCTCCTTGAACCTTTGAGACTCGAGTTAATACTCTTCAAAATATTACCCAGAGAGCCCTCCTTATCTAATTTAGTTAGAAATTAAGGCATGTTGGAGCATTGTGATGTAGCTGAATGTCCCATGCCATTTGTAGTGCTGGTGCTTTCCTTATGGAAAAACCCTAAAGAGTCCTCTTCATGCCTCATCTCCTTGAGATCTCTTGAAATGTTCTATAGGATTTTAGGTATGAGTATTTATATGTCTTCCTCCTCCATTCTGGATATAAATCTCCCCCCCACAAACTGAGCCAAGAGAAGAGCTTCAATTCCACTGTAATATTCCTTTTTAGGAATTTCTGCAATATCTCCAATGAGGACGCTGTATAAGGAAAATAGTGAAAAAATAACGTAGACCAGGACTTGGATCCTCTAAAATATTTTGTATGTAGCTTAAATATAGAATTTCATCAGAAACAAATAACTATATCTACTCCAAACAGATCTCCCCAACTCATATATGCATAAAAGCACACTAATCCCACTGCTTAATAAAATAGAAATGTCGGAGACTGCAAAAACGTTATTTTTATTATAGAATCTACAAAAAAAGATATTTTAATAGATACCTAGAGATTTCATTAAGCATGGAATCAGAAATGAGAGGTTAGACCTCCTTTACAAGCACCTCAGAATGCCCCAGCAAGAGTTTCCGACAAAATAGCAACAATAAGAGTAGCTCTGTAGAAAATAACATTGTACCCAGAAAAAATGTATAAACAAAGATCAAATATGATCTGAAATGGACAAGCAATACAATAATTTTCCCAAGGCCTTCCTCAATAGATCTCCTAGAGTGAAATAGACTCCTTCTCTGAAACAAGAAAGAATAGGAAGATGCAACCGTAGCTATTGCAGCTACTGCAGAAATAACGCAATACTTGGAAGTGACTGCACTGTCTCAGATGAATAATTTTTTCCCTCAAGATAAATGATGAGAATTGAACTCAGGACCTCCTCCTTAGATCTCCCAATCAGCTATACCAATGGTGAAGATAGAATTCCCACATGAGAATCCCTTTGCACTAAGCAGTGCTACAACTCCGATTAAACAGTTGAAGCTTGCAAATAAGTCATAAGACTAAGACAAGTTGAATGAATGAATGAATCCTTTGCTGCTATCCCCTCCCTTTTATCCTTGGTTAACTTCTCCACCTCGGGTCCCACTCATTGGTGATGTATCTTCCTTGAGAAATTTCCTCCTTCAAAATTGCGCTGCCCTAGTAGCTTTCCCTCCTTTTGTGACAGTGTTGTTGCCTTGGTCAACTATAGCTAGCTCATTGATTTGCCCCTATTTCACACTACAGAGGCTTTATTTTGTCCTCATTCCTCAATCCATTTTCACACTAGGATATGTTTTCTTGTGTTTCCTACTTCCTATTTCAAAAATGGAGCAATTATAATGTTCCAAGTAACAGTGGCTAATTGGGAACATTACATTGCGCCACAAAAAATAGTCATGCACTGGTTCCGATGCATCATTTGTTTGTCGCACACCGGGGGCAGTGCCCCAGATGACATTCAACGCACCATAGGCAGTGCACCTGAAAATTTTCAAAGCACCGTTGACTATGTATGGTGTCAGGAGTGTGGTGCACTGACTAAAATCTATGCCTCAACGTGTATAGTTGTGTCTGCGCACTGACCTCCTGACTAATTACATAGTAAATGGTGTGGTCTCTTACCAGGACGCACTGTTGAACCTGTCAGAATGCTGAATGTGATGCACTGACAAACACCGAGACATCTATTTCCCTCAATGCACCGCGTTGCCACTATTCCACATGGTCAACGATGCGGCCAAATAGATGACCGTACTGTACATCTTTTAAATTTTGAATTAATGTGGTGCACCTTTCGGTACCACCCTAAAAAGAGTGTGGATACTTCCAACATAGGTCATGGTGTGGCCTTTAAATGTTACAGGTAGCAGCGCTTATCGATGCGAGCCGAACGGCTCAAGCGCACTGTGCGACAATTTTTTTTTTCCTTTTAAATGGATAATTTTAAGGTTATTTGAAATTCTAATCCACTAAAAAGATTAATTATGGAAAAAAAAAGAAAAATACCTGTACATTTGGCCGTCGAGGATGCATATTGGCTGTATAATTTGCAAAAGAAAATTTTCCCACCGTTTTTCAAAATGCAAGCTGGAGATTGGTGGGCAATGCACAGTAGCAGTGTGTGCAATGGGTGCAATGGGAGTACCGATGTGAGGGTGGCTCAAACAAGGATAAATTACATTGGTTCTTGAGAGCTTTGGAGCACTAAGAAAAGTGAAAAATGTGGTTTTTTGGCCATAATTTTTTTTTATTTAACCCTGTTCAAGTGTGTGGGGTTTTATAGGCGCACCGGTGCATTTTCTTAATATCGCACCGAGTGATTTCTGTTTTGGTGCAATGTTTTATGACGTAATAGTGCGGAAGAGTTGTAAAGTACCGATGCTCTACAGTAATACAATGTATCGTGTGGGTGCATATAGAGCGCATGGTGTCAGGTGTGCTAATGTTTTGTGTGCACCAGTGCTTTATCTTCTTGAGCGCATTGGTGCAGTTTTGGATGATAAGCGCACCGAGAAGAAAAAATTTGAAAAACCCTCCGCCCACCAACCTCCTCTAGTAAACTTCGCTAGAAACAGATGTCTGGGGTATTTTTATAAGGGGTTCCTTAAAAACATCTGCTAGAGGGTCTTTTCCTTGTAGTGTTGATTCCTTTTTAACCTTTGTTTCTATCCCTTTAACTAGTACTACATTAGATGAAATATATCTACAAATTTAATCTTCCGCTTATCATTGGTTATATTGAAATTCCTCTATGTACACTTGAAGATATCCTTAAATTAGCATATTAGCCATCCTATTGCTATCATACTTTGAGAATGACACTTGGGAAGATATGTCTCATTTACGAGGGAATTGGTAGTATGGTTATATATATACTCTATCATCCTTAGTTAATGCTATATAATAATTAATTGGGTACTATTCTTGGAAATCCTCAAGTATATCAAAGTATTATAATACTTAACAATGATATGGCCTTAGGACCTTGCTAACCCTAGAATCTAAAGAATAAGAAACAAAACAAAACAAAAGTTGTTAAAGCACCAAGAATTTCAAAAATTTCTCGACACAATAATTCTTAGCCAAGACAATAAAGAAAGAAATTGTACGACTCCTAACTCCTTCTAATAACATTATGATAGATATTTCTCAAAATTTTCTTTATGTGCAATTGATAATTTTCGTATAACTCTCCAAAAACCCTTCTTTTGTCCCTTATTTTGTAGATCCGACCATATTATTTAAAGCCACATATCTCAATAATATAATTGTGAGGATTTAACTGCATTCATATCATTTTCAAAGAACCCTTTTGGTGATCCCAAAATCCAATGACATTTACTAAGAACTCTACCTTGGATAATTGGATAAATACTTTGGACGTGATGGTTCAACAACATATTGTAAATGTGGAAAAGATTAATTTAGTAGACATAAAAGTCATTAATCTCAATGGTAGTTTCAAGTATAAGTTTGGAAAATTTGAAAAATATTTTCAAGACATTAAAACCTACCTCATTATAGTTCCGAAATGAAATAAAATTTGATAAGATCCATTTGAAATAGAAAAAGTGAACCTTATGTTACCACTCTGTAATTTCACTAGGCTGAGGAGAGAAATTTTAGAGGTAACCACAAAACAACTTTTAGGCTAGAATCTATCCCTTCTTGCCTTTGAGATGGCTCTCTCACTTAGGTTTCTAAATTGATTTGATATTAGACTAGGTATAGTGCTAAATAAAGTCTGATTTTTAAAGGTATGTTGATGAGAAAAGAGACAGATCCATTGAGAATAGAGTCAAGTCAAATTGATTATTTGTCCAATGATAAAATGGAAAGAGAAAAGGGTTTTTCCACATGGGAAAGGTAGGCATTCTTATTGAGTGTGAGAAAATATGGAAAAAACACAGAGTATCAAACTATATATAAATTATGAATGTTTCTTTAAGAAGAAAACATATATCATTTGGTAAAACTAAATCATAACACCTTTTAGATGAATTATGACTTAAACATCCGGTTCTTCTAAGCATGAAGACATAAATTCAAGAAATGTAAGAACATAAGACAAACTTACCACATGAAAGAAGCGCAAAACCATGAATATTTGACACATGAATCTCTGCAAATCACCTTGTGTCTTTCATTCACTAGCAAAAATATTTAGAAATACAATGCACACAATGTCTCTTTCTCTCCAATCTGACCAACATAACCTTTTCATTATTTTTTTTTACATATTATACATATATATATTCCATTCCCACCTATCACGGTTTAATTCCTTAAAGGGAAACAAATTCATCATATAGATACATTGAACTGTCACCTACTTCACAGAAAAATGGAACTAATTACCTAATGCAATTTTTAGCTTCATACATCATTAAAATTATAATTATTCATAATAAGTCACTAAACATGCCATCCTAAGGAGTAATGCCACCTAAAAACATGTTAAAACAAACTTTGGAAGCCAAAAAAAATGAATTCATATGGAAAAATCAAGACTATGTAAAAAACACAACATCTACTACAAACTCTCATTTTCGCAGCAGCTTTCACAACATCTCAAGTTTTGCATATTTTCAGCCTTCCTTTGACTAAATAGAGAAACTAGGTAGTCTTAAAATATACCTATCATGGTAATGAATTCCTAAAAAATCCTTTAAAATGGTTAGAGACCTCCTGATATTCTGATCCCCTTGGTTGAGAATGTAACAAGTTTTTGCACCAAACTGTCACTATCAAACAAACTTCTTTATTCTGAGCATGTGATGATTTATTCTGATAAATTATTGGAGGAAACATATAAGCGTTGTGAAATTATTATAACACCCTACATGATAATCAAAACCTCAAAATTACACCATCTCATCAACATAAAGGACTATATAAAATGTGCAACATGTCCTTGTTGCGCTTTTGCAAGCTCCACCAAAACTGACCTATGTTGAATTTTTGAGCAAAAAGAAAATTTTTAGAGAGTATTGGAATCCACCTAATGAAGATTTACCTTCGTGTTACTTCCGCTAGTATATATAACTTTCCCCTCTTCATATTTCTTCTATATTTCTTAGCTTGGTCAGGTGATGTTTTACTAATATGAATATCCTTTTTAAGACCAAATTCTGTGTATACACATTTCTCACTCACCTATGAAAAGGAAAGGTCCAATTTAACTTATGTTTTTCCTTTTCAAGGACAATTTCAACAATTTGTAATTTATTAAATAAACTAAGCTTATCTCTTTAATATTTTTCTACAAGCCAATATAATTCTCGTTGAACTCCTTCAAGATGTTGCAACAATCTTTGAAACTCTTTCTGCTCATGAAAAACCACCTTTTGTTTTTGCTGAATAGTCTCCATCATTTTCATTTCCATCTTGGCAGTAGACCTAGTTATAGGTCTCCTTGACTGCTCAATTATCACCTTCACATATTCAACATCTATGATATGTTTGATTTTGTCTTTAACAAGATCTACCAATGCTCTCCTTGATGGTTCTCCTTCACTGGGCTGTGAAATTTCTTGTGATAATATTTTCCCTAGTTCTCTATTTTCTTGCTGCAAATATGCCACCATTAGATGAGTCTTGTCCAACTGATCTTGCAGGTCCTTAATTCTCTTATCGTTTTCATCAACTTCCACTTCTTCATGTAAATTTTCTAATATATGAATAGCATGAACAAGTGTACGGTCTACACACAATCTCTTGGTTGAAGCTCTTGTTTTAGGTCCCCTAGCCACTTGTTATACCTCATGTGAGAAGTGAATTTTCATGGTACTTCTCTTTTCAACTGATTTGTCTTTAATCAAAGGTTTTTTTACTCAGCCAATTTTTGCAGATGATGCCTATTTTATTACAAATGATGCAGTATCTCTCTTAGTCCTTTGGCTTTTAGAGGACTGTGTCATCCACCCTAAATAAATGAAAAATTAATGTCATGAATGCTCCCTCTTGTCAATTTCTTTTATCCCTAGTAGTTTGATCAATGAAAAATGAAATAAAATAGGTTCAATCTGACTCCACTTCTTTGAACTCTGTCAGCCATTTTGCTAAGACTTCTAAGTAAATAATAAGGAAAAATAAAAAAATTTCTGTTGGTGAAATGCATTAGGAGTCTAATATGATACTGATAACCTTTTTTGAACTTAGCTTCACATGTAAAATACCTTTGAATTACCTTCAACAGTTTACTATGGTGGTCCTATAGATATCTCCTAGGGATAACAGACCCATAACCCTCTTTTTATTGTGGCTTCAAAAAGTATTTGAAATGAGCGAAATATAACTCCATACCCTTAAACCATTCTTCAGCATGTAAAGGGATTTCAATGACAACATCTATTGGTTGCTTTGTGAAAACAAACTCTAAATTACCAAAATTTACTTCCTTCCCTTTAAAATTAAATGAAAATTTTTTAGTAAGCTACAAGTGTTGAACCTGAACTTGAATCTTCTCACATAATGTGATACAACCACCTTGTCCAAATGATACCCTAATGGAAGGGTCAAATTTTACTAATATAAGGCCTTGGGGTTCATACCACACAATATCTCCTCCTTTGAATTTCTTCTTTCCTTTTGGGATTTCCATCATGAAAATATAGGTATTAAAGTCTCCTCAGAACAAAAAATGATGTTGTTGAAAAGTGGAATATGCAACAGATTGGAGGCAGGGTAATTTTGGAGAAAACAGGGGAGTTTCAAAGAAGATAAGGAAAATACACAACAATAATTAACTAGGTTTTGGAAGCAAAAAATAAGGATCTGATTTTTGTCACTAAAATTAAGTTCAAAGGAAGAGTAAGTCTAGTTCACAGGAATGCTGAATGTAGCGAGAAAATAAAATACATGCATAACAAGAGGTAGAAAACACTTTTTGTAGAAATTTTCACAACATAACACCTTATAACTATATCTTAGGTTGGTTGGAGTAGCTCTAAAAATTTATGATCAGTTTGACACAATAAAGTGTGGCACATATAATTTAGATAGCCCCAGAGGAGTGAGAGGAAACCTTACTCATGACTAGTATGACAATTCTTTGAAATGTGCAATGATTTCCTCAATTTCGTAGCATCCTCAGTTTCACAACATCCTCCAGCTTGTGCAATAGTTTGAACTTGTATGAATGCAACACTCCTTCCTTCAACCATCAAGGTGTTTTTAGAGTATGTGCTTTCAATGAGAGATGAAAGTAAGGAGGCACCTTTAGCATCTCCACATCTTACAAATATTTTATTTTAGCTAATGATTATCCACTTTCATGATACGGGAAATGATAAATGATTTTTTATAAGGATGACACCATGACATCATTACATGATTGACCATAGATTCCCATAACTGACAAGACTATCAAACTAACTCATGAGAACTAAAAATATTTCATGACATGACCTCCAAATACACTTTCGTGGTGACCAATGCCCCTTATGATTACCCTTTTAATGATGATGCTTCATGACATTACACATTGAATTATGAAAAATATACCCCTTTTGACTCAAATTTTTTTACATGACACTCAATCCAAAACTATACCCCCGTATTTTTTATAATAGACCCCTCTAGACCATATTACTCATGAAATAAAAAATGATACTTAGAAAATGACCTCAAATGAATAGTAAGATATAAATGGCTTAGATTCCTATAATATAGAACCTTAACACCTTCCAATGGTTGTTATTGTCACTCGAGAACCCTCCTTTAGGATAGTTAACAAAATATGTCTAACAAGATTCACATAATGCCTAAAAGAGTTTGATAGTTTAGATCCTACCATATGGCTTACCCAAATGAAATATTATGTATCTCTCTAATTCATTAACTAAAGACACAGTGAAATAGAGAATGGGTTCACTATCCTTGGACAGTGAATGTTAGCAATTCTAGTGATAACATAGAAATTCCTATGGTTGGTATCTTTCTGGGACCTTGTTTTCGAAGGCCATATATGTTAATTTTGAAGTAGATACTCATTATTTTGGAAGGTTGATCGATATGCCTCAAACATGTAAATTTAAAGACATTATTGTGGCTTTCAATAAATTAACAATCCACATACTGAGAATGACCAATTCCTTTTTCAAATAACGTTTTATAGAAGAACCAATTATGGGCCTTTATGGTTTACCTAAATACATAATTGGAGGCCTTTCAAAAAGAGGAAGTGGTGAAAATAGTGGCGAAAGCATAGAAAAAAATATTATTTTTCATTTGTTGACCATATTTTCTTCAAGTACCTACCATGACCCCTTCCTCATTGTTATAACATCTTTTGACAACTCCATTTCTTAGATACTTTGATTTGGCAATGATTCCATTCATATATACTCTTTGGTCCATTCTAAATATTTATTTAAAAATTTTCTTGGGAATCAATATATTATTCTTGCTCAAAAAAGTAGCATACATACAAACTTATGCCTCAAAAAGTCACTAAAAATATGAAATTTGTGAATGTTACATGATCCTAAGTAGGATTTATGAGAAACTTGCTTCTATAGCTCCCTAAAACGTATGCCAAAACTATCTCAACCAACTTGTATTGATACAAAATGAGGCATAATGGAGAGAGTAGCTATTAGTATTGATGCAATAACATAGCCATTCTATTTCTAGAAATATAATAAGTTGTCTCCTAATGTTTTTTATGACTTTAAACCCTGAAGGAGCTCCTATTCCTTGAGTATTTTCTCCCTGTCCTAGTTTGAAGCTGTTATGAAACCAACTCACAAAATAGAATAAAAGAGATATCAATGACTTAGAAATTAGCCACTTCGAGGGGGAAACCTCCTTTATATTACATAAATGAACAATTCTTGGATGATACAAATGAAAAAACCTCCTTTCTATATATAGGAGTCCATGGGGTCACAATATAATCCTAGCCGACTTAACAATAATAATGTAAGGGCACAAAAATAACAATAATGGGATATTATGGGGCACAATAATAACAATATGGGGACTACATGGGTACAACAATAACAATAAGGGGACTATACTAAGAAAAATAAGAGACTGCACTAGTAATATAGGGCCCTAACATGCCCCTCTCCTTCAAAAAAGTGTTTTCCTCAACGCTTAATTAATTCTAGATGCTTCTGTATAAAATTCTCATCCTCCCATGTGGAATCTTTAGCGGGTAAGTTCTTCCACTTGATGAGATACTTTGAAATTTATCGATTTCTTGGCTGTAAAGTTCTTATTTCCATGACTGCTTTAGGTTCCAATTTGATTTTTCCTTCCTCATCAAGTTCTGGAAATATTGTTTGAACCATAATTTTTTCACCTATAATCTTCTTTAAGCATGAAACATGGAAAACTGGGTGCTCGGGAAGATGCACGAAGCTCCAATTTGTATGCCATAGTACCAATATTTTGCAACACCTTGTAAGGACCATAATAATTTGGCGATAATTTATTATCCTTCTTAGATTTATTGAGGGACATTTGTTTGTATTCTTGTAGCTATAAAAATACCCAGTCGCCTACATCGAAACTTATCTCACTATGATGTTGATCTTCCTATTGTTTCATTCAATTCTATGCCAAATTTAGGTTATCCTTTAAGAGTTGGAGAACTTGTTGTTGATGCTCGATGTGATACTCCATTGCTTGAACCTTATAATTTTCTGTTAAAGATGATGTGATGCAGGACGTCTGATACCCATAAAGTTCCATAAATGGGGTCATTTTTGCTGCAGTGTGGAAGGAAGTGTTATACCACCATTCATCAAGAGGTAACCAATTGACCCATTGTGTTTGTTTATCATATACAAAGCAACAAATATATCCTTCCAAATTTTTTTTCACTATCTCAATTTTCCTATCGGATTGAGGATGATAATATTAGCTACGAGCTAATTGATTACCCAAACAAGAAAATAATTCTATCCAAACATTTCCAGTGAAAATGGGATCTCTATCGCTTACAATAATATTTGGGTTTCCATGTATCTTTTGAATTGTTTCCATAAATGTAGTAGCGATTGTAATCGCTTTAAATGGATGATATAATGCACAAAAGTTTGCATACTCGGTAAGTATATCAACTATCACCATGATGAAACTCTTTCCTTCTGACTTAGGTAAACCTATGTAAAACCCATTGAAACCTCCTCCCAACGTTGATTTGGAATGGATAAAGAGTGTAGCAGAACTAGGGTCTTAATTGTCTCAACTTTATTTTGCTGGAAATCCAAACATTTAGCCACAAAATTTTGAATATCATAATTAAGGCCATCCCAAAAAAATTATTTCTTAACCATGTGGTAATTTTTTAAAAATTTTGAGTGTCCTCCTAAGGGAGAGGTGTGCAGTTACAAAAAAATATTTTGTTTTAGTTGGGAATTCTTACAAATATATAAGCGAACTTTGTACCATAAGGAATCATTTTTCCAACTAAATGTATCGGGTGTGTTGGGATCTTGCTGCAACTTTTGAATGAGTGTCCATACATCTTCACCATTCTTCCATTCCTCCCTTAATTCGGTGATCCAATCAGGTTGAATAATAGAAATGGCACAAATAAATGCTTCCACATCCTCATCCTTTCTTGAGAGTGCATCTGCAAAAAAATTTAGCTTCCCTTTTCTGTAGATGATTTTAAAGTCATAACCCAACATATTTGTGATCCATTTTTGCTGCTCTTCTGAAGATAGTTTTTATTCCAAAAAGTATTGAAGACTATCATGATCCGTTTTTACCTTGAAGTGTCTTCCCATTAGGCAAGGTCAACATTTCTTTAGTGCATGTAGTATTGCCAACATTTCCTTCTCATAAATAGCTTTCTGTAAATTATTTCCTTTGATTGGACGACTTTAAAAAGAAATGGGTCTTCCTTCTTTCATTTAAAAAACACCAATTCCATTTCTTGAGGCATCACATTCCACAATAAAGGTTTTTGTGAAGTCTAGCATAACTAAGACTAGTGTTTGGCACATTGCCTCTTTAAGATGTTCAAAGGCCTTAGTTACTTCAGGAGTCCATGAAAATGCATCTTTCTTCAATAATTTTGTTAGAGGTGCCTCCATTCTCCCATAATTCTTAGCAAACATTCGATAATACCCTGTTAACCTGAGAAATCCTCGTAACTGCTTTATGGTTGTGGGGAATTTCCATTCCTTAATGGCTTTAATTTTGTTAGGGTCTACCTTAACACCCTCCCGAGATACAATATGACCCAGATATTACACCTCTTGTAGTCCAAAGGAACATTTGGAGGTTTTTGCATATAATTGTTTCTCCTCCTATAGTTTGAGTACTCTATCAACATGTTGAACATGATCCTTCCAAGTCCTGATGTAGATTAGTATATCTTTAAAAATACTAACACAAATTTTGTAAGGAAGGGTTTGAAAATGGAATTCATCAACCCTTGAAATGTAGAAGCTGCATTGGTAAGGCCAAAAGGCATGACCAAAAATTCATAATGACCCTCATGAGTTCGAAATTATGTTTTCAGAATGTCTTAGTCTTCATTATAATTTGATGATATCCTAAACGAAGATCTAACTTTGTGAAATAAATTGCTTCATGTAATTCATCCAATAATTCATCAATCACAGGAATGGGAAATTTATCTTTAATTGTGAGCTTATTAAGCTCCCTATAATCTGGACACATGCGCCATGATCCATTCTTCTTCTGCACCAATGCTACTCGAGAAGAAAACTAACTTTGACTAGTTGAATTATATCAGCCTTTAGCATTTCTACAATCATATGCTAAATTTATCTCTTTTGGACATAAGGATATATGTAAGGCATGATGTTTGGAAGAACACTTCCTGGAATCAAATGAATAACATGATAATGATCACGAATAGGTGGGAGTCCTTTGGGAGTTTCAAACACCTTGGAATGGTTGTCCAAGAATTTTTGGAGATCTTGAGAAATAGTTGATTTTGATGTTGGAACTTGTAGTGAGAATAATTGTACAATGACTCCTCGTTGTTATTTTTTAGAAGCTTTGTCATGAAATTAGAGCTTATTATCTTTCACTTCCTTGCGATACCCCATCATTCAAATTTATTTCCTTCCAAAAAAGATTTCAATAAACTTTCTTGAAAATTAAAAGCTATCATCCCCAAAGATTGTAACCATTGTAGTCCTAGTACAACATCAACACAACCCATTGGAATGGAAAGAATTGGACTATTCAATTCATATTCCCCCAGGTTTATATTGATATTATGGCACTTTCTAGAGAAATTTATAGTTCCTCCATTTTCCACCATCACTTGACACTCTGGCACTGCGTATAGGAAGCAATTCAATTCCTTGGCTACCTTACAATGAATAAAAATATGGGTACTACCCAAAACAATAAGAACTATTACATTTTTATTCTTGATATGTCATTATATATTGAGATTTTGAGTGGTAATTCATGCCAATGCATTATAGTATATGGTCAGATTCATTTCTTCGTCCTCTAGGGTTGGTTCCTGGTGTATATCCTCTTCTTTTGAAATTTATTGTTTCTTTTCTTCATCCTCTTCACAATCTATGTAAAATAATTTCTTATCAGCACATCATATGTCCTTTAGTATATTTTCTATCACAACTATAACAAATCCATTTTTCTATTTTTTCTTCCAATTGTTGTGGTGTCAACCTTGTACGTTGTGGAAGTCTAGGAGTAGCAACACTTCCATCTTTATAGTTGTGAGTGGTAGGCTTCCTTGTCGCCATAATTTTTTCTTTCAATTTTTATTGCCAACCTGAATGCCTTCTACAATGTATCAGGTTCCCAAAGGTGAACCTCATGTTCGATGTTATCCTTTAGAGCTCCTATGAAGACATGAATCTTATGTTCCTCTGGAATATTATTTACCGCTATATTCAATTTTTGTAAGTCCTTAATTTTCTCCATCATTGAAACCTTTTGTTTGAGATTTATCAATTGGCTAAAGAAGAAGATGTTTCTCTTTGTATGCTCATAATGTGCTATCATTTTCTAGATTAAAATTGACCAAATGACTAGTGTTTTATGAGAAAAAATCCATATATACCATACAAACTGGTTTTGTTCTAAATTTAAAGTTGCAATGCATACCTTTTGTGTGTTTTGTGTATTATGGAGCTCAAAGTATTTCTCCATTTGTAGTATCCAAGTTATCGGATCCTTGCCATAAAAATTCCTCACATCTATCTTTGGAATATGGTGGGGCTTAAATCGAGAATTAGAGTCTATGAAATCATGATTGACATTTATTTTGTTCTCATCATGAGTTTCTCTACTACTTTTTCGCCATTTGGAAGTTTTTCTTGTAGAAAATTTTCCAAACCTTCCTTCAAACCTTCCATGTCTTTCTTCAAATATTCCATGTTGCCTTCTATACCATCCATATTAGCTTCCATGCAATTCTTCAAACCATCCATCTTAGCTTCCATTCCTTTCTTCAAACCATCCATCTTAACTTCCATGCCTTTCTTCAAACCAACCATCGTAGCTTCCATGTTTCCTTCTATACCATCCATATTAGCTTCCACTCCTTTCTTCAAACCATCCATATTATCTTCCATTTCAATTTTTATTACTCTTTGCGAGAGCAAAATTTGTTTCACTTGGTCTTATAATTTTGATATATAATGTTGCACTTCTTCCTCTTCATGAGTCATAGTAGAGCCTTATGAGGGCTTAATGGGTGTTGAATTATTTTTAGGGGCCATTTTAGAACCCAATAATGATATTTATGCTTCAATATGCCCTTGGAATCACTTAAAACTAATTTTTCAAACAAGACTTATGCAATTTTAAAAAAAATACACACATTTTTCTTGCTTTTGAGGAGCTCGATATTGAAACTGATGTATCTCTATGATTTAGGATCCCAAATATTTTATCTTTGGTCCTTTATTCACCTTCTAAATATTATTTCCAATGCAATAGGTATGACCTGATTTGGATTCTTCAAGGAAAATTTATGCCCAATCTCCCACAATGTCTTGATTATGGATTGATTCAGTAGAGAAAACTTCTACGGTGTGCCTCGTGTCCCTGTTTCCTCCTTTGGCTTTGAAATCGATACACAAGAAATTATAGTCTCTGTAAATTTGGCCACTATTTACATAATTCCAATATGATACTCAGACAGTGTTATGACGATTTTCCCAAGGTCACCTCTTTGAGATGAAATTCGGGAGCCTCCAAAAACCCTAACTTCCACAGATCATATCTTTAAAAATATTGTGAAACAAGATTTGAAATTTGTACACAAAGTTCCTCAGGGTTTCTTTTCAAATGGGTGTTTTTTAGCTTCTGAACATTCGTAGAAAAAAGGTTATATAAAATATTCCACACTGCATTTTTTGAAGAAGCGAAAGCCTAGAATCCAAAGCTCTGATACTAAATGTTGTGAAGCAAACTCCAAAATAGATGAAAAGAGAGATCAAAACCTTAGAAATCAGCCACTTCGAGGGGGAAACCTCCAATACATTACATAAATGAAAAATTAGTGGATGATATAAATGACCAAAACCTCCTTCTATATATAGGAGTCCATGGGGCCACAATATAATCCTAGCCGACCTAAAAATAATAATGTAAGGGCACAATAATAACAATATTGGGGTTACAGGGGTACAACAATAACAATAAGGGGGCTACACTAATAACAAGGGGGCTACACTAATAACAATAAGGGACTAAACTAGTAATATAGGGACCTAACATGCCCCTCTCCTTCAAAAAAGTGTTTTCCTCAACGCTTGAGTAGCTCACGGGTGCTTACGTATAGTATCATCCTCCCATGTAGAATCTTCAGTGGGTAAGTTCTTCCACTTGATGAGATACTCTGAAATTGATCGATTCCGTAGCTGTCGAGTTTTTGTTACCGTGATCGCTTTAGGTTCCAATATGATTTTTCCTTCCTCATCAAGTTCTGGAAATATTGTTTGAACTGGAATATTTTCACCTATAACCTTCTTTAAGCATGAAACATGGAAAACTAGATGCACTCGCGAAGAAGCAGGAAGCTCCAATTTTTATGCCATAGTACTAATATTTTGCAGCACCTTGTAAGGACCATATTACTTTCGAGATAATTTATTATCCTTCCTAGCTTGCTCGGGGGATATTTTTTTGTATGTTTGTAGCCGTAAAAATACCCAGTCTCCTACATTAGAAATTCTCTCGTTGCGATGTTGATCTATCATTGTTTCATTCGATTTTGTGCCAAATTTAGGTTATCCTTTAAGAGTTGGAGAACTTCCTGTTCATGCTCTCTGTGATCTTCCATTGCTTGAACCTTAGAATTTTCTGTTGAAGATGATGTGATGGATGGTGGATGATGTCCATAAAGTGCCATAAACGTGGTCATTTTTGCTGCAGTATGGAAGGAAGTGTTATACCACCATTCAGCGAGAGGTAACCACTTGAACCATTATGTTTGTTTATCAGATACAAAACAACAAAGATATCCTTACAAACATTTATTCACTATCTTAGTTTGACCATCGGAATGAGCATGATAAGATGAGCTATGAGCTAATTGAGTACCCAAACAAAAAAATAATTCCATCCAAAAATTTCGAGTAAAAATGGGATCTTTGTCACTCACATTAATCTTTGGGTTTCCATGTAGCTTTTGAATTGTGTCCATATATGTAGTAGCCACTGTAATTGCTTTAAATGGATGAGATAATGCACAAAAGTGTGCATACTTAGTAAGTCTATCAACTGCCACCATGACGACACTCTTTCCTTTGGACTTACGTAAACCTATGATAAAATCCATTTAAATCTCCTCCCAACGTTGAATTGGAATGGATAAAGGTTGTAGAAGACCTGGGGTCTTAATTGTCTCAACTTTATTTTGCTGGAAAACTAAACATTCTACCACAAACTTTTGAATATCAGATTTAAGGCCATCCCAAAAAAATTCTTTCTTCACCCTGTGGTAAGTTTTAAAAAATCTTGAGTGTCCTCCTAAAGGAGAAGTCTGCAATTCCAAAATAATATTTGTTTTAGTTGGGAATTATTACAAAGATATAACCGATCTTTGTACCATAAGGAATCATTTTTCCAACTAAATGTACCAGATAACTAGGATCTTGCTGCAACTTTTGAATGAGTGTCCACACTTCTTCATCCTTCTTCCATTCATCCCTTGCTTCGGTTATCCAATCTGGTTGTATAATAGAAATGGCACAAAGCAATGCTTCCACCTCTTCATTATTTCTTGAGAGTGCATCTACAATAACATTTAGCTTCCTTTTTTTGTAGATTATGTCAAAGTCATAACCCAACATCTTTGTGACCCATTTTTCCTGCTCTTCTAAAGATTATCTTTGTTCCAAAAAGTGTTTAAGACTATCATGATCAGTTTTTACCTTGAAGTGTCTTCCCATTAGGTAAGGTCGCCATTACTTTAGTGCATGTAGTATTGCTAACATTTCCTTCTCATATATAGCTTTCTGTAAATACTTTCCTTTGATTGGACAACTTTCAAAAGCAATGGGTCTTTCTTCTTGCATTAAAAAAACACCAATTCCATTTCTTGAGGCATCACGTTCCACAATAAAGGTTTGGTGAAGTCTGGCGTAGCTAAGACCGGTGCTAGGCAAATTTCCTCTTTAAGATGTTCAAATGCCTTAGTTGCTTCATGAGTCCATGAAAATGCATCTTTCTTCAATAATGTTGTTATAGGTGCTACTATTCTCCCATAATTCTTAACAAACTTGCGATAATACACTGTTAACCCGAGAGATCTTCACAACTGCTTTATGGTTGTGGGGACTTTCCATTCCTTAATGGCTTTAATTTTTTTAGGGTCTACCTTGATGCCATCCTGAGATACAATATGACCCAGATATTCCACCTCTTGCACTCCAAAGGAAAATTTGGATGTTTTTGCATATAATTGTTTCTCCTACAATAGTTTGAGCACCCTTTCAACATGTTGAACATGATCCTTCTAGGAACTATTGTATGTTAGTATATCATCAAAATTTAGTAGCAAAAATTTTCTAAGAAAAGGTTTGAAAATGGATTTCATCAACCCTTGAATTGTAGAAGGTGCATTGGTAAGGCCAAAAGGAATGACCAAAAATTTATAATGAGCCTCATGAGTTCGAAATGCTATTTTCAGAATATCTTCAGTCTTCATTCTAATTTGATGATATCCTGAACTAAGATCCAACTTGGTAAAATAAATTGCTCCTTGTAATTCATCCAATAATTCATCAATCACAGGAATGGGAAATTTATCTTTAACGGTGAGCTTATTGAGCTCCCTATAATCCGGACACATGTGCTATGATGCACCCTTCTTGTGCACTAATACTACTGGAGCATAGAAAGAAATTTGACTAGGTTGAATTATACTAGCCTCTAACATTTCTACAATCATACGTTCAATTTCACTCTTTTGGACATAAGGATATCTATAAGTCCTGATGTTTGGAGTAACACTTCCTCAAATCAAATGAATAGCATGATAATGATCACGAATAGGTGGGAGTCCTTTGGCAGTTTCAAACACATTTGAATGATTTTCCAAGATTTTTTGGAGATCTACAGAAATAGATGATTTTGATGTTGGAACTTCTAGTGAGCATAATTTTGCAATTACACCTTGTTGTTATTTCTTCATAAGATTTGTCATGTCATTAGAGCTTATTATCTTTCCCGAATTCCCTACGATGCCCTGTAATTCGACTTCCTTTCCTTCTGAAAAAAATTTCAAGAAAAGTTCTTGAAAATTAAAAGCTACCATCCCCAAATATTGTAACCGTTGTACTCCTAGTACAACATTAGCACCTCCCATTGGAATGGAAAGCATTGGAATATTCAATACATATTCCCCCATGGATAGCTTGATATTATGGCATTTTCCAGAGCAATTTATAGTTCCTCCATTTGCAACCATCACTTGACATTCTGGTGTTGGGTATAGGAAACAATTCAATTCCTTTGCTACCTTACAATGAATAAAATTATGGGTACTACCCGAATCAATCAACACTATCACCTTTTTCTTCTTGATATTTCCTTCTATCTTGAGAGTTTGAGGAGTGGTAATTCCTGCTAATGCATTACATGATATGGTTAGTCATTTATTCCTCTTCTAAGTTTGTTTCCTGGTGTATATCCTCTTCTTTTGAAGATTCTTGTTCATTTTCTTCTTCCTCTTCACAATCTATGTAAAATAATTTCTTCTCAGCACACTTATGACCTTTAGTGTATTTTCTATTACAACTGTAGCAAAGCCCTTTTGCTCTTTTTCTCTCCAATTGTTGTGGTGTCAACCTTGTATGTTGTGGAAGTCTAGGAGTAGCAACACTTTCATCTTTATATATGTGAGTGGTACGCTTCCTTGTCGCCATAATTTTACATTAAATTTTTCTTGCCAACCTGAATTCCTTCTCCAATGAATCAGGTTCCCAAACACGAACTTTATGTTGGATGTTATCCTTTAAATTCCCTATGAAGACATCAATCCTTTGTTCCTCTGAAATATCTGTTACCCTTATATTCAATTTTTGGAAGTCCTCAATGTGCTCCACCACTGAACCCTTTTGTTTGAGATTTATCAATTGGATAAAGAAGGTGTTGTTTTTGTATCCCCATAATGTGCTATCATTTCCTCCGTAAAAATTGACCAAGTGACAATTTTTTTATGGGAGAAAAGCCATCGATACCATACAAATGTATTTTGTTCTAAATGTAAAGCTGCAATGCATATGTTTTGTGTGTTTTGCACATTATTGAGATCAAAATATTACTCCATATGTAGTATCCATGTTACGGGATCCTTACCATCAAAATTCCCCATATCCATCTTTGGAATATGGTGGTTCTTCCATCCAATATTAGAGTTTATGACATCATGATTAACATTTATTTTTTTCTCATCATGAGTTTCCTCTACTATCTTTTCCCCATTAGGAAACATATCTTGTATCAACTTTGCCAAACCTTCGATGTCTACTTTTAGATCACTCTTCATGTTTTCCATTTTTTCATCGATCTTAGCTTCCATGTCATCCATCTTAGCTTCCATGCCAACTTCCATGCCATCCATCTTAACTTCCAAACCATTCATCTTATCTTCCACGCCTTTCTTCAAACCATCCATCTTAGTTTCCATGCCTTTCTTCAAAACTTCCATTTCATTTTTTGTTGCTCTTTGTGATAGGTGCACTTGCTCTTGTAATTTTGATATCGCATGTTTCATTTCTTCGTCTTCATGAGTTGTAGTAGAGCCTTATGAAGGCTTAATGGGTGTTGAATTATTTCTAGGGGGAATTTTAAAACCCAATACTGAAATATATGCTTAATAGGTGTTTGGAATCACTTCAAACTAATTTTTTACACAAGACTTATGCAATTCAGAAAAAAATACACACCTTTTTCTTGCTTTTGAGGAGCTCGATATTGAAACTAAATTATCTCCGTGATTGCAGATCTTCAATATCTGACACCTGGCCCTGATGTAGCCCTCTAAATCCTAATTTCAATGCCATAGGTTTGACTTGATTTGGATTCTTCAAGAAAAAGTTATGTCCAATCTCCCACAGTGACCTAATTATGGACTCGTTCAGTAGAGTGAAGTTGTACGACTTTCCACCTATCACCGCTTCCTCTTTCGGATCTAAAATTGATAGAAATGAAACTAAATTCTGTTTACATGCAGCCACTTTTTACATAATTCCAATCTGATGCTTAGAGAGAGAGTTATGAAGTTTTTCCCACGATCAGCTCTTTGAGATGAAATTCATAAACCTGAAAAAGCCCTAACATCCATAGATCCTTCCACCAAAAATAATGTGTATCAATCTCTAAATTTTTTCCACGACGTTCCTAAGGATTTCCGCTTTTCTCTGTGAAAATTTCAGCTTCTGAAACCTCGTAGAAAAAAATTGAGAGTGAAAATTCTCCGATGACCTGTTTAGGTTAAATTCAGGAGCTTGCAAAAATCCCAAACTTCCACAGATCATATCTCCAACAATATTGTAAACCAAGCACTGAAATTTTGCGACGACGTTCCTCAAGATTTCTATTTCATGCTCTAACAATTTCAGATTCTGAAACTTCATAGAAAAAGAGTTATGACAAAAATTACACGATGACTTGTTTGGAACAACGAAACCCTAGAATCCAAAGCTCTGATACCAAATGTTGTGAAACCAGCTCCAAAATAGAAGAAAAGAGAGATCAACGCCTTAGAAATCAGCCACTTCAAGGGGGAAACCTACAATAAATTACATAAATGAACAATTCTTGGATGATACAAAGGACCAAAACCTCTTTCTATATATAGGAGTCCATGGGGCCACAATATAATCCTAGCTGACCTAACAATAATAATGTAAGGGCACAATAATAACAATATTGGGGTTACAGGGGTACAACAATAACAATAAGGGGGCTACACTAATAACAATAAGGGAGTAAACTAGTAATATAGAGACATAACACTAGATGTTATGAAACCAGCTCACAAAATAGAAGAAAAGAGAGATCAACAACTTAGAAATCAACCACTTCAAGGGGGAAACCTCATTTACCACTAGTAAAAAATGATGAAATGAATGACCAGGTGACTAGAAAAGTTAGTCATCGCTATTATTTCAAGTGAATTACTACTAAATTTGAACAATTTTAAGTAGCCGAACTAAAAATGACTAACTTAAATGACTAATTTGGTCTAGGAATAAAATATACGACTAGATAATAAGTGATTAAAATAGAAGCGACTAACTTAAATGACTAATTTAGTCCAGGGATAAAATATATGACTAGATAATAAGTGACTAAACTAAAAGCGACTAACTTAAATGAATAATTTAATCTAGGATTAAAATATATGACTAGATAATAATTGACAAAATTAATAATGATTAATGTAAATGACTATTATAGTCCAATAATAATAATATGACCAGTACAACAAGTATACGAATTATTCATTTATGTCAATAATTTTTAATTGTGCCACACCATAAATGGAAAATTGCAATTTTGATATCGAAGTGTTACATTTCACTACAAGATTCTCTGAATCCATCTGCAGTGTTAAAATTCTCTCATCTATGTCCAATACTCTTTCCATTAGGTTTTTGATAAGTACTGGATGACAGTTCTCCAAGAAACATTAATGTTGGATACCCTGCCCCTCATTTACCTCAGAGCGATCATACGTCCCATGATTCCCCTTGCCACCACGGGTTCCTGATCTGCCCCGACGATTGATCGGCCGCCCGCGCCCTGTCCCGCCTAGCTCGCCCAATTGCTACACAACACTCTCGTATCATCGAACATGCTCACCAACACGACTTCGCCCGACGCCTTTGACTCATCCGCCCGCTATGGGGCACACACCCATTCGACTTTGTCGCTCGTCGTGTCTGAAAAAACACACGACTCGCCCACCGCTACACAACATGCACAAGGTGGGCATTCGCTAATATGGCGCGGTTATTGCACATCGTCGTCACACATACCCAAGTTGGGCACCCATCGCGCCAAGGTGCAGCCCCCTCTCCCCCACCACTCGGTCATCGCGATACTAAGTCAAGGGTGTGACACTCCCCTCATCCTTGCTCCACTTGTATTGACTCATGCGAGACTCCTTCCACGTGTTGCTCAAACCTCACTCCCATTGAAGAGTGTATGAACCTTTGTTATAATAATAATAATAATAATAATAATCTAATTTTAAGGTCACGGCTAAGCCAGACACCAAATTGGTGTATGAGACCCCCTTGTTTGTGGGACAAGGGACCCACCTCCACGTAGCAATTTGACTGCTAAGTCTACGAAGCCATACATACTCTACCCCCTCTGGTTTTTAACCTATGACCTCTTAGGAGGAAACACACGCTCTGAACCATTAGACCCACTCAACTATGAATACTTACAGACATATAAAATTTATTTATAATATGTTTGACATAGATATATTGTGTGACAACAATTATATATATATATATATATATATATATATATATATATATATATATATATTATTTGATATGAACCTTAATTAATTTATTAAAATAATAATTATCAATATTTATATTTTATTTGTTTTAATTATATTATATGAAATTAAATTTTAAATATATTGTGGTTTTATATTTAATTAATAATTAAAATAATAAATATTAATATTAATATTTTAATTATTTAAAAAAAATATTTGAAGATTTGTAAAATACTTGGCACATAAAAATACACGGCACATAAAAATACATTCTTGATGTGTAATGTGTGTATAAAAACCAATGTGTTTAATTTTGTGTACAACCCAATTCTTAAAAGGGACATGCAAGTGCGTAATATATGCAATGGCATTTATTTACATACCAATTCAAAATATATCAAATCCGTATGAAAGTCTAAGTTATCACTTGTCTGGAAGCCCAAGAACAGAGAGAAACTCGTTGTTCTTACCCGAGACGATGTTCTCAGTCTTTGGCGCCCAATTTTTGTAGACGTTCTAAAATTTAGATAAAAACTGGATGAAAAGTGGATGTGGAGCCAAATTTTTGCGGTTTGTGAGAGGATTTTTGCTGCTAGCAGGAGGGTTTTGATTTATTTCAAGAGAAATTGATAATGTGATTAAAAATTTTTAGGGTTAGCAAATTTTTATATATAAAGACACATTAAAAAGAAATTGGAGGCTTTTGAAGAGGCGGGCAGCAGAAAATTCACAATTGAAGTTTGCATACTTGGAGTCACATGTTAGTTGGATTTATAAGATTATATTTTTTTATTTACTGCATTTGTATTTGCTCTGTTTGTTTTAAGATGTTGTTGTTTGATACGATTATTTTTGGGTAAGGATCGACTGGAAATGAATTTTTTTCATTTGTACTATGATGCTGTTGGTTCTAGGATTTTTGTTTTTGATGTTGTTGGTTCTCTGATTTTTTTTTTCAAGTACTCACTAGCTAATCAATGGATTCAACCAAATTGCTTCCTCCATCGAGCAGTCCAGCTTAAGTAGCCACATCATTAAAGGAAGCGAATCACTATCATTTCCAGTATTTCCAGGTGCAGATGATATGTTTGGTCCCGAATCTGCCCCCAAATTATGGTTGAGCTTTCCTGTCATTCATAGGTTAGGCCTTCCCATTTGAAACCTCTCTAGTTGGTTCAGCATGAGCAAGATCGGATAAAAAAATGACTTTAATAGGTCCTAGTCCAACTGAGGAGTATAATCAGGAAATAGTTATTAATGTCGCTGGCTAGGATTCCTTTGATGGTATCATCCATATTTATCTCATCCTATCGAGTGTCTAGGCTCACATCTGAAGCAAAATATAGAATAAGTGGTAGGACCGGTAGAGGAATGAAATGATGTGTCTGAGAAATCAGAAATAAAACAGCAAGTTAATAGTTCTGTAGATCTCTTTTTTTAGGTGGTAGCACCCATTCCCCACATTCAGCCACCCATTACAAGTTGCCACTGGACCATAGTGAAGTCCGCCAAATTGCTAATGAATTCTTACTGCAACTTCGAGAAGACCTATTAGGAGTGGAAGGAGGCTATAACCGAGGAGTAGAACTCTATCCTATATAATGATGTTTGGGAGATTTGTATGAGACCAGAGGGGAACCATTGATTTATTTCAAGCGGTTGCATGAAGTAAAAACGTAGTTGATGGGTTGATGGTCATATTTAGAAATACAAGGAAACATTTGTTGCAATGAATTCTTACTGCTCAATCTATGGTTATTAATGGTGATTTAAACTGCTGGATTGTTGTTGGGGCTAAATGATAATAAACCATCCTTACCCACTTAGTATTGAGATTAGCCTCAGGTGTTGGGAATAAACATCTAGCAGCAAGGTCAATTTCCTGGTAACCTTTGATGGGTGATCCCTTCTGATCAACTATCCATCTGTTCTTGGAATTTATTTGACTAATTCTGAATAGGGGAAAACAGCAGGCCTAGCTGCAGCCTTGTGTAGCCTAGTTTCAGAGGCCTTGGCATCATCTTCCAGACTTATCAGTTCAGTGAAGTCTTCATTGTTGAACATTTGGAAAAGTTAATGGTGATTTAAACTGTTGCATCCCTGCTTTCATTTTTTGCAATTTCCAGACTTTAGTTTTGATTCTTTTTTGCTATAGCAACTCTGCCAAAACCTTTTTCCGTTAAGCCAGTCCATAATGTAAACAATTACTCGGTTAAGTTATTCAAGCTCATTATCTCAATTGAGTTCCCTCATTCCCTCATGGAATTCCCTAGTAATCTATTAGAATAGAATGAGAGCTCCAATGATGTATTCACCAAGTTTGCACTCTTCTCTTTATAGGATCTATCTACTCTTCAATTCAAGAAAACTGGCTCCTTGAACCCAAGTCCAACTGCCTCACCGAACTCAAGCCTAACTGACATCTAGAACTCAAGCGAACTAGCCTTTTAAATTCGAGTCAAACTGCTTCACTGAAATTAAGTCTTAGTGAGATAAAATATCCATGCATGCTCAGTTATATTTGCTATATTTACTATTTTTGACCATTTAGAGAATTTTCTTAAGTCAACACTAAGAGAAAGTGAGATTGCCCCTTTGCTTCAGATGCGGGTTTTTTTGCCAAACTGCTAAATTTAGCATAACCCTTCCATCTCTAACTTCAATTAACAGATCTTTCTACAGTTAAGCCTTAGGACTGTTTATTTTTTGATCATGTGTGGGTGGTTCTATGTATATGTTGATTTCACACTTGAAATATTGAATATAAAGTTTTTTTCTTGGAAAAGAAATTCCTTGTTTGGCTCTTCCAGAAGACTAGTCACTCTGCTTCTTCCAATAATAACTAAAGCGAAAAAAGAGCATGCCTATAAAATTCCATCTTTACAATCATCCAAAGAACCATGGCGAAAGAAGCCAGGTTTGTAAATGAAAAAAGAGTTGTTTGAAAATGGAAACCTACAGAAAATTTCTTATCTTCTTCAACATAAAATTTCCTCATTTCTATGTCTTTTTTCTTCCAAGAAAACAAATGTATATTTGGCATCTGTTATTTCAAGTAGAAATTAAAGTATACATTGACGTGCCTACGCATAAGAGCTCCTTTCAGACAACTTCCTGATTATCATCAGATTTTGCAAAACATCCTTCTAATAAACGTTGAACATCAAAATGACATTTCCACCTATAGTGCTAACATTGCAGACAACCCAAAATAATATTTTAAAACTGCCTGTAAAATTCTTTTAAAACAATATTTCTGTGAAAGATGAAACCAAAACCCTCCCTCTAATTTTCCATGCATAATCCCTTTTCTGATTGCAATGGGATCCTTTGAAAAATGATCTGCCTGAGAATTAAATTCTCTATGAACATGTTGAATAGAAACTGAATGAAAAGCTTCCTGGAGTTCCTTAGTGTTGTCAGTGAGAGAGAACCAGACTATCAAATGGCAGATAACCTTTAAAACTCTAATTACCACTTTCGAGTCTCCAGCAACCTGAAGATTTTGAACACCTTTAACCATAACAAAATTTAATAGGGCCCAAAGAGCTACTAAACTTGCACGAATACTAGTACCACTACTAGTTCCAATCTTCAGTTAGAATTAATGATCATAATTTTAATGAAGGACAATACCATCAACATAATCACCCAAAATTTGACATGCATAATACAAATAATTCCAACTAATATTAGGATTGAAAGATGCCACATGCCTAAGGTTGAACCTAGAAGCCCCTGCTTTACGCAATTAGTTACACTTGTTATCATTAGCTTATTTTCGTAAGTCTTCTCATATTTGTTTGTAAGAACATATAAGATATTGGGAAAAATCTTGCCATATTCTAGAAACATTCTGATCTATTTTCAAGTGATTAGCACAAGCTAATGTGCACCTTTGACCCATCCAAGCTAATGTGAGTTGGGATGATTTGAGTTTGGTAACTTGAGTTCCTTTTCCAATTAAATCAAGGGAAGGTTATTCTTGTTTCCATTATCAATGACCATATATGCTAGTTTGTGCTTGATTTGATAGTTCTATGTACAAAGAGCTTCCTTGTTGTTGGAAAGGCTATCTTTTGGCATCAGCATCAAGTGTGGATCAATGTAGATGGGATTGTTGAAATCAACCTCTAAGTCTCCAACCTCTCAATAATTCTTAGAAATTAAGTGAACATCTCATTTAGGGTTGAGTTCATCTTATTCATTGTTGGTCAAGTTCATCTCAAGGAAGAACAAGTTTAGTATTGTGAACGAGGCTGAAATCCTCTGTTCCATGGGTCAAGTTCAGTTTTTCCAAGGGGTCGAGTTGCCACTCAAGAGGGTCGTATTCAGTCTTACGCTCATATGGTCGAATTCTGTAACAAAGGAAGTACAATAACGAGTTACAAGGGAGCTCGAATCTAGTCTTTGTCTTGTGGGCGTGTTTCTGGAAGGCAGGATTGATATTTTTCTCATTTGCTGAAGTTCGAACTTTGTACCTCCTAAGAGTGACATTGTGTTGAAGGACGAGTTGCTAGTCAAATTTCCTTGCTGGTTGTAGCATTATTGTGGGTTGATTTAACCTCTTTTGGCTGCTATCACAATCTTTGTGTGTGGGTTATGGATATGCCTTAATTACATGTGTGCAGAGGGTGTCATTTAGGAGAAAAAGGGAGCCATTAATGTTGTTGAGTTTGTACAATGAGGAAGAGGTGGTTTTACTCCAGAAATTAAGCTCATAATTCAATGGGTCAAAGTTTGTCCACTTCTGCCTTCAGAACTGATATTTGTCACTTATTTATAAGCCTCCAAACTAGGTTCTACTACCCTTATTCACTCACTGTATATGTTGATTTCGATCTAAGAAATGGACTGTTTATGACTTGGCAATATCCTCATATTTCCTTATATTAGCAATGTACACTGAATGGTTCAATTGAAAACAATGTATCACACTGAGTTCCATTTCACTACTATAGAATCTAGATTCTGATGACATTGGTGCAAACTCATTCACTATTCATAAATAGTTCTTCATGATTGTAGAATTAAACATCATAGTTTCCCATTGCTTCTTTAACAGAAGCCTTCTTTGTGAAAAGAGACTCCTCCTTCTAACTTGTTTTGTGAGGAGACTCTAACTTTTTTTGTGAGGAGACTCTTGAAAGGCTAATTTGCAGCATTCTCTGTTGTGCCTTTCTAGTAATATTTTAATTTCAACTGTTCATTTAAGCCACTTCTACATTCAATACTTTCTTTTCCATAATGACTTCAAAGTTGAAGAAGGCTAGGCTTCCAACATTGCTAGGTTCTCGTATGGTTACCTTGCATGGGACTTTGGATAATAATTAGCACTTGCCTCAACAATTGGGCCAAGGTTTGACCACACTATCATAAGCCACCATATAAATTCCACAATTTGGGCACATCGTACATTGTCATGGAAACTATGATGTGGCTAAGGTTTCACTAGATTATCATAAGCCACCATATAAATCCCACAATATGGGCACATAAGAAATTTTCATGTAACCATGGTGTCAAATACATTGTGGCTGATTTGTTGTATTTTTTGTTTACATTACTTTTCCTCATCATAGTATGGGAAGTTGGGCACTTATGCAATTTGTCTTAACTAGTCATCTTTCCAAGCTTGAGTGGCCACATTCCTATTGTAGTACACCTTCTTGTTTGATAGTGTTTGCAAGTGCAATGCCCCAGTGGAATTTTGGATTGTGATGATTGGTGGCTACCACTGTCCGCTAGTAGTAAACGAAACCTTCTTTCTTAGTTGTTTCTCTGGGTTTTCTAATTTACATCAAACATATGGGATTTTAACATTTTTTTTGTTTGTGATTTAATACTTTTTTTTTTCTATGTTTTATGATCCTAACCTTGCCACCTTTTTCCAGTTGTTGCGAGCTTCAATACTAAACTTTGAAATAATGACCTATGGAATCACTGAAATTTCACTTAGTTTTACTTCATTAGTGGTTGAGCATTCTCTCATAACAAAATGTAGGTGCAACAGAGAGTTCTCAAACTTCTGGCCTATAAACCAACACTTAGGCTACCATGGGCAGAGTGAAAAACTCTTCTCAAATACATAAAGAGGATGACATGTCATGATATGCATTGGTCTCAGTTGAGTATCTGCAGTTACTGTAGTCAATATATATCAAAAAAATCTAGAATATTGAATATTAATAGATCAGATATGTTACTACTGTAGACAACTGCAAGAAAGTGTGAAACGCCCACAAGAGACCTTTATAATGATGCAACTATTTTTATTTTACCTTGGAATTTTATACCAATGCTTATTCCCCAAATTGTTGGTAGCGTATTAAATATATTGCATGAAACAGGTCAGTTACTTTAAGGTTGTTCTTTCCTGTTGTATGAATTTTCAGTTGTCTTGTTCTCATTTTTTTTCCCCAACCAAAGCCATCCGATCATAACAGAGATCTACTCTTAAGTTATTTACAATGATATCCTCATTTTTCCTTTACAGTTAGGAGTGTGGTGGATACTGAAGCTTAAATTTGGGCATTGATTGTATTAACTCTAAGTTTCCTAGCTCTAGTTTGTCAACAATTATTTTTTGTAATTGTCTGAATACAAGATGTTACTTCACAAGTTCTTTAGATCTTGCCTGAGAAATTAATTCTTTTTATGGCATAGTGTGCCTTTAGTTCCTTCTCAAAAATATATCTTCCTCTAATGTGTTAAGAAAACACTGGTAAAAGCAGAATAGAGCTCTCATTCTCTCCTAATATCTTACGCATAAATATGGCTAGTGTTTATTGATCTGTATCAAGTCTTGTGTTATAATCATAACTGCATTGAAGTTATATGACAGGCCCAAAGCCCCTGTATCTACTCGAATAAGTTTCCTCATCTAATAATCACATTTAACACTAGAAGAGAACCATGAATTGTAAGTTATACATATCCTTAGTCACATTGAAATTTTTTGCTAATATGGGATTTGCAAAGAAGTTGGCAATGATTGAGATATATTCTAGCATACTCATGAGATCTTGGAAGAAAATTTTACTTGTGACAAGTTCAATTATCCAAATGATATATAATGAGTATATTATCTTATGTTTATGCTTTAATTTCATTCAAATCAGACATAGTTCAACTTTGACCATTCATCTTTGTAACTTGTAAGAATAGAAACTGCTAGCACATTGGACATTAATATCTTGTGCAACGATGTTGGAGGTAAAGTTAGTGGCAGAAAATCAGTTATAACATGATAATATTCTTGAAAATCTGGATAGAGCTTCCCTGTCATGTGCTAACAAGCTTGAAGGCCATGGCTAAAACAAGTGAAACATCAAATCCATCTTTGTTACACGTTGTTCATCAATCCACTTCAAAATTTCTAGTTGAGATACATGAGTGTTCTCTATAACAACAAAGCTCTGTCTAGTCTTACACTGTATTGAGCTATGCCTGAATTTGCTAAATGTTTCTATTACTCATCTCTAGACGTGATAACTCTAGTCCAAGCTATTGTGGGCCCACTAGCATCAACATTATTTTGTGCCTTCTTGGTCATCACATTATTTTCAGAAAAACATGGATTTGACAATATTGGATGATTGCCAATCTCATCTACTTTGTATCCTCCACAAAACCATGCTTCTTCTTTGAGAGGAAGGTTTGGGATTTTCTTTGCATTTAAATAATATGACTATTTGACATTTTTTCATATATTATTCTTCCATAATGGTAATTGGAGAAAAATTTCCTCGCTGAATATTCACACATCTATTGAAGGAAATGTGGGATAATTTTGAGTATATTGTGACAAATCAATTTTTTGAGACACATACAAGGTGTCTCACTTCAACAATAGGATAATGCCCATTATATTAAGTCAACTTGTGTGTTTCTACTCAGATCATTAGTTAGAAAAATAAGATAATTCCCATTATATTAAGTCAACTTGTGTGTTTCTACTCAGATCATTAGTTAGAAAAATATGGGAAATATTTTCACAGACAGTGTCTTCTGTGATCATATTTGTGTTAATGTTGTTTTCTAGATATGAATTTTATTTCAGGTGCTCTTTAACTCTTCAATTCTGTCTGTACAATTTTAACGCCTGATGAATTTTGTGGTTTATCCGTGATCTCTCATGTTGACAAGTGAATGGTTGGTTAGTTTTTAGCTTGTGCCCTGAATGAATATGTATACAAATCTTACTGTCAACTTTGTTCATGTACACGTTTTTCTTTCCATCCTTTACATGATTTTTGATGGAATAAAACAATGTCTACCCTTAGATAGTCTGTTAAACTTTTCTCTATTAAACATATTTGAATTATGACTAGTTTCAATGTCTATATTGGAGGAAATAAATAAACTAATTACATTATACATATTCTGCAAAATAAATATGAAAACATGAGGCTCATCATCTCATCAAATATGACTTATTATCTATGTGGACCAAATACTTAGCTTTGCAAAGTGTTTTCCCCTTCCACCATCACAATGGAAATCCCACCCTTAGCCCAGAGGATTAGCTCAATTGGTTGAGTCACCCTCAATTGGTCAAGTCCCCGTAATTAAAACACATTTATCATAAGATTCAAGGTTCAAACCTTATTGGATCAAGTCAAAGAAAAAAAAATTGCCAACATAAAATATCAATTGATCTATCTTCCCAAACATTGGAACCTACCCTATGCAAAGACCTGCCACTGGTTACCATATATTCTTGGTTCATAGATAGATTAGCAGTAGGTGGTTCATTTCCTCTTCAGCCTCACTACAGCATGGATATCTTCAGGGACCTTGTAGGCCTCTTTTTTGGTGTTGATTAAAATGACTTGCGTTTCACAAAATACTTTGAATATATTGTTGTCTGTTTCTATTAAAAACTTGAAGATGATATTTTTGTATGTATTTGTTGGGATAGAGGCTTTATAATGGTCATACTTTGTACCATAGATTAGTTTAGGAAATGTAAGTTAGGAGTACTTTATCTTATAGAGTTGTGTTATGATGTAATAAAGTTAAGCTACAATGGTTAAAATTAATTAAGTCACATGTTGGTGGTTGGGCGTTGAAGGTTTTATGTAACTTGTGTCTCCTTCATTTAGATGAAGGCTATGTAATGTTTCTCATGCCCTTTTCTTAATGAATCATGTTGTATTTCTCCCTTCTATTTGCAACTTTGTGAATATGTGTATATGTGTGTAATTATATAGGAACTAGTGAAATCTTTGTGTGTTTGCATGGCAAAACTATTAACGGAGTAGGCCTTTGATTTTCCTATTTCTGAGGGATTTCTGTTGTTTTAATTAGAATGTTCTCCAATATCACAACCAGAAGGGCTACCTCTAAAAATTAAAGATGCCAAAGGCAAGGAGTGGATCTTTCAGTTTCGATTTTGGCCTAATAATAACAGTAGGATGTATGCTCTGGAAGGGGTGGCACCATTTATTCAATCGATGTAATTGCAAGCTGGTGACACAAGTATATGCCAGTTACTTGTTAATTTTTGCTCAAAGATAGTTCTAAGAGGTTTACAAATGGTTTTCCAAAGTAATTAATACTAAGACTAGGAAGAAGTGAAGGGAAGGAGATTTTGTAGTGTTTAAAGCAATTCCAAAACCCCACAAGATAGGCTTATATGACTGTTACTATCTCTATTTTATTTAAACACAGGCATGCATGACCACACAGGAGGGTAAGATAGAGCAAAGTAAAACCACCCTATAATCAATCAACCATGGAGTTACAAGCAGGCCCCCCATTTCCAGTTATTCTCCAAGCAACCTTATTAAAGTTTGCATAGGTTACTTTACATTGAATAATTTCCTTAGTGGAAGCATTCCTATGGAGCTTGGCATATGTCACAAATTGAAAATATTAAATCTAGCAGGAAACATGCAAAATGGGTCAATTCCCCCAAGTCTTGGGTCAAACCCATGAAGCAAGTAAACCAAAAATTCATTTTATTATTATTGACTTCATCTTTACATAGTCATTATAATGAAGACCTACCTAGTTACATAGTTAGATTTGATTTATTATACCTTCAAACTAGTTCTTTATTTTAGTTGGTTCTTGCACTGTCAACTTCATAGGAAAGAATTCAGATTCTTTCAAACTCAATGTAAGCAGCTATTCCGAGATCCTCGAATGTACTATTTCACTGTGTATACATATTACTGTTTTGACCTTATTTTGTGCTTCGATTGTAAATACTTCACTTTCCATGTCTCTGACTTCTGTTGACCATTTCTATGAGACCCTATGTGATACCATCAAACTGAAATGGCATACTTCTCATCGAGCTAGGATGGCACCGAACTAGTGAGACCTTTCTCACTATGATAGCATGAAACAATGATAGATTTTTTACTGTGGTAGTTCCAAATTGTAATATCATACTTATCATGTGTTTTATTATACCGAGACTGTAGTTGACCTGTGATTATAACACTGAATATCTTCACTGTAATACGGATTATACTGATATCTTTTTGTCACACCGAGCCTTAACCGTAAATACACCTTTATAACTCATTCTCCTCACTGTTGTGGTATCGAAATAATCTTATAAGAGTAGTACTGAATTGAGGCAGAGGTAATTTTAACATTGTGATGTCATTGAGATTGACCTTTCTTGTGAACTTGCACCTAGTTTAATTATTGGACTGTCTTACTATGATTTGAGCCCTTTTGACATATGTCCTTTTAGAATGTTTCGAGTCCTTTCAAACTGCCTTTGATCATAACCATAGTTCTGATACCATGTTGAGAATTTAAGGGCTATAGATTAATACAAATTCTCTTCTTGATAACTACTTGTGAGCTTGTTGAGTTAATCCTTCATCAAGCCAATTATCAAAGTTCTTATACAAATGTAGAGACAAAATTGATCGCTCTTGTAACTAAGAATTTTGCAATAATTTAGGAAGGTAAATCTCTAATTTACCTTCCTTACTTGAGGTTTCTGACTTTTAAAATTCTTTCCTCAGAGATAACTTAATCATATCCTTTAGTCAATATCTCAATCTTCCAGTTACTTCAGCAATTACTAACCTTTAGCTGCTTCTGTAGAATACATCCTTTAGTTACCTTGGATAGTGTATCATTCAGTTCTTCCTTTAGAAAAGTCTGCAATCAAAACTGTTCTTGTATTTGGTATATTTCAAATGTTGTCACCTTCAAACTTATACATAGACAATGTTGTCCTTAGACAGAGACACAAATGGTCCACTAGCTGTCTTTTCATTTGCTAATATTATAATGAAGTTTTATTAGAGGCACTGTCTGTTTGTTTATTTTGGTTAGAAAAGGGTTTTCTCTGAAAGGTGCCCACTATTTTCAATCACTCTACCAAGCGCCTCCTAGTTGCCCAATGCAAAACATTCTTTAGGTGGTCTCCCTTTTCCTCTCCACTATCATTAAAGACATGAATTCTTAATTGACTGAAAAATTCAAGGATTAAGAGATCTCTGGAGCTCTGAAATCTATGGAGAAATCTAAAAGCCCTCACCCAGACAGATTCACGATCAAATTCTATTTGGGTTTTTATGATCTCTTAAAACATGATCTATTAATAGTTGTTAAAGAATATAAGGATGAGGGCAGATACTTGGGCTCAATTAATGGCACCTTTCTCTGCCTAGTCTCAAAGACTCAAGAAGCAACTACTTTTGCTGATTATTGTCCTATTGCATGCTAAAGTGTTATATACGAGCTCATATCCAAAATTATAGCTAGGAGGCTCAAGCCCATTCTGAGCTTGTACATTTCATAGGAAAAATTTGGTTTTATTCAGAATCGGAACATATTGGATGCTGTGGCTGTAGCTCAAGAGGTTATGCTCCAAATCAAAAGATCAAAAATAAGTTCGTTTCTCTGCTGGCTGGATCTTTCCAAAGCATTTGATAAGGTGGATTGGACCTTCATCCGGCTTCTTCTCTTTCAGATGGGTATGTTCCATCCAGTAGTTAATTGGATAATGGGATGTATCTAATCCATTTCCTTTGTAGCCCTTATCAATCAGTCTCCTAGATTTTTCAATGCTACCAGAGGGCTCTGCCAAGTATATCCCCTCTCTCCTTTATTATTTTTGCTTGTAGCTGAAGCTCTTAGAAAACTTATGGAATCACACAAGTCTGCTGGTGACATTAAGGGAATTCTATTCTCTGAAGCAGTACATGTCTCTCACCTACTTTTTGTTGATGATGTACTTCGTTGCATACCAAGAAGAAATATCTCTGCTTTAAAATTAATTTTGGACTCATCTTTTCAGTCAGCTGGTATGATCATCAATTCATAGAATTTTGGCTCTTTGGCTCTTGAAATTTTTTGTTATCCTGTTAAGTCACTGGAGGAGGGCCTCAAATATATTGGCTTCTCCCTGAAACCCAACAAATATAGAAAAGACGACTGGTCATGGCTCATACAGAAGGTCGAAGCCAGAATTTCTGTCTGAACTCATTGTCTCCTTTTTCATGGAGGTCAACTCATCCTTTTGAAATCTGTCTTAGAAAGCACCCTAGTTTATTTTCTTTCCATTTCTATGGTTCCCATGTGCATTCTTAACTGCATTCGTAGACTAATTTTTAATTATTTAATTGACGAGTGCTAGAGACAAACCTAGTATTACACTATTTAAATTGTCAAGGATTGTGTCTCCAAAGGAATTTGGGGGATGGGGCCTTAAAAACCGTTTCCTATTTTGCTAAAGCTCTAGCAGGTAGGAATCTATGGAGAATTCTCACTAGGGATTCTCTCTGGACAAAACTCACTTCATGTAAATACTTCAAAACCTTCTCCACTATTGGAATGGATTTGGCTCCCTCATAAATCCTCAGCAGGCACAAATATATGGAAGGCTTTGGTGGCATCCTTCCCTTTGATTGGTAAGTGGATAATTTGGAAAATTGGCAATGGATCCCAAGCCCGAATAGGCAGGGATATGTGGTGTGCAGCTGGAAATTATTATGAGCTCTCTCCTCCTCTCCTTCAGTTTCTGCGAGCTGCTAATATACACCATCTTGGTGGTTCCACAGTGCAGGTCCCTCAAGTTAGAGGACGGGCAGGTTGGAAATCGGCACAGGAATTAGGATTAGCAGGCGATTTAGTAGAGGAATGGGTCTGATGCATAATTCTCCTATTACAAAACTTTATCATTCTCCATCCAGACTCCCTGGACACTCTCTGCTAGTCTAAAAATCCTATATCAGGTGCTTTCACAGCCAAATTGGTTTATAAAACATCGGTCGAGGACAATTTTGAAGGCCCAAAGTTATGGTGGTGGAGGGCCCTCTGGAAAGTTAGAGCTCTTCTTAAATCTAAAATTACTGCCTTTCTTGATCTCAGCAACATGTTGCTCACCTGGGAGGTTCTCACTCTCGTGGATGGCATGGGCCCAGCTGATGCCCTCTGTGTAAGGAGAAGGATGAATTCACGTAGCACGTATTTGTTAACTGTTCATATTTGACATAGGTATTTACTTATATTCAGTCAGAATTCTCCCCCAAAGTTCGTTGGATTTCAAATTCACTTGCAAGCTCAGTTAGAAGGTGGATGTTAGATAAATCTATCCAATAATTTTCAGGCCTCTTCTGCATCATGATTGATTACATTTTGAAAACCCGCAATATTCCTCTATTCATAGACAAGGCTATGGCTCCATATTTGTGTGCTTCCAAAATTATTGCCCTGGAAAAGGAGCATAGGACAGAACAGAAATCCTTGCTACAACGTGTGCCCAACATGCCAAAATTGATTATGTTATTTCATGGGGGTTCTTTGATGGATCCTGTCAAGGTCACCTGCCTTGTTGTGGAGTTGGTGTGGACATTTATTTTAATCAGACACATTTCCTCTACTGTAGATACTCCTGTCCGAGGATCCAATAATAAGGTATAATTTTCAGGGCTCTGTTTGCTTCTTGAGATTGCCAAAAGTAAAAAAATCAACAGGATCCAAGTTTTATGGGATTCGAAGCTATTTATTGACTATGCCAATGGGCGGGCAACAGTCCAAAAAATTGGCTTAGTGCCAATTATGCAGGAAATTCGTCAACTAGCCTCTTCTTTTGAATGGATCACATACTGTCACATCTTGAGAGAATTAAATAAGGAATCTGATGCCCTCTCCAAAGAGGCTCTTGACATCCCTTCAGGATTATTAGGCATATATGAATTCAGTAATGGACAACTACTCGATGCCATGGATTTTCATATGTAAATGTTTGTTTCTCTCATGTCTCTTTTGACTTTTTTTTAAGCTTTTGTATATGTCTCCCATTCTGGACTGAAGTGAACGATAGAAGAAAATGACAAAACATAGTAGCTGGAAAATGAACAATAGGAGAAAAGAGAATTTTGGTTACAATTAAGGCCCAAAAGGCAGTCGGCTGGTACAGACAACATTGTATATATTCAATTTTATGGATATATAAGATTTTTCTTGTGAAAAAAATAAAAAATATAGCATCTAAGGATGGCCATATATTGTAAGAATAAAATAGTGAATATCATATAAAAATTTCAGTTCAAATATTGCCCTGAAAACTAACCAACATGTCTAATGGATTCAATCTCAGCAGTGAACAAGACTCAAATTTGTTCCTTTCCAGATAAGCCTCAATTAAACTAGCATAGGGAGGAATTGTAGGAGTTACTTGAAAGGAGGAAACCTTTTGAATTCAAGTGATCTGTTTTGGTGTGCAATTAGCTTTTTAATTGACTATATAGCACAACAGTCAAACCTTTTTTTGAGTTAAAGCTTCGTTTAAACTCTATTATTAAGTAAATAAAACAGCATTTACAACATTTCAATACAAAAAAGGCAGGCGATAAATGTGGCCTCCACTAGCAAGTCCAAAAACTAATATTTAGGTTGGCTTATGCTAAAACACTCACAATCATAGAGTCAAAGTCCCAAGTAGCCATAGTCATCCGAAATTAAGGGCATGTGCCTGAGCAAGAAACATCAGGGATTGACCACACTAGCTATAGGAGGTGGCTGTGTAAATTTTTGCAACCCTAGGTGACTGCTTTCCTAATTAAATAACTCAAATTAATTTCCAAATATTCCAACATCTCTACAATAGGAAACATTAAATAGCAGAAATGTAAATCAATTACATACATGCACATAATTTTTCTTCAATTGAGCTTGTCATTCAACTAATTAAAACTTACCAGGCAATATTTGCAGCTGCTAAAACCGAGCAGCTTTATGGTTGATAAATTGACCCTTAACCTGAGGTGTATTGCCTTTTAAAGAGAGGATAATTGAGAAAAAAAAACACAACAACTGTTGTATGGCTGTAGAACTGTACATATTTTCTGTTTGTATAGTATTGTATTGATTCATACTATGATACGGCCTTACTGTATGACTTTACTGTATGGAAGTGTTGTAGGGTACTCTAAACTCTAAATCTGGAACTATCTTTGTACTCTTAGCTGAAATCCTAATATACCAAAAACCTAATCTCTTAGTGAGATGTATTGTTGAGATTAATTCTTGTATTTTATGGATTCATACTATGAGATGGCCTTGCTTTATGACTTTACTATACGGACAAGTTGTAGGGTACTCTAAACTCTCAATCTGGACCTTTCTTTATACTCTTAGCTGAAATCCTAATATACCAAAACCCTAATCTCTCAGTGAGATGTATGGTTGAGATTAATACGAGTGTAAGTCATTAATGCATGGAATACACTTAATTAGACTCAACAACTCAATATATGACTTTTCACTTTTTTTTGAAGTGAATTGCAAAAGAGTTACTTTTTGAAATATCTCGGATTCCTTCTAGCACATTTGCACTAAACTCATGTGGAAGTTCTTGTTTGAGCAATATTCCTCAGCACTCCCTCTTACTGAAAAAAATATTCTGCACCAATCCAAGTTTCTTTATGAATGCTTCTAACTTCCCTTTTGCTAAAGGTTTGGTTAGAATATCAGCTGCCTATTGATATGTGGGAGCTTCACTACTCTTTTTGGTCCCATCTCATATGAGGTGATCTTTCATATTTATCTCTACGTGCTTGGACCTATCATGTAATACTAAATTCTCAGAGTTTGATGCAACTTTGAGTGCCATAGTAAATGACTTGGGATCCAACTCCTTATCAAACATTCTTGTAACTAAATTACTGAGCTAGATGGCATCACAAATAGTAGTTTTGGTTGCCATGAATTCTACCTTTGTTGAGCGAAGTGCCACAGATGTTTTCTTCATATTGAACCAAGATATCATCATTGAATTTATTACAATAAAATCTAGCAGCTTAATGCAAAGCCTCATTAAGTAACCTATACTAAGTGTAACAATGGGAGTGTCACCACTGTCACCTTAGCAACAATTTTCCTTGTTTTAGTGATGGACAAAATCTAATACAAGGGAGGCTTCTCTAGTAGATCATAGGGTTCAAATAATCCAATCAACTCAAGCTAGGTGCCCCAAAATGGTTCTACAATGATTTTCCACCAAAGTATAAGATAGGAAATTAGGGTTTAATATGGACTAGATAGTGATTTCCAAATTTGAGTTCAAACATTGCTATGACTCAAGAGGCTTAGGTTGACCAATAGAGGCTCAATCTGAATAATTCTCATAAGAAGAGTTGGATTGGTAACCCATCTGTTTAGCATCATGTGATCCAACATTGTCACATAGCAAGGCCTCGAATAATAACTCTATCTCTCCACAAGTTCATAGCACAATTCCAACGAGACCAATGATTTATAGACACCCTCATCATTGTCTCTCTCGGAACATACCCCACCTGGTTCTCTCAGTGTATGTTCCATCAGGACTATTCTTATCTTGGATTCCCAGTCCTCAAAGAATATCAGTCCTCTTCGACTACTCTTATCTTGGATGCCCTACCACATCCTCAAAGAGTATCATATGCCATATGATTACTCAATCCTCCATTATGTCTTCCCAAGTGAAGACAAAAATGATGTGTCTATCTCTCCCGCTTAACTAAGGAGTGTTGAGAATTATATAGGGCAATGATTATTATTAATTCTCTTTACTTGATAAATTTTTTTGGTTCCTTTTCTACATATTAGCTTCGTTCCTTGTTATTATATGTGTGAAGCATTAAAAAACTACTAAAAAAAAAAGAAAAATGACATAGTATATAGGCTACAAACCAGGGCCAAAACCTCTCCTCTTGAGAGGAAAATTCTTAAATCTCTTCTCTTCCTTATAGATTCTTCAATTGATGAATTCCATTCCTTATAGATTCTTCAATTGACGAATTCCATGACCTTAAGACTAAGACCAATACCCTCCAAGACCAAGATCAACCTCTTCAAATATCTTCCAGTATCACCTTTTCGACCTTGTGCTGCAAGATTTTTGGCCTCCTACTGCAGATCTAAAATTTTAGCCTCCTGCAACTACTGCTGCCACACGTGGGAACTTCAATCTTCTTCTAGAGCCCTCCTCTGACCTTCGCTTGCCTTTCCCCAACTCCTGGAGCTTGAGAGTGACCCTTGGTGACCTTTGATTGACCTCTTTGCCTTCCTTCCTCCAAGATCGAACTTTTAGATGGATGCCCTAGGCCTGCTGTAAAAACCTTAGTCCTCTTTAGTACACGAGAGAGAGAATTTTCCCAAAAACAAATCTTCTTTAACCTTCTTCTTCCTCGCTACCTTCTCTTTCCTCTTCCTTCGCTAGAATAAGTGATGAGTGAGTATCAAGGAGGATGAGTTCTCTTCTATATATAGGCTCTTCAAGGTGGATGTGGCTTTTCTTTTTATGCCGACTTGCCAACTGCTAGGCTGATTTGGTCTTGGAGGGTATTCCGAGACTTTAAAGACAAAAATAATTTTATTTACAAGTTACAATGTGACCAAAGGGGTATTCAACTTATGACAATGACTCTTTTGACTTCTTGACCTAGGGAAAACCCTAGAAGCACTCAATGGGTGCTTGACCTATAAAATACCATGAGCATGAAACCCATGCTCTAAAATAATAATAATATTTTTTCTTTCATTTCATAATTTACAAGAATAAAAAATACATTTCATATTATTGAAGACCGAACCTAGTTACACATATTTCAACACTCCCTCTTAATTAGGGAGGTATTCATAAGAGGTATATGGACATTCTCAATCTAAAGAGAGCTCATAAGAAGAGTCAGATTGATTGGTTAGCCATCTGTCTATCATCATATCAACCAACATTGTCACATAGCAAGGCCTTGACTAACAACTTGATCTCTCCACAAGATCAGAGCACAATGCTAGAAAGACCAATGATTTATAGACACCATCATCATTGTCTCTCAAGGTACATACTCCACTTTAGTGTTCACCGAGTATGACTTTCTTTGGACTATTCTTATCTCGGATAACTAGTCCTCAAAGAATATCGGTCCATGGCTACTCTTATCTTGGATTCCCTACCTCATACTCTTATCTTGGCACCTCCAATCTCGTCAAACAACACAAATGGTCCACTAGCTCTCTTTTCATTTGCTAATATTATAATGAAGTTTTATTAGAGGCAATTTTTGTTCGTTTATTTTGGTTAGAAAAGGGTTTGCTCTTGGTTTTATGTGATTTTCAATTTATCGTATGTAGCATGTTGAGAAATGGGAAAGAATAATGTGACATTTATTTTGCAGAAATTGTTGTCGAAGGAAAATTGCTTTGACATTGTTGATGTTAAGGTATATGTTGTATAAACTATTTATAGTCTAATTTATGTTATATTCTAGTGTTCATTGTCTTTCATTTCTTATAGTGCATTGTATTTTCTTTTGTTTTCAGAAAATGAAATCAGTATTGATGGTAAGAAGCATGAATTGAAAAAAGAGAAGAGAAATAACATTGGAGCAACAAATGCAAAAAGAGAGAGGAGAACTGGTTTGGTGATACCCTTAGAACCAATATCTCGCATAAGACACACATATAAAGTCTAATGATCAAGTCTTCAGAGTTGGTGAATTCACCTGTAATGCTTTGACAACACAATGATAATGTTTTGAAGTGATGAAACATCATTTCATGTGTAAATTGTAGTCCAACTAATATAAAGTTGGAAACTCATATTGTAATATTTAACATTTCATATAATACAATTTGTGTGGTTAAAATTATTTATAGTTGCACTTGATGTTGTTTAGTAATGTAATTAAAATATGCGACTTTGTTTTTTCATATTAGATGAACATGCACATTGTATGACATTTTTTAAATCATACAAATTAATTTATGTTGATTAATAATGAACACAAATAAAATGAATATGCGACTAAATTAGTCATTTATAATGATTATTAATGAAATGAATATAAACTACTAAATTAGTTGTTTATATGATGAATAAATAGCTACTGCAAATGATAAATTTTTTACTACAAATGATGACTAAATTTTGCATATATAAGACTATTAGTAGCTAATTTACAGTATCTTATAACACGACTAAAATTTAGTCACATTTCTTCGGTCATTAATTGGTTTCAAACAATGACTAAAATTTGCATATATATGACTATTAGTAGCTAATTTACAGTATCTTATAACATGACCAACATGTTGGTCATAGTTATTTGTTCATTAATTGGTTTTCTCGGGTGATCATATAGTAATATATTTTGTTGTGTATTAGGTCATTAATTGTGAAATTTAATGACCAAATCAAAGACCAAATCAATGAATAAATTAATGACTAAATCAGTGACCAAATGAATGACTAAATCAGTGACAAAATGAAAGACCAAATGAATGACTAAATTAGTGACCAAATCAGTGACTAAATCAATGACCAAATATGCAACTAGATAACAAAATTGAGATAACCAATTAATGACTAAGCTAAAAACGACCAAAAGTTGGTCGCGTTATAAGATACTATAAATTAGCTACTATTAGTCACCGACCGAAAAATAGTTGTTTATATGCAAATTTTAGTCGTTTTTTTAGTAAAAAATTAGTCATTTTGTACTAGTGTACATTACATAAATGAACAATTCTTGGATGATACAAATGAAAAACCATCCTTTCTATATATAGGATTCCATGGGATCACAATATAATCCTAGAGAACCTAACAATAATAATGTAAGAGAACAACAATAAAAATAGTGGGCTATTATGGGGCACAATAATAACAATATAGGGACCACATGGCTAAAAAAATAACAGTAAGGGTGCTACACTAACAAAAATCAGGGACTACAGTAGTAATATAGGGTCCTAAAAAGGCCTAATACTTCCCATTATTCCTCATTCTTGTGTGGAGAATGTTTTAAAAGTCCTAAATAAATCATGAGTTTCTTGGGGACAAATGAATCCAAATTTTGGTTATGGAAGTTGTTGATAGTGGACCAAGTATATATTCATGTAACATTGTTTTTCTATATTGAAAATAGAGATCTATTTTCTTTCCCTCCAAAAAAATCTATGATAGTGTTCAATTCTTTCAATGTTTGGTTAAGGTGCTAGCTTACTTGATAGTTAGTTAAGGTACTTATTCCATGCTCACTTGATGTTTTTACCAATCAATTTGAGAAAGGTATTTGTTTCCTTGTTTGCAAGTCTAAAGTGTGGACATGATCAAGGACAAGTGGAGTGATTTGTCAAAGGATTCATCTCCAACTGATCATCAATTCTGGGTATGTCCCCTCTCATAGGTAAGTGGTAGCTGCATTAAGTTATTGTAAGAATGTCTTACAGATAAATTGCATTTATGACCGAATCAATCTATTAATATTCTACCCCATCTATAGGATTAGTTTTTTCCATAACAAAAATAATAGATCCATTAGGGACAACTCCTTATTTCCTTATCAATAGGGTTTCATTTCTATATTTTTTAGAAACGTTTAGGTTTCTCTATTTAGTTTTCACCCTACTCACGCTGTTTCTGGCGTAGTAGATTTATTTTAAAGGGTTGTTTGAGGAATGTTTGAGATGATTTTTCTCATAATTGAATTTTCCTACAACTTTCTCTTAGGAATATATCACACACATGCTTGTTTAATTCACTAAAAAAAACATGCATATGCTTATTTCCTTAACAATAAGTATATACATTCCCCAATATTGAAATTTCACTATTTTTTCCCTCTTCCATTCCTTTTTGCGCTAATTTTACTTCTTTTTTGTTAAGAATATAATAAAATTAAGGCTTCCTAAGAATTAATTCTCATTTGTATTTATTTAGATAAGCTTAAAAATAAAAGGCATTATTTTTGTTTCCTTTTCCATTCCCCTTTTTTTTCATTTGAAGTATGTCTTGTTGATATGCATTTTTGTTTAAGTTTCTTGGTAAGTATGGTTTTATTGTTGTGTTCTTGAAAAAAAATTCTTACAATAAATATTTCTCTATTTGGATTTTCATTGTGACTTTATCAAGAAATTTTCATCATTTATAGTGAAAACCAAGTACATTGAAGAATTAGAGTGAAGGTGTTAATTTCACAAATGTTTTGAAGCTTTCATTTTGCAATTTTATGAAAAAAAAGTTGCAATACCACTCCCTTGTGTAATCAATTATTGAATTTTGTAGCAATGGTTGGTCTTCGTAATGTTTCATTTGTACTTGTAATGATGAAATATAAATTATATTTGTATAAGATAAATTATTTTTGAAGCATTTTCTTCGTGCTCTTTAATGGTCAAAAGAAATTTAGGATATTTTCTTCATGGCCTTTGCTAAAGAAGAAAATTTTATTTTTTTCAAGTGTATTTGGTGTCCCCACATGACAAGTTGGCCCTTCAAGCATCAATTTTCCTCAGCCTACAAGGATGCACCCATTCACATTAGTGGAAGGTTGTATATGATCCATTAGAATCCCTTAAAATGGTATCTCAATCAATAATCTACTTCTCTCCTATGTGAAGAATACAAGGAGAATAAGGAGGCTATGAAACAGAAGCATCTAAGTCATCTTATCCACCTCTCTCTTGTGGAACAAAGAGACGGAGTTTGGGACTAACTGTAGGAATTTACAAGGTAAGTTACTTAGATCAAACACCAAAGGTCACTGCTCATGAACAAATCATAAATCAATACACCAGTATTTGACTTGGTTAAAACCCTCGAACAGGGAAATAGTCCATAGCCTCAGCCAACGCAACCACTTTAGGAAATTTTTTGATATAAAAAAGAAAATTTACATAAGTTTCTCTCATAAATGGTTACCAAAAAAATGACCGTATGTGTCGAAATATCCTAGCATCCCTCCTTAAGAACAACTTGGGATACGATAGAAGGATTTACAAAGGGGACACAATAGGAGAAGGAAGGAGGCATTAGAGCCTATTCCACCTTAATGATAGCTTTCCTAAACTCCAAGCATAGATCAAATTTTGGTAAACTTCACTTCTGTGAGAGCCATTGTAAAGATATCTACAACTTGATCATTGGTTGAACAATACTGCACTTCAAGAACACAATCATGAATGAACTTTCTGATGAAGTGTATATGAAGCTTAATGTGTTTCATATGCTAATGCTGAACTAGATATTTTCATAGCTGAATGGAACTCTGATTATCACACCAAAGTGTAGTTGGATGTTGTTGATGAAAACCAAATTCAGATAGGATGTGATGAAGCCACATGGCTTCCTTGATGGCTTCAACTGCACCACAATACTCTGCTTCTACCGAAGAAATAGAGATGGCACTTTGTTTCTTACAAGACCATGTAATAGGTCCTGGACCAAGAGTGAATACATATCCTACAACCCTAACATAAAAGATGGCTGCCAATTTCTTTAGATCTACAGTTAGTTGACCAAGACAAATGCTACAAAATCCACATCTATGCAGTTAAAGACATTAAGCAGTAAATAAAAGAAAGAGTTGCTCCATGCATCCAATAGACAAGACAAGAATATTTTTAAAGAATTTTTGTATTTATGACACTTGGGAAGGGAACATAGAAATATGTTACCAGTCCCCCTCAATGGGATGGGTTCTTATATGTTCTCAGCACTTCAGATCTAATATCTCTCTCTCTCTCGTGATGGCGTAGAAAACCCAAACAAAAATGGAACTCAAAGGGAGCTCACAAGCAAAAAGATAGAAAAATATGACAATGATGGAGGATCAAAGTCAGACCAAAAGTATAGATCCGAAGAGATATTTAGGCAACAAAAGTTAGTGAGTGATTGGGAAAACCCTTCTATTTATAACAAAATATTGTGTTAGTCTAGATATTGGTGCATAATTAAAATATTATTAACCAAATATAGATCCAACTTTTACGGAGTATTTTATTATATTTGTTGGAGGGAAAAAGAATTTGAATTTGGTCAAATCCCTTTATTTGTAAATAATAAATAGATAAATTATTTATTTATTATTTTAAGAATGTGGTTGAGTAATAATTAAATAAATATTGATTTATTGAATTATTTATAAATGATTTAGTCAAATTTAACAAGGAATATTATTCAAATAATGTTTTAAATAATTATTCCTAGAAAATAATAAGATAAATAATTATTTATGTAATTAATTTTCCTATTTTGGTTTAAATATGATCAGGAATATTAATTAAACTGTTGTTTAACTAATTATACCTTGAGGAAAATCAAACAAATAAGGATTTATTCAATTATTCCTCATGGGGTTTCCTATTTAGACCATAAACAACTTAATAAATTAAGGATTACTAAGTTATTTTTCATAGTGAAAGAAATTATACTAGGGTAGAATTGGTCTTACATGGTGTACTTTGGTCCATCTAATAGTAATAGGTTATATGACCAAAAAATGGTGTAACACTTTCGATCATCAGGGTCACTAGCCCAATCAGAATCAGTGAAACCAATCAACAATGGAGATGTTCCTGCACTGTAATGAATCTTGAGCTGAACTATACCTTGAATATATTGAAATATTCTTTTAGGTTCTTTCATGAGGTTGGTGCATAAACCAAGCAACAAGAATAATGGAAAAGAAAAGGTCAGGATGAGTATGGGTTAGATACATAAGTTTACCAACAAGTTGATGGTATAAGGTAGCATCAACTTCAGGGGTAGTAAAAGTGACTGAAATATTGACTTGAGAGTGAAAGGGAGAAGGGGTTAGATTACAACCTTCCATGTGAAAGTGGTGTAGAAGATCACAGGCATACCTGGACTGAGAAAGGGTAATACCTTCCTTGGATTGCAGGACTTGAAGACCAAGGAAATAATGCAAGTTTCATAAGTCTGTCATTTCAAACTTATTTTTGAGGCTATACCTCACATGTTTTATATGGTTGGGATCGCTTCAAGTAAGGATAATATCATAAACATAAAGAACAAGGATGGTGAAGGACTTACCCAATTTCTTGGTGTAAATAGTGTTGTAGAATGGCACCTAGAAAAGCCATTATCTAGGAGAAATCTATCCATTTTGGCATACCAAGCCTGAGGAGCTTGTTTGAGACCATAGAGAGACTTCCTAAGGTGAAAAACAAGGCTAGAGTCATTTTGGAGAAAGCCAGGGGGTTGTTCCATGTAGATGTATTCATACAAATCTCAATGTATGATGTGGATTTAACATCCATCTGATGGACTTCCCATTTAAAGGAGGCAGCAAGGGAAAGAACAAGGTGGATAGAATTCATTTTGGTAATAGGGGAGAAGGTTTCAGTATATTCAATGCCTTCAACTTTTGAAAATAATTTAGCAACAAGATGAGCTTTATGTCTTTCCACTTTTCCATCTGGTCCAAACTTTGTTTTTTAAACCCATTTGCATCTGACAAGTTTTCTTCCCTTTTGAAGAGGAACAAGATCTCAAGTATCGTTTGCTAATAAGGAACGATATTCTTCATTCATAGCTTCATCCCAATATGGATGACCTTAAGCTTCTTCAAAGGTATATGGATGAGGATTTTCTGGAACTTAAGCCAATAAGGAAGAGGCTCTTTCGAACTAAGAATGTGTACGACATTGATCTACAGGGTCACCTGCAAGAGAACTTGCTGCATCCCGAGTAGAGTGAACCCATCTTGGAATATGTGGAGCTGAAGGAATATCTTGAATAGGTGAAGGATGATTTTCATGCTCGTTGTCATCATCTAAAATAGAAGGAATGACATAAAAAATAGTAGATATAGAGAGAAGTGGCACATATGCGGAATCAGGCTCATAGGCCAAAGGTGGCACACCCATCAAACTAGGCTCACAGAATGATATATTTTCATCAAATTTTACATCTCTTCTAATGATTATAATTTTGGATTTTGGTTGAAGAAGTGTATATCCTTTGACATCTTTAGAATATCCAAAAAAATGCATTTTTCACTCTCAGGTTCTAAGACTTTATGTTTGGCATCCGGAATATGGGCCCAAGAATAACTTCCAAAAACATGAAAGTGACTTACATATGGTTTAATTGAGCTCCACGCTTCTTCTGGAGTTATATTCCTTAAAACCTTGGTAGGAGTGTGATATACTATGTAATTTGCACAATTAATTGCTTCTACCCAAAAATTGAGACTAAGTCCTTTAGATTGAAGCATACAATTAGCCATTTATTTTAAGGTGTGATTCTTCCTTTCAGCTACACCATTTTGTTGTGGACTATATGGAACAAGATGTTTCAATTGAATTCCATTCTCAATGCAAAATTTGATAAATTTGTTGTTAACATATTCTCCTCCATTATCTAATCTTATCTTAAGAATTTGGTGTCCATATTACTTCTCAAGAAAGGCCTTAAAGGCCAAGAACATGATAAAAACTTCACCCTTGTGTTTTAAGAAGCATACCCATGTGATTTTTCAAAAATAATCAATGAAAGTTAAGAAGTACTTGGAACCATAGAAAGAAACAACAAGAAGTCGACCACATAAATCATTGTGCACAAGCCGCAAAGGGGATGAAGCATGCCAAGAGGCACGTTTGTCAAAACTATCATGATGATGTTGTCTGAGTACACATACGAAGCAAACACAATCTTGGCAAGATACCAGAGGAATACCTCTCACCATATTTTTTTTACATAGAGTTTGAAGAGAGCGATATTTTAAGTGACCACATCACTCATGCGAAAGTTTTCTCACTTCATTATTATGAACAAAAAAAAGGATGGGAAGACATGATGACCCAAAGTTATCAAACTTATACAACCTTGTGGAATCATCAAAAATTCTAGTAGCTAAAATATATCCAGGATCTTTAAGCTCCCTGATTACAACATCATGAGGTGATAATTCTACTATTTTCCCTTCACCTGAATGAATTGTTTTATAAACAGATAGAAGTTTTCAGAACAAGGTAGGAACACATAATACATCATTAAACTAACCATTATTTAGATGAATGGTTCAAGATCCTACAACACTAAGAGATCTATCATCACCAAAATAAATATTTTTGGTGTTAGAATAATTTGAAGAAGAAAAAATGGATTTATTTTTGGCCATGTGGTAAGAAGCTCCAGAATCAATGAGCCATTCATGAGAACTACAAGAAGAAGATACATTTAATGCATAACTATATCTTGATGCTTGAAAACTACAAGCAGCAAGTTCCATTCCTGAAGATGAAGTTGAAGAGTTATCCAAATTGAGGTGGTGCTTCTTCATTGTTGCTTCCGAGGCTGTTAGGTCCCTATATCACTAGTATAGTCCCTTATTATTGTTAGTGTAACCCACTTATTGCTATTATTGTACCCTTGTAACCCCCATTTTTTAATTATTGTGCCCTTAAATTATTATTGTTAGGTCGGCTAGGATTACATTGTGGCCCACTAGGATTATATTATGGCCCCATGGACTCCTATATATAGAAAGGAGGTTTTGTAAATTGTATCATCGAAGAATTGTGCATTTATGTAATGTATTGGAGGTTTCCCCCTTGAAGTGGCTTATTTCTAAGGCATTGATATCTCTTTTCTTCTATTTTTCAAGCTGGTTACACAACATTTGGTATCAGAGCTTTGGATTCTAGGGTTTCGTTGCTCCAAACAGGTCATCGCGGAATTTTCGCTATAAATTTTTTTCTACGAAGTTTAAGAAGCTGAAATTTTAGGGTGCGAAGCCAAAAGCCTGAGGAAGATTTTCTAAAAATTTCAAAGCTTGGTTCGCAATATTTTTGGAGATATGATCTGTGGAAGTTAGGTCTTTTTTCAGGCTCCTAAACAGGTCATCGTGGAATTTGTGCTATAACATTTTTTCTACGAAGGTTCAAAATCTCAAATTCGTATGGTGCGAATATAAAATCCTGAGGAAAGTTTTAAAAAAATTTCAGATCTTGGTTCGCAATATTTTTGGAGATATGATCTATGGAAGGTAGTGCTTTTTCAGGCTCCTGAATTTCATCTCAAAGAGGTGATCGTGGAAAACGTTCAATAACTCTCTCTCTGGGCATCGGATTGGAGTGCAGTAAAAAGTGGTCACAAGTACACAGACTGTAGTTTCATTTCTATCAATTGCAGAGACAAAGGACAAAAAATTGACACGTGGCAAGTCATACAATTTCGCTCTACTGAACCAGTCCATAATTAGGTCATTATGGGAGATTGGACACCACTTTGTCTTGGAGAATCCAAATCAGGTCAGACCTGTGGCATTCAAAAGAGAATTCAGAGGGCTACTTTAGTGCTGAATTTCAGATATAGAAGAGCCACAATCACAGAGATAATACAATTTCAATATCGAGCTCCTCAAAAGCAAGTAAAAGGTGTGTATTTTTTTTCCGAATTGCATTAGTCTTGTTTGAAGAATCAAGTTGAATTGATTGCAAGGGCATATTGTAGAATATATATCAGTATTGGATTATAAAATGGCCCCAAAAAGGAATTCAACACCCATTAAGCCTTTGGAAAGATCTACTATGACTCATGAAGATGAAGAATTGCAACATGATCTATCAAAATTACAAGAGCAAGTGCAACAAATTTCACTCTCGCAAAGAGAAAAAAAAATGAAATGGAAGTTTTGAAGAAAGGCATGGAAGCTAAGATGGATGGCGTGCAAGCTAAGATGGATGGCGTGGAAGCTAATATGGATGGCATGGAGGCTGGCATGGAATCTAAGATGGATGACATGGAAGCTAAGATCGATGAGAAAATGGAAAACATGAAGAATTTTCTAAAAGCAGACATGGAAGGTTTGACAAAGTTTATACAAGAAAGGTTTCTTAATGGTGAAAAGATAGTAGAAGAACCTCATGATGAGAACAAAATAAATTTTAATTGTGATTTCATAAACTCTAATGTTGGCGGGAAGAACCACCATATTCCAAAGATGGATATGAGGAAGTTTGATGGAAAGGATCATGTAACATGTATACTACAGATGAAGCAATATTTTGATCTCCATAACGTGCAAAACACACAAAAGGTATGCATTGCAAATTTACATTTAGAACAAAATACATTTGTATGGTATCGATGGCTTTTCTCCCGTAAAAAAATTGTCACTTGGTCAATTTTTACGGAGGAAATGATAGCACATTATGAGGATACAAAGGGCAACACCTTCTTTAGCCAATTGATAAATCTCAAACAAAAGGGTTTAGTGGGGCAGCACATTGAGGACTTCCAAAAATTGAATATAAGGGTAACTGATATTCCAGAGGAACATAGGATTGATCTCTTCATAGGTACTCTAAAGGATAACATCCAACATGAAGTTCGTGTGTTGGAACCTGATTCATTAGAGAAGGCATTCAGGTTGGCAAGAAAAGTTGAATGTAAAATTATGGCGACAAGGAAGCCTACCACTCAATTCTATAAAGAAGGAAGTGTTGTTACGCCTAGATTTCCACAACCTACAAGGTTGACACCACAACAATTGGAAGAAAAAAGAGCAAAAGGGCTTTGCTACAATTCTGATAGAAAATACACTAAAGGTCATAAGTGTGCTGAGAAGAAATTATTTTACATAGATTGTGAAGAAGAAGAAGAAAATGAACAAGAAGAGGATATACACCAGGAACCACCCCTAGAAGAAGAAGAAATGAATCCGACCATATCGTGTAATGCACTGGCAGGAATTACCCCTCCTCAAACTCTCAAGATAGAAGGACATATAAAGAAGAAAAGGGTAATAGTGTTGATTGATTCAGGCAGCACCCATAATTTTATTCATTATAAGGTAGCCAAGGAATTAAATTGTTTCCTATACCCAGCACCAGAATGTCAAGTGATGGTTGCGAATGGAGGAACTATAAATTTCTCTGGAAAATGCCATAATATCAAGCTAACCATGGGGGAATATTTATTGACTAGTCCAATGCTTTCCATTCCTATGGGAGGTGTTGATGTTGTACTAGGAGTACAATGGTTACAATCTTTGGGGACGGTAGCTTTTAATTTTCAAGAACTTTTCTTGAAATTTTTTTCAGAAGGAAAGGAAGTCGAATTACGGGGTATTGAAGGGAAGCCAGGAAGGATAATAAGCTCTAATGTCATGAAAAAACTTCTAAAGAAAGAACAACGAGGCGTAATTGCACAATTATTCTCTCTAGAAGTTCCGACATCAAAATCATCTATTTCTGCAGATCTCCAACAAGTCTTGGACAATCATTCCAAGGTTTTTGAAACTCCCAAAGGACTCCCACCTATTCGTGATCATGATCATGCTATTCATTTGATTCCAGGAAGTGTTCCTCCAAACATCAGGCCTTATAGATATCCTTACTTACAAAAGAGTGAAATTGAACGTATCATTGCAGAAATGTTAGAGGCGGGTATAATTCAACCTAGTCAAAGTTCTTTCTCTGCTCCTGTAGTATTGGTACACAAGAAGGATGGATCATGGCGAATGTGTCTAGATTATAGGAAGCTCAATAAGCTCACCATTAAAGACAAATTTCCCATTCCTGTGATTGATGAATTATTGGATGAATTACATGGAGCAATTTATTTTACCAAGTTGGATCTTCGTTCAGGATATCATCAAATTAGAATGAAGGCTGAAGATATTCCAAAAACAACATTTCGAACTCATGAGGGTCATTATGAATTTTTGGTCATGCCTTTTGGCCTTACCAATGCACCTTCTACATTTCAAGGGTTGATGAATTCCATTTTCAAACCCTTCCTTAGAAAATTTTTCCTAGTATTTTTTGATGATATACTAATCTACAGCAGGTCTTGGAAGGATCATGTTGAACATGTTGACAGGGTGCTCAAACTATTGCAGGAGAAACAATTATATGCAAAAAAATCCAAATTCTTCTTTGGAGTACAAGAGGTGGAATATCTGGGTCATATTGTATCTCACGAGGGTGTTAAAGTAGACCCTAACAAAATTAAAGCCATTAATGAATGGAAAGTCCCCACAACCATAAAGAAGTTTCGAGGATTTCTCGAGTTAACAGGGTATTATCGCAAGTTTGTTAAGATTTATGGGAGAATAGCAGCACCTCTAACAACATTATTGAAGAAATATGCATTTTCATGGACTCCTGAAGCAACTAAGGCCTTTGAACGTCTTAAAGAGGAAATGTGCCTAGCACTAGTCTTAGCTACGCCAGACTTCACAAAAACCTTTATTATGGAATGTGATGCCTCAGGAAATGGAATTGGTGCGGTTTTAATGCAGGAAGGAAGACCCATTGCTTTTGAAAGTCGTCCAATAAAAGGAAAGTATTTACATAAACCTATTTATGAGAAGGAAATGTTAGCAAAACTTCATGCACTAAAGAAATGGCGAACTTACCTAATGGGAAGACACTTCAAGGTAAAAACCGATCATAATAGTCTTAAACACTTTTTGGAACAAATACTATCGTCATAAGAGTAGCAAAAATGGGTCACAAAGATGTTGGGTTATGACTTTGAAATAATCTACAAAAAAGGAAAGCTTAATGTTGTTGCAGATGCACTCTCAAGAAATAATGAAGAGGTGGAAGCATTGCTTTGTGGCATTTCTATTATCCAACCAGATTGGATAACTGAAGCAAGAGATGAATGGAAGAAGGACAAAGATGTATGGACACTCATCCAAAAGTTGCAGCAAGATCCTAGTACATCTGATACATTTAGTTGGAAAAATGATTCCTTATGGTACAAATATCGCTTATATCTTTGTAAGAATTCCCATCTAAAAAAAAATATTCTTCTGGAATTGCACACTTCTCCTTTAGGAGGACACTCGGGATTTTTAAAAACTTACCACAGGGTGAAGAAAGAATTTTTTTGGGATGGCCTTAAATCTGATATTCAAAAGTTTGTGGCGGAATGTTTGGTTTGCCAGCAGAATAAAGTGGAAACAATTAAGACCCCGGGACTTCTACAACCTTTATCCATTCCAAGTCAACGTTGGGAGGAGATTTCAATGGATTTTATCACAGGTTTACCTAAGTCCGAAGGAAAGAGTGTCATCATGGTGGTAGTTGATAGACTTACCAAGTATGCACACTTTTGTGCATTATCTCATCCATTTAAAGCAAGTACAGTTGCTACTACATTTACGGATAGAATTCAAAAGCTACATGGAAGCCCAAGGGTTATTGTGAGCGACAGAGATCCCATTTTTACTGGAAATTTTTGGACGGAGTTATTTTCTTGTTTGGGTACTCAATTCGCTCATAGCTCATCTTATCATCCTCAATCTGATGGTCAAACTGAGATAGTAAATAAATGTTTGGAAGGATATCTTCGTTGTTTTGTATCTGATAAACAAACACAATGGGTCAAATGGTTACCTCTTGCTGAATGGTGGTATAACACTTCCTTCCATACTGCAGCAAAAATGACCCCATTTATGGCACTTTATGGATATCATCCACCATCCATCACATCATCTTTAAGAGAAAATTCGAAGGTTCAAGCAGTGGAAGATCACATCGAGCATTAGCAATAAGTTCTCCAACTCTTAAAGGATAACCTGAATTTGGCACAAAATCGAATGAAAAAACGGGTAGATCAACATCGCAGCGAGAGAATTTTTGATGTAGGAGATTGGGTATTTTTATGGCTACAACCATACAAACAAATGTCCCTCAAGCAAGCTAAGAAGGATAATAAATTATCACCAAAGTACTATGGTCCTTACAAGGTGTTGCAAAAGATTGGTTCTATGGCATAAAAATTGGAGCTTCCTGCTTCTTCGCGAGTACATCCAGTTTTCCATGTTTCATGCTTAAAAAAGGTTATAGGTGAAAATCTTCCAGTTCAAACAATATTGCCAGAACTTGATGAGGAAGGAAAAATCATATTGGAACCTGAAGCGGTCATGGAAACAAGAACTCGACAGCTACGGAATCGATCAATTTCAGAGTATCTCATCAAGTGGAAAAACTTACCCACTGAAGATTCTACATGGGAGGATGAGAATTTTATACAGAAGCACCCGGAGCTACTCAAGCGTTGAGGACAACACTTTTTTTGAAGGAGAGGGGCATGTTAGGTCCCTATATCACTAGTATAGTCCCTTATTATTGTTAGTGCAAACCCCTTATTGTTATTATTGTACCCTTGTAACCCCCATTTTGTTATTATTGTGCCCTTAAATTATTATTGTTAGGTCGGCTAGGATTACATTGTGGCCCACTAGGATTACATTATGGCCCCATGGACTCCTATATATAGAAAGGAGGTTTTGTAAATTGTATCATCCAAGAATGGTGCATTTATGTAATGTATTGGAGGTTTCCCCCTCGAAGTGGCTTATTTCTAAGGCGTTGATATCTCTTTTCTTCTATTTTTGAAGCTGGTTACACAACAGAGGCTTTCATCTTCTTAAAAAAAATGGACTCTACATGGCCATCATGATTACAAAAGTTGCAATGTCTATATACTTTCTTCCCTTTGTTTTTATTTTCATTATTAGTTTGGTGAGTTGTTTTTTTAGTTTGCGGCTAAAATTACTTAAGACCCTTGTTTGGTTTATTACCATTCTTTTTAGGATACTACTTCTTGTGATTCTTTTGATATGGTTGTTTTTGGGTTGCTAAGGCTTTCATAGAATATTTTCCAGTATTGATAAGACCAAGGTGTAAGTGTTTTTCTTGTTCTCTTATCAAATAATCACAAAAAGCGTCAAAAGAGGGGGACTTGTAGGTTATTCCTTGGGAAATTAGGGCTTCTATAGTGGAATGGAAAGTGGAAAAAAATACAAAGTATGCAGGCCCAAAAATAGAATAAATGGAATAGATAAAGCTACCATCTTCCTTTTTGACTTTACAACCTTGTAAAAGAAGTCTAAGGGTCTTGAATTTGGACAAAAAATATTCAATAGAGGAGAAAATATTGGGGTCCAAAGTAAGCAACTCATTTTAAAGATGACAGTCTCTGATTTCATTTTGAATGCCAAAAACAATATTAATATTTTTCATAGCTACATCAGGGGTGTTAAATTATTGGATATGAAATTAGAGATCTTGAGAAATGGACATTCCTACCAACCCTCATGCTTGATATTGTTTATTTTCCCATTTAGTGGCTTTATCTCCATCGATAGGTTTAGTTTCTTGTCTTGATGATATTATATAAATGCCTTTACTTCTAAGTAAGTCTATCATGTAGGATATCAATTGGAAATAGTTTGTGCCATTCAGAATAATTGGGCATGCACTTTCCACTTCAAAAAAAAAAAAAAAAAACTAAAGTTGAAAAGGCTAAAACTAACTACTTCAATGGAATGATCTTGAAACATTAGGCTGGTTAAAAAAAACGGCTCGGAAAATGGCTTCCGGATGAAGAGGTTATGCCTTTTTGATAAAAATGTGTTGTAGATGCCGAATAGTTGCATGAAAGGTTGAAAGCTGATGATGAAGTTCTACTTTAAACCCCTCTCCCCCAGCCCCCCTTTTGAAACTTAATACAATTAGCTCACTTTAAAAAAAAAGCTACTTTATGTGACCCACTTTTATAAATAAGTGACACTCATTTTTATAATGTTACATTTACATGTGCTTTTGAAATAAAACCCTCCTTTTAAAACTGGCAACTTGCCAAAGGGCTTTATAAGAAAAAGTAACTTAACAAAAAAAAAATTACAAAAAGAAGCTTGAGAGAGACTTGAATCCAAGACCTCTATTCTCATGTAAAATAACTTTACACCAAGTGAGATAATAAAAGGATTCTGCAATTGTTTGAAAGGAGGAACGGTTTTTTTTTTTTTTTTTGCACGTGCTTTTTCTTGGGAAAAAAAACACAAAAATCCGTGCACAAAAAAAATGAAATGCAAGCCTTACGACAGAATGTTAGATTTTTGGTTAGTCTTACTGGAAACTATCCTTTTTTCTGGTATTTCTGATTTCCTGAGATAACACAAAGACGTGGGGAAAGAGCATACGTAAAAAAAAAATCATGTCTTCTTGTTTCTAATTTTCCGAGATCGCATATGATGCAGAGCAAAGAGCATACACAAAGAGGAGGGTTTAGAACTGGAAAATAAGAAAAAATATAAACTGAAATAAAGAGACGGACCCTAAATAGATATAACGATTAATAAATATAACTGTAAAAAAGATACTTTATACCTCGAGATCTAAAATGACATAACTCGGGCAACCATAAACCTTTTCGCATGAAAAAAAGGGGTTCCTCACTATAACAGATGCTCCAGACACAACAAAGTAGTTCTCCTAGCCTGAAAGTGGTCAGAAATAATATATCTAGAAAACGACAGTCGCATGTAGTCAAACCGGCTTCGGATTTGGATAAAAAACGGATGCGGCCCTCAAAATGGCTCTAACACCATGTAGGAATTTATAGGGTAAGTTCCTTAGATCAAACACAAAAGGTCACTGCTCACAAACAAATCCCAAATCAATACACCAATATTTATGTCATTAAAAACCTCGAAGAGGGAAACAATCCATGGCTTGAGCCAATGCGGCCACTTTAGGGAATTTATAAATATAAAAAATAAAATTTACATAAATTTATTTCATAAATAGTTACCAGAAAAATGACCCTCCATGCTCTTCAAATAGAGATCATGGACCAATCAGGTGTTAAGCCATGAATCAAGTGTTGGTAATACTGAGGAGAGAGTGAACCGTCAGATCACTACATATTGTGACTGTCGAATTATAAGTTACAAATGTACATAGTAAAGAAACACACTTTACCTAACTCTACGCTAGACCAAGTTATACTTAACTAGTTCCTATGTGTCGAAATATCCTAACACTAACTCTTAGGAATTTTTTTGTGGTTCTTGTTGGGTGGATCAGTTTTACCTTTTAATCATAATATCTAGTCCAACTCACAAGAATTTTCAATCTAGGTAGGATTTTATTTAAAGCCTATGATGCAAAAAATATGCAGGGAACAAATGGAAACCAATACTAATGAAATCGAAATCAATCATTGAAATGTTACTCTCAACACTCAAGACACACTTTTTGTCACATCCGAACCTTGTTCACTTTTGCAGGAATGAAAGCCACACAATTGCAGAATGATCAAGGTGGCTCCAAAAAGGCTTAATTTTAAAAGTACCTTAATCCCAGCAAAATTGATGTCAAGTTTTAGAGCTTCGTGAGAGATTCCGACAATGCAAAGGACACCTCAATCCAAGCTCGTATGAGAAACTTACTGCAGCTATAAGTTTGACCAGATAGGTAAAAAGAGGGGCCCACATTGTCCCACATGGCATCCTAATGAGCAGGTGGGACACATAGGCTTACATGGTTACAAATTGGCCACTCAGTCATTGAAACTTGGCACCCAATCATTGTCTCCTTATTCCTACAAAGAGACAAAAGAAACATTATTAAAATATTAAATAAAACAAAAATACCATTAAAAATGTAAATCTCACTAAAAACAAATCATACAAAATAATTGTCAATTAAGAAAACCTTATAACCACATATATGGTAAAGCCATGAAAACCAACGAATAAATAAAACCATTCAAAGGATATATATTAAATATCATGGTTATTAATGGTGGATGGTTCATTATAACATATTATACATATGTTATAATACATATTTGGGTTATATGGTTTGTTTGTAAACCAAAAGGAGAGTCCATGGGTTTGAACCCAAGACATCCTCAACCACCAACACGTTAATAAAAATGCATTAACCTACATGCCATTTGCAAGCCTTGTTATGTATGCCCCTCCTTTATATATTTAAAGCAACTTTATTCATATGGGAAGGAGGAGGCAGGGTCGTGGAGAGTAAAGTGTATCATCGTTTGGACAAATGGTGGGATTAGAGGGGTCCCTCATAGGCGCAAATACTGAGAAATATTCCAAGAATATTCAAAGGGAATATTCTATGGAATATTCGAGCAGAAGAATCTTGAGGAATCTTTGGGATTCCCTTGGAGCTTATTTTTGACACAGGCATAAGTATATAAAGTTTATACTCATTTTTCTCATAATTTTGCAAGTAGTGCGATGGAAAGATTAGTTTCATCATATGAGAAGCATATCTATAGTCAAAATGTAGAGAGGAAACTTTTTGGAATCACGTGGAATCTAAAAGATCCCCTTGGGGCCAAATTTTCACAGTGACAAAATCATGCCGAGTTTATACTCAATCTTCTCAGTTTTTTGTAGGTACATGATGTTGCAATAAATTTCCTCATATGAGAAGTGGAATTTCAATCTACCTACAAAACAAAATATTTATGGAATCTTGAGGAATCTTAGATATTCTCTGAAGGCCAAATTTTCGCAGTTGCAAAATGAGGTTGACCTTATACTTATTTTACTCATTTTTTTGCAAGGAGCACAATGGTCAACTCAGGTTTGTCATATGACCAAAAAATTTCTACTCAACCAAAAAGAAGGAATCTTTGGGGGAATATTTGAGATTCCCAAGGGTCTATATTTTGACCGAGCAAGAATGGGCTTGAGGTTTTAGTCATTTGACATGATTTTGTGCGAGAAATTCAAGGGTGCAGTGCATTTCTTCAGCAGAGGTGTGCATTTTCATGCCATCCTCAAACACGGAGGTATATGGAGACTTTTATACATGCATGTAATTTTATTTTTGTTAAAGATTAATGAAAGCGACCTCCCCACTTTGAGCAGAGCCCGAAGATGCAACCCACACAAGGTGAACTCTGTTGTCAAGTTGTTATGTGCCTTTTTATCTCATGGTTGAATTTTATTTTTGCTCATTTTATGTGATTTTGTTTTATGGTTACATGTTCTTTTATATGCAATTATGTATGCATATTTGAAGTAAAAAATCTAGATGAAGTTTGGTATCAGAGAGATTCTTCTATTGATGTGAATTGCAAGTGTATGATAAGTATAGGAACACTCCAAAGAGGTGAAGGAAAAATCAAGTCCTTTGATCTAGAAGCTTGGCGTGTAATAAAAAAAAAGGACAATGGTTGACGAAGATGCTTAGTTGGAGGAAGGGATAAATTATCACAAGGCATTCTACATCATGGTAGAAAAAGTGGAAAAATTGTTTGCAGAGTATGAGAAGAAAATGAAGAGAAGAAAAAACTATATGATCCTACCTCAGTGAATCATGAAGGAGGAGGAGAATAGCCTCTTGAAACTCCCTCTCAATCTTCCAGTAAATTTATTTTTCTTCCTCTTCTCGTCATTCCATAGGTATATTAACTTGTAAAAATCCCTTGTTCAAGTTTGATGTCAAGCTTTATTTTCCTGTGTTTAGTGGAGAATCTAATGCAGAAAATCTAGATAACTGGGTCACATAGGTTGAATTATATTGCCGCATACAACAAATCGAATAGAATGAAGCCGAGATCCAAATATCATCCATTAAATTGAGTGGTAATGCTCTCGTCTGGCAGGAATAAAAGCTGCAGAAAGGAGGTAGGAATAGTTGTAAACTTATTTCATTTTGGTCTGAGTTTATGTATTATTTAATGGGACAATTTTACCCATTGGGTTATAGACAAAAGGCCATGATGGAATGGCAACATTTGAAACAAAGTAAAGGTCAAATTGTTTATAATTTTAGAGAGGAGTTTAGGAAACAAGCATTAGCATTTAATGTTCCACTAGACACCCCTAAGCCATTGATGAAATATATTGGCTCTTTGCATAGTTATTTGCGTCATTCATTGTTATTATTTGAACCTAAAACTATTGATGAATCTAGTTTGAAGGTTGTAAATATTGAAAATAGCATGAAGCATGAGCAATTTGATCGCCCAAAGAAGGAACAACAATTAAGATAAGAGAAGAAAAGCACTCTAGTCCTCATTGTGAGAAAGAAGGGCATGCTAAGGAGCATTGATGGAAACTGCATCTAGAATTGATGCCTATGAGGAATTCTAGAAAAGGGAAGCAGAAGACAGTTGCAACTATGCAACAAGACCAAAAATATGAATCAGAGGATAATGAGAAGATTATAGCCGCAAGGTTTGAAAGTGTTGGACCAATTGGCCTGGGATCAAACTCAGGGGATGAGATGAATATTTTAGTGCTTGGGATTGACGAATATGGACCTATTGAATTGGGTTATGATTAAGATGATGAGACAAATATTTCACCAGATGTTGTTCAACCGATGAGAAGATACCAAATACGTCATGGCTCCAAGAACTCGAAGAGATCAACCAAACAATTCAAGCAGATAATGTTTAACTAAAGAGACTCCTACAAGAGGTATAGGAGTAGAAACAAAAGATGCAACATCAGTTACAAGCCAAGGAGGAGGCCTTGGAATTTTTTAGCATAACAAGCCTAAGGTAAAAAGTGATTCTTCAGTTTATTTATTTTTTATGATGATGATTTTGTTTCTTTTGAGAAAAATAATACAGGAATTGGATTAATATTGTTGAATAAAATGGGGTATCAAATAAAGGGCCTCATCATTAATGGCTAATGAATTATGAATCCCATAAAAGTGGAGGAATTTCCTCATTATGCAGGACTTGGACGTGTCAGAAAAGAGGCGTGGGAATGCTCGAAGGTAGCTAGTGACTAACCAATGATGGATGATGGGATCACCTCATCACATTCCTGTGATAGTGAGGGTTCCACGGGTGCTTATCATAGACACACCAAGAATAAGCGTTCCAAGATAATTTGGAGGAGAAAGAGGCATTATAGTCACTACGACAAGGAAATACACTAGAGAGCCACATGTCAGATACTCCATGTCCAGAAATAACCTCTGAAGGAACCATTTGGTAAAGTTTTTCAACAAGTGAAGCAACTCCAAAATGATGACCCATTTACTTTGATGAGTGAGACGTGGTTTTATTAAAGAGGGTATCTTGTCATGGCCACATTTTTGTAAATTATATGTTGTGAAATGATTGTAAAAGTGATGATTTGTTTTCCATCACTTATGAAAAGAAAGATGATGATTTTTTTTCCTCTTTTTGTTGATATTCGGGGTATTGGTTTTTGTTGTGATTCTTATGTAAACTTGACCAAAGAGTGTGTTATAAACTCTTGGCAAGTATGGAGTTTTATTGGGTCATGTTTGGTCTTGTAGTAGAATATGTATTTTAGAAATATAGTACCATAGGATGTAGGTGTCGGTTCATCACTTATGGCTTCGAAGAACAAAGGTGAAGGAGAAGGTAGTGTGGCCTGTTAGGGCATTTGTTGTGTAGACAAGGGAGTATAGTAGATTACAGATTTCGTTCATGATTTTGGAGGAAAAGAATCTCCTCAGTGGGGAGGAATGATCCAAGTGGCTCTAGAAAGTCTAAATTCTCAAAGTTCCTTAATCTCAAAAAAATTAGCATCAAATTGTAGAGCTCAATGAGAGCTTTCCAAGGATGCAAACAATACCTCAATCCAAGTTTTTATGAGAAAATTATTGCAATTAGAAATTTGACCAGACAGGTAAAAGGAGGGGCCCATATTGTGCCACATGGCCTCCCAATTAGTAGATGGAAGCCACATGTTTACATGGTGGAAAACTGGCCACTCAGTAATTGACACTTGGCAACTAGTCATTGGCTCCTTAGTCTTGCAAAGAGAGAAAAGAAATATTATTAAAATATTAAATAAAACAAAAATACCTTTAAAAATATAATAATATAATTAAAAACAAATCATATAAAATATTTTTCAATTAAAAAAAACCTATAACCATATATATGGTAAAGTCATGAAAACCAACGAATATATAAAACCATTCAAGTGATATATATTAAATATCATGGTAATTAATGGTGGTCATAACCATATTATATATATATATAGTGATATGGTTATAACTTAGAAAACCATTTGATATTAGCAATTAGGTTATATTTCTCGTTTGTGAACCAAAAGGAGAGTCCACATGATTTAACCCAGGACTTCGTCAACCACCAACACCTTAGTATAAATGCATTAACTGACATGCCACCTGCAGGCCTTGTTAATTTTCCCCCTCCTTAATATATTTAAAGAAACTCCATTCATATGGGAAGGAGGAAGCAGGGTCATGGAGAGTAATATGTATCACTGTTTGGACAAATGGACGGTTGAGAGGGATCCCTCACAGGAACATATATCGAGCTATATTCAAAGGAACATTCCAAGGGAATATTCTATGAAATATTCCAGAAGTAGAATCTTGAGGAATCTTTGAGATTCCCTTGGAGCTGATTTTTGGCAGAGGAAAAAGTATATCAATTTTATACTCATTTTTCTTAGAATTGTAGGAGTGTGATGGCAATATTGGCTTCATCATATGAGCAACATATCTTCAGTCAACTTGCAGAGAGGAATCTTTGTGAAATCATAAGGAATCTAAAAGCTTCAATTGGGGCTAAATTTTCATAATGAAAAAATCATTCCAAGTTTATACTTCATCTTCTTATTTTTTCACAAGGAATGTGATGGTGTAATCAATTTCCTCATTTGAGCATTGGAATTTTAGTCAACTTGAAAAAAAAAATATTTATAGAATCTTGAGGAATTTTGTGATTCCCAGGATGCAAAATTTTCACAGTTGCAAAACTAGGTTGACTTTATAGTTATTTTACTTAGTTTTTTACAAGGAGAGCGTTGGTGAAGTCATATTTGTCATATGAGCAGTAAAATTCTAGTCAACCAGTAAGAATCTTTGGGGGAATCTTTGAGATTCCTAAGGGTCTAGATTTTGACCTAGAAAAAATGGGCTCGAGTTTATAGTCATTTGACACGATTTTTCACCAGGAATTCAACGATGTATTCCATTTATTTAGTAGATGTAGGAATTTTCACACCATCCCTATAAGTGGAGGTATAAAGTTCTCTTTGTATATGCATGTAATTTTATTTTTGGTGAAGTTTAATGAAATCAACCTCCCCACTTTGAGCAGAGCTCGAAGATGTAAGCCAAACTAGGTGAAGTATGTTATCAAGTTGTTATGTTCCTTTGTTTCTCATGGTTGCATTTTATTTCCGCTCCTTTTATGTGATATTATTTTATGGTGACATGCTATTTTATATATGCAACTATGTATGCATCTTTGAAGTAAAAATATCCATATCAAAAATTAAAACACACTCTATCACATGATCACTCTTATTCAAAAGAAAAAACACTCATGGAAACCACTCAACACTTGGGAAAATTGTTGAAACACTCACTCAATAAAATAAGCAAACCAAGAAATTGTAACATTCTTCAAATAACCATCAAACTAACAAAGGGACCAATCCAGGGCCTATAAAATTACACAATGAAAGAGGTTGTTATTTTGCAACTACTCAAGGCATGAACATGATATATAACAGTAATAGTAAGTTACACATAAATCATATTGAGAGAAAATATGTACATAGCTACAATACCTTTTAACGAGTGATCCTTGCTAAGAAGGAGGGCCCTTCTTAGTATGGGATGCTGATTTACAGCACACAAAATCTAGTTAAGATAAAGGTATGAAGCCAGAAATGGTAGAGATTTGTGTTAAACATTTTTTTTACTTATAGGACTACAATGTTGGTACTTCCCTTCTAATTCTATTTATTCCTCGTGGGTAGGGATTACATTCTTTTATAATTTCAAAGTACAGGTCTATTTTTGAAAATAGATATCATCACAAGAATATCTTGATTCTCATGTGATCTAAATCACGAATATACAACAAATCTATTACAAAAAAATATTCCAGTTGAAATAAATATGTAACAAATTTTCTAAATTACGATGATTTATCAGTTTGGAATCCTAATTGTTTCACCTAAGGCAGTTGCATTGTCCATGATTTTCTCCTTCCAACGGTCATGCTAGCTCTAATGAAGTGTTTTTCCAATTTCAGTCTACATCACTAAACACACGAGAACAAAGTACCCATAATGAGCTCAACGTATATTACTAGCGACAATGAAATATTTTTTCCATTCTTATTGAGGAAAAACTACGAATTTTTTTTTCCCTATTTCCGCACCTCAACAAGCTACGCAACCTGAAACATCCCTTAGGCATTTTGTTAATGAAATAGCCTAAAGAAATTATCTTTTATGTCAAAGTACAAGAAAAACTAATAATAAGGATGACATACAAAATGGAACACACTTTAGTCAATATGGCCATCAAAGTGGTAGATCATAGATTTGAAAGTCAAAATGGTAAGAAAAATTAGATCAATTTGGTGTCCCAATAGTTATGTAGCACAAATTCCTGAGGCTAACGTGAATATTCTGATGCATGAATTTGTAATGTAAAATAAAAAGTTATGCGGCATACTATTATATGGTGATATTTGAATTATGTGGCTGAGATAGAGGACGAAATTCATCCCTCATGGAGACCTAAAGAATACTTTATTGTAGACATATTGGTCGATAAATTTGAGGCATCTTGACTTTGAAAATTTGGAGGGTTGTGTTTGCACTCAATGGCTGGTCATGTTGCAACTATGCTAGTCAGTTTGTCTATGAGTTTGATGTATCTTTTTGCATTGATTCTCTAAGGAAAAGTTTGGTTGAGTTTTTCCCCCTAGTGGGTTTTTCCCTTGGTAAAGATATTGTTTCCTCTTTATGCATTGTGATCTCTATTGATCTATTGTATCTATGGTTGAATTTTTGAATTTATAATTTCTTAATGATACCTTGAAAGTGAAAAATAATTATCTACATCCTTGGAAGTAATTATCAATTTTCATAAATAAGTTCTTGTATAATTTTCACAATAAAAATCAACATGGTATTATAGTCAATGGTGAAAAAGAAAATTGAGTTTAAGATCATATTCCAAAATAAGTATTTTGAGAGATACCATTCTACTAAATCAATGATGACGACATCATTTTGAGCTAGGTCATGAAAAAGGAACATGAAGTAGAATAGAAAAAGGACCAAAGTCCTATCTCTAAATATTACTCTATATTCTTGATCAAAGATATTTTGCTTATATATGCATAAATAATTACATGTAACAGAGAATTTGGAAATCATGAAAAAATTAAGCACATAAAAAAAAGAGAAAAGAGAACATAAGATGCATGAGATCAATATACCAAAAGTTTATTATGAATTTTGTCCAATTTTGACTACATCTCCAGGCCCTGCTCAATAGTGGGGAGGCCTTCATTCATTAAGTGGCAACAAGGAGTACAGGTAAAATTATATAAAGAACCCTTATACCTCCAATTTGGGAAATGGCCAAAAAATGGAGAGCTCTGATGCTAAAACGGATATCGCCATTGAGTTGTTGTCATCAAGGGGTGGAAAATCAACATACAATTTGTACCAAACTAACACTAGAAAGTTCTACACCCGAGGGAATATTTCTGATGCCCCTCAATATTCACTAGGCATGTTTCTGCCCCTTTGGCCCGCTTGTGGTTTTTCTCCTACTCTCACTGCTCTACCTGGGAAAACTGCAGAAATTAGCATTTTTATATAAGCTAGAGGGTTGAGTGCATAAAGCACCTCCACTGGCGTAGTGGTTAGTTCCGTCAATGGTGGAGGATGGGTCGGGGGATCAAATCCCACCCCTCCTATTTTAGATGAACTTTATGCATATATGGTGGGGACGGTGAGCGGATCCTTTCCACGTAGCCCAAAACAACCACACCTAGTTTCTCTCTTTGATTTGAATTTGTTTTAGGACTGCTCGCTCGGGGTCCGACCACATGGGCTAGGCAGGTTCAACCCCAGTCGGTCTAGTATTAATGGTCCCTCTAGTGGCTTGTCTTGATATAGGCTGGTTGGTTCGGCGGGGTCATGGCCACTACCCCATATGGTGTTTGGTGGTAGTTCTGGGGGTGGTGGGGTTAACAACCTGGCCCTGAACAACACACACACACACACACACACACACACACACACATATATATTACGGTTGTGGGCTGCCAGTAGTGGTGGTCCGCAACCCATTATCTATATATATATATATATATATATATATATATATATATATATATATATATATATATATATATATATATATATATATATATATATATATATATTTGATTTTATATAACTATACCCCTTTTTTGAATTTTTTTGAAAACAGAGGTTATTAAGAAAATTAAGTACCCAAAATTTCACTCGCTTCTTGGGTGCTAGGTTCCTTGCTGGTTGACGGTGAAATTGCAGGAAACTTAAACTTGGCCCACTGCCTAACTTTGAATGCAACTTTTATTTTCTCTAACTTATTCATACGAACTCAGATTGTAGCATCATTTCCACCATTTTATTCGGAACAAAGAACACTTCGACATGCTCCTAGTCTTTTTGTCATCTAGCCACTTTCATTTTTGAGAAATTTTAAGGCCACTTTTCCTCTAAGGTTCTCCTGCATCAATTCCTCAAGAGGCTCAAACTAACCTTAGTATAGATGATAAGGAAAAAAATCCATAGAGATGTTAAAGAGGATTGAAAAAAATCAAGATATTTTATGACAAATCATCCATGTTTTTTTGAGCTACAAAAGTTCTAATTGAAACCTCTGTCAATACTCTTTATTTAAGGTCAAATTCATTATTGTATTTGTGAGAAGATCAAGGTCTCCAAATTTTTGCTAGGATTTTTTTTTTTTCTCAGAAAGACCAAATATAACCTTAGGTCTAAATCTTAGTTGGGGTTGTTTCAAGGACATGATGTTGCCTCATTCTTGAAAAGAAACAAAAATAGTTCAAGTATATCATGCTAGATAAGCTTAGCTTACATCACTCTACTTTAGTAAGAAGAAAGGACCAAAAATATCATCTTGCTACAGTAGGTTGAGGAACTTTGGGAAGACTCAATCATGGCCTCATAATGTTGAAATAACTCAAGGGATAGATAGAAGGCCGAATATGACCTCAATAGCCGAGATCGTTGGAAGGTTGTACTTCTATTCTTCAAATCCTATCACATTGCAAATCTCTGTCACAATAAATGTTGAAGAAAAATTCACTTTGAAGGGAAAAATCAAAAGGTACTTTATAATTCTTCCATATCTAAAGGCTTGAAGTATTAATACCAGTGAACCTAGAATGTAAAGATATGTATCTTTTAACAATAATTGTTTTGTTTGAGATCATTAGAAAAAATCATGAATATTGTATCTATTAATATGTAATAAGAATAATTGAAATCTTGTAGAACAAGCATATGTCTTTTGAAGTCTATTTACAAAAAAATATTGGGAAAGACACTAAATATTTTGATCTAAAAAAGGACTCTCTCTCAAAACGTTAAGTGGCATTGAAATTACATAGTTGATAAGAATGATTTTTTTTTTTAAATTTGACATATTTCTCAGGGTTTCATGCATAGCATACTACAATGTGAAAACTAAGTTTAAAGACTCCTAGAATATTTGGAATTAGATCTATGCATCATCACATTCCATCACTTCAATTTTTGTTTGAAGTATTCTTCGAGGAGCTTTATTAGAAGTATGAAGACTTGCATCATAATATTCTAATATACCAATAGATTTTTTCAATGTCCTACAAAATCATATAAGTGTTATCGTAAATTCAATGATCTTTGTATAAAGTTTTGAAGGTACAAAATACGGTACATATTACACCATTGAAAGATGCAAAGGAAAAATTGATTTAAGCAATAAATATGTTTCCAAAGACAAAATGTTGAGCAGGGATAATTTTAAGAACCCCCCTAAATTTATATATATATAAAATAGGCGAATCCCAGAATACATAGGAAAAATGGAAGGCGATTTTATTAATAATATAATATGTATATATAATTTTTTGGCTAATCTCTCACGAGATTATATTGTCCTGTAAAATCATGGCGAATCACCAGTACAAATGGCGAATCACTACAACAAAATGGTGAATCGTTGTCTAGTGGAGTTCGGAGTGTTGGTTCCAATGAAGATATGGTAATTGAACCGAGGTAGAAGGAAGAGAACCATCGAGACCAAGCATGGCACATGGTGACTCGTGAGGGAAGTAGTTCTCGTGCAATTTGGAAAACACGTTCTTCTAGTTCTGCTAAGCGTAGTGTTGTTGCTCATGCTACTACAAGCATTGATATTGAGGTTGGAGAGGATTTTGAGGAAGCATAGAAGGTAGTAGTGGTGGAGAATTACAAAGAGTACCCCATGATGGGATCCATTTTTCCCTTTGGTGTTTGTGCCTACAAGATCTTATGTCCATTGAACCTACAATTAACCGTTCAACCAACAATCAACTTGACTAAGTTGATTAGGTACGAGTCAACTTAGACTAATCTTAAAAACTATTGCACTATCCCATATTTATCCTTCTGTGCCTAACTTATTGGCATTTGCACCAACTCTCAACAAATTCTTTTCCAGAAAAAATCTATAATACAGAAAAATATTTTACTATATTAAAAGAATGAGAGTATAAAATTTTGCCACAGAATGAAAGGAACTAGGAAATATTTTCCTCAAACCACAAATGCCTGAAAACAATAATGATTATAGTGGCAGAATTGGATACTGAATCTATCATTCTGCATGATATGAGAACCATAAGCATTCAAGGGACTAATTTCAAACTCAACAAAATCCTCTTAACAAGAAACAAACAAAACACTAAAATTTTCAAAGATATCAAGACTTGACATTAACACAATTTCATGTACTTGAATAAGCCCATTGTTGCTTAGCGTTAGACTTCTTAAATTAGTCCTTTATCATTTAATACTAGGACACTATCTATGTGAAAAGAAATAGGTCCCAACTTCATCAAATCCGACTTCATTTCCAATCAAAGATTAAAACTAGCTTCGCTTCCAATACCAGTATAAAGCACACATTTTTCAAATATCAATAATTATTTTCCAAGAAAAAATAAAACTAAAAACTCAGCAAAATTCCCCAAACACAAGCAACATATATACCATTAAAATTTTCCAAGATTTCAAAGCTAGACATCAAGGTATTTTCATGTACTTGAATGAGCCCATTGATGCTTTGTGTTAGTCTTGTTAAATTAGTTCTTTATCATTTAATACTAGTCAAACATTGTCTATGTGAAAAGAAATAGGTCCCAAAATCATCAAATCCTTCTAGTTTCACTGTCACAAATAAGAATAAGCAAGGAGGAACCACATTCCATAAAAGGAAGTGTTTTTCACCTTCACATTTCTAACATCGCAATGACATTTACTTGCATCCCGTGAAATTATAGGTCTTTCTCAATGCCTAAGCTCCTCAAAGTTCATTTTTAGTCTGGTAATGATGTTTTTCTTCTTAAAACTAGCTACAAGAATATGACACTTTGATCTTTTGGATTATCGTTATTGACCAATTTTTAATATTTTGTTTTTCTCTTATTATCTACTGCATTATCACACCATAATTTCAACTTTAATCTATATGCTATAGTAATTTTATTGGCGTTCACGTTTTAGAGTGGCCTCCCCTATTCTCCACTAGTTTGACTAAGACTGAGAATCTTTATGCCAACCAGTTTTATTCCACACCAAATTTTGACTGGATTTTGAAGCAATCTTAGGGAGCCACATTTTTTCTTGTTACTTGTCTTGTCCTTCTATATTAGGTACTTAGTCATAGGCAAACTCTCAATGGGTGAAAGACTAACTTCTATAAGATAGGATAGGGTATATTGTATTTAATAAGATCATAAACTATAAAAAACTTTTTGATTTTCTCAATTTCCCTCTATGATTCTATAGAGACAATGCAACAACAAAATTCACATCCATATAAGATAACAAAACGAAGAGGTGTCTAAAATATGAGCTTCTTCTTCTTTTTTCCAGAACCAGAAATTTGTTTATCTACAATTGCAGCTAAGACCAAAATTGGTTTTCCACTTTCTATTAATCATTTTCCCAACATTATATTTCTAGTTAAGATTGTGATGAAGGTTGACTCCAAGACCTTATTGTATAATTTTCTTTGATTTGTTATTATCGCTCACAATTAACATAAATTACCTTTTTGTAATTGATTATGGAGCTGTCTTTAGTGCGACTTTTTGAAGTTTCAGGTGCTAGAATCCGGTGAAAAATTTTGAGGTAAAATCTTGGTTTTTGTTATTCAAACTGGTTTCTTGACTCTATATATGGATTCAGCGCCCTCAAAAATCTCTAGGGCACTTTGATTGTGCAAAGTTAGCAATCAAACTTCTCTTTTCAATAAATTCCTGCCAGGATTTAGAGAAATTACACCGTAAAAATTCACCGTAAAAGCCTTCAAAAAGTCGCACTAAAGACTACTCGATTGATTATTACAACCTTTTTTATTAGCGCTTACTCGCATAGCTATGCTAGAACAAAAATCCTTAATAATCCTCGCTTCTCAAAATGAGTTCATGTCCGTAAGAACAATATCACTAATGTAAAGAAGAAAGGGTATGATTAATCTAGCTGAGGTTATGCAACCACAAGGCTACTTCTTCCAAACATGCCTCTAATTTGTCAATGTGAATGTCAATAAAGGTAGGCATAGGGGAGAATCTTTCTTAATTTCTATATTGCAATTAATTCCTTTTTATCAACCCTTAATATTCCTAGACATAACAATATCATTCTCATATAATGTATTCTCAATAACTTGACTCCAAAAGAAGAAAAGAGATATCAACGCCTTATAAATGAGCCACTTCGAGGGGAAACCTCCAATACATTACATAAATGAACAATTCTTGGATGAAACAAATGAACAAAACCTCCTTCTATATATAGGAGTCCATGGGGCCACAATATAATCCTAGTGGGGCCACAATGTAATCCTAGCCGACCTAACAATAATAATGTAAGGGCACAATAATAACAATATGGGGGTTACGGGGGTACAATAATAACAATAAGGGGGGCTACACTAACATAATAAGGGGCTATACTATTAATATAGGGACTTAACATGCCCCTCTCCTTCAAACAAGTGTTGTCCTCAACGCTTGATTATTTCTTGATGCTTCCGTATAAAATTCTCATCCTCCCATGTGAAATATTCTACAGGAAAGTTCTTCCACTTGCTGAGATACTCTGAAATTGATCGTACTTGTCGAGTTCTTGTTTCTATGATTGCTTCATAACTTCTTTCGATGTGATGTTGATCTTCCTGTTGTTTCATTAGATTCTGCACCAAAGTTGGGTTATCCTTTGAGAGTTGGAGAACTTGTTGTTGATGCTCGATGTGATCTTCCATTAATTTATAATCCATATTTGCTATTATTTTATCCTTCAAACCATCCAACTTAGCCTCCATTTCTGCTTTTAAACCATCTATTTCATCTTCAATTGCTCTTCGTAAGATTGAAACTTGTTGCACTTGGTACCGTAATTTTGATATCTCATACTGCAACTCTTCCTCTTCATGCATCATAGGATAGCTTTTTGAGGGATTAATGGGTATGGAATTATTTTTTGGAGGAATTATAGAACCCAATAATGATAAAAATTCTAAAATATGCCCTTGGAATCAATTCAAATTGATTCTTCAAACAAGACTTATGCAATTCGGAAAAATACACACCTTTTTCTTGCTTTTGAGGAGCTCGATATTAAAATTGGATTATCTTTGTGCCTGAAGTACTTAAATATTTTAATTTTGGTATCAGCGTAGCCCTCTGAACTATCTTTTGAATGCCTCAGGTCTGACCTGATTTTGATTCTCCAAGACAAAGTTGTGTCCAATCTCCCACAATGACCTAATTTTGGACTGGTTCAGTAGAGCGAACTTGTACGACTTGCCACGTGTCACTGTTTTGTCCTTTGTCTCTGAAATTGATAGCGAAGAAACTAAAGGCTGTGCACTTGTGACCACTTTTGACGACACTCCAATCCAATCTTTAGAGAGAGAGTTATTGAACTTTTCCCACGATCACTTCTTTGAGATGAAATTCAGGAGCCTGAAAAAGCACTACCTTCCACAGATCATATCTCCAAAAATATTACGAACCAAGCTCTGAAATTTTTTGATGAATTTCCTTAGGATTTCAGCTTCGCACCATATGAATTTCAGATTCTGAACCTTCGTAGAAACATTTTTATAGTGCAAATGCCACGATGACCTGTTTAGGAGCCTGAAAATATACCTGACTTCCACAGATCATATCTCCGAACTTATTGCGAACCAAACTCTGAAATTTTTACACGAGCTTCCTCAGGATTTTTTCTTCGCACCCTGAAAATTTCAGCTTCTGAAACTTCGTAGAAAAAAAGTTATAGCGAAAATGCCACGATGACCTGTTTGGAGCAGCGAAACCCTAGAATCCAAAGCTCTGATACCAAATGTTGTGTAACCAGCTCCAAAAAGAGAAGAAAAGAGATATGAACGCCTTCGAAATGAGCCTCTTCGAGGGGGCAACCTCCAAAACATTACATAAATGAACAATTCTTTGATGATACAATTCACAAAACCTTCTTTCTATATATAGGAGTCCATGGGGCCATAATGTAATCCTAGTGGGCCACAATGTAATCCTAGCCGACCTAACAATAATAATTTAAGGGCACAATAATAACAATATGGGGGTTACAGGGGTAAAATAATAACAATAAGGGGGGCTACACTAACATAATAAGGGGCTATACTATTAATATAGGGACTTAACATATAACCTTATCACAATAACTCTAAATGCAAAAGCAACCTTACACTTTTATAATATATTCCAAAGCTTATCTCTATAACAATAACTTATAAAAATAATTTAGCTATTAATCCTTTTTCCATATTATTTTAATATTGATATATAATAAAATTCCTTTTAAATGTTTTTCAAAATTTCAAAAAAAGCATAAAGTATGGAATGATTAATTTATATTAATATGATTTTATTTTCATAAATAAGACTAATTTATATTTAAAAATAAATTATATATATAGATAGATTAATAAAATAAATTAAAATACACTTTATTAATTAAAAAATAATGTTGAAACTTTTAATAATAATATGATACTTTCGAATCTGATTTAATAAAGTTTAATCTTATTAAGATATAATTTCTTCAGCATAAACTTATGATAACCATGACAACAAGGTTCACTTTATCTTAATCTTGTTATTATTGATTGTCTCATTTTTTTTAAAGCAATTTGATATATTTAAAATGAGGTTAACACAATCAATTTGATATAATCCTACCTTCTGCTACCAAATTTGATCCATGCAGTAGAAATGAATGTGGAAGCAGAGAAAAATGGTGGGAGAGATGCAGTTATCACAAACCTCATAATCCAAACGTGAAAATTTTGGCATACCAGTAAATTATTGCAATACTTGAAGACATTGAAGGTTGATTGGGCAGATGGACTTATCACAGACTTCAGAATCCAAAAGAGAATTTTTGGTACACCGATAAAGTATTGCAATAATTGAAGGCATTGACTCTTGAGTGGGCACATTTTCTCCAATGATGTTTATAACCACGTAAACACTGAGAAGAAGAATGGGAGGAGAGCAGCACTTTTCAAATCCAACCTCCTTGTCCACAAGTGTAAAGAATTTTAGGTAGGCCAGTATGGTTGGTGGAAGAGATGCACTTATCAAAGACCTCAGAATCCAAACGAGAGAATTTTTGGTACAGCAATAAAGTACTCCAATAATTGAAGACATTGAATGTTGATGGGGCTCATGTTGTCAATCTGAACACTGTGAAGAGTCTGGTAGAGATGCACTCATGAAATCTAAGCCTCCTTGAGAATTTTATGTAGGCCACTATGGTTTAGAAATGATTGAAGGCATGATATGTTTAAAGTACAAATGAGTACTAAATGATCAGCGAAACAACATTCAAAATGAGATTACAATTGTCTGTGCTAGTAACCATTGAAAAATTAATTACAATTGTTTGTGCTAGGAGAGGAGTTGACCACACATCCTGACCAAAATTATAAAAGAAGGGCTACATAAATTTTGCTTTATCATTTTCTTTTCTAAGATCAATCTGTTGAATATGTCTTCTTACCTTGTAACTTGTACTGTGTATAATTATGAGTTCATTAATTCACAACTTCTAACCTCTACAGAAATTACAAGCATTCTTATCACTTCTGCAACAGAACTGGATTCAAGCCAGATTCCCTCAACCTCTATGTCTCTTCGAAGTCAACAATCCAACCTCTGATGAAGGCCCTGAGAGAAGAAGCTACCCTTTACAAATCAGTTTTCACTGAGCTGCTATTTGGTCTCATCCAGTGCTAGACATAAGTCCATAGAAATTATTAATCTACTGTAGACCTACACATCTGAAACATAGACAACTGCTACCTACAACCATTGTCACCTAATTACACATTGGCATTGCTTCGGAACGATCCCAAGGCCTTGATGGCTGCTGCTCTCAGAATGTACTGGTGGTAGGCAGCAGCTAATGCAGCTCCAGCAAAAGGTCCCACCCAAAAAATCCACTGCACAAACAAAATCATATTCATCAAGCTTGTGTATCAACTTTAGCAAATACTTGCTCTGTTGAAGTCAGTCAAACTCCTAAGGTTCGTGTATCATCTTTAGCAAATACTAGTTCCATTGAATTACCCTAATGTTAATACTGGAGCAATCCAACTGGTTTTAATGAAAAAGGAGCGTAACAATTTTTCAAAAATTACAAGCAATAGACTCTTCATTATGGAATCTACTAGTGTGTCTTTCATAACACTTTAAAATTACAAACAAGAAAGTGTACATAGATCTAATGCATAACAGAAAAACACTACATCCATCAGAAAACCCTAACCAGGAAAACAAATAAGCCTTGTCATAATAATATGGCTCTGTGAAAGGAAGCATGCTCTGCACAATGAGATGTGGAGGAAAGAGGGAGCCATGGAAGCTGAGAGCTGCTGCTTTTATGAAAGGACTTGTGGATGTGACTTCTATAAGGAAGTTGGGAATCTCCTCTATGTTGGAGAGGGAGTAAAAGGAGTCTCCTTGAATAGGAGCATGATCTATTCTTTGATTAAAAGGAGAATAGGGATATCAGTCAGAAATAGTTCTTGAAGAATAAAATCCTCATCCAGATTGGAAATTTCCTCCTGTGTCAGCAAATGATGTCTATAAGAAACTTGGTGTGTTTAATTTGAAAGCTTATACTCAAGTTCAACTAACAGAGTCTGTTGTAAAAGCAAAGTTGTCTATCAATCAGATGATGCCTATTACTTTGCTACAATTGAAAGATGTTGAAAGAGCTAGAAAGAAAGGATATAAGTTTGCCCATATTGGTCTAGTCAAGATTGGCTTGAATGCTTTACACAGACAAGGTCTGCATACTTTTGCATTCTGTGCTTTATTAGACAATAGGTGGAAAACTTTTAGTGAAGCTCTTATAGGTGGAATACAGACTCCATTATCTGAAGGCCCAGTTTCCTTTGACGTTCATCCAAATTTCTCAGTTGCTTTGGACAATTCTAATATCATGAAGGTTCTAACATTAGGAGTCCAAACTAAAGGATATGAGAATTTTGAATCTGAATCAAAGAATCTCTCTATCTTTTACACAACTTGTGTGAGATTCTATAATACAACAATCCCTGCTGTGTTGAACGCACCCTCTGAAGGTTCTGCTTCAGTTACACTTATCTAGTATGATTCTAATTGCAGTCCTCTTAGCCCACAGGCTATATTTAAAAAGGATCTCAGACCCCCTGAATCCTGGAACACTGCCTGGAATAACCTTCATAGACAGCCTGAATATCTGTCTAATCATTGTATAGAAGAACATCCTGGACAAGTCATTACTAGATTCCCACAGAATAATCAGAGTTCTCGCAGATTGCAGCATGGTGAGTCATCTCAGAAAATGATTCAGATTGATAAAGAAGTTTATGAAAAATTGAAAAATGATGCTTTAAATGCAAGAAATATTTCTAGAAATGCATCAGTTGGTTATGTTAATGAACGAGTGACACATGAAAGAAGGCCAGATGAAAATGTTATTTCTTCAAGAATAATGAATCAGTTGCCATCAAGTACAATTCCTGTCCATGATAGAAGGCTTAATCTACCTCCTGCTAGTCAATGTTCTGACCCCGAATGTAACAAATATGAGTGTGTGAGAAAGCCCTTTGAAATTAACATGCTAAGAGCAGAGAGTGTAAGACAAAAGAAATATAAGGCAAAGCCAGGACTAGGATACATTGAATTATCAAAACAAAGGGTTCAAGCGAATTCAGAAGTCCCTGAAGAAGATAGATTGACAATTGAAGAATTAATGTTCCTTGAAAGATACAAGTTTGGTTTCAGTCCTTTTGTTAAAAGTGATAAGTCCATGCAAAAAATCTTTCTGAATGATGTTGACACACATCCATTAGTGAAACAATACCAAGCCAAATACAATTATAAAGTCAGAGAACAAAACTCAAAAAATTGGCTAAGCTATATGGAAACAAACAATAAATGGGTGTCCTTGTATGAGTGGTACTATGGAAATCTTCCTGAACAGAAAGAACAGAAACTGCCAAAAGGATACAGAAAATGTGGAACAATATAATTCTCTCAAAAATTTGTTGAAATGAGTAGAAAACCTAATAAGAGAAAATATGCTGAAATCTTTCAGAATACTTTAGGCTATGATGTTACTGTTGCTATGATGCAAGAATATGAAGGTAGTGAACCAAAAGCTGGTAGACATTATTGGACAAATGCAGCAGGTGAAACAACAGAGACTACAACAGAATTTCCCCCATGGGAAGATCTGAAGATCAATCAGAATAATATGGCTTATGAATTAAGGCCTTTGCAGGTTGATTCTGATAAGTTAGATTCCAGAGCTGCAGTTGCAGGCTTAAATTGGGCTAACTTAGGAATCCATAAAATTCATAAGATTCTGAATTACAAAGTAAACCTGATATGAAATGAACAAAGAAGTCAAGTCAAACCAGTTGTGAAAAATATTGATGCCAATATTGCTGCCTTGTCAAAAAAGTTTGATACTTGCATGCAGACAATCCTGACTGAGATCCAAAGTCAGAGCAAACAGTTGAAGGTCACTTTGAATGCACAAAGTGATATGATAATACAAGTTCATGCTGATACTGATGCGATTAGAAAAGATACTGATAGTATAGAGAGAGCTGTAGCAGAACTTAAGTCAGATGTTGATGATATGTCTGATAAGGTGTCTTGTTTAAAGAAACCTCAGAAGAAAGAAATGTCTCTAATTTCTTTCCCAAGTTCTAGCCAAAATGTTATATCCAAACCCTCTCTAGAATTCAAGATAAAATCTTTGCAGTTGCCAGATGACCAATCAAGATACTCTTTCTTGCCCTCTGCTAAGATGACATCAGAAGAAATTTCAGCTATGCCAGAATTGATCACATATCCAGACCCTGATCAAGATCCTTTTAGGATAAATGTCTTAAAAGAAGAGATCCATGCAAACATTCCTGATAATGTTTCCTCTAGGTGGACTAGTGCACCTGACATTTCTGAGACAGCTAATAGCTATCCCTAGAAAGAATGGTCTTCTACAGCAGTTTGTGCATGGTCCATAGAAAATAAGAATGCTATGGAAATTGAATTGATGTTGGAACAATTGATTACTGCTTATAAGACATATATGTCAGGAGGAAACTCTGCAGTAGAAAGTGTAAATCTGCTAATTGTTGGGTTTGAAGGCAGATTGTTACAATGGCTAACGTTATTGCAAAAGCAGAAGCCAGAGTTGTTAACAGAATGGGCTGCAGCAGTTGTGCTTAAACCAGATGGTACGCCACAAACACTGAGTGATGGATCACAAGAAAACAATTTCATTGGTAAGTTGACCTCTGCAATTCACAATGAATTTATTGGTTTAAAGGTTGACACTACCGCAGTTCAGACTCTAGCTCTGAACCAGATGAAGTTGCAGCCAAGCAAAAAGCTTACAAGAAACCGACGCCCTGCCATGACAACACTTCGGATCTCATTGCCAGAAGCTACATCCTCGTAGAACTCATACAAAATTTCCATGCAGGGATAATATGAAGCGCTGTATGCCATCTCAAAATCCCTCCTTCCTCCTTCATTCAGAGAATTTTATATAGCTAACAATCCCTGCAAATTGTATAATAAGTTCAAATTTAGAATAACCATAAGAAATTCAAACCATTTCAAGAGCAATAAAAATGAAAATCAGTGTATGAAAAATTGTATGTCCAATGTGCCATAGTAGAAAACAACATCCTATGATCATTCTATAACAATGAACAGAGATCCCTAAAATCTGCTTTTAGTTTCACCAAAATCAGAAAACACCTTTGTCGAGATAGTTTTTGATATGATCCCAGTTATTCCTTCCACAGTATTTTTGTAAGCAAGTTTTTCATCCATTCCACCCTCGGTATATCGTCTGAACAATGCTTCAACTATACCATGTACAACTCCCAACAAGATCCCTGTAAATCATAAAAGACCAACTCAATCCTAGCATGCAAATTATAAATAAAACAGAACAAAAGGTCCTTAAAATAATAGTTACCACGCTCCCCAAAAATATCACTCTTGTACTCATCCTCCAGGGTCGTTGCAAATGTAAATGGTGAACCCAAAGCAACTGACCATCCCAAAGCAACATCTGTTGCTCTCCCATCAACATCCTGGACAAACACACATAAGAAAACTCCATAACTTATTGAAATAGCAATGAGTTTGTGATTTCATTGAAAGCATAAGCTGCAAAGAACTTTTAAACAAAATTGAAAATGTGAATATATATTTTCAAGGTACAAACACCTGATGCACAACAAAACTAGAGTTTATTTCTGCACCATTAATCTCCTGGCCCTGGACATACAACCGTCTCACAGATGGTCCCATGCCCTTTGGACAGACAGCTATCACACTAATGTTCTTGGGGAAGTCATCTCCACAGGACTGCAAATTCCCCAGTAAAAATCCATGAGAGAGACCAAGTATGCTGTTTGGTTTCATTGCAGAAAATATTTGCTTGTAATTGTCTGCCTGCAAGATCAGAAATCAAATTAGAGGGGGTTTGCTTTAATTGTACAAAATTCCCACCAATCAATAGCATTCACAACAATAGAAACTGCAGTATTATCTCTCCAATGGAAAGATTCTATATAAAATGTGCCACCGTAATATAGAGAATGTTGTGCCAACCTGTGCAGCATCAGATATCAAAAGTAACACAAGGTCACTGCCACACAAAGTCTCTGTCATTTCACCAAGTGTTCCATTTTCCTCTGAAAATTCTGTTGCACGTGCTTCAGCAAAAGATTTGGAGCCTTTCCTCAAGCCAACCTGTAAACAAGTCAAACCCTACAACTGTGATCTCCGACCATACCAGAATTACAGACAATGATTACAAACAAAAGATGTATTTTCAATCAAAATAATACTGTAAACCAAAAACCAATAGACCTATTATTCATGGGAATCCTACCACAATCCTAGCTATCACGAGTTGATTGCATGAAATCAGACCGGAGAAACATAACAAATCAGGGCATAGTTCAAATAATTAATGTACCTTAGAGCAGAAACTTTAAACCTGAATTTCACCTATGTTGCACCAGGATTCCGGAAAACAGGAACATGGGAGCAGGGAAACACATTAAGGGGGCATATGGAAGCAAAAATTATCCCTGATCTGTTGCAGTTGGACTGAAATCACATCCAAGGTGGTCGGAGCCTTGACTTGACCAAGTGACCTAGATGGAGAAACCGCAGTTGCTTCCATGGAGTGATGACTTTATGTGGACTCCGAGTCCAAGTTTGGGTCTTCTTTCTGCCTTCGTTCCTCCATTTCACCCTCGAGACCACCCTTTCATGCATGACCACGTTTCCTTGGCATATGCCTACCCTTCTCATGCCCTACTTCTACCAGGCTGGAGATCCAACCTCCCACTCATAATGTCATTCATAGTATTTGAATTCAATTACACAAACCAGTTCCCCTCTTGCAGTGAATCCAAACTCTCCACACCTTTCTACTAAAAAACTGGTGAATATTAGTTTGAAATCAGCTACAGGATCTACTCGTGCCAAGAAAAATGGAAGTGAAAATAGGGTTTCAAACTTTCAGGAGAATGCAAGGCATATGAGCAATGTGGTAACTTGCAAGCTAAAGGTACCCTTTCTGCTAAAAATATGGTGAATATTAATTCGGAATCAATGAGAAGATCTACTCGTGCCAATAAAAATGTAGGTGAAACCAGGATTTCAGAACTTGCAGGAGAATGTAAGGTAGATGAGCAAAGTGGTAACTTGCAAGCTGTAGGTAGTCAGCTGACTAGTAAATCTTCCAAGAGAAAGCTGGAAAGTAAGGATCAGTCCAATTATGATACCTCCAGCCGCCAACACCTTCTGTCTCGTAAGTGAATACCACCATCCCAAAGACCAAGTCCCCTCTCCTTCCAACGATGTAGAGGAATCTCCACCAACGAATGCAACAGACCCTTGCTGAACCCTCTCCAACACCGCTGCCCGGTCTCCTACAGTTACGTAAATCGTAAATCTGAAGCGGCAGGCCGCAGGCGTACGCAACCCCAGCATCATCAAAGGGCGAATGCAGATCCAAAACCCTGCAAGTTAGTAAATCGGGGGCGAATACAACCCCATAAAATCACAGAGCGGTGAATCGAAGGCGAATGCAACATTTCAGGTTTATCCGCTCTTATTTTTCTTGGCTAAACCATAATAATTATTTATTTTTAAAATAATTTTGGGGCTATTTATACAAAACTATACAAAATAGGTTCTATATAAAAAATTCGTCCCTCTAAAATCTAAAACCCCTTAAATTTCGCCTTTGGGCTAAAATTCGCCCCTAAAATTATCCCTGATGTTGAGCCATATTACTAAGTGTTAACGATTGTTTCCATGAACCTTGAAATGTAATAAGGAGAAAAGTAATATACTTTATGAAATCAATTTGTTGGACATGAAAAAATCATGAGGTCGAGCCCCTCTTCAAGGTTAAGAATCAAGGTCACTGGCACATCTGTTACTCTCCAATCATAATAGATCGAAGGCATTTTATGAGCCTATTGTTGCTAATATTTTTAAATAATTGATAAAAAGTGTGTTGACCTTGCATTTACTAATGGTATGGGTACTTGGATTCATTTCTTGCACATTGAAATGAATACTAGGTAAACTTTTAGGGGCTAATATTTGCAAGTGGGCTAACTTTTCATGTTTTTTCAAAAGAAAATATTTGTCAATTTAATTTTTTTATAAAACAAGTTCACCCAAATTTTATAGTATAAATTTATTTCACCTTAAGGATCATGAATTTTTTATAGATATTATATATAAAATCATTATAAATTTGAGTATTTTTAAAAAGGTAACACTAAACATTCTAATTTTTCATATTAAGGACTAGTAAGATTCACCAATGTTTCTAAACCTTAAGGTAAATTTCCATCCTTAAAATTTTCCCTAATGAAGACTCTGTTTTGTTGCTACAATAAGAAAGCATAGTTACTTAGACCAAGGACAATCAATGGAAAAAAAAATGATGAGTTTCATGATGATTCTATGGTTCCAAAATTTGATTATGAAATTTAAAATCTAGAGTTTGTAAACCCTAGAAAGAAAAAAGGCTTCGATAAGAAAAACCCTAGGGTTTAGGAAAGAAACCGTAGGATTAGACATTTCCAATGAAAGAGGAAAACATAGATCTTACAAGTAAATAATGACACCATGATGATTATGTGGAAAAGGTTTATTTGCAAGTTGGATATAAGAAGGCTAATATCAAGAGGGGGAATGTTCTCAAAAGATTAGTATTTTATATATCACTTTCTTGATTATTACTATTGTTTGTATCTTTACTATTAGTATGTTTCCCTTTTATATTTTTCTTCCATAGCCTCCTAGTGAGGATTGAACGTATATATTAATGGTTTTATAGTCTATGGTAGTAGATGGAAGAACAAAGAAAAGTTGTGACAAGGGGATTTTCACATAAATAGGGATTTGTGTTTCGAGAAATTTTCCTAGTTGGGATCTAATTTAAGAGGGAAAAAATAGATCAACAAGATTGAAACCTAAATTGTTCTATGCCAAAAATAAGTCAATGATGACTTCCAAGATGATGGCAACTTAAGATAACTACAAAAAAAAGGATTACCCCAGTAAGAAGGAGAAGGCTATGATGAGACATTTTTGCTAGGTACACTTTTGTTAAAAGTTTATTATATTTATTATTTTTGCTACACCATAAAATAAATGTAGTGATCATATTCTTTGATGAACAAATAAGTGTATGTAAGAGATGCCTCAAGGTTGTGAGGCATATGAATAAATATTATTCTTGTATGTAGAAGGAAATCTTTGTATAGATGCCTCTTGGATTGATGGATCAAAGTTGATCCTACATAAAAAAAATTTGACGAAAGTAGAATAGCTCACATATTAGAGGGAGTTGCATTTATCAAAATATTTTATCTAGAGGGAGAACTAAAGGCTTCTCCAACCCTTTTATTAGCTTTAAAGGGAGTCAAACTTAGAATTCAAGATGAAATTTCTTGACTAGATAGCTAATAACATCAGTGGAAGAGAGAGATAATTGAGATTGCCATGGTAGGATATGTTTAAGAAAGAATACCTAGTTAAGCTAACCGATGTAACCAATATGATGGATTGAGTGAAGGTAGCAGAATAATTTGTTGTTGAGCCAAGTAATATAGCTCAACATGTGTTGAAGTAAAAAAATGGTACAATTGGTCATGGAATAGTCAGTTATGGTTTGAATGATGTCTCAAATAGAGAGGTACAATTGTAGGCACTCAAATTAGGCAAGGAATTCCGAAGACAAATATAATTTGTATATTTCCCTAGTTTGGGCTCCATTATGATATTTTAAATGAGTATGAAGCAACCATCTATTGCACTCAGTGGCTGCGTATATTGTAGCTTGGTTGGAAAGTTTAGAAGTAGTATGCCTCCAACTTGTAGGATTATTTTGTCAAGTGAAATTGAAATCTTTATGGCAGGTCATGGAACCTTGACATTTAGTACCAATACATGGTACACGAAGAGAGAAGTTGACCTCAAGTATATATCCATCAATTAGAAAAAAAATTATATTAGGAAAAAGCCTCTGTATTGGGCGAAGTTTTTATACTTTAGGGACAATATTGGACTTGTGGATAACCCCTCATAGTGACAGGGAGTATTGATGTTCCATCAAGAAGGGCATGGCTTAAACTATTAGTGACAACATGAACATGGCCAAAACCGTTGACGAGTGGAAAATAGGGGAATTTCGCAAACAGGTAGTGAAAACATGAGCATGGCTTATATTGTTGATGAATGGAAAAAAAGGGAATTTTCCAGACTATTGGTGAGATAACATGAGGGACATACATTATTTAGAGGAATGGTCGCTAACAACCAAAAACTCAATGGAGTGGGTGCATTTTCAACAACAGGGCCTAGAGTGAGGCCTTTGGAGTTGGGACATGGGTGTCCCTCGGGTTTGACCATGGGTGATGAAAAATCTTGCCTAGTCAGAGTACCATGAGGTGAGACAACAACCAAATCATGGTGACTAGTCCAGTGAATACCATTGGTTAGCAGTGCTAACTTGGGATGTGGTACCTGTTAATGATGATGATGCTAATGTATGTCAAGAGTTTTGACCAAGATGATGATGTTATCAATGACTTGTACCTCTCCTTATAGAAATCATGTATACAAATAACATTTCAATAGTCATTACAAATATCCCCAGCTAAGAGGGAATGTTTAATTTTGTATTTATGTTCAATCTTAATAATTTTTCATTTGTACTTGTAATGATGAAATATAAACTATATCTATAATATAAAATTTATTTTGAAACATGTTATTGATGCTCTTTATTGGTCAAAAGATATTTAGGAAGGTATGTTATTCATTTCCTTTGCAAAAGAATAAAATTTGATTTTTTTCAAGAATCTTCTATGTTCCCATGTGGCAAAGTTAGCCCTAGAAGCATCAAGTCAACTCAACCTACAAGGAGACACCCATTTTCATTAGTGGAAGGCTATATATAATCGATTCGACTCCATTCAAATGGTATCTCAATAAATTATCTATTTCTATCCTATGTGAAGAACAGAAGGGGAAAAAGGAGGCCAAGAAACATAGTCAACTAGGTCATCTTATCTACCTCGCTCTTGTGTACCAAAGAGGATAGATTCAAGCCTAAAGCTGAGGAATTGTTTTGTGGTTATGTGGCATGAATTCCTGAGGTTAATGAAAATACTTTGAGTTAAGAATTTTTGAATTAAAATCTGAAGTTATGAGGCATATTATTTTGTGGTGATACCATAATTTTGTGGTTGAGATAGAGGTTTAAAATTTTCACTCTTCGAGACTTGAACGAGAATTTATTATAAACCTAATGGTGGACAAATTTGAGGCATATTGTATTGGAAACATTGGATTTTTGGCTTGGCAGTTGGTTGATGGTAATATTACTACTATGCTAGTCATTTTGTTTATGAATCTGATATATCTTGTTGTATTGATTCTCTAGTAAAGAGGTTGTATAGTTTTTTCCCCCTAGTGGGTTTTCCGAGGGTAAAAATCTTGTTTTCTCTTTGTGAATTGTGATTTATATTTATCTATTGTCTCTATGGTTGAATTTATGAATGTTTGATTGCTTAATGATACATTGAAAGTGCAAAATAATTAACTACATCATTGGAAGTAATTATCATGTTTTAGAAATAAGTGCTTGTATAATTTGGAAAAGGAAAATCAACAACAAAATCCTTTAAAATGAAATATTACATTAATGATTTAATTTAATTATGGGGAGTTAATTTTATAAATGAATTAAATTAACGTCAAATTAAATAATGATTGCAAAAAATCATTTGTATAAACAAGAACTAGCTAAGAAATAACATCTAACATAAGTGTTGAGCATGAGGTTTCTTTAGGGAAAGTGGAGGAAATATCCCTTCTTTTACCTATATTAGTTTTGATTGGATTATTATGTGTATATAGGTTTTATGGAAAATCAGAAAACACTACTTCTCTCTAAAATTTTGGACATTTTTTTTCCTTCCAACACATGTAGTCCTATCCCATGACTATTTTTCCTAGTCATGAATTGTAAAGTGGTAGCCTTAGTGGTATTTCCTAGTATTTATGGTGAGTGAGCACAAATGGGAAGTTCTCTTGGTACATAATGTATATTCTTAATCAAAAGTTAAAACTCTCCTAGTGGATTTCCATCCCCACTAAGGTACTTACACCTTAGGTGGGTTATTTGAAAATATTACCATAACTAACTCCCACACCTTCATTTGTTTTAATTGGGCCCTCATAATCCAAAAATTACAACTAGAAGGCCCTCTAAATCATCTCTTCATTATTTTGGATCTAAGTCAAAATGATCTTAGACTAATGGTTTGTTTGTTTATAAATCTTATGAATTTTTATTTGAGTGTTCTTCAATAGATGGGTCTAGGTTATATTTATCTTGTTTCTTTTGAATCATTGATTAAAAGCGTAAAAACAACAACCCCACTAGTCTAGAAGGTCCCAACATTTCCCCAATAAAATTTTGTATCCAAATCCATAAATGAATAAGATAAATAAAACTATCGCTCCTCCAAGGGAGCCAATAGAAGAGACTCCAAAAGGCTTGAAAAATTCCATAGTTGAAGTGATTATTGAGGAATAAATGTTAGTTAGGAAATTTTAAGATATTTAAAATAATATGTATCCATTCCTATGAGGGTTCCATCTCTTCATCAATAGTACATTATAGGTTCCACTGAGTCAAGGATCTTAATGATGCAACTCCATCAAACTTTAACCCACTTATCATGAAGTTTCACAATCCTCTTCTTTTGCATAGTATTATTCTAGATAATCCAAGTGGCATTGAAAATACTTTCCAACAATATTATACAGTAGATAGTGGAATTATTACTTTAGAAAATAGGGGAACCCAGACCTCCACGTCAATTGTATTTAGTGGAGGAGTGAATCTTCCCACCTCAAATGTACCTATTATAATCACTTTCCCATCCACTCCTAGAACATCAAGTGACGGTAAAAAAAATTTGTAATGAATCCTAACAGTGGTATGTGATCACAAACATATACATTGTATGGTGTTGGTTCCTTTTCTTGAAACATGCCCCATGTTGTAACCAACACACCATTCATATTCCTTAGTTTTAACATGACAGTGGGGAGTTCATATACCCATATCCATACCTTTCCATTCAGAGGGGGCACATCCTTGTGTATGTTACATCATTATGATGTGAAGAATTTTTTACTTCAATCTTTCCAATGGGAAGTTTTCCCTTCCTACAGATTTTAAAAGAGATAAGAAAATTCCTTATTCTAGCTTTTAAAGTCTCACTTAACTTTCTTCAAAACCTAATTTTCATATAAAAAAGGCTTCCATGCTTGGTGGTGGTTTTGTTATAGGTATTTATCTTGTGAACACTGGCCATGGTACTCCTTCTCAACACAATTCTTTTTTTTTCACTCTCTATGGAGGCATTGGTTTCCCTTGATGGCAATACTGGTTATTCTTGGAGTGTCTACCAAACTATTATTTTGGCTATTAACCAATTTGATTCTTCCAAATTATCTTGAAGCTTCTCAAATAAGCATATTATTTTAATAATTTTGAATAATTTCTCTCCATTTACCTTCCTTTATAATGAAATATACTATTCCTTTTTTTGTCTCATCTAGTGAAAATCTAGGTACTATTGACCATAAGTATAAAACGATTAGAAAGAGGAAGAGTAAGAAAACATGGAGATAATGGGAAAAAGTGACTAGCCATGAAATTATTATTGGAAAACATTTTTCTAGTCACTATAATTCATAATAGAGACAACAAATCAATTAGTACAAGTCACAATGGGATAAAGAAATTGACACTTGCAATTCATGCTAAGGAAAGAAATGAGTGACTGCAAGTCATACCATAGATAGATAACTAGGAATTGCAAGTTATGCTAGAGAAAATAAAACAACCAATGCAAGTTATGTTGGGGACATTTATATTATTGAGAAATATAGATGTACATGACATAAACATAACTTATATTATAAACATTTCAAGGGAAAACACCTTAATAGTATATTCCTTTCTATTATAGAGATACAAAGAGAATTTGTATAGCCTTAAAGGTATTTTTCCCCTAAATCACTTCTAGTTTCCAAGAAACCTATTCAACCAATGGCTATTGAAGTGGTTAATTCGATGAAATATTTAGAAAATACCACCCTTGTTTTAGAAGTTGATATGCGTAATGAACATGTTTTCTACATTACCAATTTAGAACCTTATAAACAAGGGGGAATTATTCTCACATTAAACATATTCCCCGCATGTTCTACTATGGATTCATTTCATTTGGATAGCCTTGTTTATCTTCCTTATTTTTCATATTTACACATAAGGGTTGAATGTTATTCATATAAATTTTATTGATGTATAGTAGGTGAAGGAGCCTCTACATGGAGTTAATCCTGTTTGTATTGGAAATGGATGGGTTCTCTCAAAAAAATTTCAACTACCAATTAGTTTCTAAATTTCAATAAAACATGTAGTGAATATTTGGGTAGTATTCCTCAATTTATTATCATGTTTGGTGGGAATAACATCCTTGTTATGATAGGGGTGCAAGGCCCATTATATTTAAATATGCTACATTAGCATGACTATCTATATGCTATGAATAATATAATGTATACACTATTTTTGCTAATACATTTCCCTAATAATTGAATCTTTGTCATTATTGATCAACTTGCATCTAATAGCCACTAACCTTATTCAACTGTATGCCAAGCTAACCCTTTTTATCCTAGTACTTGGCTGAACCATACCCCACCAAAGGTGTATTATGTGACGACATACCCTAAATATTTAATTTATTCCAAGAGAGATCCTTTGAACTGATACAAACCATCTCAATACATAGTTGTTTCGAGTGATAAGGTGATTTAACTAGTAGGATCATGCGAGTTCTTTCTTTCTCATGTTGTTCTAAGGGACTGAGACTTTCCCCCTCAGTATGATCTCACTATTTATAGGTCCTCAATCCATAATATTTCCAAGTATTTTCCTCATAGACTCTACTAGTTATAATCAATATCCACATAATTATATGGGATATGATTAGTTCACTCCACCCATCTAGGCTATTAATCCTTCTATCTCACATGATTAGATGTTGAATTTCCACCAAATAAGGATATCAGTTATGTTATGATTAGAACTAATAGAAAATGGGAATATACACATAATCAATCATTTTGTTCTTCCTATACTAGATAATTTAGAGGTTTAATACAAAATAAATCCTTTACCTTTGTCTAGCAATGGATCTGCCTAAAAAAGTATTATGCATTGCAAGGTTATCTATCTCTTTGTACTATATTTTAAATTTAAGGTTTTTGTTTTCAAATATTTATATTAGAAATAAGTTTTCATGAAATGGCTATATTATTATCAACTTATATATGAGTGTTTTTTTATCATGTATACATCAATTTGAAGACATTTCCTTGAATAATATCTATGTTGTTTTTGTGTCATCTTATTCCAAATTGATCCACTGATAAGTAATAAATGAGGATGACATGTGCCTTAGGTATTCCTCCTTGTATTGCAAATTTTTAGTTTTATATCCCCTTTTCTCCTCATGATCAACCTCCTCAAATTGAAACATTAAAACTTCTTTTCCATTTAAAAGAATCATAAATTGTGTGGTAGAGACTATTTATCCTAATTCCATAGCTAGAGCCTATTTTTTCATTTTGGTGTCCAAATTGATGTTTTCCATAGGCTTGGGAAAATTATATCACCATCATGACATTCTGTTAAAGCCAAATTGCTTCTTCATAATCTAATTTTGGAATTTTTTAATGGGAATCCCATTTTATGTTTTGAATTGTATTGTTGCATTACACACCATTGCTTTCAATTGTAGTGTTAATGCACATTATAGTTGACCACATTTTTCTTACTAATTATGCATCTGCTTCAAATAATTTCCTTTATTTCCATTACTCTTTCTCCTTTGAACATTTTCCATAGAGGAAACATCCTGATGATTGTCAATATCTTACACATCCTTTGTGCATATTTCATAGGTGTGATATTTTTGAAGGGAATTAGTTTTCTTTCTTTACGAAGCTTATTTCTTCCACTGTATTGTAGCTTTATTTTATTCATTTTTATGTTTTAAATACAAAATGAAAATGACAGAAACATAAAATCCTTTAAAATATAGACAAAATTAGGGAGGAAGAATTAATATCTTTTTTTTTTATGGAAGTAGTACTTAGTTATGTCACCCTTTAACAAAACACCAATTTGAGTATTTTACATGAAAAATTTGGTTTTAGTATTACCTTAGAAAACTAATCCTTCAAGAGAGAGGAATAACCTGTTTTTGAGTTTTCAATGACCCAACGTTTCGGAGTTCCTAAGTGACTCCATCATCAGGGGTAGAAGCCAAAAGAAAATTTGGCGTCTACCCCTGATGATGGACTCACTTAGGAAGTCCGAAACGTTGGGTCGTTAAAAACTCAAAAACAGATTATTCCTCTCGCTTGAAATCTATTTCACCTATATGGATTCTCTTTTCAAAAACTAATCCTTCATTTATTATTTTTTACTCCTCTAACTAGTTACTCTTCTAGTAACTAGGGATATTCTATCAACACCTCCTATGTCACAAAATTACATCATTGTTCCAATTTGTGTCAACTACTACCCAAGTCACTATTATTTCATGATTATGTTCAAGGTTTGTCTTAGCTCATGTTGTCCATTTCTCAGAATTCTTCACTATCAATATTGTACTTCTATTGTGCCTCCTACAACAACCCTATTCAATTACACTCGATGAATTATGTGTGGAAGGAATGGAGGGCCCCACATTGTGATTTATGATCATCCCTACAATTATTTGAGATAATGGAGAAAAAATATGAGTCTGAATGAGTCCTTTTGGACCATTTGATGGCAGAAAGAGACCCTCCAACTCATATTATATTGAGGTAATCCTTATAGAGCTTATACTTTTCTCATATTTTTTTGGTTATTATAGACATTTTGTAGTGTAGAACTAAGCGTGTTTCCCATGATATAGTGCATCATTAACCTTTATTGTGGTGATATAAATTTAAAATCTAACAAATTTTGTCCACTTACAACATATTTAAATTGAAATAACACTCTATTAAGCACTATAGTGTGGCACTAATCCTAAATGATAATCTATAGAGTCCCATCTATATCCTCCTCATCTCCAAAACATCATCGTAGCCTTCATCACAGTGTTATACACTCAAAATTGCACTCAAAACTCAGTTTTTGGCATCTTCAAGAACCTATAGTGTAGTGTTAACCTTCTATCTAGCACTATAACATAGAACAAAGAATTGATGTAGATATATAACCTATCCTTCTACTTCAACCTTGAGTCAAGGCTCCTCCATCAACCCTTTCTCTCACTTATGTGCCTTCCCTAGGTCTTCCTTGTGAAAATGTAGCCTAAATTGGAGGTGAAATTTAGTTCATTGAAGGTTCAATTTTAAAGTAAAAAAATATCATGAAAACCCCCTTCTCATTGTTCTAGAAGCTCCAAGATGTTATTTCCTTTTGGCTTCCTAGGATTTCCCTCACTAGAAACCCCAAGGTTTCATGCTTTAGAGCCCTATCAAGACTCTCAACTTAGCTTTTTTGGGTTGAATCTTGAACAAATATTTGTCTTCGAGAGTGGGGACACAAACAGGTATTCTCACTCGCAAAAAACTAAAATTTCCTCCCATTATCATAGAGAGGAGTTTCCATGGCGAATTACATAACCATCTTGGCATAAATTGTGAATATGCAATTATGATGCATATAGAGGATTAATATATTTAACTCACCAGTATTATTCTCTCCTCATCATTGAAACATATTACTATTGACCAATCACATCGGAACATGAAAATAGACCCCTTAGCTTAATACATATAGCATGGTAGAATAATATGCATAATGGGTTATTGTTGTTTTACTGGCTGTAGAGGAGATTTTTATCTAACTGCTATCATTGTATCAGAATAACTAGGAAACAAATCCCTCAAATAGGAATATTATTGTATCTTGTAAATTAGTCAGGATAGTCGAATAATATTAGCAATGTCAATCCTTAGTGATAGGATCATACTCAGTGACTTCTAACACCTAGGATTGTTGTAATATATTGGAAAGGAAAGCATGCATTAGTTACTGATAGAGCAGAACATTAAGTAAAATTAAGGAGTAATGTGCATCATGAGGCAAACAAACAAAAAAGTAGTAGAGGACTACGAAAAGCACACTAGTATTAGATATATATCTAAACATATGACCCACTCGCTTCATGGAGTCAAGTATATACATATTTATATATTTAGATAATTACAATAATTTAACTGTCTAAAATAAATTATTTTATCCCACTTGGTCAGTTGAATCAATAGAGAAGTTAATCGAATTATAATACCTATTTAGTATATTGACTTGAATAATTTGACTAGACTCTAAACATCTCCCCATCCATCAATTCCTTCTTCACCTCGATGAAGGAGGGAGGGGGGGGGGGCAGTTTGAAATAGAAAAAAATTACAGAGAAAAAATCAATAAAAACAGAATGAGAGAGTGAGAGAGTGAGAAAGTGATAGCTAGATCTCTTGGATGTTCATTTTGGAGTAGTTAGTCATGAATATGGGTGTGCTTGAGCACCCTTTTGAGCTGGTTGGTTGACTAATTCTACAAGTTTGGCCTTTTTCATTATCGGTATTTGAACTTGAGGGATCAAAATATGGATACCTCTTATTTTTCATTCCCTTGGAGAGAAGCTAAATCCTTCGACGTAAATATTTGAAGTAGTGGAATATGTTGGTTGAACTGATGGGCCACATTCTAATGTAGTTAATGAAAAAAATTAAATTGGGTCCAAGGTGGAGGTAAATGTACTGAAGGTGATGGAATTATAATTTTGATTTTTTTTGGTGAATAAAAAGTGAAATTATTAGAATATGTTGGTCAAATTTTGACCAATATTTCACTAAATGTTGTGTTTGCACCTCAATAATTTTCATTCTACAAAATACTTGATTTTATAAAATAGTTAGATTTATTGGAAGATAGGCATGTCAAGAATACCTCCTTGCTTTAAGTTCTATATTTTCTCACTTATGTTTTGTAGGCAATCAACATCATTAGCGGCCTTAGTCTGTGTTTTGTTTCCTTCCCCCAACCACTATTTATCCTCCTATATGAGCTTTATCTCTTTCGTTTTATCTTATATAATTTAATTTTTTAATGTCACTATGGCTTGAGGTTCAAAGGAAATAGTTTCCCTTATCAACTAATCCATGATAAATCATTTTTTTACCTATATTCGATTGCACATATTTGAAAACTATGTTGTCCAATTGTTAAGAGAAACACTTAGTGTTGTTGCATTGTCCATGGTTTCCTATAAATTTCTCTTTACTTGTAAAAGCCTTAAATTATTGGTATAGCACAATCAATAATTCTTCATTTCCTTGAGTTTTAGCCTTCTACTACAAGTGGTCAGCTCAATCTCTCATTTGTATATTATAACTTATCAATCAGTGGAAAATTTGATGAATAGTATTAAGTGCGTTGTTAATGTTTTCCAAAGTAGAAATTTTGTTTTTCTTGTTGCTGGGTTCATGTCGTGAGTCCAGATCTCCATTTATTTGTACTTCTTATGATGAAGCATAACACAAAAAACTTCCTTCTTCTTCCATATCCCACTTTATTCCATCGTAGTATGGATGAAGAAATGAAACACACATTGATATAATGCATTTTCAAGTTCTATGGTAGGGACTTCTATCTAGATACTTTTGGTTTCTTTAACTTATCAATGATTTATTTATCTCTAGGTCATTTCATTAATACCACCCCTAAAATTCAAGCTAACTTATCCACCAGGATCCACTGATTTTTTTTTTTTTTTATTGCTATGGGGTGACAATTATTGCTCCTTAGGATTTTCTATTTTTTTTTTATATTGTGGTAGGCCATGTGGTATTTATGAATCCCAATCCTCCATAATCTTAATTTACATTCCCAGGTCTCTTGATTCAATATTCTTTAAGAAGATGTAATCGGTAACAGTCTACACTTACTTTTTTTTTATACTTGCTAGCTTCTTGTTGGATGGGTGTTGGACTAGCTAGTGGGGAGTTGGTTGTGATGTCAATCACAAACTTCTTTACTTTCCATTTCTTCACTTTTCTTGAATTTCGATTTGTTTCTTTCTGTGGTGAAGTCATGGTTGGAAGTTTCAACTATACTATGTCCTCCTTTGTTGTTCTTCTCTCTCTTTCTCTACCAACATTTTACACTTGATAGTATAAATAAAAATATTATTTTACTTGTCTATAATTCATAAAAAATCAAGCTTGAATGATGAGCCTAAAACTTCCTTTATTTTATTTTTCTTCCTTATCAACTTTCCCTTAACTATTATTTCTTCCAATCATTTTTGGGTTAAGGTGTATAAACATTTTTGGAATTTATGGTCATCTAGGGTAATTTACTTCAACACATCATACCCATTGATGTTGAATTCATGTTCCTCCTCAACTATTGTATCCACCACCTTGACAGTTGAATTTTTCTGTGTCTCAAGTAAAGGGGTCACTAGGTCAACTTTAACTGGAATAGTATATTTTTCTTCTTCCCTTTCTTCTCCATTATCATGATCTGTAATAAGAGGATGAATTTAATATGAGCCTAAAAAAAAATTTCTAAGGAGGCTATCACTTTATTTTCTTCTACAAACTGGAAGTTGCTAGAAGCACCCACTTCCACTTACATGCTCTAATCCATTCTTTTTTACTCTACTACTTGAAATGTCACACCAAACCCCTAAATACCTTCTTATTTTTGTCCTTGTTTCATATTTTGTCTTTGCATCCTCCAGAACTCTTCATCTCCTCAATTCCACTTCACATATGCTCGTGTAATGTTCCCAATTTTAGCCCCAAGCTAAAATGGAACATTATAGTGGCATATTTTTATTTTGTTAAATAAAAATGGGTAAGGAGACCCCCTAACCCCTTTTGATGGAAAATAACACTCCTTGTGTGAAAGGAGAAATAATGAAGCAGCTGAAATAAACACCTAATGGTGTAAACATGACGAGAATCACCTTGAGTTTCCCATCTTTGACCAAGTCAATAGCGTTGCCTTAGAGGGTTAGCTTGCTTGAGAAGATAACGCAACTTTTGGAGGGAAAGCATTCAAAAGTGAATGGAAACCTTAATTGTGGGTCCTATGGTGAAAGAGAGTTCATTTTATTTATAAGAACGAAGGAGCAGCTCATTTGATTCATTCTTTGATTCAGAAATTTCATGCTGAGGCCAAGGACTTGCATATCCAGGCTGTTTAGCAGGATTGTAGTGCTCTTGAGCACTAGGGGTGTTCCCAGTGGGAATCCCCCACCTCTTCCTCATGGAAGGAGAGGATTTGATCTGCATTTCCTCATTCAGGAATTTGGCCAAGCTTACTCCTTCATTTGCAGCATTTTCCTGTAGCAAGTTGATGTGTAGCTGGGGTAGCAGCAGAGGAACTCATAGAGTTCTTCCTTACTTGCCTTTTCAGTGGAGGATGGATTTCTTCATTGGAGGATCTATAGAGAATGATCTTGGATCATATTTCAGATATGTGGCATCAGGCCACTCATTCACCAACTCCCACTGCGTAGTCACTTGGAGAAACTACGTTATTCTATGAGTGCAGTGCCGAGGGAGATTGTTGTGCTCATCAGGAGGAGTGATTTTGAGTGAAAGGGGATCAACCCTTTTTCCTTTGAGGTAATTATCAGAGGAGGGCATCAGCATATCATATCAGCCACAGCCTCATATTCATTTGGTTCCGGCTGTAGTGACAATTCATTTGTCACTATTGTATTTTATCCGGCATTTCTAGCAATCTCGCCGAGGTTGGCTAGATATCCTATATTGAGCCCATTTTCCTTCCTTGGGCTATTTTTCTTGTATATTTAAGCTACATGATAATTTATATGAATTCAGCAACTGCATCTCTCATAGATATTGCACAGTTATGGTGCTCTGACATTCTGTGTAGCTGCAGCTACTCGGCATTGTATTGTATATTCATTGGAGGATTGGTTCTAAAGTTTGAGGGTCTTATTCCTCATGATATTTCTATACAATCATGATGATATAATAATATAATTTTTTCTGTACTATTTCCCTTTCATGATGTATTCATAATTGCAGAGTCTCATGGTTATGTTCATATATTGCTGTAAGCTCACTCTTTGAGCATTATTTTAGAGACCTATATTGGGGAGATTTGAATAACCCATCTAGTGTTATTTCTTTGAGCTCATTTTCTATAAGGGAGTTATATTAGAAGTTTTCTAGGGCATCCCAACGTTGGATAGCCTTATTTATGCATCAACTTCCTTATACAATGTCCTCATGGGCAGCAGTAGCAGAAATTCCCGAGGTGGAGTATTGCATATCCATAGGCAGAGTCTGTGAAGGGCCAGCTAGCCTCATGATCTCTCCCTTATTTGAAGGAGACATATCCTATAAATTCCCCAATATTCTATCTCTAAAATGGACTTGCAGTGTCTCACTGAAGAAGGAAAAATGGAATATCTTAAGATATTCCCAATGGAGTAGAAAATTCCAGATTTGGAATATTGCAGTGGTATCAGAGCATGATCTTGGCTCAGCCTGTGCCCAAGATCCATTTCTATTAGAAGATGAGTTTCTCTCCAAGTAGATGAGATTTACAAAGGAGACAAGGAAAGAGGAATGAAGGAAGAGGAGGTTTCCCTTCTTCTTTTCCAGACCATTGAGCACACCATTGAAGATCTGCTGAAAGGGGAAAGTTTTGGAGGAATTTTCTGAAAGGGGTTCGTTGTTGAGACAAATCCTAGATATTTCATGGAGGGTGTGAGCATTCAGCCACACATGCAAATCCACAGCGTAGTACATTGCCCATAGCTACTGCAAGAAGGATGGAGGGGAAAAATTGAGGCCTTTGGAAGAGCAGTGCTGCAAACTCAAAGGTATGATTCATGATGATTGGTTTCAGATTTCTATTTCATGTTTTCATGAAAATAAGAGATCATATGTTGAAGTCACAAGGAGTTTTGCAAAGGGGATTGATGAAAACCAATGTGAAGCTGGGTGTGACAAAACTTCAAACACTTTGCATGCATGGATGGGAACCATGAAACAAAGGTCATTCCATCTTTCTAGAGGGGAAGAAATCAGGAGAATGACTTGCTAGAGGCAAGACCCCCATTGTAAGAACGACACTCTTCCATTTGTGAGGGTGTAGAGATATTTATTTCAAAGGAGGGCCAAGATACTAGGCTTCTCATTGAGGAGGAGATACACTCACATGTTGGTAGAGAGGAGGTGCAAGAATCTACAGCGCTGCACCATTGGAAGAAGAAGAAAATTTGAAGGATCAGCATGAAGGGATGATGGAAATTCACCCCTATCTATTTTCAGAGATTTTCTTCCCATGGGAGAAGGACTGAACTGCGCAGTAGAGAGAGAGGACCTTTCATTCCTCTCATATATTCATTCCACTTCCTATCTTGATGTCTCACTTTTGGAGGCTTTCCAATTGGGAGGCCACATGGTCTAGAGAGGATGAGAGGCATCATGCTATTTCGTTCACCACTCATTGGATTTTGGAGGGGTGGAGACATTATAGGAGTCCATTATAGCACAAAGAGTTTGGGGATAAGCTTTTGGAGGAGGGATACACTCTCTCATTTTCAGTCTCACACATTCTCATCAGTTTCACTGCGTAGATAGAGTTGTTGTATGGATGGAGGATAGCATCTTCATGATGGAGGATGGCTGCTCCATGGATTTGATGAGAGAGAGGTTAATTCCTTTGAGGAAGGACTCTTTCATGCATTGGAGTGGATGGAGGCCACTCATGCTTACATTGCCCAGGATCGGAGATTCTTTGGAGGTGATAGTCTCTCATGGGGAGGCTTATTTTCAGAGATCTCATTTCTTTGAGCATGAGAAGCTTCATGATGGCTTGGCAACAACATGTGAAGATGATTTTTACATGAGGGGATTTCAAGGTAGAAGGCAGCAGTGTGATGGAGCACCCTATTGCAGAATATCAGCGCTGTCTATATGGAGGATTGATCCATGCTAGAGGACTCAGCTTTTGGTTGAGAGGTCCAAGGATCTTGGTGCAGGTATGATTCTTAGATGGCCTTGATGGATATGGAAAACATTCAGTGGATGACATGATCAGCTATCATCATGGCAAACTCTTCTTGGCTAGAGTTACTAGTCTCAAGGAGAAATTATTTGCATGCAACACATAAGGGCTTCCTAGCTATTCACTTGGATGCATACTCTAATTGGCTAGAGGAGTTCACTTGGAGGGCATTCATCATGACACCTATCAGCATTGGGAGATGAATAGCCCACTTTATTATGGTGGAGAGAACCTCACAGCCACTTCCCTACTCATTGAGGGTAGAGGGAAATTTTCAGTTGGCCATTTCAAGCTCAGGAGCTCAAGTACAAATTGAAGAAGGTATAATCTCACATTCTATATTGTACTTTCCTTCCTTTTTTGAGCAGTATGATGAGTCAATAAGGATTGGTTTCTTATTGCATAATGTACAAGGCTTTATTTGTAGGCTTTTTTGGTAGGAGGATGGACCATTCATGTGGTGGTTTGTGGAGGGAGCCACATGCTCATTGGTGTGCACCATTGGCACCAATTTGTATTTTCATGTTTTGATCTTTTGAGGTGTGTGTGGCAGCAAACAAGTGGCTGAGAAAAGAACTTGTTATGTATATTCTTGATGCAGGCAAGAGGCTCACTGTGCAGGTCCCATGAGAGGAGCAGTGACCCACTCTTTAGTTGTCTTGTGACAACTTGTTTTTATTGTTATGCTACCTTGTATTGCTAATTCTTATTTTTCATAGGGAGCACTATGTGGAGAGTGACTTATATGATTGGGACAGCCCATTGGGAGCACTATTTTCCCCATTACACATGTTCTATTTTGCAGGAGATACCATGGGAAAAACCTGATTGCCATACCATCACTTTTCTCTTCTTGTGGGGCAAACCACTTGGACAATTTGTAAAGGCATTTCATGGCTGGATATTTTGATGGGGTAGATTGGGCCACTCTTGGAGGCCATACCATTTTAGCCCAAGGATAGAGGCAGCCCCATATGCTCTACAGAGGGAGAGAAGAACTTATGGGGATGAAACAACAAAACTCTCCATTCAGCCCCATTACATTGCAGAATCGGGGGCAAGATTTCCATTTGATGTTAGCATGGATGTTGAGATCACTAATGGGATTGTATTTTCCCATGCATGTCATCACTCCTACCTTGAGGAGGCCATAGTTCAGCAGGAGGATTTCCACCTACACCTTCTATCTTTCAGGGTGTACACCATTCCGGTTTGCATACTTGGGAGGAGACATTGGAGGACAGTTTTATTGCATCATATCTTGAACCGCAGTGGAGATTGTCGATGGGGAGGCCATAAGAGAAGAATGGGGGAGAAATTTTTGTTCTCTCTATGCAGTTTCTTGGGGAAAAGCAACATGTGGGAGGGGAGGACTGTAATGTTCCCAATTTTAGCCCCAAGCTTTATAGGGGCATATTTTTATTTTGCTAAATAAAAATGCGTACGGAGATCCCCTAACCCCTTTTGATGGAAAATCAAACTCCTTGTTTGAAAGGAGAAATAATGAAGCAGCTGAAATAAAAACCTAATGGTGTAAACATGATGAGGATCACCTTGAATTTGCCATCTTTGACCAAGTCAACAGTGCTGCCTTAGAGGGTTAGCTTGCTTGAGAAGATAACGCAAATTTTTGAGGGAAAGCATTCAAAATTGAATGGAAACCCTAATTGTGGGTCCTATGGTGAAAGATAGTTCATTTTATTTATAAGAACAAAGGAGCAGCTCATTTGATTCATTTTTTGATTTAGAAATTTCGTGGTGAGGCCAAGGACTTGCATATCAGGGTTGTTTAGCAGGATTGCAGTGCTCTTGAGCACTGGGGGTGTTCTAGGTGGGACTCCCCCACCTCTTCCTCATGGAAGGATATGATTTGAGCTGTATTTCCTCATTCTTGCATTTGGCCAAGCTTAATCCTTCAGTTGTAGTGTTTTCCTGTAGCAGGTTGATGTGTAGCTGGGGTAGCAGCAGAGGAACTCATAGAGTTCTTCCTTACTTTCCTTTTCAGTGGAGGATGGATTTATTCATTGGAGGAGATGTAGAGAAGGCTCTTGGAGCATATTTCAGATATGTGGAATCAGGCCACTCATTCACCAACTCCCACTACATAGTCACTTGGAGAAACTACGTTATTCTATGAGGGCAGTGCCGAGGGAGATTCTTACGCTCATCAGGAGAAGTGATTTTGAGTGAAAGGGGATCAACCCTTTTTACTTTGAGGGCATTATCAGAGGAGAGCATCATCATATCAGATCATACACAACCTCATATTCATCTGGTTCTAGCTGCAGTGAAAATTCATTTGTCACTATTGTATTTTATCCGACATTTCTAGCAATCTCCCCGAGGTTGGCTAGAAATCCTATATTGAGCCCAGTTTCCTTCCTTGGGATATTTTTCTTGTATATTTCAGCTAAATTTTCATTTATATGCATTCATCAACTGTATCTCTCATAGATACTGCGCAGTTATGGTTCTCCGGCATTCTGTGTAGCTGCAGCTACTCCGGCATTGTATTGTATATTCATTGGAGGATTGGTTCTAAAGTTTGAGGGTCTTATTCCTCATGATATTTCTGTACAATCATGCTGATATAATAATATAATGTTTTCTGTACTATTTACCTCTCATGATGTATTCATAATTGTAGAGTCTCATGGTTATGTTCATATATTGCTCTAAGCTCACTCTTTGAGCATTGTTTTAGAGACCTAGATTGGGGAGATCAGAATAACCCATGTAGTGTTATTTCTTTGAGCTCATTTTATATATGGGAGTTATATTAGAATTTTTTTAGGGCATCCCAGTGTTGGATGGCCTTATTTATGCAGCAACTTCCTTATACAACGTCCTCATGGGCAGCGGTAGGAGAAATTCCTCAGGTGGAATATTGCATATCCATAGGCAAAGTCTGTGAAGGGCCAGCTAGCGTTAGGATATCTCCTTTCTTTGAAGGAGAAATATGCTATAAATGACCCAATATTATATCTCTAAAATGGACTTGTAGTGTCTCACTGAAGAAGGAAAAATGGAATATCTTAAGATATTCTCGATGGAGCAGAAAATTCCAGATTTGGAATATTACAGCTCGTCTTCCTCTTTATTTGCCAAGTAATTCATGAACTAGGTCTCTCACAACAATTCTATTCAACTCACTATGCATTCTGAAATCTACATTTATATAACTCATTATTTCCTTGTATTCCAACTAATGAATTTGAAACTAAACAGGCATCTCTTTGTATTTTAAATCTATCTCTTTTTCGTCTATATCTTCGTTTCACATTCTTTCAATTTTTTAATATCAAAAGAAAATAAATGGTCCTCCAAATATTATTAAAATATTCACATTAGCCAAAACTAATTATTTCATAAAACATGGATTATGTAATTTCAAGCGAACTACTAGTTAATGTAACCCCATTTGGAAGACATCGCAACATCTTCATGCACCTCTCGACTTGACCACATCTTCATGCCCTTGCATCACAACATATTCATGTACCTCTGCACTTGACCACATATTCTAGCAAAATATTTAAGGGAAATTTTCTCATATAGTAACATATTACTTTAGACCCAGTAGGATTTTTCAAAGTCTTGCTCTGAGATTGTGTGTGAATGAATAAGTGTGAGTAGGAAAATAAGAAAATCCCAAGCACTTTAGATTACAAGAAGAAAGTAGAGAACATACCTCTCAATGCTAGAATAATATCTCTATTTGGTGATGCCAGGTCTAGAAATATCTCTTCAAGATCTTTGCTCCTAGATCTCGTAAGTGAATTGCAGAGAAATAAGGAAGCCAATCCAAACTCCCTGGAAAATCATGATAGTTCAAAACAAAATAAATTAATCACATAAAATACCAGAGAATATGAAAGATGAATATGGGGATAATCCTTCATTATTTTGGTTTTTGACTTGAACATGAGTACATCGCTGAGTTATCCATGATGTTTCCCTTGGTCTACTTCCAAACCTCTATGCTCATTAGTGTGCACCCGCATACATAATTTTATCATGGTCAAAGCTTTGATAACATTCCGACATTATTTAATTTATTCTCCGTATGATTAGTACATAGTTGAGTTATCCATGATGTTTCCCTTGGTCTACTTCCAAACCTCTATGCTCACTAGTGTGCACCCACATACATAACTTTATCATGGTCAAAGCTTTGATAACATTCCGACATTATTTAATTTATTCTCCCTATGATTAGTGAAGAGTTTTGTTTATATATATATATATATATATATATATATATATATATATATATATATATATATATATATATATATATATATATATATATAAACTTTCTTGACCATATCATATGTGGTGATTATGTTAGACCAAATCAATGATTATTTTAATCAAGGTAGTTAAACTAGACTAAATCCAAGCTTATCCAGTCAAGGTTTTGAAGTCTTCTAGAACTCTAGTACACAGAGGAAATTAGTGGTCTAGTATTTCAGTAACCACAACTAGAAAATAGCATTGATGTGCCTTTTGGTTTAGTCCCCACCACTAGGTAGGAGAGTTGATCCCTGAAAGCATCATTTTTTTATGTCTTAATAATAAAATTTTGATCCGATGAGTTGGAAAGGGTTGTTCTTCTCTTCTTAACCCTAGGGGGTGTATTTTTTAACTATAACATATCCCTCCTAATATATGAGGTCAAAAGAGAAACTAATGACCAAAATACATTACAAAAAGGAAACTAGTGAGTGAAGTGGAAAAAAGTCGCAGACAAGAGACCCACAAAGAATCAAAAGTAAATTTAGATACAAAAATAAGTACATATTTAAGGTAGGAATATCGATACTTGATACTGAATTAATAGATCATATATGACCACATAAAATAATATCAATTGATGTCATCAAAGACTAGCCATGATACAATGTAGATCTCTGGCACCGTAGCTATTAGTAGGGATAAATATTGATTTGAGTGACCCTAATGATGTTCCTCAATGTACAAAATATATTATCCAATCCCAACTTGGGGTTGGAAATGATCATGAGTGAAGTGGCCTCAATTCCCTAAGGTCTTCGACACTTCTTGATAGTACATGTCTACTACATGTGAATGAATGAGCTGATGTCGAGCATGAGGGATATCATCTCATTACCAGGCATTTATGTATGTCATTAATGTATGTCAAGGAGAACACTAATAATGAAAATTGTTCCCAAGGTACCTAGAAAAATATATAGAGTGAATAAATGAGTTGACGTCGAGCACTCTGCAAAATCAGTCAACATAGGCCGATTATGAAAATCCAATGCAAACTACGAGGAAACCTGCCACTGATGAATGCAAGCTCTAAGGTACTATAATATTTCTAGATCTACATCTAGAATAAGTTGAAGTTGATGTGAAGAGAGCCATTAAAGGAGGGACTTAATGTATCCCTCATCATTGACATGAAACTGATAGCAAGATAATGTCTCTTATGGTAGAAAATGAAGAAATAATGTACAATTGACACAGGGATGGTAACCAAAAAAGGTATGAGGATATTTTCTGATGGTTGAATATTAACTAACAGTTCCCTTGAACATGTAACAACATGACAAAATAGTGAACTTGGTAGCATAGACTGAAGAATACCAACAGATATGAAGGTGATAGACTAAGCATTGCTAAAGCCCATATATTGGAAGTGTAATCAATTGAGTGAGATAATAACTTAGTCAACGTAGTTAGTTGACTCATGTTGAAGGTGTGGTTCAAGAGTAAAGAAAAAAAGAACAGTAAGACTATGACTCAAACAAGTTCCTTGTTCAAGGGCGTCACACAATTGCCAAGACAAAGATACGATAGTGTAAGAGACTTCCACCACCTTTTTTGTACACTATATCCCCTTGATAATTAAATTAAAATGAAAGAGAAGACAAGTAAGCTCAATAGGTTCATTTTTTGTTAATTTATAACAAGTCTGAAAAATATATTAAATTACATTAGTGTCCTTGTCATGTTTTAATGATATTGAGAATGGAAAAGGCATCGATCACTTACTTTGAATTTAGTTAACGAGTATGAAAATATGGAAACAAATTAGTATTTTCATATAGGCTTTACGAGCATGAAAATATTATAGAAAAATAAGATCGGGATTTTCAGATTTTAATGAATCATGAAAATATTACCAAAACAAACTCAACATTTTTGTAAAGATTTAACAAGCACAAAAATATAAAAATGGAGGTCTATATTTTCATCATTTAACAAGCATGAAAATAAGGAAAAAATGAATCTTGTTTAAGAGAAACAAGAGGTATAATAGTATGCATCTTGTTCTGAGGGTGATTAACAAAACTAGCATGAGAAAAGTAGAAAGCAACAACAAAGTGTATGGCAATGGAGATCTACTCATCACATTGGTATATTTGAAAGGTGATGGAAGATTAATATTTGGAAGGAAGGCTAATGAAAAGGTGAGAGGTCAAGAATGGCAACAAATATTGCAAGTAAAATGAAGAAAAACATCAGTATGAGAAAATCTAGCAAGACATTGAGGACCATGGGCATATGAGACCATAAAGAAACATAATAAAAATTGTGGGGACCCCCTATAGGATGAAAACCATAAATAATAGACAAAGAGGCATGAAGCTCAAATTCAATGTCATGGAGGGTACGAATAACTACAACATTGAAACCAAGATGGTAATTGTGTGCTAGTTTAGAGTTCCCATGGAGTGTAGAATGTACCGCGCAAGTTACACCATGAAAAAATGAGTGGTTATTTTTGCAACATGGCAGGGTGGGACCTAAGGAAAATCCAAACGAAGATGAAAAAGAACAATAATGCAATTAAAAATTCAGGGAATCCTAGTACTATATGCCAATTTTAGTGGTATACCTCAAATAAATAGTGAAATTTTTGTTTTTTGTAATTTTTTGTTATGATGTATTATATACATATGTACAAAGCATGACATAGTCTGATAGGTTTTGAAATGTAGTGCCCACTACCGGGAAAAGGCCAAGGATTCTAGTGTATGCACTCATGTGGAGTTGTTGGCAACATATTGCTCACCATCACGGCAACATGCCACATCGAGTTAAATTCTTTCATTCCTAAAGTTTGATGATTCCAAGGATTTCCTAACACCATAGAATTATTGGGAATGAAATAAGGATATAAAGGGTGCATGGTCTCATGAGCTAAGAGAAATCCTTTATAGTGATGATTAAGACATGAAGAGGGTATGAGATAGTCATCGATGAGTGGAGTTAGAGTGGATAATATTGTGGCAATTTTAGTGCAAGAAATCCTGAACTTAACTCAGAATAAGGGTGTTATTTCATTAAATGAATGAGGAAATTCCCCCTAGATCAATTGAATATTTTGAGTTCTAATCATCGTCCATTCCATATGTGGGAGAGTAGAAGCAGCATGAGGCATAGTCTCCCTTATCTTATCTTGTGTAGCCATGGCCTTATTTGAAGGAAACTCAACATGAAGGAAATCATGTGAAAGTGATGAAGTGATGACCCATGAGGGAAGAGTATCCTCATAATACTACATATTAGGATGGAGTTTCTAACTAGTCTCATCAGGTTGTGATGGGATCTTTGAAGAGCTGATTAATTCCATAAAAGGTGGTGTTGTGCCCCCATGAGATTCAAATTTTCTAGGAATTTCCCAATGATTAGGGCATCCAATGGATTCACTAGTGATAGAAGAGATCATGTTAATAATGGAAGTAGATGGACATGGATCTAGTGGAGTAAGGGGAAAGTGCCCATTAATGAGGAGTATTTAAAAATTCTCTCTCCAACACTCTGAGCAAGAGTGGTGAAATCGAAATCCTAAGTTGAGGCATCAAGCGATGACATATGATAATTTAGAGTGTAGTGATACAAGGTGCCTACTTGAGAATAGATCAAGTCGAGTTGGTGGGAACACATGATAGATTTCTCTTCAGTTTAGGTTCCACCCTCTACCACATACTTGGAAATTTGAGGTAGTAAAGACTTAGTAAACCACTCAGGAAGAAATTTTTCAAGAATATTGGTTTATAGTAAGCCTCAACATCCCTCCACTCATGAATATGATCAGAAATGTGTGGGGAGTTATCTTGATTGAAAGTTGTTAGAATATTTGTACTAGACTATTTTTTATAGGAAATAGATAGTTATTAACAAAGGTTTATTTGAGAGATAAGAAAGTATCATAAGTGGCAAATTCAAAATCAATATATCATTTAGAAACATTGCAAATGAGAGTCCACTAAAAACAACATAGCTTAATACTATCATCCATAAAAATAGTTGTATCAGTAAAAGCTAAAATTACCAAAAAAGAAGATGGAAATGAAGTTTGGGAGGGGTTAAAGGCCCCTTGTGATCCATGCGGCAGAGTTTCTCCCTCCATAAAATTTTTGTCAGTATTAGGGTTACCCATGAAAGTGTGTTGGCAAGATTTGTTAGTTCTAACACCCATCTAAAGTTGAGGTTTTTTAATGCCCCTAAGGTAAGTGGCCTTAGCTGTAAAAATATTTTCAAGAGGTTCTCGACCTCTTGGGCCATAGGGACCCAAAGGGTTTGTTGAGAGGCATAGAACCTGATGGATTATACATGTAAAAGTTGTTCTCCCCCCTAAAAGAGTTATATGGATAAGATGTATGACCATAGTACATAGATCCTCCAAGCATTTGAATCTCAAAGGGATTATTTGAACCACTAGAAATTAACGTACCACCATCGCTAGTAGAGGATAACATAGCCATACTGAAAGGATTCCAACAATAAGGAAACTCATTATTGAGTATTTTCGTACTTCCTATTAAGACACTAGAAATCATCATGGGCACCGTGAAACCATATGTGAAAGAGAAGTTAGACCCTTCAACAATGTACATAGGGATACTAGATGCAATGTAACTAGAACATCCAGTTAATATTAGTGGATATGTAAACTTCAATGTTGTGGAGGCACCCATAGTGGATGATCCAAGTGGTGTAATTACTGTAATATTCTTCTAGAATGGGAATAAAGAGGCATTAAAGGATGAGTTGTTGAAGGGATTTGTGGTCAAAGGAATGGATGTGTATGTGACATTTAGAAGACCATCAGTCATTAGAGGTATGTAAACAATGGATGCTGACACATAATTATTAACATTATCCATAGATGACTCAGGTAGGGAACTATGCAAAGATCTAGACAAGGAAATACCCCCACCTAATCATATGGGTTTAGAATTTTGGTGATGATGTAGGATATTATAGTCAAACATTGGATGAAAAAATAGTTCAAGCCTCATATTGGCATCCAAAGTAGCCCAATAAAAGTATTTACCTATGTTGTAGTTAAGTCTATGTGTACAGGGATATGGACCCGTTTCATAGGGTGAAAGGTCACAATTCTATGAGAATAACATAAATGAAAAATATTCCATGGAGATGGAAAAATGTCACACAAGTGTGAAGAAATAAAATTCTAAGGCCACTAGATAAAAATAAAAAATAGCATGCACTAAAAAGATCCTAAATGAGCAAACCAACCAAACCATAGTGGGAAATGGATCTTCGTGCCGTTGGAGCCTTCTTAACCAATATCTTGGTAAATGATGAGGAAATGGTTGGGATATTTATAACATGGACCTTATTTGTGATTCCAACTACGATGGAGTGATATTATGAGCCATGGAACACCTCCCGAGGAGAACTGAGTGATTTTGTTTGAGATATTCCCTAGATACAGCAAGGACCAGCCCCCATTTCATCACACATGATAATATCCTAAGAAAGGCCACTAATATCACCACCAACGATAACATGTCTCAGGAGGATATTCATAAGCTATAAATACAAGCACGAGAAGGGTATTTAGATCGAAGCCTCCCAAAGGAGATCCCTACAAGTACGATACAGTTCCTCGATATAACCATCACTGGTTGCAAACATATTTGGGAGGTCACTCTAAAGGTCCCAATGTATCCTAGTGTTTAAATCTTGTGTTAGAATGGATTCCTAGACCATGTCATTGAAATTGTACTTTCACACCCTATCTCAAGATTATATTTTTATTTCTTGGTATTGGGGAAGTCAAACTCTCTCCCCTATCCCAAGACCCTAACCTATCTAATGTTGGTGTGCTACCATGGAAAGAGAAAATTTTCGTGTTAATTTTTTTAAGTGTGTTAATTTTAAGGATTTTTTGTTAATCCAAGGGTGATTGATGAAACATCGATAATTTTATGACTTAGCGGATCCAAGTAAACCATGCAACTAGATGAAAATGCAAAATATCAATTTTGATGAATCGTACCTAAAGCAAGGAAGATTTATTTCTTCTTTTAATATGAAACCATGCACATAGTACTCACTTCTGTCTCACCTCACACTATAATCTATTAGTCAAATCATAAAATATAGTAGAAACAATGTAGCAAAACAAGCAAAAGGAAACACACAAAAACTACTGAAAACCCAAAACCCTAAGTCTACAAACAAGAATGCAATAAGATGTGAAAATATTTTTCAATCAAGTAACAAGATCACATGAAGAAAATTAATGTAGGGTTGTTAATAAAATGATGCCAAAGAGCTATTTGAACATTAATGTCCTTGATAAAAATAAAAACCTAAGAATAAGGTTCAAATCCTATTTAAATAACTATGTTCATAATCTTGTATCCAAGCTCAGTGAAAATAACAATGTTTAGGGTGTGGAGCTTAATTATCTTCTTTATTTAGAAGTATCACTGCATTGTAACCCTATTCTTAATAGGGTGGCAACACCGTCCATCATTTGATCGCCATTACAGGGTCTAGGGGGTGTGACGACGACCTTTTGGAGCCCCCCCCTAGCAGGGGGTTTTGGGGGCGATGCCCCCAAAGCTAAAAACATATGTAAAATTGCCTTGTAAAATATTGTAATTTCATAGTCAATATGGGGCATTCATTAGGCAGATGATGTGACGGTAGAAGTATGTTTAATTTAGGGGTTTTTCCCTAGAAGTCAACCCCTTGGTTCATATGAGGGAATTGTATTGTGATAGTGTATTGTGTATATATTCTGAGCGAGAAATAGAAAGGGGGATTGTGTGAGAGAGTAGAGTATATTACAACAGATCTATTGTAGGTTGTGTCTCTTCATTTTGTTGGATAATATAAAAGAAGGACTGGTTGTTTCCGCGGATGTAGCCCAATTTGGGTGAACCAAATATATGTGTGTCCCTTGTTTTATATTTTTTATGTGTTTGTGTCTCCACATATTTTATGCATTCCATTGCTCTGTAATATATAATTATCTAAAAACTGGTATCAAAACCGAAGGTCTATTTGGCTGATAAACTCGTACGAAAGAAGGGTTCCTGGTTCAAGTAGGAGCAATGGCAGAAGATGGTAGGTTTAGGGTTGAGAAATTTAAAGGCCAAAATTACCCACTGTGGAAGGTGTAGATGGAAGATTATCTGTACCAGAAATATCTGTACCTACCATTAAGTGGGAAAAGAAATAATTCGTAGAGTATGACAGATGCAAAATGAGAGATTCTTGATAGAAAGGAAATTGGGACAATACGGATGTGCCTCGCGGTGTCGGTAGCCTTCAATATTTCGATGGAAACGAAAACAAAAGGGTTTAATGACAGAATTTTCGAAAATATATGAAAAAACTTTGACCTCAAATAAGGTATTCCTTATGAAACATTTATTTAATATGAAGATTTCAGAAGGTGGATCTGTTGTTGACCATTTAAATTAATTTAATATGGTTACCAGTTAGTTAAGTTATATAGGGGTAAACTTTGATGATGGAGTTAGGGCTTTGTTATTTCTATGCTCATTTCCAGAAATTTGGAATGGTTTAGCTATGGAAATTAGTAACTATGTCTCTGGAACTAGTACTTTAAATATTGATGATGTTTTCGGTGCTACCCTTAGCAAGGAAGTGCGACAGAAAAGCTCCAGTGAGACATCAAGTAATGCTTTGAGTGCAGATACTAGGGGAAGAAAAATGTAAATAGGAAAGAGCTCAGGATATTGAAGTAAATCAAGGAAAGGAAGATCGAAGTCTAGATTGGGGATAGTGTGTTGGAAATGCAGGAAGAAAGGACACCTGAAGAAATATTGTAAGTCTCGGAAGGGAAAAGAAGGAGACGCACAACAAGAAAATAATCATGAAGTGAATGTAACAGGTGATGTGTTGCAATATGCTCTAATTATTTCTTTAGAAAATTTTATTGATGCCTTAACAGTAGATTCAGGGGCCTCATTCCATGCGACACTTGATAAGAAACATTTTCATTACTATGTACAAGGATATTTTGGACAGGTTCGTTTGGGTGATGATAAAACTTGTAAAATCATTGGAATGGGTAAAGTTCTTGTAAAGCAATAGAATGGAGACCAATGGTTATTAAAGGAGGTAAGGCATGTTCCATATCTGAAGAAAAATTTGATTTCAACAGGGCTATTAGGCAGTGTCTGAAAACTTTTATAGATAAAACCTGGAAGGTCACTAAAGGAGCCCTTGAAATGGTGAAAGGAGAAAAGGTTGGTAAATTGTATTTATGCAATGGTATTTCTAATTGTGTTAATGATTTAAACTCCATAGGATTAGATGAAACATTATGACATCATCGGCTCAGACACATGAGTGAGAAGGGGATGAAGATTCTACACTCAATAAACTTGTTGCCAGGTTTGAAGAATATTTATTTGGATTTCTGTGAGAATTGTGATTATGGAAAATAGAAGAGAGCCGGATTTCTTAGAGTTCGGAAAGAAAAAAAGAGTGAAAAATTAGAGCTTGTGCATACAGATGTATGGGGACCTAATCAGGCATCATTTCTCGGTGGCTCTCGTTATTATGTTACTTTTATTGATGATTAAACTTGAAAAACTTGGATTTATTGTATTCAGAATAAATATGATGTATTTGATACCTTCAATAAATGGAAAAATTTGGTTGATATTGAGACTAGAAAGGAATTGAAGTGTCTTAGATAAAAAAATGGAGGTGAATATTGCAGCAAAGAGTTTGATAGGTACTGTTTAGAGCATGGAATTCACAGAGAGAGCATAGTTCTAAGAACACCACAGGAAAATGGTGTGTCAGAAAGGATGAACAAGACAATCATGGAGTGTGCAAGGTGCATGATATTGCATGCAGGATTTCCTTTACAAGTTTAGTCAGATGTTGTAGATACTACCATTTATCTAATAAACATATGGCCTTCAAGTTCATTGGATGGTGGTATTCCAGTGGAGGCATAGACAGGTAAAATGATAAACTACTCATTTTAAAGCATTTTGGTTGTGAGGCCTTTGTCCATATTAATAAAGAAATTAGAACAAATCTTGAGGCAAAATAAAATAAATGTACCTTTATTGGATACTGTGTTAATTATTTTTTTTATCTCTTATATGATTATGAAAATAAAAAATCATTAGGAGAAGAGATGCAATATTCAATGAAAAATTATTGTATAAGAATTAATTGCAGGAAAAGAAACGAGAAAAAGAAAACAAAGAATACACAATTTTCGATGAGATCACAGAAAAATTAAAGGTGCCTAAAAATAATAATAATCAACATCCACAACATAGAAAACCACCACAACAACAACATGCACCTCAAGCACCTGAAAGTGGTGTCAGAAGATCTACTCGGATATGTAAACCCCCTGAACTACGCTCTTCTTCATTATATTATTTATTGTTGACTAATTCTGGTGAACCCATATGTTATGAAGAAGAAATGCACGTAAAAACTAGGAATAATTGGGAGCTAGCCATGAAAGAAGAGATGGACTCCTTAATACATAACCATACTTGGGACTTAGTCAGGTTTCCTCCAGGTAAAACAACTTTGAAGAATAAATGGGTTTACAAGTTGAAGGAAGAAGATGGAGGAAAACATAGGTACAAAGCTAGAATTATGGTGAAGTGGTTTGCATAGAAAAAAGGTATTGAATTTGATGAAACATTTTCTCCTATTGTTAAAATGACTTCAATCAGAACTATTTTAAGTCTTATAGCAGCAGAAGTTTTGCATTTTGAACAATTAGATGTAAAGACAAAATTTCTCCATGGAGATTTTGAGGAAGAGATATATATGTAGCAACCAAAAGGACATGAGGCCAAAGGGAAGTAATGATTAGTGTGTAGGTTGAAGAAGAGCTTGTATGGCTTCAAACATGCTCTAAGGTAGTGGTATCTAAAATTTGACAGGTTTATGTCTAAACAAGGTTATACTAGATGTCACTCTGATCATTGTGTTTATCTGAAAAAGACAAATGATGGTGACTATATTATATTGTTATTGTATGTAGATGACATGATTGTTGAAGGGTCTAACATGCAGGAAATAAATGTGCTGAAAGGAAAATTTTAAAATTCATTTACAATGAAGGATTTCAGAGTTACAAAACAAATCATTGGTATGAGAATAACTACAGACAGAAAGAATCGAAAATTAACATTGTCTCAGAACAAGTACATGCAAAAGGTTTTGGAAAGATTTAATATGAAGAATGAAAAACCAGTTAATACACCTTTGGCTAGCCATTTCAAACTTAATAAGAAGATATGCCCCAGGACCCAAGAAGAAATGGATTATATGTCTAAAGTTCCATATTCATCAATAGTTGGAAGCTTAATGTATGCAATAGTATGTACAAGATCTGATATTGCACATGCATTGGGAGTTGTAAGCAAGTACATGAAAAATCCAGGAAAAGAACATTTGATGGCAGTGAAATGGATTCTCAGATATTTGAGAGGTACCACAAATCAAGCATTATGCTTTGGGACTTAATCAGGTTGCCTACAGGTAAAAAAATGTTGTAGAATAAATGGGTTTACAGGTTGAAGGAAGAAGTTGGAGAAAAGAAAAGGTACAAATCTAGACATATGGTGAAGGGGTTTGCACAAAAGAAAGGTATTCACTTTGATGAAATATTTTCTCCTATTGTTAAAATCACTTCGGTCAAAACTATTTTAAGTGTTGTAGCAACAGAAGATTTTCATCTTGAACAGTTAGATGTAAAGACAACATTTATGAATGGAGATTTGGAGGAAGAGATATATGTGCAGCAACCACAAGGACAGGAGGCCAAAGGGAAGGAAAAATTAGTGTGTAGGTTTAATAAGAGCTTGTATTGCTTCAAACAGGCTCCGAAAATTTGTTGTAGGGTCTAACATGCAGGAAATAAATGTGCTCAAAGGAAATTGGAAAATTCATTTACAATGAAGGATTTGTGAGTTACAAAACAAATCCTTGGTATGATAATAACTAGAGATAGAAAGTATGGAAAATTAACATTGTCTCATAACGAGTACATACAAAAGGTGTTGGAAAGATTTAATATGCATAATGAAAAACTAGTTAGTACACCTTTGGCTAGCCATTTCAAACTTAATAAGGATATATGTTCCAATACCCAAGAAGAAATGGATTATATGTCTAAAGTTCCATATGCATAATCAGTTGCAAGCTTAATGTATGCAATGGTCTGCACAAGGCCTGATATTGCACATGCAGTGGGAGTTGTAAGAAGGTACATGAAAATTCCAAGAAAATAACATTGGATGGTAGTGAAATGGATTCTCAGATATTTAAGACATGCCACAAATCAAGCATTATGCTTTGGTGGTTTATAAATTTCTCTACAGGGATATGCTGATGGAGATATGGCAGGTGATAGAGATAACATAAGGAGCACTACAGGGTATGTATTTACTGTAGGTGGAACAAGTATTAGTTGGGTTTCAAAAATGAAAAGTGTTGTTGCACTTTCAACAATAGAAGCAGAGCATGTTGTTGCTAGAAAGGCTAGTAAAGAAATGATTTGTTTACAAAGGTTTATGGATGAATTGGGTAAGAAGAAGGAGATGGGAAGGTTATACAGTGACAACCAGAGTTTATTCATATTGCAAAGAGCTCAATATTTCATTACAAGACTAAACACATACAACTTAGGTACCATTTAATATGGCCAGTGTTGGAAGATGAACAGTTGAAGCTGGAAATGATATACACAAGCCAGGATCCTACATATATTCTAACAAAACTTGTAACCAAGGAGAAAATGAGATTTTTCTCAGTTTTAATTGGTGTTCAAGTATGATGATGAATATGAGAAACAACCACGTCCAAAGAGGATTAATTTTGCAACAAATGAAGTAGTGCTGGAGTTACTACAATCAGTCTCCAAGTGGTAGATTGTTGGGTGTGGAGCTTGATTATATTCTTTATTTAGATGTATTGCCGCATTGGACCACTATTCTTAACGGTGCGGAAACGCTGCCCAACGTTTGATTGCTGTCAGCGGGGTCTGGGGGGGGGGGGGGCGGTGACGAAGACCTTTTGGAGTCCCCCCTGGTGGAGGGTTTTGGGGGAATCGCCCCCGAAGCTAAATACTTATGTAAAATTTCCTTGTAAAATTTTGTAATTTCGTATTCAATATGGGTTGTTCATTATGCAGATGATGTGATGGTAGAAGTTATGCTTAATTTAGGGTTTTTTCCCTAGAATGAAACCCCTCGGTTCATATGAGGGAATTTTACTGCGACTGTGTATTGTGTGTATATTCTGAGCGAGAAATAGAAAGGGTGACTATGTGAGAGAGTAGAGGATACTACATTGGATCTACTATAGGTTGTGTCTATTCCTTTTGCTAGATAGTATAAAGGAAGGACTGGTTGTTTCCATGGATGTAGCCTAAGTTTGGTGAACCACATATATTTATGTCTCTCTTGTTTTATATTTTTTCTGTGTTTTTTTTTCCGCATAGTTTACGTGTCCCATTGCACTGTAATATATAATTCTATAACATAATGATCCATGTCCAGAATTATAGATATGAATCCATACCCCTAAAGGGCTTATAGACATGCATAAATCTCTTAACAAATATGAGCTTAACCCCTGATTTTCTAAATAAAACTTCTTTCAATTCTCTATTAGAGATGGAATTCTCAAAATAGAGAGTTGATCAACACACTTTTGCAGTGTACATAATGAAATAGTAGGCTATCAACACCTTACTCTGAATTCCAGAAGGAGATAGAAGTAAAAAACAAAGATCTAGGAGTTTTTTGGATATAGGTTTCAAATACAAGGTTTTAGAAATACTATAGATCACTATAAAACACTAAGGAACATTAAAAGTCCCAAGAAAAATGAAGTAAAATAGGCTAAAAAAATGACTTATTGGGAGCTCCCTATTTGAGTCACTATTTTTGTTTAAGGGAAAATTTTGCCTATAGTAACATGTTACTTTAGACCTAGAAGGATTGTCCTGAGGCCTCTCTAGGTAGTGTGTGTGAATGAAGAGTGGAGCTAAGAAAATAAGAAAATACCAAGCACTTTAGATTATGAGAAGAAATTAGAGAACATACCTCTTAAAAACAGAATCCTATCTCTACTTGGTGATGCTATCTCTAGGAAGATATCTTTGATATCTTTACTCCTGGATCTCCTATATGACCTACATGTAAAGAAGGAAAATAATCCAATTTTCTTGAAAAAAAAATGTTAGTAGAAAACACAACACACCCATCACATATAATACAAAATAAATGAAATATGAATTTGGGGGGAATATTTTATTAATGTATATTTTGAATTGAATAGGATTACATCATTGAGTTCTCCAAACCTTTTCCCTTTGTCTAATTCCTAACCTCTATACTCATTGGTGTGCACCCACATGGATAAGTTTATCACTGTCACAACATTGATAACATTTCGACATTAGCTCAATTCCTCTCCCCCTGATTACTTAATAGCTCCATTTAAATATATTTTCCTCATGATTAGCCCTAATTTAACCTGGAAAATTTCTTCATTGTATCATAGGTGATGATTAAGTTAGAAGAAATCAATTATTATTTTAATTAAGGTAGTTAAACTGGATTGAATCCAAGGTTATCGAGTCAAAGTTCCACACTTCTTCATAACTCTTTTCTAGAGAGGGAATTGATGGGATACTAGTTTGATCCCCACAACTAGGCATGGCATTGTTAGGCCTTTTAGTTTGGTACCCACCACTCCAAAGGAGTGATGATCCATCAAAGAACAATTTTTTTTTTATGTTTCACCAATCACATTTTGAACCTTAGCAAAGGTTTTTCTGGTATTCTTCACCCTATAGGTTGGAATTTTGAGATATAACACAACACATTCTGTCAACATCATAGTATTCAAAATAACAAGAAACATCAACTCATGAATAGAAATGACCTATGATAATTCATGATAAACATACTCTCTCCATCTTTGACACTAGCAATAGAACAAAAACCCTAGTAGAAACCAAACACTCACAGCTTTACATGATTAGACAAGGAACCAATACATAGGAATAGAAACTCAGTAATATCTCTCAAGACATAATAACAAAATTAGATAACATCAACATACTCATATCAATATCATACTCATATCTAATACCTTTGAAATCAATGAAGAAAATCACCAACAATCTCCTTACATTTGATGGCCTTCATAACCATTTAACATTAATGCGAACACTACCAAAATTACCCCCCTTTGGCATTGATGGCAAAAATTATTTGGTCCTCCCCCTTTTGTCCTAAAAATCATTTTTTCTTATTTCTCCTTGAGAACCATTACTCCTTATTTCTCCTTACCTCCCCTTTGACATCAATGACAAGGGGGTTGATTTGTAATGAATCTCAACAAGGAGATATCCCTCTTGACACTATTGAAACCCTTGAATAATTACTCTTATTTCTATAGTGTATGCACAAACTCCAGTGTATGAAAGATAAGTATGATAGAACATTGGTTATTTTCAAAAGAATATTGTTTTTCCAAGACAAATTTTATGTGACTACAGGCATTCATGGCAACACATTTAGAACATTCTAACCATTTTATCTCATTATAATTGAGAACATATATGTGACTAAGGAAAAAAATTGTTGGTAGAATAATGTTTCTAATTTAGTATCTCATGAAAGCTCACCTACCATGTTCATGATCATCATTAGCTTCACAATACTCTAATTGGACAAATTCATGGTTAATATTGCATGGAAAAAATTACTAATCATAGACATGACAGATAAGAAATGTGTTTGTTTCATTTCTATCCCTTTGATATTCATGGCCCACCATTTGATGCATCTAAAAATGCAAGGTGTTCTTTCGAGTAGGCGTTGTTGTCAAAGTTTACATAATAATTTATGGAGTTGCATTTACTAGAATTGTCAATACCATTGTAGGTCCTTAGAAGGCTAATCGCATTGAGGATGAAAGCCACCATACTTTATCGAATAAGAGTTGCTGGCCAAATTTCAAACTTCTCCATTTCTAAGGGATGGCAATATTGATCCCCTATTTATTTGATTGTGAGTCATCTAATCTCAGACTGATATATATACAAAATGAGCAAGTAGTAGACTAATAATATCTTGATCTCCATTAGGTGATGAAAAATTAATTTCCAATCAAATTTAGAGTTGAGAATAAATAGTTCACATGAAAATAACATCACTGCATACTGAAGCCAACAATGTAATGAAATAAAGTTCAAATGGTCTAGCATAATATTTCTCTATTGTCTTTTGGTTCCCAACTAATAACTTGTAGTCACCAAAAACCATGATATTGTATTTTTATAGCATTATTTCATGTGTAATTTTTTCTTTGATCTTGGCATATATAGTCGTGGTGGCATCACATATGATTGGATTTGTACAAGTATGTTTGATGATAATTCTTGATCTATTTCATTTCATCACCACCAAATTTCAACCCATTCTACTTTCATCTTACCTACACAAAATATAGCTTTGGGCACAATATTGACATAGCTTTGGCATCCTTTGGCATTTCCTTTCATCCTCATGCTTCATTTGGTGCCATTTGGCATCCTCTGTTCTTACATACCTCTGCAGAAATTATATGCACTAAGCATGCATATGTCCTTGATTCTACTGATCTCACAAAATTTTAACTTTATGCAAAATACAGAATCAATTCCACTTGTTGATCTTTTGTGGAAAAAATTAATTGCACACACATGTGAAGCATAAACAAAAATATTCAATTGCACATAACACAGTTTTTAACTGGGAAATCCTGAAGCTGAAAACCCCAACTATATATTATGTAACATGGAGATCATATGAGAATCTCATACAAACATACAAAGCTTATCGCAAGCTCTCAGTACAGTACAATCGTCATACACTATAAAGGTCTAATATTGCAAATCCATGCACCGATCTATGCCACCTGCTAGCCTGCATCCACTGTGAAATATCTGCTAATGAATAGCTTTGAATGAACTCGAATTACTCCATCCTTGACTATGAAATCCTCATTGGCATCTCCACTGAGTGTTGGATGCAATCAATGCATCACTATAGTCACAACAGATAGTCTATCTTTCCCTTTCACCTATCTCTCCACTGGTCTCCACTGAAACTGCCATGCACTATAGTTAACTGATGTGGTATTCAGTTTATTAATGATTTATTATTTGTGAATTAATTAATTAATTAATTCACTCCACTCTCACTAGTGTATCAATCAGTTAGACTATATACAACTAGCTCAACTGAGTCTAACTGAGTTAAACTAAATACAACTCCATAATTACTTCTTCCAACTGTGTCATAACTCTACCACTTGAGTTATAACTAAGTCCTCCATGCAATAGCTCTAGTACACCCTCAAGAATAGCGTAATTCCTTTTGTGAGCTGTTGTGCCACATCTATGCACTGAACTGAAGTGCTCCAAGAGAATAAGTTGTTATTTAGAGTCTGATTATTATTAGGAGCTAATAATAATCGACATGCATCTATTTTTAGATTGAAGATCTATAAATAGACTTCGCCCAATATTCTAAAAATATAATTTCATCTATTTTTCCAACTTGACCAACCATCCAAAAATAGCATCCTGCAACTTCTGAAATATGATAATCATGTCTAAAAATAGACTTGCGCCAAAAATAGCCTGCGAGACCACTTAGTGAAGGTGACTCTTTTCACTAAGCTCATCATCTTGTTGAATCTCAACACTCCCTCTCAACAGGATAGGGATTATCCTTCACCCCGATGTTGCCTCTATGTATTCGAATTTTCTCCTGGTGAGTGCCTTCGTCAGAATATCTGCATCCTGATCCTCCTTTGGAATGTATTGAAGCAACATGATCTTCCAATGCACACAATCTCTGATATGATGATACCAAATAACAATATGTTTAGATCTATCATGAAACAAAAGATTAACCGAGAGTTTAATGCAACTCTGATTATCACAATGAATCACCGTGGGATCTAAATGTGAACCGAACAAACCAACCAGAATCTTACTCATCCAAATAGCCTCACATGCAGCTAAAATTGCTACCATGTATTCTGCTTTCGATGAACTGAGTGCCACATATCTTTGTTTCCTGCTGTACCAAGAAACTATAGACCCGATACTGAAAATCCCTCCTGATGTGCTCTTTCTGTCTGTTGGGCTTCCTGCCCAATCTACATCCGTGAAGCCATGCAACTTCACCTCATACGTCTATCTGTACCATAAGCCATACTCAAATGTGCCCCTGAGATATCTCAATACATGCTTTCCTACCTTCCAAAAGAGCTTGGTAGACTTAACCATCGCTTGTGAAAGCTGGTTCACCGTATACCATATGTCCAGTCTTGTATTGACTAAATACATGAGCAAGCCCACCAACTGTTGATAAACAGTGGCATCCACTACCTCTGCTAATGTAACATCCTCTTTCTTCTAATTTCCTAGAAGAGGAGTGTCGATAGGCTTGCAGCCTTGCATCTGAAACTTCTCCAGTATCTCCCGGGCATACTTTCTTTGAGACACAAACAATTCACCTTCTCGCTGCCATATTTCAAATCCAAGGAAATAATGAAGGAGGCCTAAATCCTTCATCTCAAACTCCTTTGCAAGATCTGACTTGCATGAGTGTATCAACTTCTCATCACCTGTTAGTATCAAATCATCAACATAAAGTACAATGATCAAAATCTTACCCTCAACGACAATCTGGTATAGGTTTTCATCCGCCTCACTCTTAGTGGATCCAAGTCCAGTGAAATAACTGTCGACCCGAGTGTATCAAGCACGAGGTTCTTGTTTCAGCCCATACAGCGCTCTTTTGAGCCTGCACACATGTGACTCGCTACTGAAGATCTCAAATCCTTCAGGCTACTCAATGTACACCTCTTCCTCAATGATCCCATTATGGAAAGCATTCTTCACATCCATTTGATGAATGTGCCAACCCATCTGTGCTGAGAGAGCAAGGATGGTCTGTATGGAATAATACCGTGTGACAGGTGCAAAGGTTTCTTGATAGTCGATCCCCTCAATCTGTGAGAAGCCCCATGAAACAAATCTTTCCTTATACTTCTAAACACTCCCATAAGCAGCTTGCTTTACCTTGTAGATCCATCTTGATCCTACAACTGATTTCCCCACCGATATTGGAACAATATCCCAAGCACTGTTTCCGACAATGGAGTCATACTCCTCCACCATGGCATCTACCCATGTGGGATCCTACGCTGCTTCTTCAAAACAAGATGGCTCTGTCACAATACACTTGCTTATAAGAGCCATGTATCTAGTATATCGGTCAGGTGATTGTCTCTGTCTGCGCTGTGATGTAGGAACTCCTACATTCTATGCCGCATCAACCTTCATTCACTCAGCTTCTATGGTACGCTTCCTGCCTTGTATGAGGTTTGGTTCTGCATGAGTGGACTCCTCCACTCAATGAATCTCCTCCTATGGCTGATCCACATCCAAAAGCTCATCTTTAGGAACAAGAAGTTCCTCTTCCATATGCAAGTGCAGCTCCCTCTAAAGCGACAACTTCATGGCTTTTACCTCATTGAATTTTATATCCCATCGCATAACAGTCATTCGACTATTCGGAAAATACACATGATTGTTGTGGGGTGTTTCTATGTACCCCGCAAATATCCCAGCTTCGGAAAATCTTGGTTTGACCCATTGTTTTATGTCGAAGGAAGGATTTTCCCTCACTAAAAACAACATCATAACCTCTGTCTTCCAGCATTGCGACTGAGACCAATTTCTTTTTCAGACATGGAACATGCATGATATTATTCAACAAGAATGAATTACCAGACTCCCTCTCAAAGGTAATGGTCTCAATGCCAGTCGCACTGTACCGACCATCGTCGCCCATCTCTATATGCATCTGGAGGTCCTTCTCCTCCAAGTCACTAAACAACTCTTTGTCTCCCGTCATATCGAAAGACACACCACTGTCAAGATACCACACTGATCCCATGCAGCTTGAAACCAAGCATGCGATCAAGGAAAAATACAGCTCGAATTGCGAGGCTAAGGCCTATCCAGATGCATATCCAGCAGCATGCTTATTCTTATTCTTCTATGGATAGTTAGTGGCGAAATGTCCATGCTCATGACAGTGAAAACACTTCACTTTGGACAAATCCTGCTTCCTTCCTTTCGAACCAGATTTTGAAGGATTTTTCTTCCCCTTCCCTTTCCTTTATTTGGAAGCCAAAGCACAATTCTCTTCATCTTCATTCTTTGATGAAGATCCATCCCTGGTACCTTGCCTTATCTCCTCCTACATAAGATCCAACCAAAGTCACTCCTATCCTGGCAGTTTCTCCCATCCATTAACAGAGTCTTCGTAGCTATGCCAACTCTTTGGAAGCCCAAAGAGAGCCAATCTCACCGAGTCTTCTTCATCAATAGTAACCCCCACACTTCCCAGCTCATCCTTGTAGTGGACAAACTTCGTGAGGTATTTTGGAATACTGTCGCCTTTCTCCATTTTTATTTTTCTGAGCTTGTCTTTAAGTGCCAACTTCCTCTGGTCACTTCTGCTTTGGAACAAGTTTGTCAAAGCCTTCCACATTAATAATGGAGTGGATTTCCCATGAAGGCTGGACACAATATGATCCTTCACACCTTCCAACAGAATCCTCCTCATCTTTGTAGTCTTATTTTTCCATGCATCAAGTAATGCAACATCGCTAGATCCTGGCTTAGGAACATCCCTATCGATGAACTCCTTCAGCCCATTATCCTCCAGGACCGCCTCCATCTTGTACTTCCAAGATATGTAATTTGAGCTCCCATCAAGGGCATACTCCAATCTCAACCCGTTGAAATACATTTCAATGTATACTCAATTTCTGCACCAAGAATCTTCTGTAGAAAATTCGAATTGTCCACCAACACAAGCTCACTTCACAATTGCAATATTCAATCAACAATGTTGTGATACCATGTAGAAATTATATGCACTAAGCATGCATATGTATTTGATTCTCCTGATCTCACACTATTTTAACTTTATGCAAAATACAGAATCAATTCTACATGTTGATCTTTTGCGGAAACAATTAATTGCACACACATGTGAAGCATAAACAAAAATATTCAATCGCACATAACAAAATTTTTAACCAGGAAAGCCTGAAGCTGAAAACCCCAACTATATATTATGTAACATGGAGATCATATGACAATCTCATAAAAACATACAAAGATTATCACAAGCTCTTAGTACAGTACAATAGTCATACACTATACAGGTCTAATTTTGCAAATCCATGCACCGATCTATGCCACCTACTAGCTTGCCTCCACTGCACAATATCTACTGAATAACAACTCTGAATGAATTCGAATTACTCCATCCTTAACTATGAAATCCTCATTGTCATATCCATTGGGTGTTGGATGCAATCAATGCATCACTATAGTCACAACAGATAGTCTATCTTCCCCTTTCACCTATCTCTCCACTGGTCTCCACTGAAACTACCATGCACTATAGTTAACTGATGTATTCTTTAGTTGATTAATGAGTTATTATTTTTCAATTAATTAACTAATTAATTCACTCCACTCTCACTAGTGTATCAATCATTTAGAATAGATACAACTAGATCAACTGAGTCTAACTGAGTTAAACTAAATACAACTCCATAACTACTTCTTCCAACTATGTCATAACTCTGCCACTTGAGTTCTAACTGAGTCCTCCATGCAATAGCTCCATTAAACCCTCAGGAATAGTGTAATTCCTTCTATCAACTGTTGTGCCACATCTGTGCACTGAACTGAAGTGCTCTAAGAGAATAAGCTGTTGTTTAGAGTCTGATTATTATTAAGAGCTAATAATAATCGGCATGCATCTATTTTGAGATTGACGATCTATAAATAGACTTCACCCAATATTCTAAAAATATAATTTCATCTATTTTTCCAACTTGACCAACCATCCACAAATAGCATTATACAACTTCTGAAATATGACCATCATGTCTAAAAATAGACATAGCCTAAAAATAGAGTTGCGCCAAAAATAACCTGTGGGCCCACTTAGTGAAGGCAACTCTTTTCACTAAGCTCATCATCTTGTTGAATCTCAACAACCTCTATCACTAGCTCTATATTTTTCTATTGGAACACTTCAGGTTTGTATGCTTAGTGTATACTCTGAATTCACTATAGTTGAAATTCACCATACGCTTAAACTACCACATATGTTGAGGACTACTATGATCATAGGTTAACAGTCTATTTTAGGTTAGCAACATAGTGATAGATATTTTTTCACGTATGTAAGATATTATCTGACTAGGCTCAAGTAAGCTATAGGTTTGACTAGGAATAGGTTTGCATACCTTTCTAATAGATGTAAGGAAATTCACTGCCAATTGATACCACAGATCCACCAAATAGGTATCGCTTTCTCAAGTCCTCAAATTTGTAGGTTGACTCCTCTAACTTGTGACAACTCCTTTTTAACTCATATGAAATTCATGTAACACCTTCTTGTTTTGGCATAATGTATAACAAATTTAGATACCCTCAGGTCCACTACAGAGAGATAAATTTCTTTGTAAATACTCTCGAACACCAATGTAACAACCATAGCAATGTAGAATTTAGAACATTATGACTTTTAACTTTCTAGACCAATATTTCCCCAGAATTCACAGAAGCATCTGTTTGTATATCAATTTAATACCATAATTCTTCCATAGGTCAACATAACACATGTAACGTTCCCTTTTTTCTTTTCTCACATCTCCATGAGGGTTTAGGGTTTAGTATATTGTTTCTTCTTGTGAAGGCTTCATCTTTAGTTTCTCATTCATTTTGCTTCTTTTGTTCATTTTCTTTTCTCATTCTCATTTAATATTGAGGAAGCATATTTTCTTTGGCTATGCGTCATGTGGATCCACTTCTGTGGAGGGGCCATGTTCACTACTCTATATGTTGGTTTATTTTTTTTGTTTATTCAAAATTATGTTAGTTCAACTTGTAATTAGTCTCATATTTCATTTGAAATTTTTTTGGAAATAAACTATCCATTAGGAAAAAATTTAGGGTATAATATTTGCTAGTGGGCTAATTTTCCATTCTTTTTCGAAAAACAACATTCTCGAATTTCCATTTTTATCTAAAACGATTCACCCAAATTTTATATTACACCATTATTTTACCTTGAAAATTGCCAAAATACTATATCGACTAATATAAAATGATTGAAAATCTAAATATCTCTAAAAAACTATCACCAATTTTTTTACAATTTTCATATTAGGGACTAGTAAGATTCGTCTGGTTTGTAAACTTTAATAAAAACTTTCATTCTTAAATTTTCCCTGATTTCCTTGCAAATGGAGCCTAGATTCATGATAATTTTCATCCGATAAGGTACATTCCTACATCCTATAAGGTGCATTTTTCCCATTCTTGGATCACGAAGACCCTTAAAAAAAGATTTATAAAATTTCCTTCCACTTTCAACTATGTAGAAACTTTTAAGAAGTACTTCTCTTCCTCTAATCCTTCTAATTGAGGTGATTCCAAAACATCCTAAATTATGAAAGAAGTCCAAACTCCAACCATTTATAGGTTAATTCATATGCTCTTCCAAAGAGTATAAAATAGTCTTATCAATGAGTTCTCATGTACCACATTGATTTTGATGAGTATTTTAGGAACTCAAGACTATAAGAGATGGCCAAGAAATGATCAACTTCAAGTTTAGAAAATCATCTGACATATCTTCACAATTGGGGCTACTTTCACCCTGAGGTGCTTCACACTACATGATTTCTATTCTAATAGAAACCCTAAATAGATTCTTTGTTGATCTTGGGTGTCCTCATTTCTTTCGGAAAATCCCCATAAGGCCAATATGAATTTAATTTTTCATTGAAGTTACTTATTTTTCTCTCTCATTTTTCAAAAATTTGGTGGGATTCATTCTTATCTATGCATCTCCTTCTATCTTCTTGTTCAATCTACTTCAAATGACCTCTTCCTTTTGTCTAGGTTGCTTTAAAGAACTGGGAAACTTGCAATATGTAGCCATGTGGCCAATATTGGCACATTTATAGCATCTTATGCCACCAAAAAATGGAGGAAGAAGCTTTTTTCTTCTTATATTGTTATCCACATATGGCCTTTCCTTTACATACAATGCATTCCTAGTTTTTTTGGCATAGGATTTGCAATCAAAAGCCTTATGTCCAAAATTGTTGCATGAATGACAATATCCATAGAAAGAAATGATGTAGTTAATGGTATATGGTCTTCATGAGGGGAGCGATCTTTCTTGATTTATTGCTTGAAGTAACTTCCATTTTGGCTACATATTTTGCTGTGTATTTTGTTGATAAGAATCGATCATAGTCCTCCTACAATTAGTTGCAACATGTCCAAATTATAGTAGAAGTAACATTCAACACGATTCTTCATGGGGGAAATATAGTTGTTATTCCTCCTTTATAAACTTGAAAGATTTCTAAAATCATCTCTAGAAGTAGATGGTAATTTTTCAAAGGACATTTTCCTTAACTCATTACTTTAATGTTGGTTCTATTGCCTGTTCATGTTTTCTTCCTTGCTAATGATGTTGCTATCATATTCTCTTACAATCATTTTGGGTTATTATTTATTATCACCTATGGATAAATTTGAGATATATATACTCTTTTATAATTAATTTCTCATGGAGAAAACCTCTTCCTCTAACTTTTAACATTTTGTACTTGTTTCTTCTTCAAATCTCCTTGCCTCTTCTAATTGGTTATCCAGGCTAATGATTTATTCTTTAAACTCATGCTCTATTTCCTCAAGTATCTGAAGAAGTGTCTTTTGGTATCTATTTTCCATAGAGAATATTTATATTTCAAACAAGGTTGAGTCAAGTTTCCATTGGTCTTTAACTCACTTCTCCTTTTGATAATAAACTATCTTCACATTAGGAGAATAAATCTCATTCGAGTGAACAATTTCTTTTTGAGAGGATTTTTCTTCTTCTTATTTTTATTTTCTTTATATCTGCTATTTATACTGGTATCTCCTTCATGTAGTACTTGCAAACTATCCCACATATATTTTTCATAGTTGAGATAAATTATGGCCCCAAGATCTAGATTATGAAATTTGTTTCAAATTGAAAATTTTGCCTAGGAATTACACTATTGAACTTGTTTTGAAGGGGGATATTCACCATAACCATTAGTAACTATCTTCCATAATTTAGGCCCATGAAAAATTAATTCATATTTTACCTTCTCTCTCGCATTCCTGAAAATTTTTGGCACTGACCATAGGGACAATTTGATGATTTGTGATTCAACCAAGTCTACCTTCCAATAGTTAAGTTCATACAAAATGAACTTGATATGATAAAAAAAATTTGAAAATTGATTATACTGGGGGTGGGGTTCATTATATTACATTCATGGTCATCAATTTACTAATTTTTACTTTTCTTTCTAGAATTTATCTGAACAATTTCATAAGTAGTAGTACATCATATGAATAGAAAATTTAACATGCAAAAAACATTAAAACACAACTGTATAAGAATCAACACAAGAGTAACACATGTAGACACTAGATATAAGTGGAAGCCCATTACCTGAGAAAACAGAAATTTTGTTGTTGTGATGTAAATGAAATCACACACTCCCATTTTACATGTACTTTTCTAGGCACCCACCTACAAAAGGCTTCAACCCCTCTTCTATTTTGTATGCTACAACTTGTTGGAATCACCCACTCCCACTTACAATAATTTTTGTAGGCTCCTACATACATCAGGCTTCAACCTCAGTTTTCTTCTACAAGCTAAATATTTTTGGAAGCAACCACTTCCACTTATAGTCTCCAACATATTCTTTTTCAGGCTACTACCTGAAATGAAACACCAATTCTGTGATACATAAAGTTTTAATATGCTAGATTACGTGATATTTAACTTTGAATACTATCTTATCTTTGTTTCTATTTTTTAGTTTTTCTATACCCCCTTTACAACTCTTCTTAATTTATGCTTCACATCTACTCTTGTTACTCTTTATTTTCTAGGTTATTGACAAACTAGGTCTTTCAAAAAAAATCTATTTCACTCAGTCTGTATTCCAAAATCTATGTCTATATATCTCACTATATATTTACATTCAAACTCAGGAACTTGAAAATAAAAGGTTCTCTCCCTTTATCATAAATTTTTTTGTTTGTGGTCCATCCATTCATTTCACATTCTTCCAATTTTTGAAGATCAAAACAAAATAAATGGTCCGCGAGATATTATTAAAAGATACACATCAGCCAAATCTAATGATTGTGTAAACCATGGATTAAACAATATCATGTCAATTGTGAGTTAATGTAACTCCATTTGGAAAACATTACAACATATTCATGCACCTCTACACTTGAACAAATATTCTTTCACTTTCATCACAACACTTTCATGTAGCTTTGCACCTGGCCACGTATTCTACCAGCACATATTCTAGCAGAAGGTAGCTACTAATTATTTTATTTTGAAGAAATGCCGAGACCTTGGTATAATTATTTGAGGGTTTCAATGTTGACATTATTCTATTATAATTTTATATGTTTCTCTTGACATTATTTCGCTCAGGATTTTTTATCCTAATGATGGATCCACTTCTGGATCTGAAACATAGGCATTCCTACATAAAAACTTTGGTTAATCCAAAATACCAAACTAAGAATCCCTACCACACAAATTTGAAAACCATTATTATTTCCCTGCACATCGGGGATATATGGAAGGAAATATGTCTTCTAGAGTGAAATAGAATCAAAATTTAGAAGGAGGCTACTAATTTGCAGCTATTGAAGAAATTTCGGGACCTTCATATAATTATTTTGAGGGTTTCAAAGTTGAAATTCTTCTATTCTCTTTTTATATGTCTCTCCCGACATTATTTCCCTCAATAATTTTTGTCATGATGATGGATCTACTTATAGACCTGAAACATAAATTCCTACAAAAAACCTGTAGTTAATCCAAACTGCCAAACTGAGAATCCCTAGCATAGAAATCTGAAAACCATTATTATTTCCATGGATAGAAGAGATATAAGGAAGGAAAATTGTATTCTAGAGAGAACTAGAATCAAAATTTAGAATGAAGGTGCAAATCTGAAATTTGAAGAAATGTTGGGACCTTGGTATACTTCCTTGAGGGATTCAAAGCCAAAAATTTTCTATTCTATTTTTATATGTTTCTCTCGACATTATTTCCCTCATAATTTTTGTCACGATGATGCATCCTCTCATGGAACTAAAAAATAAAAATAGCTACAAAGGAATTGTGGTCACTATAAACTACCAAACTATAAATCCCTACCACAAAAATATGAAAACCATTATTATTTCCCTCCATAAAGGGGATATATGGAAGGAAATTTTCCTTCTAGAGAGAACTTGAATAAATATTTAGAAGGAAGCTTCTAATCTACAATTTTTGAAGAAACGTTGGGACCTTGGTATAATTATTTGAGCGTTTCAAAAAGAACATTATTCTATTCTCTTTTTATATGTTTCTCTCGACATTATTTTCCTGACGAATGTTTTTCCTAACGATGGATCCACTTATGGAACCGAAAGTAGACATTCCTACTAAACAGTTGTGGTTAATCCAAACTTCCAGACTAAGAATGCTTACCACATAAATATGCAACCATTATTATTTCCCTACACATAGGGGATATACAAAAGGAAATATGTCGTCTAGAGAGAAATAGAATCAAAATTAAGAAGGAAGTTGCTAATATGCAATTTTTGAAGAAGTGTTGGGACCTTGGTTTAATTATTTGATGGTTTGAAAGTTGACATTATTTCATTCTATTTTCCATTTCCTTTTACTTATTCATTTTTTTTCTCTCTACATTATTTCCCCCAAGAATTTTTTTCCTGATGATAGATCCACTTATGGAGCCGAAACGTACACATTCATAGTACTTACAGAAAAAAGTTTAATATAAACTACCAAACTAAGAATCCCTACCTCAGAAATATGAAAAAGATTATTATATCCCTAAATGGAGGGGATATATGGAAGGAAACCCATCTTCTACAGAGAACCAAAATCAAAATTCAAAAGGAAGTTACTAACCTATAATTTTTGAAGAAATGCCAAGACCTTGGTATAATTATTTGAGGGTTTGAAAATTGACATTATTTTATTCTATTTTTGTTTTCTTTTATTTATTTATATATTTCTCTCAACGTTGTTTCCCTCGGGATTTTTTTTCTTGATGATGGATCCACTTATGGACACGAGACATAGACATTCCTACAAAACAACTGTGGTTAATGTTAACCGCCAAACTAAGAATCCCTACCATAGAAATATGAGAACCATTATTATTTTCCTACAAAAATGCGAAATATGGATGTAAATATGTCTTCTAGAGAGAAATATAATCAAAATTCCATAGGAAGTTTGTAATCTACAATTATTTAAGAAATGTCGGGACCTTGGTATGATTCTTTGAGGGTTTCAAAGCCGACATTATTATATTTTATTTTTTGTTTCCTTTTAGTTATTTATATGTTTCTCTTGAAATTATTTTCCTCGGAAAATTTTGTCCTAATGATGGATTCACTTATGGACCTAAAACAAAAACATTCCTACAAAAATATTGTTGTTAATCCGAATTTCCAAATTAAGAACATCATCAGATTCAAAATACAAGCACCCTAAGCTCATGAATACAAATAACCTCTAATAATGCATCATCAAAATACTTTTTCCATATTTGACATTGGAAATACAAAAAGAGATCTAGAAACATTTCGCTAATATTAGGGTTCAATCCATAAATGAAATGATCTTCTTGACGTTGATCAGTGTCGATGCAGGAGACATAATTAACTAATTCCGTGAATATCATCTCATATTCCTCTACTATGTAGTTTCCCTGTAGGAAAACATGGAAGGATCCTACCGATTGTTCTTCATAATATGTTGGTAGGTACTTTTCCCTTAATCTCTCCTCAAATAAATACCTGGTAATTGTGTCAGGAGTGAGGTGTATTTGGTGCTATAACTTACCCCACCAGTTCAGGGCACTATCTTTGAGTTGGAATATAGATATTTTAGCTTTTGAATTGGAAGTATAATCTCTTAGTGAAAATCATCTTCTCATTCCCTCTAACTAAGTGTCTTCTTGTTTTCTACCACGACCTCCAGCACACTCTGGGAGATTAATATTTTGGATCTCCCTCGTAATTTCCTTTATTGGAGGTCCTCTATCAGAGTCTCCTGACCCCTCCCGATTTCCCAACCCTGATGGAGGGTGTTCTACTTCCACCTCAGTTGGTTGGCGCCCTCTTAAAGTGTCATTAATTACTTCCAGGGAGTGTAATATAAGAGCCAACTCTAGTGATGGCAATGGGTTATTTGTAGTAGGTACTTGTGATGATCCTCCTCGACCATTATTTCCTTGTGTCCTCACCATTTTGAGCTGTTTGTATATATGTTCCATATGATACTTATTAATGCAACTAAGGACTTTTCTGCTCCTAGTTGACTCACACAAATATATAAAATGATAGACATATGTTTATTTTTTTAAATGAGCATTACCCATACTGGGCAGATCCGTAAAAATCTACAAAATCCTCTCATGTGTGACTTCTACATAACTTACAAATTTTCTCTTAATAGTAACTAGGTTACTAGTGTAACCGTCAGTCATGCTCTAATGTTTTTCTAACACCAAATTACTCTCCTTAGTAACCTTAATTATTATTATTAAATTTACTTAATGAAATCGTTTAATATATATGCAATTAATTAAGTTAAATATTAATGTAAATAATACCCTTTTAGTCATGCCTTCCTTTTATAGGAATTAGTTGCTTCTTCCCAAACTTTATAATAAAAATCATTTATGTCCATTATATGAATCTAGGATCTCCCATAGGACATATAAACAATTTTTCTCCCCACTTGAAGAGGTAGTGTCATGGAAGAAAGTTTTAGCAAATAGCCATGAATGCATGTTCTATTTTTTTATCCATCAATTAACATTACAGATTAACACCAAGTAGTCATTTCAAACTACTATACATTAACTCAGTCACCCTTTCAAATCGTAATCATTCCTAAATGATGATAATATAAAAGAATATATAGCACATTAAAAGAATATATATATATATATATATATATATATATATATATATATATATATATATATATATATATATATATATATATATATAAACAATTTTATATATATTGCAATATTGAATTCACAAATGATCTACTCATATCATCATAAATTTATGTCATAATTGAATATGGATCACCAAAAAATAATATGTCTATTATCTCTTATCATTTTTATTTAATTTTTATAGCATCTATATTCTAATGTTAAAACCCTTAAATCATGGCTTCCTCCTTGATATACATCTTCTAAAATAAAATTCAACTAATGTGTAATTCAAACCTAAATGAATATTATTTGACTTTAATATTTTATTCTCTCTCTCTCTCTCTCTCTATATATATATATACAATTAATTTAAATATCAAATGTATAACTATCTTTCAATTACATTTATCTAATTCACTATAAATAAATAAAATCTATATAAACAAGGTTAAATAATACATCACCTCAAAACCAACCATCAAATTTGAAGCATATTGTAAAACTAATATGGCCTATGAATACCATGGGTTCTCATAAACATCGAGCTCAAAAACCATGAATAACTTCACCAAATAAAATTTACCTAATTATTTTAGTTTAGATTTTTTTTTTTTAACATAAACTTATTTTTTATTTTTTTATTTTATTTTGAAAAAAAAATCATGTTTAAAGATTTTTTTTTTTTACTCAATTAATAACATTAAGTGAATTAGCTCCCTTTTTTCTATAAAATTTTCATGTTTTTTTTTTTTTTTAAATATATAATACACCAATAACCTTAATATATATATATATATATATATATACTATACTATACTATACGTTATATATTTACCCTTTTAATCCTAAAAATAAATCTAGGTGAAAATGAGGTTGAAGTTTGCACAGTTTCCATAATGTTAAAATAACTGCACTAAGATAAACTTTTGTACATGAACCATTGGAATGGAATGTAGTTAGCATACAAGTATGCATTTAATATTTGGTTTAGTTTAGATTTTATTTAAATAAATATAAATTTTTATCATTCAGATTATATAAAATACCTAAATATAATAAAAAATAATATAAATACATAATCTATATTGGTCAACATTCATGGCCTTACCTACATGGAGACACAGCGTCCTCTCTTCACCCACTTCACCCACTCCCGTCATCAGGTCAAACATAACATTAATGCCATGGAGGAAGGGACATATGTTTGCTTTATTTTCACTTTCAGCATTCATTAAACCTGACCCTCGGGTAATAAATAGTTATGGAGAGAAATGACTGCCATAATTTCTATGTTTTAAATTCCTTGAATTGGGTGCCATTATTGAATAAGTCCAAGTGGCTGACCTTCTCTAGGCCCCTTTATTATATTAAAGAAATCACAAATTAAATGCAAAAATATTTCATTGATGGTTTCTCAGCCTTTATCATCATCCTCATCCCATTTCATGTCATGCCCATCTACTATTTTAACATTTCACAAATTCTGGGAAATGAAATACATTCACTCTCCAATCTTCAGTCATAATATTACATTGTTCTTCTTACCAGTGACAATAGAACTGTTATCGTATATGACCATAAAGTATGTTATGTGACTCTGCAAGTTATGCATGAAATATTTACACTTATAAAGTTACAAGTTGTTCTTATTGCATTTTATTTTTATTTTCCGAAATATAATCCATGGCTGCGTGTTAATGGAAGGTTGAGTTTTGTAAAGAAGTTTCATAAGTGTATTATTATTTCAACTTGAGAGTTAAAAACATAATATTTTAAATATGAATGTAAAATGTCTTTGTGATTTCTGATTCAGTTCTTGTCATGACGAAGTATTGCAATCGTTATGATAATCAACCATTTTTAAATTTGAAATATATAAATATGCATCATATTTTACATTTTATTAAATATAAATTTTAGTGTCATTTTATTTTCACCTCGTCATGTTATCGATAAATGACACTATGATTTTCAGATAAGCTATTATTGTTCAAAACTTTCATTGTTTATTTTCAATTCTAATAGTTTTCTTTATTTTATAATTTTATTTTTGGAAATATAACCATATAAAATCTTAAACGTTTCTTTATTATAAAGATATAGACATGTGATTACTTATGAAATATTTCTATATATATATATATATATATATATATATATATATATAAAAGTTGTAGAATTTACAAAAGAAACTTTATTCAAATTGTATGGACATAGATATAGGGTTCTAGTCGAAGCTAGATTATATTTCTAGTTGTATATATGGACGTTTATATGGATAAAACCATCATAAAAAATGTTTTGCAAAACCCTTATTAAAAAAATGCTACATAAATAATACACTATCATAATAGTCATTTAGAGGGAATATGTCTTCGCATATCAATACAGAAAGAATATTGATGGCTTATACATTGTAGATTTTGAATCTAGCTCTGATACGGTATGTGATAAACTAACCTAGGTCTTCTAACTAACAAAAATTATCATATAATTTAGTTACAATAAATAGAAAATATAGCATGTTTTAAACTCTACATTTATTGGATAAAAACATACTGGTAAAATTTAATAAAAAAATATATTAAGCATGTAATAAATTTCATTTGCAACAAATTACATAAATAAAACAACAAATGGAAGAATATTTGTTCCAGTGGCTTGGTTAGGATGCTCCTAACTTAGTTTGGATGCTCCTCCTGACTGAATTTACCTCCCATACAAGTAGGAATGATTTCCTGGCCCAGGGAACCTCCATAGGTGCCCTAGCCCTCTGAGACCAAGTCCAACCAAATGTAGTGTGTCCAAGTTAAAGTATTCAATAGATCCAAGTTTGAGTTATCTCATTATTCTATCCATTATCTCCCTTCTCTTTCTCCACACTCCTCCCCATAATAAAATACTCCAATTCAAAGAAAAAGACTAAGGATCATCCCCCTCCCACCCCCATTCTCATCTCATCCTCCCTCCCTTTATGTCTCTTCCTCTCATCCACCTCAATCAGTTACAATTAATTCTATGACTATCCCCTCATCCTTTTAATTTATTAACCTTCACTTTCCTTACCATATATTATCCAAAATAATATCTGAGAAGACACCTTGGGAATAGAAACATACATATTGTATTTAGAATTAAATTGGAGAACACCATATCTTATCTAAAAGTAGATTTGAGAAGACACATTGGGAATAAAATATAGAGATTTGATTTAGAAATAATTTGTAGAAGACCATATCTTATCTAAAAGTATATTTGAGAAGACACATTCAGAATAAAATATAGATATTTGATTTAGAAATAAATTGGAGAAGACCATATCTTATCTAAATGTAGAATTGAGAAGACACATTGGGAATAATATATAGATATTTGATTTAGAAATAAATTGGAGAAGATCATATATTATCCAAAAGTAGGTTTGAGAAGATACCTTGGGAATATAAATAAAAACAAATAACAAAAGTCACATCAGTAAAAATAAAATTACAAATTCACAAGTGTAGATATATACCAATACTACTCAATAATTATAAGTCAATATTTGCAGATTAATTAAACACTAATAAAAATTAGCCTGATAGGATCAAGTAGGGAATTAAAGTTGTTGGTTTGATTGTTTAATTTTAGGAGCTACCATTCTTTTCGAGTCTACAAATAGTTTCTATTTGGCCAAATTTTTGACAAACATAGTATTGAATCATGTTATTGAGTGGGGGGAACAAATTTCTAAAAATGGGTTTGTATTTACTCTTCCTAGAAAATTGATTTTTAGGTTGATATATTCTTCCTTCTAACTTGATATGCCTAAATGATAAATTGAACCTGCAATTTGCAAATTTTTTACCATAGTTAGTGTAAGTAAAGAAATATGTAGGGAAAATTCCCTCATACATGGTAAAATATAACTTCGTGTAGCTTGGTTGTTAAATTTCTTGAGATATGTTAGCTTGTTGTGTTATTCGAGTTTGTGAATTTATATATTGAACATTTATACTTTGTTGTTGTGTATTTTGATTTGGGTTTGCAATGTTATTTCTCCCTTGTTGAGTTGAATTTAATTTGCCCTTTTTTTCCTGTAGCTAAAAATTGCAATGTGTGCTTCCTTTTTATCTATGTTGTTGCATTGGGTTTTTTGAGTCTCTTACATTATTTGAATTTTTCACAACTTGAAAAAAATTAATAAATTTCTTACCCTTCATCTTAGCTCCCGAGCTTGAATTAGCTTCGAATCCTAAGCCTGTTCTATGATATGAGGGTTCGTGTGCTTCGGGAATTTAATTAAAACAATAAGTCCCTTTACCAATTTTTTCATTAAAAATCAGTTGGGTTTTAGCCTTTTCAAGCTCTTTTCTTAGAGAAACAATTTATCCTTCAAGTCTTTCACATGCTTGATTTTTCTCTTTGAGCTATTCATTTAGATTTTCTTGGATTTTCTTGCCTTCCTTAATTTTTGAAGACTAGGGTTTTAATTTATTAAGATTTATCCTCGACCACTAATTCCTTTTGTTTTTTATTTTTCATTCTGAACCTTTGGATCTCTTCAAGAGAATTGATAAAATCACTCTCAAGGTCAAGTTTGGGCTCTACTCCATCATACTCAACAAGTTCTATTTTGAGATTGTCTATGGACATGAAAATAAATTATTTTGAGCTTTCATGAGCTCTTTCCTCATCTAATGATTGGTTGTCTTCACACCCAAAGGAGATGGAGTCATGGATGTAGAAACTTTTATTATTATACTTATTCTCCTTTTGAACCTTTATATACTTATTCTTATATTCATGCTAATTATTATTCTTATTTGTATAATTATATGCATACTGACAAACAGTCATAGAGTTAAAGCACTTAAAAGGTAGTTTATGTTTGTACTTTCCTAAGCTTCTCTTGAGCTTCCTCGCGAACGTTTCCTCCTCTTCATCTGAATCACAACATGAGTCATTCTGCTCTTCCTTGGAATTATTGTCTTCTTTGAAGGTTAACTCTCTTGCTGTGAGTTTTCCATTATGAATCGTCATCTCATAGGCAATAAGAGTGCCACTAAGTTGATATAACATGAGAGAATTGAGGTTTGTGATCTCCTCAATGGATGAAACTTGAGGATTGAGTCTCTCGGGGAGATACCTCAACACCTTTTCGACTATAATTTCTCATTTAATTCTTCATCAAGGCATCATAAAATACTCTTGAGTTACATTATAAAACCTGTTGGAATCATTTTTGTTGATGAAAAAGGAACAAAAAGAATAGTAAAGTATGCATTGGTATGCTTGGTGTTGAGTTAGTTTGTTATGTTGTGGATCTGTAATTTATAATATTGGAAATAATAAACTATAAAGGATGACATAATGGCAACCATACTGGGGAATAATTTGGGAAAACTTGACATTTCATTCAAGTTCTGAAACCCTAGTAAAAAAAAGTGCATAATAAAAGTATTTTCCAAGATTGGTTTTCTAGCCTTTTGCAAAACCTCGGTTTGTTTGTGCTTAAGGTCTGAATTTTGGCTCCCAGAAGAATCTTCACCAGATCTCACCCTGACCCAAATCCTCCTACAATAGCTGATAATCCAGAGAAAATCCTAAGAAAAAACCCCAAGACAGAGAGTCAAACTAGTAGAAAACTACTCCACGAAGCGAATTCCCTCCCTGAAAACCTTGAGACCATGCAGGACATCCAGTTTGATTTACATTTTGAAATTTTTTTATGCAGAACCAAATCTCAGAATTGGGCAGCCCAAATAGCTTTTAGAAAAGCTTCCACATCAACCCAATTTGATCTTCATATTCTCCAACACTTTGATTCCCATAAGGATCTGGTAACATGGCTCGCTTCAGCTGTACATGAGTCTTACCTTTAACAATCTGTAGAACTATCTACTCTGACTACAATAGCTTCCTCTATTACTTCCAAGTTCGCTTATCCTCAATCAACTTGTCCAGGTGTTTCTATATCCCCTACCACTTTCTTGAACATCCTCCACTAGAGTGTCCAAACCACCACAAATACACCCATTGTCCACCCTCCTCCATTTAACCCTCCACCTCCCCTTGTCAACCCTCCTCTTTTCCATCCCCCTATGGTCCTTCCACCACCAGTCATGACAGCTAGATATGCTTCATTGGTACCGCCAACACCTGTGATACCCATGCCATAGTATTATCAGTCCAAAATTCCACAATTTGATGGGACTGGTCCTACAATTTCCCAACAACACGTTGACCAAATGAATGACTTTTTTGACCTTTAATAGATAGATGATGATAGTGTAAAGTTGAGGATGCTTGCTAAAATTTTGGGAGGAGAAGTGAGAAAATGGTTTAAAGGCTTGACTCCAAATAGTATCCATGATCTCCCTAATTTTCACCAGCTATTCATCAATAGATGGGAAGTTAAGAAAAGCCTGATTCAAATCTTGTCAGAATATGAAAACATCAAGAGAAATACCAGAGAAAGTGTCCAGGACTACTGCACTAGGTTTAATAGTGTATATAACACACTTCCTTCTCACATGAAACCCTCACAAGGCTTGGCTCTGGTTAAGTTCCTAGATGGTTTTGATCTATAAATGGCTTATCAACTCATAGAGAGATATCCTACAACATTGGAGGAAATGCAAAGGAATGCTCTAAGTGTAGAAGCAACCTGCTAGCAAAGAGAGCTAGGATGAGGATCGAGAGGAGAGTTAATATAAAATAATAACCTCTAGCTTCCACATCTGACGCCAAAATTGATAAATTGTTTAGAAATATGGAAAGAATCATGGAAAGGATCAGCCTTAATGAGAGAGCAACCCCTAGAGAAAATCAACCAGCTCCTCAAAACATAAATCAAAACCTTAAAAGAAACCCCCCTCAAATAAGACAGAGAGAACAAAGAGGCCCTGATCAGTAAATTAGGCCTCCATTCCAAGAGAAATATGTCGATGAAGATGAGGGAGTGGTTGAAAAATTAGAAGAAAATCAGATTAGTTTAACAGGAATTAATGAAGATGATTCTATTTTCCTGACTCAATAATAACAAGGTTTATTTTCCTTAACTCAAACTGAAGTATAATATGAAGAATCAAAGGATTATAAACAAAGGTTGGAGAACGCTATCATGGAGTTGCACAAATAGTATAACCTTAGAATCAAGAAAAAATTTGATAACTCCAAGAAAAGGAATACTGAAAATCCTGCCAAAAAGGTATTTGGAACCGATCCCAAGAAAACAATAGAGAACTCAAAGAAAGCTGTAAAAATTTCAGAAAAGAATGATATAGAAAACATCACTTGTAAATCAATTGACGACATTGTCAAAACTAATCAAGCTGAGATCACCCTTACAATTCAACAAGCTGAACTTACTACACAAAAGGTGCCTGAAAAGACTGATTGTTAAAATCTGCTAAAAATACAGACACCATTTAGCATTGAGAACGAAAATGCTAAATTTAAAATCTTTATTCTTCTCATTGAATTGGTAAGAAAGGATGTGTTAGTTCCCAAATCCACCTCAGGCTGAAATAAGGCAGAAGAAGGACAACACCAAACCATGCTCAGCCTTGTAGATAGCCCTACGAGGACAGGAGAGGGCTCTCTCCGGGTCAATCTCAATAAAATATTCAAAGGGGCTTGAGATGACTAAAACAACAACTGATCTTAGGCTACATAAACAAATAGGAGGGTTTGATTTTGATTTTTTAGGGACTTTTTGTTGGAAAAAGGGAAAAACAATTTTGGGCTTGGGGATGAGGCCAAATCTTGCAGAGTTCAAGTTGGGGCAGGGTAGGAAACGAATTTGATGTCTTAGATCGAGTGAACGGATGGAAAAGACTGCTGAGGAGCTGAAGAGGGCAAGAGAGTGCAAGGATCCTCTTCAAACTGACGAAAACATATAAAACTAAACAAAATTCTAAGGCAGAGCACCAGCAAATCAATGAATTCTACCTCAAATACTCATTTGTTTAATTCAGAAGAAAAGAGAAGGGAAATGGCATACATATAACATTAATGAAACTTAAAATAACATACGAAGAAAATCATAAAAAATCAGAAGCCACAAGGATCCCAACAAGTGCTGCAAAACTCTGGTCTTTCCTTTTCCAAAAAACTGAAAATGTATGTACAATGAGGTGCCAAACTTTTCCCAAGTATCCAACCCTGAAAATGTCTCAGAAAATACAATATATAGACAAGTCTAACCCCTTCCCATCCCTCTATGGGTCGATCTCATGCTTCTAGGAGCAGTTTGAACCAATTCTAAACAAGGATCTAAAATCTAGGCAGTCAAACAACTTGCCTCTATATGCTAGGAAACTGATCCATTCATTTAATTTTCACCTTTTAGTGAATGAATCATCTATAAAAAGTAAGTACATGCCAAAATTACAACATTATTACCATATTAAATCAAGCTAAATCAAAAATTACATCAAGAGGTGAAACTAGTCAAAACTGGCCGAATTCCTGGCTGGAAGGTGAAAAATAGGCTGAATTCCTCTATGCGCCACGCTCAAAAGCTCTATGCACCACGCTACTTTGGACCTGTTTTTGGAGCACTTCCCAAAGTAAAAATTGATCTCATGATATCTCGTTGGAAAGCCCTGGATGTCTGCTATCCAACCCAAGTGGAATTTTTCAATTTGGAGCTCATTTGCCCCTCCAAAACTTCAATCTCCCAAAAGTACTTCCTGCTGGTGCAAAAGGTGGCAGAAAGGTGATTTTCATGGTGTTTTTGGCCCTTAAGACCACCCAGAATTTGATGAAATGCTTCAGCCATTCCTGAGCATGCATAACTTACCATGATAAATCCAAAAATATCAAGTTTTCCTCCAGAAGGTGTCCCAATCATAAGCGCGCGTCGGGAGCCGCGATGCGTCGGGTGGAAAAACCTGTTTTGCAACCAAAATTTTCAAAAATGACAAAATATTCTCCAAATTTGCTGAAATTTGGACTGAAGGTCTCCCATCATGTCTCATGCTCAGCCAAGGAAGCATCAGCCAAGATTCAGAGTGGATCCGGCCTCTTTCGACGTTTCAGTGCCTTTCTTAGTCTTGCTTTCAGGATCTTCATTTTTTCTCTGCAAACGTGTGTGCGGGCCCAATAGTGATTATTCATATGTCTGAGCATGTATTTTTCCCTGTTGGCCTTTTCCAAGAGCTTCTCCAGATGAATGTTGACATGCGTAAGGCAAGTCTCTCGCTCAAATGGTGTCATGTCACCTGGTCTCTTCCGGGCCAATTGTCGATCTTCACAGATTTGCCGCAACTCTATAAGTGTGTGTTGATCCTCCAGTTGTTTATTACGCTGCTACAAGTAATCTATCACCCACTGAGCTCTATGCAATTTCTCAGTCAGCGTGTCAATCTCAGCCTTTTTTTCCTGAATGATCTCTTTCAGTTTCGAGCTAGGAGAGCTCGCATCAACATCGATGAGTATAAAATCAGTGTCTCGACCTCTTGAAGGGCCCTCATCCCGCATAGGCCTCTTGCCTCTGTCCTGAACCTGTACCTGTACTGATGTCGAAGGCGAGACCCCTTCCACGCCATGTGGAGATAGTACTCGCGCTGCTGATGAAGTCAACGAGACCCCTTCCACCCCGGGTGGAGATAGTACTCGTCGTGTCGCTGCAAATAAGGCTCTGTGGCCTCTCTGATATGTCACATACACTGGAGCACTGATAGGCTCAGTCTCATCATGAACAACCTCGGGAGGAGGCTGCAGCGCTGCAAAGAAGTCACGGGAAATGAACTCATCCCATGTGATGCCTTGCTGTGCGAGCTAATGTGCCACCATGATCTTGATAAGCGCGTAATGGTAAATGCTGTTATGTTACTGCGCTGGGGCCTGCACAAGGACCGTCATCCGTTCTATGTTATGGTACATGAAATATGGAATGCTCATGAACCACATTCTCATGAAATGCATCAACAGTCGGATGTGATATGCATACAAGCGTGAAAAGTGCCCTTCACAACTGAAGTACCTAATGATAAGTTTCATCAATGGTGCATACTCTTTCTTCAGGAAACGAAATGGAGAAACCCTGCTCAACTTGCTCAAATATCCAGGTCTGATGTAAGGCTCATAATAGGCTTTATCCAGCTGCTGCCTCTTGTTCCACTCCTCACCGATGTTTGGTATCCCGGTTGCCTCAGAAACAGTCTCTGGTGACAAAGTAAAATTTACTCCAGCAAGGTTTACATGACCATTATGCAAATGTAGGACAAATAGGCGAGCTAACTCATGATGATGTTGAGTTCGAGCAATTGTCTCACAATACAGGAAACATGACTGACGCTGAAAACAATCCATTGCAAGCGGGTAATCCTGCAACTGTGTCAAAGAAGTGGGTTCTTCCCTGACATGCCTGCCACTTTTGTGAGATCTCCTTGGCACATTAAGCTCGGTAGATGAATCACTATCCTGCTCATACCCCTACTCATAAGGTGAATCTGTCTCTGACATGGTGCTGAAATGTATTTGTCAACTTTGTGCTTGGTTGGTCAGAAAATGAGCAATTGGTGTATTTTTTTTAATGCCCAAACGGTCACATATATATCAAAGTGCTATAAGAAATACCACAGTGGGAAAAGGACTGTCAAGCGAGTTTTGAATGTGAAGATAGCCACTGTTTGACTGTATGGGGATTTGGGGATTATAAGTAACGGGAATTGGTGATAGTGATAGAGTGATGGTGATAGGGGGGTAATCTAGGGACAAGAGTCAATGAAATGAAAATATACAAGTGAAATCAAGGACATAAGCCAGCCCTTGAATGTTATGGAAATTAAGATTTTGTCAATGGAGGGATGTAGTAACAAATGATAGGATTTGGGATTTAACACATAGGGTCAAAGGGGTATAGGGATATGGGATAGAGGAATAAAAATGGGACTGTGGGACTGTGGTGTATATTGTGAAAAGCTAGCAGTGACAACAATGACAGTAAATGGCAAGAGCATACATATCAATGAAATGAGAATTGAAGCACCAAATTTCACGTTTTGAAACACCTCCTTTTAACCCTTGGAGAAAATTTGGATGTGGATATAGGGCTAAATATTTCACCATTCAAACAATAACCTCTTTGCTTCTAAACCACAGCACCATAGTCAAAAATCATTGAGCAGGCTTTAACAAACTTACTTGAAGCGGAAAAATTGCTTGATTTTGAAAAATCACAGAGTATTGATGAATTTTGGGCTGGATGGCTCAACGCGCCGCGCGCAGACCCAATGCGCCGCGTTGGTTTGGTGTGCCACGCCAGTTGGAATTGACACTGTAAAATTCGACCCAATGCGCCGCGCGCATTCTATGCGCCGTGCCTCTTTTGTATGCGCCGCGCTCAGACTTTTAACACAGTCACGGCCTCATTCAAATGTTGTTCGCTCTCCAACCTCAAAATTCGACTTTTCTATGAGATTTTATGAATATTTCTTGATGAAAATGGTTTATATGACTTTGAGAAATAACTTGCAAGAGATGGCTTTGATTTTTTCTTCCTCCAAACCCATTTTGTAATGTTTTTATTTTGGCACTTTATCATTTAATGAAACTCTGTCTTTTCGCTTTTTTCACTGATTTCTGAGTTTGGACTGATGAAATTATTTGATTTTTACAGGGATGTTGGTGTTGATGTTTGGAAAAAGAAAAACCAGAGCCTGCTTTGAAGTCTCCATGGCGGAAAAATACATCTTATTACAAAAAATGAAATCGACAATTTCTTATTCAAAACAGAGTTTTGAACAAGAAATGTCCTCAAAAATATTTGATGATGAAAAGCTTTGAATTGAAAACTTATTTGAAATCCTCCTCATGGCCTGCGGGCATTTATTGAACATGTCAAAAGACTAAACCCTAGACTTAGAAAACAAAAGACTCTTTTTGACCAAAATAATCATTTATGACTGTGAATGACATGAACTGAACTTTGACGATTTTGGAGAAATTTTGACTAACCCAGTAGGTACAAGCATGAGGGAAACAAGAAAACCAAACCCTTCCGTCAATTAATGGCATGCCCCTAACGGAATGCAGATGAATGAGCGGAATGAGACACCTAATCAATGAAATGAAAATAGAGAAATGATCTCTGACGGAGGGCTGTAAAGACCGAATCTAACATTGGCTCCAATGTGGATGGTAGCTCCTGGGAGGTGCCAAGAACGACAGATCTTTGGGAGAGCAGACCAGTGCCTTCGTCCATTGGGCCATGGAATCCATTATTTGACAAAACAACTCAAGACATGTTGGCTGAATTTATTTGAATGAAATTTTAACTTAAACTGACTCAACTCTAAAAACAGAAATGACTGAAACAAACAGACTCAAATCAAAACTGAAATCCTTCTTCAGGATTATAGCCTTCGCTTTGGGCCCCATACTGAAGAAAAGACTACAGTGCACACTTACAATGACATTGAAAAAAAGTGGTATATACAATGGCAATGATCAACAGAAAATATCTCAAAAATGGTACCGCTTGAGCAGCTGACCATTGATCGGCCCTCCTGGACAGTCTTCACCGTTCATCTCCTTCAAAAGAAAGGCGTTCGGACCTCGATATGCTGCAATCTTGAATGGACCTTTCCAGAGGTTCTCAAACTTACCGTGTTTACCTTTGTCTTCATTCCTAGCATCCCACTTCAGTACCACCTCTTCCAACTGGAATTTATCTGCCTTCGCTTTCCTATCATAGATCTTTTTGATTCTTTCCTGCAACTTAAATGTATTCTGGAAGACTTCTTCTCTCGTTTGCTGCAAGTGAATCATCTGATTTATCCTTCTCTGCATATGACTTTCTTCACTATCAGCTTCTTGAAGAAGCTTGACCACCAGAACAGCAAGTGATGTAGGAAAAACTGTATCTACTCCATAAACCAACTCGAAAGGAGACATACCAATTGACTTCTTTTGACTTACCCGATCAGCCCATAGCGCATTCACCAGCTTCTTATGCCAACTCTTCTTATTGATGTCCAACAACTTTTTAATGATATTTACTAGAGACTTATTGGAAGATTCTACCAAACCATTTCCTTACGGATGATAGGCCGTTGAATGCCCCAGAATGATTTTATACTTCGCACAGAACTCAATCATCTTCCTGGATTTAAAAGCCGCTGCATTATCTGTGATCAATTTACCCGGGCAACCAAAACGGGACAAAATGTTGTTCTCAAGGAAAGAAATAATTACCGAATCGGTGGCTTGTCTTGTGGGCACTGCTTCGATCCATTTCGTAAAGTAATCGGTGGCTGTTAGAATCCATCTATGCTGTCCTGAGGAAGGAGGATGGATTTCCCTGATGAAATCCAAACCCCACTGCTGGAAAGGGGCGCTTACCTCGATAGGCTTGAGTGGCAATGGCTGTAATTTCTGTCTTCCTTCGAAAATCTGGCACTCATGGCAGCCTTTGACTGTTTTATAGACATCAGCAAACAATGTTGGCCAATAGTACCCAGCTCTCAAAATCTTATTGGCAGTTGTCTTCCAGAAATGATGACCGCCGCAGTCACCTTTGTGGAAATCTTCCATTACCTTCTTCGCTTCTTCCTCCACCAAAAAATTCAATAAAACACCACCTGGATCCTTCCAATAAAGTGCAGAATTCAAAATACAAAATTTTGCAGCTTTCAGTTTCAAGGTCCTACCTTTGTTTCTAGTCATGCCGGGCGGTGATGACAAATTCTGAAGAACATAGATGATATCTGAATACCATGGGGAATTAACAAACATTTCCGATACCTGAAGTGGAGAATTCTCCTCATCTTCATCAGACATAGCAGCGATCAGATTTATGTCTAATGCGTGCAAATTAGATTCAGCCATAACTTTCGCTAGCCCCTGTCCCTTGATCAGTTTCGTGAGCTTTATTTCCACATCATATTCCAGCAAAGTTGCAATCCACTTACCATGTCTTCCTTCCGGATCAGTCTGTACTAAAACATATTTCACGGCAGCATTAGGAACATAAGCTAAAATATGTGAATGTAAAATGTATACCCAGAAATCCTTCAATGCCTTTACCAGTGCCAAAGCTTGCTTCTCAATGATGTTGTATTTCAGGGCCGCGTCTCTAATAGTTCGACTGAAGAACGCTATGGGCTTCTAATGTCCATCTCTTTTTTGCATTAACACAGCTGCCATGGTGTGTTATGAAGCGAAGGAAAACAAAATGAAATCTTGTGTGTAATCCGGGCTGATTAACACCGGAGCTAAAGATAGTGCCAACTTCACCAAATCAAAGGACTTTACCACATCTTCCGTCCACTTCACTTGGCTATCCTTTTTCAGCATATTTTTTATTTCTCTCAAATGCTCAGCAAGGTTAGGGACAAAACGACGCATAAATTTCATTTTACCGTTAAAAGACTGAATTTCTTTATTATTCCTAGGAGGGTCAATTTGCTGTATTGCTTCAACACGTGCCGGATCAATACGAATTCCATATTTGGAAATAATGTGACCAAGTAACTTACCTTCATCCATGGCGAATAAGCTCTTCTTAGGATTAAGCGAGATACCATATTTTCTGCACTTCTGAAAAACAACCTTCAAGTGATGCATGTGCTCTTCATCTGAATTGGAAAACATTGTTAAATCATCAAGGTATATAACAAGGAAAACATCTTTTTCATTCGCAAAAGCCATGTCCATCGCCCGTTGGAAAGTTGCACCAGCATTCTTCAAACCAAATGGCATATTGGCATAGTGAAATGTCCCCTACGGAGTCGTGAAGGCTGTTTTGTCATGGTCGTCCTCATGGACCAAGATTTTGTTATATCCAGAATACCCATCGAGTAATGACATCCGAGATGCACCCACTACTCGCTGAAATATATGATCCATCTTAGGCAATGGATAATTGTCCTTCAATGACACCTTGTTCAAATTTCTGAAATCAATACACAATCTGATCTCACCTATCTTTTTCCACACTAGCACTAAATTTGAAATCCAATCAGAAAATCTGATAGGAACAATGATTCCCGCTTTGTACAGCATGTTTACCTCCTTCTCAATTGATGGCAAAAATTTTGGATTGATTCTTCTTATCTTTTTTCTAAAAGGCTTTTGATTAGGCTTAATTGGGATAGTATGCTGGATGATATTAGTGTCATACGTCTTTAAATCTGAGTAATCCCAAGGAAAGCATCAGAAAATGAAGACAACAAACTCACATATTCAGCTCTTACCTCCGGTGACAATGACTTGGATAACTTCACCATTTTGGGGTCTTCGGTTGTCCCAATATTTACATCCTCTACTCCTTTTTCAGTCGGTCATAAAGTTGGCTTCTTGGCCACATCATCCTAATCGAAGAGTTCTTCTAAAGGTATCAAACCTTTAGTAATAATGTTATCTTTCAGCTGTAACACTTCCATTTGATTTACTTGAACATCATCACCATCATCAAATTCCATATCGATTGAGGTATCTTTGAACTTACCTTTACTTTGCAGAAAATCATTGATCTCATCATCATCTTGGAAAACTTTCCAACATCTTTGATTATCCGGGATGGTAGGACGGTGCTTGACATGGATCTCGAATTTATTGCTTGAATTCATTGGGATTTTCAAGTTACTTGTTGCCTTGGCAAGCGCATCTGCAATTCCATTTTGAATGCGAGGAATACAAGTCAAAGTGTAATCTGAAAACTACTTCAAAATATCAAGGACAGCATTCCGGTAAGCCCGCATTCGTGGATGTTTCGTTTGATATTCACCCTTTACCTGCTTAATCACCAATTTGGAGTCGCCATAGACCAAAATTCTCTTAGCTTTCAGCTTTCTAAGAATATTTAGGCCAGCAATCAGAGCTTCATACTCAGCTTCATTGTTCGAACAATCAAATGCTAACTTGTAAGAACATACCCGTACATTGTTCGGTATCTCTTTTGGAGTGGAAAAAGGACTACGTACCCAAATTCCAATCCCAGAACCATCACTGCCCACGGCACCATCGAAATCCATGGTCTATAGACCCTCTTCATCATCCTCTAAGTGCTGAAATTGCGATAGCTATATTTTTCCTGCTTGCTGTCCACTCTCTTTAGCTGATTGCTCAACTGTGCTTTCCGGTAGCTGCCTTTCTTTCTACAAAATTTCTCTGAAATTCTCAGTAATCTCTGGGATATCTTCTGCTTGAACTAATTGACTATCTACATCATTAAAACTATCGGCAAACAAAACAAAAGACTCTAGATCTGTATGTACATAATTAAGTGGATGATTAACCAGTTTCTCCTTAGTGGTAATCATATACTTCATTTTTTGTTCCCGATACAACTTTCTCATTTGGCCAAACACGGGAATTGTCGCATAGGAAAAATCTAATTGTAGTGTCCCTTTCAATTTTTCTCCCCAAGATCTAGAAAGCAACATACCAAATCTCGGAGAAATGTCTGCTACAGCAACGTCCATCAAAACATTCTTTGTAGGAATCTGATCCAAACTTACAACCAAGTCTTTAATGAGCCCAATACATCTCACTCTGCTAGAATCAAATGAATAAAGATCGTGGTACTTCCTGGTAATGTCTAAACCCAACTTCTCCATGATTTCTTTCGGCATAAGATTATGGGAAGCACCAGAATCGAACATGGTGTTATGCAACACAAAATCATGCAACCGAAGACTGATATAAAAAGGAGGGACTTCGTTGTCCAGAGACTCACCATCTAAAGCTAGTCCAAATATCAGTTCCGGTTGATCATCTTCAATATTCACCATGTCAAACATGGGATCAAAATTCAAAATTCTAGAAACCTGACCTTTATAACTGCTGTTCCTCATTAGTTCAGTCAAGGGAATAGATACCTTCAATTTCAAAATCTCATTCTCCAAACTAAAAGCTGAAGTCTTTTCGATCTCTTTGGCTGGAGCCTCTTTTTTCTCAGCCTTCTCTCTCGATGCGTTTGGCTGATTTGATTTGTCTGTTGATGATGACTTAGGGGCAGCGGGATCAACTACCTCTTTTGCTTTCTTTTGTGCAATAGGTGAATCATTTTTAGGCGCTGAAACTTCCTTCCTCTTTTGAATTGGATTGACTGGTACATCTCTATTTCTAAGAGAGTATTGCTTCTGCTGAGCTGAAAATGCATTCATGTAACCTCTTTGATACTCATCTGAATCCTCCTCAAGGGCTGCATCATTTGCTAGGATAAAATCCTCATCTCTTTGTACCGCTGAACTTTCTGTATACTCATCATCTTCGATGATATAAATGGGCAAATCGTCTAGAGTAAAGAAATGATTTTCCTCCCCCACTACATCATCTTCATCATCTGAATCCTGACCAACAAAATTCTGCTAAAGAGGTGTCTTTACTTGCTGCTGGACTGCTGGTTCTTGTGCTCGCTATTCTTGTTGCTTAATCCTGAATTGGGGCTGCTGCTAACCACGGAAGTTAGGATTCCGAACTTGTGGTTCGGGCTTATCAATAGTGAGCCTTTCAAACATCTTTCCCATTTAGCGAAGTATCTTATCTGTAGATGTAGAAGCTTCTTCTTTTATCACAACTTTCTTCTCGGCTTTCATTCTAGCTCTCTTATCATTCAAGTTTGCCTCAAAACTCACGGAAATCTTCTGCATGTCCTCTAAAGTAGGCAGATCTCTATCTCGTAATGAATAGGCCATCTCCGGATCAAAACCATCTGGGAATTTTAACAAATCTGACTTCTTAGAAGGCCTCAAATCATCAGGAATTGCATTATACACCGTATTAAATCTGATAATATAGTCTTGGACGGACTCACCAAGATTGCGCTTGATCTTAGTATACTCAAAAGTGATTTGTAGCGGATCTTTCTTCATCTCCCACCGATCTAGAAACTGTCTCTGAAGCTCTTCCAATGTATTAATACTTCCGGGCTGTAAAGCTCTGAACCACTTGCGTACCTCACCTCCAAAATTTTGGATAAACAGTCTCATGGAAACATTCTCTTCATCAATTTCATGCAGGTCCAAAAAGTCTGTCATTCTAACAATATGCTGCTGAGCGGGCACACTTTGAGGAGTACCATCAAACAAAGGAATTTTACTCTGATAATCAACAGGCATAGGATCCAAATTTGCTGGCAAAACGAGAGGTGCGAATCTAGCAGCCATGGCTCTCGGTGGATTTATGATCTGTCTTGGAGAAACGGGTGGAGTGGGAACAATAGGTGTGCGAGGTGTATGTGGTGGAGATGGAGGAGGAACTACTGCTGATTGCTGATCATATATCAATGGTTGCACTGGAATGGTAGGAATAAAAGAAGGCTCGGTGTGAACTTGTGAATCAGATGTAACTATTGATGGACCAAGAGTTTCAGAAGCGGACTCTATAAACTCGGGAATGTTCGTTGCCACAATGGAGTTTTGAAGATTCAAAATGTAATTATCAATGGATCTATTGGCTTGTTCAATTTCAAGATACTTGATAAATTCGGGATTTATGACGGTAGAACTTGTAGCACTTTCAGATTTGGTTTCAAACAAGGATAACTCGAACTGATCATCAAACTCAATGTCTTCGATGTATTCAAATACAGTAGGGTATGAATGAGATTTAAACAGAGGAAACACAGGAGCTTCTCGACAGAAAATTCTTGGAATAAGATTGGGATTCTCATATACTGGAGGCGGATTAGGATCAGGATTCGATCTAGTATGTCTTCTGGAAGCCAGTGTGTTGATCTATTCAAAAATTAAAGGACAAAACAATCTATTCAGCCTATCAAATTCTAGACTCAATCATCCAAAAGTCCAGAACGATGTAATATACTAGGGTAACTCACAATGAAAATGTCTCGTTCACAAGCTAAACCAGATATCTACTGAAGCAGCGTTTATCTACTTTCGCTAATGCAAGGAAAAAGCGTTTCGAAAGCTACCTGGCGTGACTTCAGACTCCGTCTATAACTTATGAAGCAAATAACATCAACAAGAAAACCATTTTCTTCCCCAGTATGGTCGCCACTATGTTATTTCCAAAATCCACCTCAGGCTGAAATAAGGCAAAGGAAGGACAACACCAAACCACGCTCAGCCTCGTAGCTAGCCCTACGAGGACAGGAGAGGGCTCTCTCCGGGTCAATCTCAATAAAATATTCAAAGGGGATTGAGATGACTAAAAAAAAAACTGATCTTAGGCTAGATAAACAAATAGGAGGGTTTGATTTTGATTTTTTAGGGATTTTTTGTTGGAAAAAGGGAAAAACAATTTTGGGCTTGGGGATGAGGCCAAATCTTGCAGAGTTCAAGTTGGGGTAGGGTAGGAAACGAATTTGATGTCTTAGAGCGAGTGAATGGATGTAAAATAATGCTTAGGAGCTGAAGAGGGAAAGAGAGTGCAAGGATCCTCTTCAAACTGACGAAAACATATAAAACTAAACAAAAGTCTAAGGCATAGCACCAGCAAATCAATGAATTCTACCTCAAATAATCATTTGTTTAATTCAGAAGCAAAGAGAAGGGAAATGGAATACATATAACATTAATGAAACTTACAATAACATAAGAAGAACATCATCAAAACTCAGAAGCCACAAGGATCCCAACAAGTGCTGCAAAACTCTGGTCTTTCCTTTGCCAAAAAACTGAAAATGTATGTACAATGAGGTGCCAAACTTTTCCCAAGTATACAACCCTGAAAATGTCTCATAAAATACAATATATAGACAAGTATAACCCCTTCCCATGCCTTTAGGGGTCGAGCTCATGCTTCTATGATCAGTTTGAACCAATTCTAAACAAGGAGCTAAAATCTAGGCAGCCAAACAACTTGCCTCTATATGCTAGGAAACTGATCCATTCATTTAATTTTCACCTTTTAGTGAATGAATCATCTAGAACAAGTAAATACATGCCAAAATTACATAATTATTACCATATTACATCAAGCTAAATCAAAAATTACATCAAGAGGTGAAACTAGTCAAAACTGGCCGAATTCCTGAGCTGGAAGGTGAAAAATAGGCTGAATTCCTCTATGCACCGTGCTCAAAAGCTCTATGCGCTGCACTACTTTGGACCTATTTTGGGAGCACTTCCCAAAGTCCAAATAGAGCTCATGATAGCGCGTTGGAAAGCCCTGGATGTCTGCTATCCAACCCAAGTGGAATGTTTCAATTTGGAGCTCATTTTTCCCTCCAAAACTTCAATCTCCCAAAAGGACTTCCTGTTGGTGCAAAAGGTGCCAGAAAGGTGATTTTCATGGTGTTTTTGGCCCTTAAGACCACCCAGAATTTGATGAAATGCTTCAGCCATTCCTGAGCATGCATAAATTACCATGAGAAATCCAAAAATATTAAGTTTTCCTCCAGAAGGTGTACCAATCATAAGCGCGCATCGGGAGGCGGGACGCGTCGGGCGGAAAAACCTGTTTTGCAACCAAAATTTTCAAAAATTAAAAAATATTCTCCAAATTTGCTGAAATTTGGAGTGAAGGTCTCTCATCATGTCTCATGCTCATCCAAGGAAGCATCGGCCAAGATTCGAAGTGGATCCGGCCTCTTTCGACGTTTCAGTGCCTTTCTCAGTCTTGCTTTCAGGATCTTCATTTTTGCTCTGCAAACGTGTGTGCGGGCCCAATAGTGATTCTTCATATGTCTGAGCATGTCTTTGTCCCTATTGGCCTTTGCCAAGAGCTTCTCCAGATGAATGTTGACATACGTAAGACAAGTCTCTCGCTCAAATGGTGTCATGTCACCTGGTCTCTTCCGGGCCAATTGTCGATCTTCACGGATTTGCCGCAACTTTATAAGTGTGTGCTGATCCTCCAGTTGTTTATTACGCTACTCCAAGTAATCTATCACCCACTGAGCTATCTGCAATTTCTCAGTCAGCGTTTCAATATCAGCCTTTTGTTCCTGAATGATCTCTTTCAGTTTCGAGCTAGGAGAGCTTGCATCAACATCGATGAGTATAAAATCAGTGTCTCGGCCTCCTAAAGAGCCCTCATCATGCATAGGCCTCTTGCCTCTGTCCTGAACTTGTACCTGTATTGATGTCGAAGGCGAGACCCCTTCCACACCATGTGGAGATAGTACTCATGCTGCTGATGAAGTCAACGAGACCCCTTCCACCCCGGGTGGAGATAGTACTCGTCGTGTTGCTGCAAATAAGGCTCTGTGGCCTCTCTGATATGTCACATACATTGGAGCACTGATAGGCTCACTCTCATCATGAACAACCTCGAGAGGAGGCTGCGACGCTGCAAAGAAGTCACGTGAAATGAACTCATCCCATGTGATGCTCTGTTGTGTGATCTGATGTGCCACCATGATCTTGATAAGCGCGTAATGGTAAATGCTGTTATGCTGCTGCGCTGGGGTCTTCTTCTGCACAAGGACCGTCATCCGTTCTATGTTACGGTACATGAAATATGGAATTATCATCAACTGCATTCTCGTGAAATGCATCAATAGTCGGATGTGATACGCATACAAGCATGAAAAGCGCCCTTCGCAACTGAAGTACCTAATGATAAGTTTCATCAATGGTGCATACTCTTCCTTCAAGAAACGAAATGGAAAAACCCTGCTCAACTGCCTCAAATATCCAGGTCTGATGTAACGCTCATAATAGGCTCTATCCAGCTATTGCCTCTTGTTCCACTCCTCACTGATGTTTGGTATCCCGATCGCCTTAGAAAAAGTCTCTGGAGACAAAGTAAAATTTACTCCAGCAAGGTTTACACGACCATTATGCAAATGTAGGACAAATAGGCGAGCTAACTCATGATGATGCTGAGTTTGGGAAATTGTCTCACAATACTGGAAACATGACTGACGCTGAAAATAATCCGTTGCAAGCGGGCAAGCCTGCAACTGTGTCAAAGAAGTGGGTTCTTCCCTGACATGCCTGCCACTTTTGTGAGATCTCCTTGGCACATTAAGCTCGGTAGATGAATCACTATCCTGCTCATACCCCTGCTCATAAGGTGAATCTGTCTCTGACATGGTGCTGAAATGTATTTGTCAGCTGTGTGCTTGGTTGGTCAGAAAATGAGCAATTGGTGTATTTGTTTTAATGCCCAAACAGTCACATATATATCAAAGTGCTATAAGAAATACCACAGTGGGAAAAGGACTGTCAAGAAAGTTTTGAATGTGAAGACAACCACTATTTGACTGTATGGGGATTTGGGGATTATAAGTAACGGGAATGGGTGATAGTGATAGAGTGATAGTGATAGGGGGGTAATTTAGGGACAAGAGTCAATGAAATGAAAATATACAAGTGAAATCAAGGACATAAGCTAGCCCTTGAATGTTATGGCAATTAAGATTTTGTCAATGGAGGGATGTAGTAACAAATGATAGGATTTGGGATTTAACACATAGGGTCAAAGGGGTATAGGGATATGGGATAGAGGAATAACAATGGGACTGTGGGACTGTGGTGTATATTGTGAAAAGCTAGCAGTGACAACAATGACAGTAAATGGCAAGAGCATACATATTAATGAAATGAGAATTGAAGCACCAAATTTCACATTTTGAAACACCTCCCTTTAACCCTTGGAGAAAATTTGGATGTGGATATAGGGCTAAATATTTCACCATTCAAAAACTAACCTCTTTGCTTCTAAACCACAGCACCATAGTCAAAAATCATTGAGCAGGCTTTAACAAACTTACTTGAAGCGGAAAAATTGCTTGATTTTGAAAAATCACAGAGTATTGATGAATTTCGGGCTGGATGGCTCAACGCACCGCGTGCAGACCCAATGCGCCGTGTTGGTTTGGTGCGCCGCGCCAGTTGGAATTCACACTGTAAAATTCGACCCAATGCACCGCGTGCATTCTATGCGCCGCACCTCTTTTGTATGCGCCGCGCTCAGACTTTCAACACAGTCACGGCCTCTTTCAAATGTTGTTCGCTCTCCAACCTCAAAATTCGACTTTGCTATGAGATTTTATGAATGTTTCTTGATGCAAATGGTTTATATGACTTTGAGAAATAACTTCCAAGAGATGGCTTTGATTTTTTCTTCCTCCAAACCCATTTTGTAATGTTTTTATTTCGGCACTTTATCATTTAATGAAACTCTATCTTTTGGCTTTTTTCACTGATTTCTGAGTTTGGACTAATGAAATTATTTTATTTTTACAGGGATTTTGGCGTTGATGTTTGGAAAAAGAAAAACCAGAGCCTGCTTTGAAGTCTCCATGGCAGAAAAATACATCTTATTACAAAAAATGAAATTGACAATTTCTTATTCAAAACAGAGTTTTGAACAAGAAATGCCCTCAAAAATATCTGATTATGAAAAGCTTTGAATTGAAAAATTATTTGAAATCCTCCTCATGGCATGTGGGCATTTATTGAACATGTCAAAAGACTAAACCCTAGACTCAGAAAACAAAAGACTCTTTTTGACCAAAATAATCATTTATGACTGTGAATGACATGAACTGAACTTTGACGATTTTGGAGAATTTTTGACTAACCCAACAGGTACAAGCATGAGGGAAAAAAGAAAACCAAACCCTTCCATCAATCAATGGCATGCCCCTAACGGAATGCAGATGAATGAGCGGAATGAGACACCTAAACAATGAAATGCAAATAGAGAAATGATCTCTGACGGAGGGCTGTAAAGACCGACTCTAACAGGATGTATATAGGTATAAGGTTCTAAAGGCACTAAACGTAGGGGAAATTACGGATACTGTCAATTTTAATGATGATAAACCTAAACTATTTTTTTGGCCAGAAGTGGATGGTAAATCCTAGGAAGGAGATGTTCCCCCATTTTATTTCAATCTGAATGTTCTGAAAAAATCCTCCATAATTCCATGTTAGATTTAGGTGCATCACATAATCTTATGCCAAAGGCAGTTATGGAGAAACTTGGCCTTGAAATAACTAGACCCTACAAATATTTGTATTCATTTGATTCTAGAGAGGTTAAATGCTTAGGTTTAATCAAAGATCTCTATATCACTGTAGCTCAGATACCAGCAAAGAGCCTAGTGATGGATATAGTAGTGGCTGTCATCCCTCTTAGGTATGGAATGATTTTGTCACGCTCACGGGGAGCCAAGTTACAAGAAACCCTTCAAATGGATATGAATTATGATACAATACTAGTGTTTGGCCAACAAATAAGACTATGTAGGGAAACCCTAATGAAATACATGGTGAGAAGTCAAGAGAAACCACATAACTACCCCCTTTACTCTGCTCATTCTAACCTTGACTCCTTCATCCTCTATAATGATGGACCATGGGGACATCGATGCATAAGTATATGAAGTAGAAAAGGATCGGGATAAAGAGAAAAAAGGTCAAATAAAAATTGTACAAAACAATGCTGAAGCTAAGCCTTTTTGGAACATGAGCTTTGATGGCTCTTGTGGCAAAGAAAGTTGAGGGGCAGGTGTGTGGGTTTGTAATACTAGAAATAACCACACAGAGGGGAATTATTACAAACACAATTTTCAGTGTACCAAAAAAATAGCAGAATATGAGGCACTTCTCTTAGGTTTACAATTGCTTAAAATATTAGGGTCCAAAAGAATTTTGGTGCATGGGGATTCTGAGCTAGTCATGAGATAGATCAAAGGAGAATACTTAGACAAATATCCTCGATTGAGATAATACAAGAATGATACCCTTGACCTTCTGAAAAAATTTGAAGAATATGATCTTGCTGCAATTCGAATAAATTAGAATGTCCTGGCTAATGGTTTAGCCTTTTCAGAAAATACATGTCAATTTCCTCATCCCAACAAGTAGTAAACATTGCAGGTTAAACACCGACCAACAGTTCCTGATAACATGAGATATTGGAAAGTGTTCAGAAATGACAAAAAAAATGAGAATTTCCTACAATCCAAAGGTGGATTTGAAGATTGAAACTTGGACCTAGATTGCAAAGAAGACCATGCCACTAAGGAAAAAATAAGTATGGATGAACCACCTCATGATTATGATGTGAATATTTTGGTAAATGAAACTTTATATAGAACAGAAATACGTAAAGAACCAGAAAAACAGGAATTTGAAGTACTCCAACTCAAGGATAATATACTTCTAGAGGGCTTGTCCCTTTAGAGAAACTGTTTAATTTCAATGATGTGGCCAAAAAACTAAAGATATAACCAACAGAGGAAAAACATCGAAGTATGAACTTTAGGTAGTGAACAAGATCCCAAAATGATAAAATTATCAAATACACTGCCTATGATTACAAAACAGAAATGTATTTCTTTTTTCAAGGAGTTCATAAATGTATTTTCTTGGAGCTATTAGGACCTGAAATCCTATGATACTAGTATTGTACAACACAAGATTCCACTCAAAGAAGACCAAAAACCTTTCAAATAGAAACTACATAGGATAAATCCTATCCAAATTCCCTTGGTTGAGAAGGAAATCAAGAAGATGTATGATGCCAGAATCATAGTTCCAATCAGATATTCTGAATGGGTATCCAACATTGTGCCTACAAAGAATAATATAGGTGAAATCAGACTTTGCATTGACTTTAGGAATTTCAACAAAGTATCACTCAAAGGAAACTACCCCTTACCAAAAATGGAGGCCATATTTACTTTTAAACCACTACTAATAAGGTCCTTAGAGCTTCTTTCTATTGGCCTACTCTTTTCCCTGATATCCACAAGATGGTAGCTGCCTGCCACAAATGCCAAATTTTTGAAGGAAAAATAAACTTGCTACCCTTTCCCTTACAACCAATTTCAGTTGAGGGACCCTTTCAACAATGGGGTTTAGAATTAATTAGATAAATTCACCCCTCATCCTCTGCCCAACATAAATGGATCCTTACAGCTACAAAATATTTTACCAAATGGATAGAGGCCATCCCTTCCAGAACTGTCACTGACTCGGTTATCATCAAATTCCTTGAAGCCAATATCCTTTCCAGATTTGGTTTTCCTAGTAAAATCATCATAGATAATGCGACAACTTTCAAGTCCAAGAAAATGGTGGATTTTTTTCACAAATGTCACATCTCCTTGGGAGATTCAATAGCCTATTACCCTCAAGGTAATGGACTGGCTGAATCCTCCCACAAGAATTTAGTTAATATCAGCAGGAAGTTGTTGGAAGCCTACAAGAAATCCTAGCATAACAAAGTGGTGCATGCATTGTGGGCTGAAAGACTGACTACTAAGAAATCGATTGGGTTGTCACCATACCAATTGGTCTATGGAATGATTGTGGTTTTTCCAACGTCATTGGGAGTACCAACCAGAAAATCATTCAAGAAGTACAGGCTGAACCAAATGATGTACAAATAAGGATAAACCAGACCATTAAGCTACAACAGTCGAGAGAAGAATTTTGCAACAGAACTCAGGTTATGCAAGAAAATGTAAAGAAGATATTTGACAAAAGAATAAAGGTAAATAAATTTAATATTGGAAATAAAGTACTGAAATGGGATTCCAAAAGAGAAGATAAAGGGAAACATGGCAATTTTCACAACCTGTAGAAGGGCCCATATATTATTCATTCTTTTAGATGGAATAATGCATTTTTCTGCACCTAGAGGTACTTTTAATGGCATGATGCTGAAACATTACTTTTCCTAAATACAGATAATTTCCCCACTCCATTGTAAATATCACAATTTTTGGGTTGAATTTTATCCTTTGAGCCACCAGGTTCACTCTAAAAAACAACAAGAGAAAATATATTGAAGTCGCTGTAGAACAGAAGTGCACAAGGCTACTAGTCTTAGTGTTCTAGAGACTTCCCTTGGAGAAGTGCCATCCCCAGCTGGAGCCACTATTAGACATTTGTAATTTACAGTAGCAGAACGTGACTGAGTATCTCATATAAGAAATTTTTCACATTGTACTTGAATGTCAATATTCAAATGATTTCCAAAGAAAATATGAAAATTAAAATAAAAGAGGGCATAAAAAAAGGAAAAAGAAAGAAAACCCCGAAAGAGAAATAACACTAAAAGTGTTGCAAATTAAAATGCCACTACTCATTATATAGGTTTGTTCAATAATACAGTTTAAGCATGATTGTACAATTTTTAATTTTTGTTGATAGGTTATAAAATAAGGATTTTCCAAACTGTTTAATCCTGGCATACTAGTAGATAGGTAGAGAAATGAAATTGACTCAACATTGTAATATGAGTCAATGGAAGAAATAATGATACATGTTACGTTAGAAGTTGTTAGTATGAATCTTTATTCGAAGTGTAAGAAAAACGAACACTTTAGCTACGCATAACTTATAGCCCTAACATCAAATATGGCTGCCAATATCTTCAGATCTGCAGTTAGCTGATCAAGGCAAATGCTGCAAAAATCCAGATCTATGTATAAAAGGACATTAAGCAGTAAAAATAAGGTTTTGCTCCATGCATCAAATAGATAAGACAAGAATAATATGTTTTAAAGAATTTTATATTAAGGGCACCTGGGAGGAAAACAAAAAAGGTGTTTCCAATTCTCCTCAATGGGATGGGTTCTTGGAAGTCCTCGGCACTTCAAATCTAGAATTTCTCTCTCTTGTTGGAGTAGAAAACCCAGACAAATATAGAACTCAAAGGGAGCTCACAAAGCAAATAATGGAAAATATGACTATGATAATGGCTCAAAGTCAGACCAAGAGTTTAGATCCAGAGTGATCTAAGAGGCAACAAAAGGTGAAGAATGGTAGGAAAAACCCTTCTATTTATAACAAAATATTAGGTCATTCTAGATCTTGGTGGATGATTAAAATAATGTTAACCAAATCTAGATCCACCTTTTATGGAATATTTTTTTATATTTGTTGGAGGGGAAAGGTATTTGACTTCGGTCAAATCCCTTTATTTGTAAATAATAAATAAATAAATGATTTATTTATCATTTTAAGGAAGTGTTTGAATGATAATTGAATAAATAGTGATTTATTCAATTATTTATAAATGATTTAGTCAAATTTAAGAAGGAATATTATTTAAATAAGGTTTAAATAATTATTCTTAGAAAATAATAAGATAAATAAGGATTTATCTAATTAATTTCCTTGTATTGGGTTAAATATGACCCGGAATAATAATTAAATTATTCTTTAATTAATTATTCCATGATGAAAACCAAACAAATATAGATTTGTTTAATATTTCCCCCTGGGGTTTCCTGTTTAGACCATAAACAACCTAACAAATGTGTTTTATTAAGTTATTTTACATAGTGAAAGCAATTTTATTTAGGGTAAAATTGGTCTTACATGATGTACTTGGGTCCATCTAATGATAATAGGTTAGAGGACCAAAAAATGGTGTAACAGATTTATTCCAAGTGTGCGAGTGTTAGGAGAAAATCGTATGACTGAAGTACGTTGTAAGAACTCAATCACCAGACATCAAAAGGGAAGTTAGAGAGAGGAATGTAAGGTAGAATGATGTGCTGAAGAACTAGACCCTGAGGAGATGAGACTTACAGGTGTGACAAGTCTCTTCACATTTTGAGGCTGAAAAGTGTGTCCTGCAGTCCAGGTCAGGTTCTGGGACGAAAAGTGCGGCCTGCACTTCTGGGTCTCTCAGTAGCAAATTGCAGAAAAAGTTGTCGTCTTAGTTGTGGCTGATGTTTGTTACTTGCCCAATCGGGCCAGAAACACACAGAAGTTAGAAATGTTAATGTTTGAGGGTTTTATAGGTGAAAAGCAACATAAAAGTAGGAAAAACAAAAAAGATAATGAGAAAACCTAGGGTTGGAAGCAGCTGGATATGAAGGAATATCAAAAATGACAACTGTCGTAATTGAAAACCCGTGTGGAGTCACTAGTTGTTAGTATGAATCTTAGTTCGAAGTGTATGAAAAAATACCACTTTAGCTATGTATAAATTATAGCCCTAACATCAAATATGGCTGCCAATATCCTCAGATCTGTAGTTAGTTGATCAAGACAAATGCTGCAAAAATCCAGATCTATGCATAAAAAGTCATTAAGCAGTAAAAATAAGGTTTTACTCCATGCATCCAATAGACAAGACAATAATAATATGTTTTAAAGAATTTTATATTAAGGGCACCTGGGAGGAAAATAAGAAAGGTGTTTCTAATTCTCCTCAATGGGATGGGTTCTTGGATGTCCTCAACACTTCGAATCTAGAATTTCTCTCTCTTGTTGGAGTAGAAAAGCCAAACAAATATAGAACTCAAAGGGAGCTCACAAAGCAAATAATGGAAAATATGACTATGATAATGGCTCAAAGTCAGACCAAGAGTTTAGATCCAGAGTGATCTAAGAGGCAACAAAAGGTGAAGAATGGTAGGAAATACCCTTCTATTTATAACAAAATATTAGGTCATTCTAGATCTTGGTGCATGATTAAGATAATATTAACCAAATCTAGATCCACCTTTTATGGAATATTTTATTATATTTGTCGGAGGGGAAAGGTATTTGAATTGGGTCAAAACCCTTTATTTGTAAATAATAAATAAATACATGATTTATTTATCCTTTTAAGGAAGTGGTTGAATGATAATTGAATAAATAATGATTTATTCAATTATTTATAAATGTTTTAGTCAAATTTAACAAGGGATATTATTTAAATAAGGTTTAAATAATTATTCCTAGAAAATAATAAGATAAATAAGGATTTATCTAATTAATTTCGTTGTTTTGGGTTAAATATGACCCAGAATAATAATTAAATTATTGTTTAATTAATTATTCCATGAGGAAAACCAAACAAATAGAGATTTGTTTAATATTTCCCCTTGGGGTTTCCTATTTAGACCATAAACAACCTAATAAATGTGTTTTATTAAGTTATTTTACATAGTGAAAACAATTTTACTTAGGGTAAAAGTGGTCTTACATGGTGTACTTAGGTCTATCTAATGATAATAGGTTAGATGACAAAAAAATGGTGTAACAGATTTCCCCCCAGCGTGTGAGTGTTAGGAGAAAATCATATGACCGAAGTACGTTGTAAGAACTCAATCACAGACATCAAAAGGGAAGTTAGAGAGAGGAATGTAAGGTAGACTAATGTGCTAAAGAACTAGACCCTGAGGAGATGAGACTTACAGGTGCGACAAGTCTCTTCGAATTTTAAGGCTGAAAAGTGTGCCCTGCAGTTTAGGTCGCAGGTTCTGGGCCGAAAAGTGTGACCTACACTTCCGGGTCTCTTGGCGGCAGATTGCAGAAAAAGTTGTTGTCTCAGTTGCGGCTGATGTCTGTTACCTACACAATAGGGCTAAAAACACACGGAAGTTATAAATTTTAATGTTTGAGGGTTTTATAGGTGAAAAGCAACACAAAAATAGGAAAAACAAAAAAGATGAAGAGAAACCCTAGGGTTGGAAGCAGCTGGATATGCAGGAATATGAAAAACGACAGCGGCCGTAATTGAAAACCCATGTGGAGTCGCCAGTTGTTAGTATGAATCTTTATTAGAAGTGTACGAAAAAAGACCACTTTAGCTACGCATAACTTAGAGCCCTAACATCAAAGATGGCTGCCAATATCTTCAGATCTGCAGTTAGTTGATCAAGACAAATGTTGGAAAAATCTAGATCTATGCATAAAAGGACATTAAGCAGTAAAAATAAGGTTTTTCTCCATGCATCCAATAAACAAGACAAGAATAATATGTTTTAAAGAATTTTATATTAAGGGCACCTCGGAAGAAAACAAGAAAGGTGTTTCCAATTCTCCTCAATGGGATGGGTTCTTGGAAGTCCTCAACACTTCAAATCTAGAATTTCTCTCTCTTGTTGGTGGAGAAAACCCAGACAAATATAGAACTCAAAGGGAGCTCACGAAGAAAATAATGGAAAATATGACTATGATAATGGCTCAAATTCAGACCAAGAGTTTAGATCCAGAGTGATCTAAGAGGCAACAAAAGGTGAAGAATGGTAGGAAAAGCCCTTCTATTTATAACAAAATATTAGGTCATTCTAGATCTTGGTGCATGATTAAAATAATATTAACCAAATCTAGATCCACCTTTTATGGAATATTTTATTATATTTGTTGGAGGGGAAAGGAATTTGACTTGGGTAAAATCCCTTTATTTGTAAATAATAAATAAATAAATGATTTATTTATCATTTTAAGGAAGTGGTTGAATGATAATTAAATAAATAATGATTTATTTAATTATTTATAAATGATTTAGTCATATTTAACAAGGAATATTATTGAAATAAGATTTTAAATAATTATTTCTACAAAATAATAAGATAAATGATGATTTATCTAATTAATTTCCTTGTTTTGGGTTAAATATGACCAGGAATAACAATTAAATTATTGTTTAATTAATTATTCCATGAGAAAAATCAAACAAATATAGATTTGTTTAATATTTCCCTTTGGGGTTTCCTGTTTAGACCATAAACAACCTAATAAATGTGTTTTATTAAGTTATTTTACATAGTGAAAGCAATTTTACTTAGGGTAAAATTGGTCTTACATGGTGTACTTGGGTCCATCTAATGATAATAGGTTAGATGACCAAAAAATGGTGTAACAAAAGTTTAAAAGAAAGGATGTTTTAGGGTCTGCAAGTCCAAATTCACCTTGCAAAAGAACATAAAATTTTATATCTTTATTTCGGGTAGGTAGACATGAAGAGAGGAAAGAAAGGAAGGATAAATGAAATTTACTCCAAAAAACTTATCCTACAAATTTCATATTATCTATGGTTGAAGAGAAACATCAAAAGATAAAGGGTTATTTTTTCCTAAGCTCAGGAATTCATGTTCATTTAATGACCTATTGGGACGTAGTTATGTCCTATTCAATCTTTTCCTACGTCTCGAAGCTCCTATTTATCTTTATCCTAAATCCTGGAAATATCACATTTCTCCCTATTCTAACTCTGAAAACCCACATTTTTATATAATTCTAAGTATTATACTATACCTCCTGCCATACATATATTCCCGACCCCCCCATCGCATCGTACATCCCATCACTACTAATCACCCCCCATATTTCCGTCATCTCCGCCCATCTCCTCACCATCCGACGACCCACGGAACATTTCTCCACCCCCCCGAATGTTAATGCTGGTAGGGAGGGGGGTTATAAATAAATGGTATTAGACACCACCTCCACTGCTATGTGAATATTGTACTTGAATGTCAATATTCAAATTATTTCCAAAGAAAATATGAAAAAGAAAATAAAAGAGGGTATACAAAAATGAAAAAGAAAGAAAACCCCAAAAGAGAAATAATATTGAAAATGTTGCAAATTAAAATGCCACTACTCATTAGATAGGTTTATTCAATCATACAGTTTAAGCATGATTGTACAATTTTGAATTTTCGTTGATAGGTTAGAAAATAAGGATTTTCAAAACTATTTAATTTTGACATACTAGTAGATAGGTAGAGAAATGAAATTGACTCTACAGTTTAATCTGAGTCAATGGAAGAAATAAGGATAGATGTTAGGTTAGAAGTTTAAAAGAAAGGATGTTTTAGGGTCTGCAAGTACAAATGCACCCTGAAAAAGAACAAAAAATGTAAGATCTTTATTTTGGGTAAGTAGACATGAAGAGGATAAAGAAAGGAAGGACAAATGAAATTTACTAAAAAAAACTTATCCTAAAAATTTCATATTATCTATCGTTGAAGAGAAACATCAAAAGATAAAGGGTTATTTGTTCATAAGTTCAATAATTCATGTTCATTTAATGACCTATTGGGACATAGTTATGTCGTATTGAATCTTACATCCCAAACCTCCTATTTATTTTTATCCTAAATATTAGAAATATCATATTTCTCCCTATCCTAACTCTGAAAACCCACATTTTTATATAATCCTAAGTATTATACTATACCTCCGACCATACATATATTCCCGACCCCACCATTGCATCGTAAGTCCCATTTCTACTAATCACCCCCCATCTTCCCGTAATATCTGCCCATATCCTCACCATCTGATGGCCCACACAACATTTCGTCCCTCCCTCAGCCTCCGAACGTTAACACTAGGTGGTGGGGGTTCGAAATAAATGGTATTCGACACCGCCTCTACCACAACGTGTTGTGCCCAGATTATCTCGCACCCCCCCGTCCATTACTACTTACCACCGGGACCCCCCTTCGAAAGTTGTTTTCGTTACAAACTAAACCACCACTCCTCTGACCGTTTGGCCGACTGTTGTTAAGTGTTGTTGCGCCATGAATTTGCCTACTATTCCCCTCCATCCAGTCAAAGCCACTCTTGCCAAATACCCGTTAAGAATTCAATTAGTTGGTTCGTTGTCCAAAGGGCCCACGCCGAGCCAAATGGTCATCCAATCACATGATAAAACCCAAATTCATGACCAGAGGCAAGGTTTACCTTGATATTGTGTTTAAATGTTACAAGTTGTCAGATTGCAAAGAATTTACAACAAAGTTTGGTGCAGAAAATTCCCCACCAATCAAAAGAGAATTATCAGTCCTCTATAATATTGATCACAACTCCCTTTTTATTTTCTCCCTTCCCTACTCTGATCTTCAACAAGTTCCCTCTCTCCATTTCCTTATTCTATCAATCCCTTTCTTTTCTATACAGTGAAAAACATAGTGAATCATTCACAGAAGACAAAATACCCCCTAAGAAAGATCAGGAGCCATTCAATTCTATGGTCTACCCTTTGGTGGACTTGGATTGCATAGCTCTAGCTATTATGGACCATAAAATCCATGACACCGAGTCAGAATTTGACCTATTTGGTGTCTACTGCTGGCTCGAGGAGAAATTACTTGATGAGGTTGATGACATTGGCCTTTGGGAAACTAAATTGCCCTACTACATTTTCTCAAACACCCATAGCTATCCTGAGTTTATTAGAAAGTGTCATTCTTGTTATGACAGCAATCAGAGAACTATATTAACCCAAACATGAGAGATTATGTTTACCATCAATGCAATCAATCCAATAGATGATGCAGGCCCCTACGCTAAAAAAACCATTCCCTTCTCTTATGAAGCTTTGGGATAATTATATCAAAAACTGGACTTTGCTAGCAAGCTAAAACTTTAGAGCTCTTCATGGCCACTGATGACCCAATGCCCAAAAGAAACCCTCCATATCCTGCATCCACTTTCCCTAGTAGGAGCCAACAGATTGTCACTGTCTTGTCCTATTTTCTAGGATATTATAAAGACCAGTGAGTTGACGAAGCTATGATAGGTTTTCTATCTATCTTATCAAAATATTCTAAACCTTCCATCATGTTTTATTTTTCCCAATTCCTTTCTTATGCCATCCATGACCAATTTTTGAAGTTTCATACAGAGGAGGTGTTCAAATAAATTTTTGTTTTGGTCTACATGTTTGTCTATTTTTAGTCCAACAGGTTCCAATTTGAGATGAAAAAGCTCAATGATAACTCTCAGCGTCAATCTGTAATCTTTTGGACCACTTTACTAATGAAAGAGAAGAAAAATTACACATACAAGAATTTTGTGGATTTATTTGTACATTCAGCCATCAGTACACTGAGCAGTACAACAGATCCAAGGATGAATGAAGAAATGAAGAAAGCTATGCAGCTAACAGATCAAGTGAGAACAACATATTGGTACTTGTACCAAAATTGTATAGAGATCCAAGTTTATGGGTGTGAGTTGACCCCCTACAAACTACCAAATTTTCTCTCCATGAGGATATTTTCATTGGAATATATAAGACAAATGATAAATGCAGATGAGCTCCATTTTGTCTCTGTAAAGAAAAAGTCCCAATTCAGGATCAAATCACAAATTGGTCCTTTCATTTGTAATAGAGGAGCAGTAGGGGAGGGCGATAAGATACCGAAGGAGATGAGTTTCAGTCACAGTTTCACATGGTATTATTACCATGCTAGGATCATCTCCAAGAAAAGGGTGGAAAACAAATCAACCCCTTATGTCCATACAGACAGGCTTAGAACTGAGCAACACACAAATCATGTAGAATGGGTGTGCAATACACTGCAAGAATATGAAGAACACATGATTTCCACCTCAGGCATTCAAACCTCAACTCCACAATAAAGGAAGGTTACAAGAGATAAATAAGACAAGCAAAAAGAGCCAGACAAAGAAATAGAAATATAAAGGCCAAGAGAGGATCAGTCACCTTCGGTGACTGATACCTCTAGCAAAAAATTCAAAAGAAAGTATAGGAAGAGGTCTAGAATTCATATGGATATTGATCAAGCAGCTGAATCAGAGCAAAAAACAGTAATACACATCATAAACACCCCTAGGTCATCTCCAGTAGGTGGTAAAACAATGGCCTCCCCTACATCTTCAACCACAATGTCTATTCAGCAACAGGGTCTACAAACATCTACCTATAGGCCTTCCATAGAAGGCCAAGAAAATTATAACTATGACATATTCAGAGAGATGAATTTGAAGAATGAAGTGCCAAATATCAACACCTACAACCAATTTTGGAAGAGAACACCGAGTTCACAAATCAGGTTGTTGTCAGTTTTCGATAATGAAAAGGGGAAAATGCAATTGGAATTTATAGAATCTCAATTCCCACTACTTCAAGGATTAGAAGACTATAAGAAGACATCATTCAAATTCAAAACCCAAGATATCCACCCAATTGATCAGATGGAGCTACAAAAGCAAACTAGAGAGATGGTGACCTCTACATTAACAAGTACAACCATGAATCTGGCAAAGCTACAGGTAACCTTGTCCAATTATCAGTTTATATTGAATATGGAGTTCCTCCTTTGCCAAGGATGCCAAGCTAAATTCTTTGGAGGAATTAGTTGTAAAAATTGGCTTTGATCCAGCCAAGCCAGGAGCAGTGGAAGAGCTTCTAAAGAAGAAAAATGTTGATATTGTTGCCTTGAGAAAGAAGCTCAAGATGTCAGCCACGGAAGACCCGTTAGCAAAGGATATAGAAGAAAAGGAAGTACAAGAGTCTAAGATGATGAAGTTAATAGTGGAGCATTCAGTATTTCTCGAACAAATGGAAACAGAGATGGAGATAATTTTGAAGGAGAAAGAAGAAGCAGCCCAGGTAGCACTTATTCCTTTGGATTCTTTGCCTATTGCATCAATTCCATCTGTTGTTTCAGTAACTGCAGGGACATCAAGTGGGAAAACTCAAATGTCCAAGTCCATGGAAAGCATGACCCTTCAGACACAGGAAATTAAAAATTTGGAAGCACAGATTGGCATCTTGAAAGATCAGAAGGCAAGATCTGAAACAACCCATGAAATTTCCAGAAAACAGATTGAGAGGTTAGAGAAAGCAGAAAGGGACTTTTCAGCTAGTAATATTTTGGGGAAATGAATCTGATTACCTAGGGTAGTATCATGGATTCTATTGATGAAATTTGGCACTCTATCCATATTATATTTGAAAAAAAGGAGTTGATTTACAAGTGTCATGTAGCGATTGAAAATGGAAATCATGAGTTGGGAAATATGCCTACCACATCCCCTAAGATCATAAAGTTCCTGAATTCTAAAACCAGTTTTGAGCTTTAATACGTGGATGTGCAGGAAAGAACAAAAACTATACTAGAGGTAAAAATGGTCCTCACTAAGAGGAATTTGTTCAAACAATTGGAGGAGAAATGTCACGAATTGGATATGGAAATTGGCAGGTTCTTCAATAGAATTGAGCCCTTGATGGCCAAAGGTTTTCCTTATCTACATGTCATCACTGAAAAACTCATCTAGAAAGGAGATTATATGAAAAAGCTCAGGGATACATCCAAAGACACAACAAATTTTTCCAACATTCAAGGAAACGTGACCGGGAAGGTTGTCCTAGAACTCTTGAGAATTGAAATTTTCATCCAACATGAACTGAGACGCGTCTTCCTCGCTAGGCCCAAATTTAGTAAATATACAGAGGTGGATGAATTTTATCAACATTTCATGGGGAAAAAAATTCCAGGTAAAAAATAGTGGGAAAATCTATGCATGTATCATGATTGAAGAGCACATTGAACATGTCAGCAAAAGAACGGATCAACTAAAGGTTTCAGCGTCACATTAGATTGAATGATCCAAAAAAGGCGTTTTGAAAGGTAGAGACAGATGCCAAATTCATTTATATTTGCCTCTTTGAGACCACACCAACCAATTTTTGGCTCACTTTGTAATTCATAAAGGGTTTCCAAAGAAAATACCGCAAGAGGTCATTGTCAAATGTATTCTTTCTTGGCCATTACATGGCCACACTTGTTTAAATTTTCTTAGTTGTAATTAATAACAGATTTCTGAAGTAGATAGGGAAATCAATGTATTTTTGAGTTAAATACTTCATGTATTGGATGTATCAGGGGTTGGACCCTATATTGTAAAAAATTATGTATTAGAGAACTGTAACTTTTTGAAGTTGGAGCATCAATGATAAGAGACCATTTATAGGATACTTGAGCTGTGTTTTCTGGTGATGGGGTTCCTTCTCTATGTTAACGTTTTCATTTTTCTTCTTACTACGTACCATTTTAAGCTTATTGTAAAGAAGAAATTTTAGATTAAGATTCTCTATTTGAGGAGATTAATTCTGTCTGTGTTTACAATCTAAATGTTTTCTTCATGAATTATGGTTAAGAAATTCTTAATTTCTTTTTAACCACTACTGAAATTCACTATTTCTTTCACCTCACAATTCATACTACTTTAAGACACAGTAAGCATAGTTAGCTTTCCCCATGATGCTCTTGAAAATTTGATGCAAAAAACTAGCCTTGTATGAATCCATAGCCCAATGGATTAGTTTAAATAGATCTACCTATGCAACCAAAACAATCAATCAAAACAACCAATTCCCACAATCAATGTAACTAACCTAACATCAGTATTCATAACATAAAGCTAAATCCAAAATAGAGAGAGCCCTCTCTGAGTATAGGAGGGCTAGATTATGGATTTGAAAGTGGTTTGATGTTGTCCTTTATAGCTTATTCTTGCCAATCTTATAAATTATAGAGCCACAAAATGTTATCAAAAATGTTGGTCATAGAACAACAAGAGTATAAATATATGTTCAAGGTAAATTGCTGAAGCAATTAAGAAGGTGCAACTATATGGAGGCACAAGATAGAATAGAAGAATGTAGTGGTATATCCTAGTTGGATGGACATTTCATTGTGAAGGAAAAATCATGAAGGATATATGATGCTATGTTGCAATGTTGCTAAGGCTGCAAATAAGCCGAGGCTGCTTGCATATGCATATGTTGAACATTTTTCATATATTTCCATGTTACGGTTTTGTGATTATTGTGAAAATTATTATTTTATTCCTAGTGATGTTATATCGTTGGTTGAATATGCTTGTGATTCTTGAAAGAGTGTAACCTATTTGAATGAAATGTTGATGGGTTAGTGACAAAGTTGTATAGATATTGGCGTGCTTATGTTAATGTATGCAGATGATGGTTCAGTTGAGATGTTGTGATGTAAGGAAAATACATGAAGAATTTGCGAGGCAAAGGCAAAGGCATGATACATGCAATGAAAAATACATTATACAAGGAAAAAGAAAAGGAAAATTAAAGGAGTAGGTAACACATGCAACACAGGTTATATACTATGCAGATTGAGTTATAATGCATGTTATATACTATACAAACATTGTTATCCTAGATAATAACACACCTTCAACTTAGCAGGCCTATGTTACAGTAGGTTTACTTAATCATCCAATCCATAACTCATGAAATCATTAATGTTGCCTTATGTTACATAGTTTTGGAATAGTATGAAGTTTATTTATTATGATTTGTGGTTCCAATTCAAAACTGAGTACTTGTAAGTGAATATAAAACCATTTCAATGCAAAGAGACAACACTTATCATTTTAGATTCATGTATGGAATTCTAAAAACCATCATATCTTGGTCATAAAATATGTTTAGGTTAGAAGGCTAGTATGGTTAGAGAGCTAGAGAGTGTGTGAGAGATAATTAAGTTGTTTATCATGAGTTACCTAACACATATGTAGTAGATGTGAAGAAAATTTTAAGAGTAGAAGAGAAAGAAACAAAAATCAAGGTATATTGAACTTAAGATGAGGTAAAGCAACATTTTTGTTTATATGTATTATGGGCTTGCAATCTCCTTTCTATTTTTAGTTTTATAAAGAATATGTTGGAGCCTATTGAGGTGTACTTATTACATGTTGTTCATATATTAATTTATTGTTCATAAAGTGTATGTTTCTCATTAAAAATTCAGTTATACACTTAAAATTAAATAGAATTAAATGTCCATGAATGTAATAAACTCATTCACCCCCCCCCCCCCCCACTTTAGTTTAGTCAAGTTTCCAACAATTGGTATGAGATAAAGTTCCTTTTGTGTAAGCCTAATAGTTAGAAGGTATAGCTGGTTAAGTCATGCAATATCAAAGTCTACCTATTCTTAGGACATCAATCTTTCATCAATGGAGAGATAAGGTGAAAGGAGAATTGATAGCTGATGGAAAATATGTATGGAAGCTAGTGTGTGAAGGATATTGTAAATATTCCCCCTCTACAAAAGAAAAACAATGCAATGCTCAATAAAAATTTACAGTTTATAACAATATTCCCAATAGGATCTTGAATTTATATATCCAAATAAAAAATAACACAAAACATAAGAAAATATAGATCAACGACTAGATAATAAGTCACTTAGAGGGGGAATCCTCTCTTTACATTACATAAATGAACAATTCTTGATCATTCAAATGAAAAAACCTCCTTGGTATATGTAAGAGTCTGCAGGGTCAAAATATAATTAGGGCCTACATAAAACTAATAGTGTAGGTAAAAGTGTAAAAGACATTATTTTTATCCATCACTCGAGTATGCACCAAATAAATATTGAGAGACTTTGGTCCTCATAAGATTTAGGTGATTAAATGGCCCATTCCTGATATATCATATCGGTTGATAAACTCTATCAAGATCAAAGAACATAATTCAACAATAAAAATATTGGGATTTTATGGGAAACAACAATAATAATATGTGTCCTACAATAACGCTATAGGAGACCTAACATGCCCCTTTACTTAAAAAAAGTGTTTTCATCAATGCTTTAGTAGTTATGGATGCTTCTATATGATATACTCATCCTCCCATGTGGAATATTTAGCAGGTAAGTTCTTCCACTTAACGAGATACACTAAAATTTATCAATTCCATAGCTACCCAATTCTTGTTCCTGTGATTTCTTCAGGCTCCAATATGATTTTTCCTTCCTCGTAAATTTTTTGAAATATAGTTTGAACTAGGAGCTTTTCACCTATAACCTTCTTTAAACATGAAAAATATAAAAATGGGTGTACTCGCGAAGATGCAGGAAGCTCCAATCTGTATGCCATAGTACCAATCTTTTACAACACCTTATAAGGGCCCTAAAACTTGGGTGAGAGTTTATTATCCTTATTAGGTTTCTTAAGGGACATTTGTTTGTATGGTTATAGCCATAAAAATACCTAATCACCCACATCAAAACTTATTTCACTATTATGTTAATCTTCATGTTGTTTCATTTGATTATGCAGCAGATTCAAATTATTCTTTAAGCGCTGAAGAATTTGTTTTTGATGCTCGATGTGATATTCCACTACTTCAACCTTAGAGTTGTCTCTTAAAGATAATGTGATGGACAATGGATAATATCCATAAAGAGCCACAAATGGGGTAATTTTTTCTATGGTATGGAAGGAAATGTCATACCACCATTCTTGCAAAGGTGACAACTTGACACATTACATTTGTTTACAAAATAAATAAATAAAAAATATCCTTCCAAAAATTTTCTTCAATGTATTATTTTTCCCATTAGATTTAGGATGATAAGAAGAGATGTGAGCTAATTGAGTACCGAGACAATAAAATAATTATGTCCAAAAATTTTCAGTGCAAATATGATCTTTTTCACTCATAATAATTTTTGGGTTTCTATGCAACTTTTGAAGGATTTCCACAAATGAAATAGCAACTGTATTGGATTTGAAAGGATGATATAACCCACAAAATTAGTGTGCATATTTGGTAATTCTATCAAATACCACCATCATTACAGTCTTTACTTTGGACTTAGGTAAACTTGTCATAAAATCGATTGATCACTACAAGAAAAAAAGGACATTGGTGAGGGTCATGCTTGTGAAAAAAATTTAAGGTCCGTAACCAATGTCACATATGGTGACGGTCCTTAAAAAACTGTTGTTGTAAGTGCATATCGTGACAGTCCTTTTAAGGTTTGTCACCAAAGCCATTTTCAATGACACTTTTGGTGAGGGTTGTTAAAGGCTCGTCACTAATTCTCTCTTTGGTGACACTTCTAGTGATGACCTTTTATTTACCCTCACCAATGATGTTTTTGGTTACTTTTGGTGAAAGTCGAAAAATGTTTGTCATCATTGATAATTCCAATGAGTTTTTGATAACTCTATGTGCATGTTACTATATTTCTTTTCAAAAGATAATGATTTAAGACCATTGTTCTGGAGTATTTTTCATTATGTGTCCAAGGCCATATAGTGGTTAGATTCAGTCAATTTGTTAAGAAGTAATTAATGTGTATCATTTCCATCAAGTAATGAGAATATAGGTTTCCTATGATTCAATACATGATTCATCTCTATTAGATTTATTATATAACAAATTCCCTTTAGATAAAGTTCCACTAGTGTGTGTAGAAACTATATTATTTAACACATAATGAATCTTTGTCAATTATATTAATGTGAGAGATCTAGCACCCCTCAACACTCTTGGCACATATTAACATGTTTTTGCACACACTAACATTCCTTGGCACCTTGCATGTCTTAGAAAATATTTTTACCTAGAAAATATTTCCATGACTAGGACACCCAAGCACATGTTGGCAGACCCTAGCATAGCATAAAACTCTCCTATCATGTGTTGGCATGCCTTGTAGTTCCTAGCATTTGGCATGCATTAATATACATGATAGTTTGGAACACATTGGAACTTGTCATGTATTGCAACCTATTATTAGTGTTTACCATGCCCCCTTTGAAAAATAAAGTCTTGAATTATTAACCCTCTTACGTGTTCATTTCCTTTCATTTTAGCTTGGTTCTTCTTTTTGTTTCCTTGATACTCCTTCAAACATATTGGCATACCCTGGCATCCTACCCATCCTAGCATGCCTTAGAATCTTGCATGTATTAGCACTATTTGGCACATGTCAACACACTCTGGAACTCCCTAGCACACTCTATCACTTATTGACATGCGTTGATATTCCCTAGCATGCCTTACTATTTCTTAACATACCTTGTCACTTCCTCCTTGAAATGCTATATAGCACTTGTTGACACTCCCTGACACACCCTCATAATAATTCACTTCAATGTGTTTTGAAATATTGCTCCCTTATGTTTCCCTAGTACTACATAACACTCCTTAGCATGCATCAGTACACTCTATCACACCTTAGCACTCTTTGAGATGCGCTTCAAATTGATAACATGTGTATCACTCCCTAACACACATTGGCAATTGGAACGTGTTGGCACTTGGCAAGTATTAGCATGTCTAACATTCGTTAATATTGCTTTGGAATGGTTTAATCTTAAATTTATTTGATATCGATTATTGGAAAGTAGATGAGAAGTAACAGAGGATGATTTGTAAATTAGAATGCACTAACACTTGGCACTTGGCACCTATTGCTACCTATTGTTGGTGTGCCTAGCATGCTCCTCCCTGAAAAGGTAAATTGATGACTTATTAACACTCTTATGTGTTCATTTCATTGTAGTTCAACCTGTTTCTCCTTTTTGTTTCCTTGATATTCCCTGCCACATATTGTGACACCCTTGGACATCTTGGAATTCCTTAGCACTTGAAACATCTTAGCATATTTGACATGCCTTTGAACTATCTGGCACATGTTAGAATTACCTATCATGACTTGGAAATCATGCCCTCATAACTAGCCTTACATTTTTTAATGAAATGGGAACTAAATCAAGTCCTTAACTATCGTAGTTCATGTGACATTGACCTACTTCAGCCACAACAACTTGACAAACCTCACCTACTATAAGTAGATTGTGCCTTGTTCACCTAAGCACTACCTATACCTCATCTTAAGCCACTAATGCGAAGATGAACTTGTCGCACTTAAGAACTTACCAAGACAAGAATCACATCTATCCATGGCCATAAAGAAACTAAGAAACATAGCTTACATAGGAAATATTTCACATGTATGCTAAGTTCATATCAATAGTAGAGCATTAAATCAGAATTTGCAAGAAATAGAAGATACTTAAGAAAAACAATATATAAGTTTGCAGAAGTCAAGTGCCCCAAAAATTATACACAACAATGTAAAATGTGAAATTGTATAAAATATTTTAAAACATGAGCATTCGGCCAAAGTGTGCCACATGTCATATAAAAATAACAATAAAGGAAAAACAGTGTTGTGCTCAACACAAAGTCTCCCTTTCTCTATAACTCCTCTGTCGTGCCCCTTATCGCAATCATAGGCTTGCTTCTTGCAAATCCTATTATGAAGTTATTCTAACACACTTCATCCTTGGCACACTTGAATTCACTAACACTCCTCGACACCCACTCTTAGTTTTTCATTTCCATGCATTTTTACCTAGTTCTCCCATGTGATGCCTCAACACTCCTTAACACTCATTAACATCAATTTACATTGTTTGACATGTGTTATCACACCTTTTCATTCGTTTTCATGCCATAAAACTCCCTATATATAATTCCCTCACAACTACCCTTACTTAATTTGCAACTTGGGAACCCAACCAAGTCCTCACTTGACTACAAGAGCTTGAGCAATTTATGATTACTACAACTAGACTATGTTGTTGAATTATGTAGCTTTGGACGTACTCCACAAGCCTAGTCACATGGGTTTGTGTTATTTTTTTTCACAAAATGATTTGTCGAAAAATAACCCAAGTGAAGGGGTTTTGGATCCAATATGGGGTTTAAAATATAAGATATAATTAAAAAGGAAAAATAATATTTCCTAAGGTCTAAGTGGATAAATCCCGTAAGCTCTATAGGTTTCTTAAGAGGCCTAGCTAGGAAAATATATTTAAGGATTCCTTATTTTGAAGGAAAGAACATCAAGTGAGAAGGAGATCATTTGATCAAGGAGGCTAAGAGAGATGTAGTTATAAAATAGGTCAAGTTAGAGGTCTGAGTAAGGGTTTCCAAACGAAGCCCATGATCATCCACCAAGAGCAAGATCATTAAGTGAGGTTTCACATGAATGTCACATATCTTAATGGGTTCGAGATAGGATGTAGGATGGGATATTTTTGGTTCTCTTATGGCAGATTGAGCTCAAGAGAGGCAGCTCATGAGAATTTGGGCATGTGATTTCAATTGTGTTTCTGTGTGGAGGCTGCATCGAATTTTGAAATATTAGAGATGTTTGAGACCTTATCTTCTGTTTGTTATTAGGCTGCAAGGTCTATGATAAATACCAACACAAATGTAAGAGGGTATGCATTAGAATTTAGGGCTAGAATGGAAGTAGTCATAGGTGTAATATTGAATGAGGTAACTGTAGTTTGAGGGTCGTAGATATCTAAAGTTCAGGTCAATATTTAGTAAAATAAATTCCCAAAATATATGGATCCATATGAGCTAGGTAAAGTCTCTTATGGAGGCAATATTTGTTGTTTTTTCTATGGTTGGACAAGGTTTGTTCTAAAGAAATCAGAATAGAAGTATAATTCCCTAGTTAGGGAGGTTTCCTAGCATGTTTAGTCCATAAGGTATGCCATTAAGACTATGACAAATCTGCATAGAAGAAGAGGGATCATGACCCTTAGAGAGAGGTTTATCTATGAAATATATACGACATATTTGGAATATGGTTTGCAGAAGTATGTGCAGAGATAGAAAATACAAAGGAATGTGGAACCTGAGTACAATATTGAGTAGAAGAAATGTGCCACATGAGGAATGGATTGACATGAATATGAGTTGATTTTGGTGGACTTTCCATAGAGTTTTTGATAGAGATATGAAGTAGCCTATAAATAGTTAGTCGATGGACTGTTGGTGGATGATTTGTGACCCTAGTTCAGTCATCTAAAATTTTTTAGAATGATGATAATAGGAGTAGCTTAGATTTTTTCATAGATTGGACCAAAAAGAAATTAGTAAACAATAATAATGATTTTGAGAGGACTCAAATCACTAATAGGTGGCATATTTGAAGAGCCCTATATGAGGGTAGTGTTGTAGGCACTAGATCAGTAAAATAATTTATAGTGGTTGGGAAAATGGATGGTAGTCCAAGTACAGTCAGAGGGTTGTTAGGTGACTATCAAAGAAGAGCATTGAGTCCTCTACTTGTGAAGGAAAACAAGAATGGTAGAAGGGTAGGTTTTTTGGGCCTGCAAATGTGCAAACTTTGAAGGTCTAAAATAGCAGTCAAGTGGGCTAGCCAACTAGCCATAGTCCACTGTATTGTAGAGTATTGAGTCAGTGAGAAGAAGGAAAACCTCCATAGCCCTAGACTTGTCATATTGTAGCAAGAGTATGGAAAAAGTGGGCATACAATATATTTTTTCACAAATGGAGTTGTGAAAAACTGATTGAAAACTATAAGTTTTAGACCTTAAAGGAAAAAAGAGGTAGATAGAGGTAAAAGTTTTTTGAGCCGAGTTCAATACCCTAAATGAGTTGTGTTTATTGATAGAGGTAGATTGATAAGTTTCATAATGGGAGCAAAGAGTACCTGTGAGATGTGTTCAAGACATGTGTACTGAAAGGGGTATGTGTGGCCACCATAAAAAAGTGGGTCAATTTTTGTCTTGTTCAAGGTAGATTGGTTATCAAAGGACTTACACCAAGCCCTAATTGTATTCCTTGTGTCAACGTGATTATAAAGGGACAGGATCCCTAGTTCGAGAGCTCTAGCCTATTCTATTATAGTTTTTAATTTAATAAAGAATTGTTTGAAAAGTTAAAACTTTTCTTGTGCAATAGTTTATTCCTTGATGTGTGTAGATTTCATTATGAAAAGTAGATGTGTTGTTGCACTTGAGTGTGTTTGCATCAAATATTCTAAGACCAAACCTAGATTCTCACGTGTCATGGAAATTCAAAATATGCCTTGTTCAACTAAGAACTACCTGTAACTCATCTTAGGCTACTCATGTCCAATATCAACTCATCCCACTTAACAAGTTACGAAGACAAGGCTTATCACATCCAACTGTGGTCATAAAAAAACTAAGAAAAACTATTTACATCTTGACATGCCAAAGCACCTCACATGTCTTAAATCCCTTGGCACTATCTGGCATGTGTTAGGATCCCATACATTCATTGTCCTACTTTTACACTCCCTAACACAACCTAGAACTTACTGACATGTCTTGGTAGTTTAGCATAGCTTGGTGCTACATAGAATATAACCTTTTCACTCCCTTGTTAACACACCTAGAACTCATTGAAACTCCTTGTCACATACTCTTATTCATTCATTTCCATGCATTTGTATCTAGTGCTTCCTTGTGTTTCCCTCACACTCCCTAACACTCGCTAGCATTCATTCACACAACCTAACACCTAGCACATCTTGGCATGACTCCCTAGCACTCTATCGTTCCTTCGCACTACCTAGCATACCTTGTCACTCCTTAGCACACCTAGGGCTCATTGAGACTCATAGTCATAAAATATTACTCATTCATTTCCATGCATTTTTACCTAGTGTTTCCTTGTGTTTCCATAGCATTCCTTAACACTCCTTCACACGTGTTGGTACACCCTAGCACCTAGGACATCTTAGTATGTTGCCTTGGCCTCTATCATGCCTTAGCAGTTCCTACCATGCATTCTCACTCCCTCCTTAGCACACCTGGAACTCACTCACACTTCTAATCACAAACTCTTATTTGTTCATTTCCATGCATTTTGACATAGTGCTCCCTTGTGTTTCCCTAACACTCCCAGTTAACACTTCCTTGCACGCATTGGCACATATTCACCGCATCTCGCCCTAATACTCTAGAATTCCTTAGCACTTCCGAGCATTCCTTGTCACTCCTCCTTAGCACACTTGGAACTAGTTGACACTCCCTAGTACACACTCTTCTTAATTCATTTCCATGCATTATGACATATTTCTCCCTTGTGTTTCTCTAGCACTTCCTAACACTTGTTGGAACACATTCACACACCCTGGAACTTGAATAAATCTTGGCATGATCTCCTAGCACTCTATCATGCCTTGGAACTACCTATCATACCTTTTCACTCACTTCTTAGCACACCTAGAACATTCAAACACTCCCTATCACACACACTTAGTCATTCATTTCCCTGAAATTGAAACTAGTCCCCCTTTCTGTTTCCCTCGCACTCCCTAACATGTGTTTGTGCCACACCCTAACACCAGCACATCTTCGAATTTATAGCATGCCTTGGAACTTTATAGCATTTTTTAGCACTTCCTGGGATTCTCTGCATACCTTGGCACTCCCCAGTTGTCATGTGCTAGTTATAGATAACCTTAACTTTTTTGCAACTTGGGAACCTAACAAGTCATTGAAAAAATAGTGTTGTGTCTAGAAGAAAGTATGCCTTTTTATGAAACTAATTTTTCGATCCCCTTATCACAATCATAGGCTTGCATACAAAAAGTCATATTATGAAATTCTCCTAACACGCTTCATCCATGGGACACCTGGAATTCACTGACACTCCCTGGCAGACACTCTTATTCATCCATTTCCATGCACTTTGAACTAGTCCTCCCTTGCGATGCCCTGACACTCGCAAAAACTCCTTTGGATGCATTGAAACTATTGGGCATGTGTTATCACACCTTTTCATTCATTGGCATGCCCTTTCACTCCTTAACTATCATGTCCTCATAACTACCCTTCTTTTTTTTTAGACTTGGGAACCCAACAAAGTCTTGCCTCAACTACAACAACTTGACCAAGTTTTATTTACTACAACTAGACTATGCCTTGTTCACCTAGGAATGGCTCATCTTAGGCTACTCATTTCCAATCTTAAGTCATCCCACTTAACAAGCTACCAAGTCAAGGGTCATGTCCAACCATGACCATAAAATAGCTAAGCAACATATAAATTACATCTTGGCATGCCATAACATCTGGAACATATATCAATCCCTTGGCACTATGTGGCACATGTTAGCATCCCCTACATTCCTTGGCATGCTTTGGAACTCCCTAACACACCCTACCATTCCCTGACATGCCTTGGCACTCTATCATGTCTTCGAATTGCATAATATATGACCTTGTCACTCCCTCCATAGCACACTTCGAACTCATTGAAACTCACTTAATACACTCTTATCTATTAATTTCCATGAATTTTGAACTAGTTCTCCCCTGTGTTTATGTGGCACTCCCTAACACTCCCTGGAACACATTGGCACACCTTGACACTTGGCACATCGTGGCATGTCGCCCTGGCACTCTAACATTCCCTGGAGCTACCTAAACTACCTTGTCACTCCCTCCTTATCACCCATATAACTTTCTAACAATATCTGTCACACACTCATATTCATTCATTTCCATGCATTTGAAACTAGCGCTCCCTTATTTCTCCCTGGAACTCCATAACACTCCTTGACATGCATTTGCACATCCTAGCACCTAATGCATCTTGGCATGTTTCCTTGGCTTCTAGAATGCCTTAGAAGTGCCTAGCATACCTTGTCAGTCCCTCCTTAGTACACCTAGAACTAACTGATGCTTCCTCTCACAATCTCTTAATCATTTATTTACATGCATTATTTTCACCTAGTGGTCCCTTGTGTGTCCCTAGGACTCCCTAACACTTCCTAGAATCTATTGGCACACCTTGGAACGTTGCACATCATGGCTACATGCCATGCTAGCACACTAGCATGACTTAGTGTTTCCTATCAGACCATGTCACTCCTTCCTTATCACACTTGTAACTCGCTTACACTCCCTGTTGCACACTCTTATTCATTCATTTCCATGCATTTTGATATATTTCTCCCTTACTCGCTAACACTAAAAAAATATTGGCACTTGACAGATATTGATGCGCTTCCTTAGCACTCTAGCATGCCTTGGAACTATCTAGCATATCTTGTCACTCCCTCCTTAGCAAACCTAGAACTACATAGCATGCCCTATAACTCCCTAGCACATATTGGCTCTTGGCACTTCACAATTCTTGGCATGTTTTTGGATGCCCTGGAATTCCTTTGCATGGTTTAAGAAAACAATTATTTGAGATCAATTATTCACAATTAGGAGAGAAGTAATAGAGGATGATTTGGCACTTAAGACACGCTAGCACTTGTCCCTTGGCATGTATTGGCATTATTGTTGGTATTCCTAGCATGCCCCTCTTGAAAAGGTAAGGTCCTGAATTATTAACCCTCATATGTGTTCATTTATTTTCATTTTAACTTAGTATTCCATTTTTTCGTCTGACACTCCTTTACACACGTTCACATACCCTAAATACTGACACATCTTGTCATGCCTTAACACATGGAATGTCTTGGCATTATCTGGCACATGTTATCACACCATGAAACTTCCTGACATGAACTAGCATTCCCTAGCATGCCTTGTCACTCCCCCCTTGGCATGCCTAACACTCACTGACACTCCGCAACACACCCTCTTATTCATAAATTTCCATTAATTTTGACTCGATGATTTATGTTTGATGGGGTGCATGCCTATAAATAGTTCATTTAAGAGAATAAAAAAATAATCACACCATTACTGACATAATTAATTGCGATATTCTACTTGAATGAAATTAGGAAACTACGCAAGATATTTTAAGAATTACATTTTTAGGGTTTTTTTATGGTCTGGGAAGGGTAAGAAGTGAGTGGTAAATATTTTTATTTTCTTTCTCATTAAAGTGATTATCCCTATGAGAGACTCATCTTGAGAAAATGACACCCTCGTCACGCTTACCCTACAAATCCTATTCTTCTAAAAATAAAGGTGAACTTTCACATTGAGGGAAGGCATGTTGGTATATGGTGTGTTGAGTGACTAGGTGAGAGTGTTAATGTACTATGAGAGGGACTGAACCATTTAATTTGTTTCTTATATGGATTAAATTTTGTAGGTGTGTGTCATGGAACCAGAGGGCCACTAGAAATAATGTGTAAGATATATCCCATCATAATCAATGACTTCAGAGAAATCTATGGAGAGGGATCAAAATAAATTATATTGGTGAGTCCACCAAAAAATATTTACTAGAGACTGAAACCATGGTGATTAATGCCACACGTGGAGTCTTTTGAGCTAGGAATTTTTTTTCTAAGAAAATGTCTAGAGTGTCACTCAATTGGTGGAATTCTCAAATTCATGATGTTGTAAATTATGCAGGAACTTTGTTTCTTTTGTTATAGAGGCTAAGTTTTGCGTGGATAATATAGGCTTTGTAGGGTCTTAGGGGTAAAGAACCATCAGTTTCTAGCTCTTTCATATACTAAAGAGTATGGATTATATGAATAGTTTATATGGATTATATGACATTGAATCCACCTTGAGATGGAGGTTGTTATGTTTTAGAGAATTAAGGAGATGGAAATTAAACAATTTCTCTTATCATGAAATTAGCTTGTGATGTTTCATTATTATTATTTGTTCTTTCAATTTCTATTTTCTTATCATCAAGAGTAATTCCAATGAAAAAATAGAAGAAGACACAATACGTACGCACATACAAGGGAAAAACCCCAATTTTTAGGGAAAAATGAGTCAAAATTCTTCCTTCAGTAGATTTAAGATGAGACGACCAAAATCCTTAGACTATAGAATTCATCCATCAAGTCATCCCTTTACTTTGTTAGCACCAAGATCTCCATGACACCGAGATCTCATTTTCTTGAAGCTAAACTCCATCCTCATTACCTTGATTGAGTTTGCAATAGAAACATAGCACCGAGCATCATTATTGAAATCAGAAAGCATCATCATAGTATTGAGCATCGTAACTAAGATCACTGGGCATCTTCATAGTTAGATCTGTGTTGACACCGAGGCACTGTTTTCCTACAACATCATGTTGGAAATATGATGCAGAGTGTTGTCCTTGATGGCAACCCACTTGATGAAGATGATGGCAACCTACTTGATAAAGTTTTCCTTGATGGAATGTGTCTTGATGAACTTGTTAAATGATGTAAATATGGTGTATCTACAATGAGTACAGAAGGTAATGATGGAAGGAATGTCAGTATGTGCCAAAACATGATGAAAAGAGTATGTCTCAAGGAATACGTGGATTTGTCTAGACGAAGTAGCGTATGCACACGGGAAATAACGTGCCAAGTCGCGTATGGGAAAAAGCGCTCTAAATTTGTAAAACCAGGGGTAACTACCATGGTATTGACCCATTGTATTGAATGATGGTTCACCTATGTGATCCCGTCCAGGAATACCATTGGAAGTTATGTGGTTTTGACTCATGGTATTGATGAAAGGTAACCCTATATAAGGAGAAGAAAATAATTGTGCAAATGGTGTGCATGTGTCTGGGCTTTGATGAATACTTCACTCTGAAGTATATCTGTATGGTTGAACCCTGTTCCTAATTGATAGATCTGAATCTATGATGCACCTATGAACATGATGAAGGCTCAAGATCTCTAGATCTAGAAATGGTGAATATCAAGGATGATCTGAAAAGAAGTGAAGAAGACCTGGCGCAATCCTATTGAAGAGATTGAGGAAATCTGGGTAAGTTTATAGATCTGGTCTGTACTGCAAATTTTATCTTTTGTAGATCTATACGCAGGTTCGTTTCATGAAAAGCGCGTGTATACGCGGGTCTGTGGAAGGAAAAGCGCGTATGCGCAGTTAGGGTTTTTTTCTTGGAAAATGCACTGAATTATACGCGGGTTCGTCTTCTGGAAAGCGCGTATATACGCGGGTCTGATTAAATAAAAGCGCGTATGATTTCTGATCTAATGGTTGCTGAAGGTTGAATGTGTTTCTGCATATCTATTCTGAAGTCTGGGTTATATCTGATATTCTGGTTACAGTGGTCTCACTGTTCTGTTTGAAGCAATGAGCAAGGTATGATTGTTGATAAGGGAAGGGTTGTGTTGAAGTGTGAAAATTAATGAAACGTGGTCTGCAGTGGTGCTGAGGGTCAAAGCCTTCAGTCAGGGGGTTGTAGATCCCTTCCAGGAGAGGCTGGTAAACGAGTTCAGGGGGTTGTAGCTCCCTTCCAGGAGAGGCTGGTAAACGAGTTCAGGGGGTCGTAGCTCCCTTCTAGGAGAGGCTGGTAAACGAGAGAAGGTTATAGCCTTCTGCAGGTGGGTGCCTACGTGCTGGTTTGAGTCTGCACCAGTACATGATTGTAAGAAGTTTTATTAATAATAAATTTTGAAGGCTGAAACAACGGCAGCGGTGGTTTTCTCCCGAATTGGGTTTCCACCAAAAAAAAATCCTGGTGTTCATGTGTGTTGCATATGTGTGATGATTATTCTGTTCTGTCTGCACCTGTTTACTATTTCTGAAATATCTTATGAATGAATAATGAAATGATCTGAGTTAAGATTCAAACACATAATTAGATCTCTGGACATACGCGATTTCTGTAAAGGATATCCACGTATATACGCTAGTTTCCTTCAGTAAAGTAGCGTATGGGTTTTTAGAAAGGAAAAAGTAAAAGTTTGATTTTCTGCACTAAATACTGATTCACCCCCCCCCCTCTCAGTATTTTTCCCAACAATTGGTATCAGAGCAGGTCCTTCTGAGAAAGGTTAGCAGCTAGAAGGAAGATCAAGCAAGATGAGCCATCAAGAAGGAACAACATCTATCAAGCCTCCGCTCTTCAATGGAAGCAATTTAATCTTCTGGAAAATGAGGATGAGATCCTTTCTTCAGTCTATGGGAGCAGATGTATGGACCATTGTTGAACAAGGATATCAATATCCAGCTGCTAGACCAACAGATCCAACTGAAAGGAAGAATTATGAATCAAATGCAAAAGCGGTCAATGCTATAACAGGAAGTCTAACAGAATCAGAATTTTTCAAAGACATGCAGCTGAATACAGCAAAAGAAATATGGGACAAAATCATTCTGATTTATGAAGGTGGTGCAAAGGTAAAAAGTGAAAAACTCCAAACTCTTAGAATTGAATATGAAAATTTAAAGATGCATAGTGATGAGATTATTGCTAGTTTCTTTTTACGTCTTGATGATGTTGTAAATCGTATGAAAAATCTAGGAGAAACAATAACCGAAACCACTTTGGTTGAGAAAATTTTGAGATCGCTAACGGAAAAATTTGAGTCAAAAGACTCTGCTCTTGAAGAAAAACAGGATCTTCAAAATCTTACTGTGGTGCAACTTCATGGCATACTGACTACATATGAAATGAGAAGAGGAGGACCATCTGAAGTCAAAGAATTTTTTTTTAGAGCTTCTACAAAAGGGAAATAAGTACAAGAAGCAGAAGGATCAGGATATATTTCGGAAGAAGATGAGGCAAATTTTGTAAAGAAACTTCAACTTGGTACAGGACGATTTAGAGGTAAGATTCCTTTCAAATTTTTTAATTGTGGAAGAGTTGGTCATTATGCTGCTAAGTGTCCTCACAAAGAAACACCTGCAAAAGGAAAGGAAGTAGCTAGAAATAAGAACCGGTCTAGCACTAGAAGAAGTTACTATACTCATCATGACAGTGATGGGGTATCTGATAGTGAGGAAGAATGTGAACAAGATCTTAGACTTCTCATGGCTTTTGAATCTAAAGAAGAAAATGATACTTTTGTGGATGCTCTAGAGGACAATGATTTTCTTTAAGAGAAAAATCAACTCAAAATACGCTTAGAACAAAGCAGAATTCTCTTAAAAGAATATAAAATTATCTTAGAAGAAAGGAAAATAACCATCGAGACTCTGGAAAAGCAGGTTGAAGAGGCGAAGAAACACAATGAGAAATTAGAATGTGAAGTGGTAAGTGTAAGAAAAGAATTTGAGAAAGCAAAGACTCTGAATTTCAGATTTGCTAAAGGATCTGAAACCTTAGATGAGATTATCAAAGTACAATGTTCTCCTCTTATAAAGACAGGTCTTGGATATATTGGAGAATATTCTCAAGCTTCAGCACCAAATTATCTAAAAGCAGCTACAACTGTTTTACAAAATTCTACCACTCAGCAAGGGAATAAAGAATCTTTACAGGTAAAGCATGATCATCTTAATGCAAGGAAAACTAATAGGAATATCTTTCAAAAAGGCCCCAATCAACAGGTAAATTCAAGTAGAAGATTTCATGATCGCAGAAATTTCTTCTTCAATGGAAAATGTTTCTCATGTCACAATTTTGGCCATAAAGCTTCTGAATGTGTTGCATATAAAACCATCATGACAAGAGAAGCAAGAAAGAAAAGGGTTGATATTGAAACAAAGAAGAATACCTATAACAACTTTTCTCCTCTTCTAAATGAAGTTGAATGTGCTTATTGCAATAACTATGGGCATGAAGAATCTGAATGCAAGAGTAAAGTTCAGCCAAAAGAGAATCTTCCTTCAAAATCCAAAATATGGAAAAAGAAGGAATCACAGGTTGAAAATTGTGGCATAGCGTTATTTGCGGAAGGTGAAGAAAATCAATGGTACATTGATAGTGGATGCTCGAGACACGTGACAGGTGATAAACACAAACTTCATGCATATAGTGCTCTAGAAAAGGAAAAGAAAGTTACTTTTGGAAATGATACTCCTGCGGTAATTAAAGGAAAAGGGTCTGTGTTTCTAAAAGAAAAGGTGAAGGCTAATGATGTCATGTATGTGGATCGATTAAGGCATAATCTGTTAAGTGTAAGTCAAATGTGTGATCAAAGAACCGAAGTTGTCTTTAGTTCAAAATAATGTGTGGTTTGTGATCTTGATACAGGTAAAACAATTATAAAAGGAAAAAGAGCTCCAAGCAACCTGTATGTATTGAAGAATTGTAAAGAACAATGTTACTTGAGTAAATCTTCAAAAAATTGGCTATGGCATAGAAGGTTGGGGCATCTAAGCTTCTCTCAAATCAACAAATAAAGCAAACTTAATGTTGTTCGTGGTCTTCCCAATATTTCTCTACCTGAAAGTATCATATGCAAATCCTATCAATTTGGTAAGCAAACCAGAGTGCAATTCAATGCCAAGGAAGGATCGTCAAGTAAGCCTCTTGAACTCATTCATACTGACATATGTGGACCTATGAGGAAAAAGTCACCACGTGGTGAAGAATACTATATCTTATTTATTGATGATTTCTCTAGAATGTGTTGGATTGGGTTGATCAAACACAAAGATGAAGCATTTGAAAAATTTCAGATCTTCAAAGCATTGGTTGAAAATGAATTAGATCTAAAAATTAAGTGTCTTAGATCTGATCGAGGAGGAGAATATACATCAAATTAATTCTTTGAATTTTGTGAACAACATGGCATAAAAAGACAGTTTTCTGTAGCAGGCACTCCACAACAAAATGGCGTAGCAGAAAGAATGAATAGAACAATTCAACAAATGGCTAGAGCTATGCTTGATGATTCCGGAACACCGACATTTTTTGGGGAGAAGCAGCTCACACAGCAGCAAATATTCTTAACAAGGCACATGTTCGGGTAAATAGTGACAAAACTCCATATGAACTTTGGTATGGTAATTCTCCCTCTGTGAAACATTTTAGAGTTTTTGGAAGTAAATGATTTATCAAAAATAATGATGAAAAGCTTGGCAAGTTTGAACCTAGATCAGATGAAGGAATACTTCTTGGTTACTCATCTACAAGCAGGGCATACAAATGTTACAATAAAAGGCTTCGAAATATCGTTGAATGTATTGATGTTGTTATTGATGAGTCTCATGCAGTCCCTAAAGAAGAAAGACAAACAACAGAAGAAGATGATGGTGACTTTTGTCCTTCTACATCAAATAGAAATGATATAGACAGTGGATCCAATGAAGAACCTGAAGATGATTTATCTGGAAAGGCTCCATCCAGATATGTTCAAAAGAATCATTCTGAATCTCAAATTTTGGGAGACAAGGAATCAGGTGTACAAACAAGGAGGACTCTTGTGGGATCTCCTAGCTATTTGGCATTTCTATCCACGATTGAACCACACAATGTCAATCAAGCTAGCAAAGATGAATTTTGGATTCAGGCCATGAATGAAGAACTTGATCAAATTGAAAAGAACCACACTTGGGAATTGGTACCAAGACCACATGATAAAAATTTCATTGGAACCAAATGGATATTCAAGAACAAGCTAAATGAGAATGGGGACGTTATAAGAAACAAAGCTAGACTGGTTTGCAAAGGGTATACTCAACAAGAAGGTATAGACTTTGAAGAAACTTTTGCTCCTGTAGCTAGACTTGAAGCCATAAGAATGTTTCTTGCTTTTTCAAGTTTTCAACAAATCAAATTTTATCAAATGGATGTCAAATATTCTTTCCTCAATGGTGATCTAGAAGAAGAAGTTTATATAGAACAAACAGAAGGATTCATTTTTGGAAATGATGAAAATCTTGTTTGTAGACTTAAAAAGGCTCTATATGGTCTCAAACAAGCTCCAAGGGCATGGTATTATCGTCTTGACAAATATCTTCATCAACAAGTATTTTCAAAGGGGTCTGCTGATAGTAACTTATACACAAAAATTGAAAATGATAAACTATTGATTGTGGTTGTATATGTTGATGATATCATTTTTGGAAGTAATGAAGAATCTATGAGTCAGAAATTTTCTTCTGTCATGCAGTAAGAATTTGAAATGTCTTTACTTGGGGAACTAACATTCTTTCTTGGCTTACAAGTGCATCAAACTACAGAAGGTATATTCTTATCTCAAGCAAAATACCTTAAGCAAATTATGAAGAAGTATGGGATGGAAGAGTGCAAACCTGTAAGTACACCAATGGTAACCGGATGTAATCTCAGTTCTCATGATGATTCTCCCACGGTGAATCAACCAGAATACAGATATATGATAGGAAGTCTTCTGTATCTCACTGGGACTAGACCGGATATTATGCATGCATTTGGGATTGTTGGATGATTCCAAGCCAATCCAAAAGAGTCTCATCTTCAGGCTGTCAAGAGAATATTCAAGTATCTACAAGGAACTCAAGACTTTGGACTGTGGTATCCAAAGAATGATGATATTACTCTACATGCTTACACTGATGCAGATTGGGCTGGAAATGTTGATGATCGGAAAAGCACAAGTGGTGGTGCATTCTATATGGGGCCCTGGTTGGTATCTTGGTTCAGTAAGTAGCAAAGTTCTATTGCCTTATATACTGCTGAAGCAGAATATGTGGCTGCCGCATCTTGTCGCACTCAACTCCTTTGGATGATGCAAACCTTGGAAGATTTTCAAATCAAATGTACTTCTCCTATCTCCATTATGTGTGATAATACAAGTGCCATCAGTATCTCAAAGAATCCTGTTATGCATTCAAAGACCAAGCACATCCCCATCAAGTATCACTTCTTACGTGAACAAGTGCTTGAAAAAAAGGTGAAGTTGGAGTATGTTCCCTCCAAAGAACAAGTTGCTGATATTTTTACCAAACCTCTGCCCAGGGAAGCGTTCGAATATCTCAGACAAAATCTGGGTGTTGTCTCTGCCTCTCAGAAGATCAGATCTGATTAAATTCAGAATATTAAATTGGATATGCGGGTTTATTTAAAGACAATCACGTATATACGCGAGTTTATACACAGAAAGCCACGTATGGTTGGTTGCTGACAATTTTTGGTTGGGGTCAGCATTTCTCAGTGCTGTTTGGTATCTCTGATGCTGTTTGATGTCTCTGGTGGTGTTCCAGTTCTTATTTATCTGTTTCATTTTCTATTATTGGGTAAAGATGCCTTGATGACTTGCTGATTGAAAGTGTTCAGGTTGCACAAGCTAAGGAGGAGCCTTGGTCATATAGAAAGGAGACTTGGATGCACTGTTTCAGGGGGAGCATTAGCCTTGCTAAGTATAATGCATTGTTGGCAGTATCATGATTCTGAAATATAATCTCTTTCTTGAGATTTTGTTGGTTTTTGTTACAAAAGGTCATTTTTGTAATTGGTTGAAAAAGGGCATGTTGAAACCCATGATGTAAATTTGTAATATTCAGTCATGTAAGGACTTGTTCAAATCTGTAAACCCACTTGGTTGGGTAGTTGAGTCAAAATATGTAAACCCACTTGGTTGGGTACTTGAGTCTCATATGTAAATCCACTTGGTTGAATCTATGATGTAAGTATGAGTCCTTGGTGATAGGAAGGTCATAGAGTCGTGTACTTCATTATAAAATATGTTTGAAGATTCAGCTTGAACTCAGGGGGAGCATGGTAACTTCAGTGCACTTTAGTTCTGCAAAGCACTTCTTTCTACATAAGGAGAAAAACCTTCTATTGGTTTTGGTCCGCCCTTTGCCCTTGATGACAAAGGGGGAGAGTGACATGTGACATGGTGTTTGAATAGGGGGATAATATCATTATGCTTAATGTACCTATCTGATGTGGTGATCAAACACCATCGTGGTTGCCATCAAGTCCAAAGGGGGAGATTGTTGGCAATATGATGCAGAGTGTTGTCCTAGATGGCAACCCACTTGATGAAGATGATGGAAACCTACTTGATAAAGTTGTCCTTGATGGAATGTGTCTTGATGAACTTGTTAAATGATGTAAATATGGTGTATCTACAATGAGTACAGAAGGTAATTATGGAAGGAATGTCAGTATGTGCCAGAACATGATGAAAAGAGTATGTCTCAAGGAATACACGGATTTGTCTAGATGAAGTAGCGTATGCACGCGGGAAATAATGTGCCAAGTCGCGTATGGGAAAAAGCGCTCAAAATTTGTAAAACCAGGGGTAAATACCATGGTATTGACCCATTGTATTGAATGATGGTTCGCCTATGTGATCCCGCCCAGGAATACCATTGGAAGTTATGTGGTTTTGACTCATGGTATTGATGAAGGGTAACCCTATATAAGGAGAAGAAAATCATTGTGCAAATGGTGTGCATGTGTCTGGGCTTTGATGAATACTTCACTCTGAAGTATATCTGTATGGTTGAACCCTGTTCCTAATTGATAGATCTGAATCTATAATGCACCTATGAACATGATGAAGGCTCAAGATCTCTAGATCTAGAAATGGTGAATGTCAAGGATGATCTGAAAAGAAGTGAAGAAGACCTGGTGCAATCCTGTTGAAGAGATTGAAGAAATCTGGGTAAGTTCATGGATCTGGTCTGTACTGCAAAGTTTATCTTTTATATATCTATACGCAGGTTCGTTTCATGAAAAGCACGTGTATACGCGGATCTGTGGAAGGAAAAGCGCGTATGCGCAGTTAGGGTTTTTCTTTGAAAAATGCACTGAAGTATATGCGGGTTCATCTTCTGGAAAGCGCATATATACGTGGGTATGATTAAATAAAAGTGCGTATGATTTTTGATCTAATGGTTGCTGAAGGTTGAATTTGTTTCTGCATATCTATTATGAAGTCTGGGTTATATCTGATATTCTGGTTACATTGGTCTCACTGTTCTGTTTGAAGCAATGAGCAAGGTATGATTGTTGATAAGGGAAGGGTTGTGTTGAAGTGTGAAAATTAATGAAACGTGGTCTGCAGTGGTGCTGAGGGTCGAAGCCTTCACTCAGGGGTTTGTAGCTCCCTTCCAGGAGAGGCTGGTAAATGAGTTCAGGGGGTCGTAGCTCCCTTCCAGGAGAAGCTGGTAATCGAGAGAAGGTTGTAGCCTTCTGCAGGTGGGTTCCTACGTGCTGGTTTGAGTCTGCACCAGTACATGATTGTAAGAAGTTTTCTTAATAATAAATTTTGAAGGCTGAAACGACGGCAGCGGTGGTTTTCTCCCGAATTGGGTTTCCACCAAAAAAAATCCTGGTGTTCATGTGTGTTGCATATGTGTGATGATTATTATGTTCTGTCTGCACCTGTTTACTGTTTCTAAAATATCTGATGAATGAATAATGCAATGATCTGAGTTAATATTCAAACACATAATTAGATCTCTGGACATATGCGAGTTCTGTAAAGGATATCCGCGTATATACGCTAGTTTCCTTTAGTAAAGTAGCGTATGGGTTTTTAGAAAGGAAAAAGTAAAAGTTTGATTGTCTGCACTAAATACTGATTCAGCCCCCCCCCCTCTCAGTATTTTTCCCAACACATCATAGTACGGAAGTTACCCGAATCATAGCATCAATGGTTACCCAAATTATTTAATAGGTTCGAGACCTTATCCTGCAACATTGAACCTGTGATCATGATCTGAACTATATCTGTGGTACGAAAATTCGAAGATACCAAAAATTTTATGGTATAAATGCAAAAACATACCCCTGTATATAGATTTTTTTCCATATTTATTGAGTCGAAACATGAGAGTTTGAAGTGTTATGTCTTGATTTGAGATGACTTGAAGACTGATTGAGGCCGACTTAAGGAGGAAACTTTGATGACTTGTATCACTTGACTTGAGGGATGTATTTTAAGTAGATTTATAGGATCATGACCTTGAAGAATAAGACTTGATGGAGGAGCCTTTTGACAACCTAATGTTACATGATTTAAAAGCCCCAAAATTGAATCAATTTAAATTTGTAACAACTAACCTAGAAGTCCACAATTGGGACCTTAATCTAAATATGACCCAAGCATGAAACCCATGCTTTAAGTCATTTAATAATACTAAGTTATTTTTACAAATACATTAGTAATGAATACCGAACCTAGTTACATTCTTCAACATTATGATTCCTAGAGTGCCATCCTTCTTCCTTTTGATGAAAAACTTTCATTAGTTATCACTTGGTAAAGAACCTCCATTTTCGTAAAGTCCTATAACTCTTCACTCTTCAACAATGTTCCCATATATTGTGCCCAAATTCCATAATTTTGTCCATTAAAATTTATAAGGTCTAGCTTGAAACTCATAATGTTGATCCATTGATTTGATCCTAGATTTAGTTTACAATTAGAAACCTCGAACTGATCCACTAAACAAATCAGACTTTTTAAGGGCATCTACAACTTGCATAAGACTTGTAGAAAACATGCTAAATCTCAAACCATTAGATTTAATACCATGTTGGAGAATTTAGGGATTTTTTATATTAGAAAACTTGTATTCTAAAATAGAGGTGGTATCTAAATACATTGTTAGAACACCTAAGAACAACCAAACATAGTTCAACATACTAAGAATTGTAAGAAATAAAATTATTTCCATACACTACACATATAATCTATTTTTCACCATATAAAACACCCATAAGACCATCTTTTGTAGCACCAAGATGTTACCAACACAATCCATTCTTCGCTTAAAATAAAATTAATAATAACGTAAGAATGATTTGAATGCAAAACTAAATGGAAACAAGTCATGGTAGAATGGAGGAATTCAAAAGTTTGAGTTGGAAGTCCAAAAGATAATGCAAACCCTACATGAGGAATAAAAACATCACACGTAAGATTGACCTTAGACAATGAGGATAACAACTCCTCTTAACCACCCAAGCTAAACCTATTTGACATCCTACTTTCTTTTTGATCCCTTTCTAATGCTTCATAGATATGAAATTGAAATGGATATTTTTTCTATTTATAAAAACTATACCTCAAGCTCCATTTAAATTTTGATAGTGTGGGTTGTATTTAAAATATACAAATTTAATTGACCTTAAGTAGAGCCATATTAAAACCTCATCGAGAACATGTTTTGGCAATAAAGAATTAAATTTGGTCATAGAATAAGATTTAAAAAAAATTATGATTGACTAAAATCTTGTTTTCCCTATAACCAAGGAAATAATTTAACTAAGAAATAAACAAAATTATCTTGCAATAGTGAAAATCCACCCCTCAATGGCTAGCCAATAAATAATTTTAAACAATATAATTTTCCTTAAATAACATTAATGAAATAGCTCTCACTACAAGGAAAAGGCCCTCTAACGGAGGTTATAAAGGAGGTTTTTAATGTTATAAAATTGGCCAAAATTTTCAAAAAACAAATTGCTACAACTTGTGATTTCGGTAACGGAGGTTTTGGTAGAGCTTCTAACAGAACTTCAACAGAACTATAAAAACTAGGTGGCCGGAGATTGTTACAGATATTTTTCTCACTAGTGCACTAATCGGGTGTCAACGCACCGTTGTGTTGTACTATGAACGCACCGGTATTGTAAACCTACTAAGCACCAGGGCAGAAAACAAATTTTGGATGCCCTGGGGTGTTTCGTAACAGCCCCGTGTGTGTCATCCAGATAGTTGCACTAGGCCGGTGGAAGATGCATGCACCGGGTAGTTAAGGTGTAAAACCACACAGTGCCCTGTAGGTGATACAACGCACTGGGCCGTCATGTTATAAAAAAGCACCAGCATGTTAAAGGAAAACCACACCAGTGCATGCAACACCTGTCAGACCACGTGGGTGGTAGTCATCAATAAAGAGCACCGACCGTTCTAATTGGTATTGGTATTTGTGCGGTGCCCATAGGTCGTAGAAACACATCGGTACACAGTATCACAAAAACGCACCGATGTGAGGTATCACATAAACACACCGAGTGTTCTAATTGCTATTGGTATTTGTGTGGTTCCCATAGGTCGTAGAAATGCAACAGTGTTCATTAGCATAAAAATGTACCGGTGCACAGTAACTAACACACACCGGTGTTCATTTTGTATTTTTTAGAAACATAGACCTGTGACCGTGCAATTATTGTGACTTTTTTAAATTCATTACTCATGAAAAGTTGACACATATCTTATAACAATATTCATATCAATTAATTTTTTATTAGTGCATTTGAATGTGATGTTTGGATTAATTTGTTATATCATATCATCAAATTTCACATCTCTTCATTATAATATTTAATCATCCATATATTTAATTAGTGGTGTAACATTTCACAGCGAAAATGGAGAATGCAATAGAACAAATTAAAACATATATATATATATATATATATATATATATATATATAAGACACTCTTTGTCATACAAAATGGGATAGTTATTGGTATACCTCTGTCTTTCAATTGGGACACTATGTCCATTACATTAAACAAAATGTCTGATTTAACAGACAAATATTTCCAAAAATACAACACCTTGATTTGATATCCAAACATATTGATCATAATTCTTCACTGGAACTGCTATCACTGCTCAAGTTATTTCCATGACTTGGATTTTTTTGAAGAATGTTTTGTTCATGGTGTTGATTGTTTTCTTTTTCTTCAAATTCCATGTACAAACATAAAAATAAATTGTAATGAGTGTATATACCTTGGTGAGAATAATGAAAATTGCAATATTAAATAATATACATCAATGTAAATAAAAAATAAATGTACCATAGAAAGAATTGACTCATGAAATATACACATTATTTCAAAACCCAATTTCATGCCATCTCTTGCCGATTCATTTGTTGGCGCAATTCCATACTTTGTTTCCTGCAATTTTTATAGCCCGTAACAAATCATATATTTAATATAAAAAATTTTTTTTCTTTTAATTATAGATGAAACTAAGTAAAACAATATCGATAGATGCTCACAAATTCCACAATTAATTTATGATATGCCAACATATATTGACAACACATATTTAACCCAATGTCAATCAATTCATTTGATGGTTCTTCTTTGTATGTTAGCACCTTTTTGAAGACATTCAATGATGATTGTTGTAAAACAACTTAAAATATACAAAAATGAAATCTATTTAAGTTTTTATAAGGAAGTAACAATTACTCAAAAACTTAGATATCAACCCTTTTCTTCCTTGTCATCCTCTTTTATGTGCTGAATGGGTCCCATTTTCTTTTCTTTTCTGCAAGGAAATATTTGAAAATTAATATTTAATGCTAAGTTGTTTATCTATTGTACCTAATCGAAAAATCAATGATTACATATTACATTTGAAGCACGATGTTGTTGAGATGACTCCTCGTGTGATGCAATTATGTCCATTTCTTTGACCATCTCCTTGTACACCTTTTTCGACATTCCTACTGGCATATTTCTGATATCAGCTCGTTCATCCTTTGAGATTTTCATCACCTTTGTGAAAATCTGACAATAAACTATTTAATTTTTATATTGATATATGAAAATTAAATATAACAAAAGTGATATTATAAATGATTTCTTTCTAGTAATATATACATATAATTCTAGAAAAAATTTAAAGTAATATTAATTTTTAATTCGTTATTTTTTTTTGTTGTAAAATTTTTTGTATTATAAGTCTCACATGTCTCATTGACCAATTCTCTAGAAACTCATCCTGTAGTTTAGATAAAATTTGGTTTTTGGAATCATTGGATTGATTTTTGTATTGTAAGTGGAAAGAAAATTTATACATTCGTTCCACTGGATCCCTCAAAGTTTTGTAAAATTTTGCCCCCCTTTAGATAACCTCCAACGCCACTCCAGATGAGCTAAGGACCAATTCATTTTCATTTGCATGTTCTTTTTACTTTATCTTTTCTTAGAACAACATCCCTTTTTTTTTGGTCCCTGTAGAACATTAAACATATGTGAATTAATAGATTTTTTGAAACATGTTATCTAATAATCTTAAGTATATTATTAATGAAAAAAAAAAAAAAACTCATATTGGATGAACAGTATTTTTTCATTCACTTGATTCATCCTTTTGCAATTTTTCCATCAAGCTTTTACGCTCTTCTGGTCCTAGATTAGAAATAATGTTATCGAGCTTCGTCATTTTGTGTCCCTGCATGATACATAGTAAACAATACATATTAGTTAAACTTACATATATTTCAAAAATAATATTTTTTGTAAAGAATTTACAAAGAACTTGCATTTTTTTCTTTTCTTGATCTGTTATCAGTATTTTTGTTACTTGATCTCTTGTCAATCATTTCTTTAGCAATCTAAAATTTGTACCATATCATTCACTAATATATTTATAAATAAATTTTCAACTTTTCAGGTAAAAAATAAATCTCAAGAAACCAATGCACCTTTCATGTTGTACGCACCGATGTCAGTGCATGGGGGTATTGTAAAAGCACCACAGAAACGGTATAATAGACCGTACGATGCTATTCTCGTAACATAGCATACTAGTGCCCTATTTTAGATATGGCGCACTGATTAAAAAAATTTGTTTTTTATTTTTTTATTACACAGTACTTGTGTGGTGTGCTGCATAATACAACGCACCAGTGTGCTAGGTTACGCAGGGCACACCGATAAAAAAAATCCATTTTTTTCAAAAAATCACGCAACGACCGACTTGGATTGGGATCTAACTATGCAAGTCGTCCCGTGGGTTGGATTTTAACCTAAAATGAAAAGCCCTAATTCTGAAATCACAGAAACAGGGAGAAGAAAGGGCATAAACGAAACAAATGAAGGCTTTAGGGTAAAAATGGATAAAACTGCAGAAAAGGTAAAAAAAATGCAGAAAAAGTAAGAAAAAAAATAAAATTTAATCACACAACACCATATAGTTCTCTCTGTCAACAAGGTGAACCGGTGTGTTATATGTTAACCAGTTCACCAATTAACACAGGAAAATTAATAAAAATTCTCTAGTCTTAGTTTTTGTAGCATAAGATGTCGTGGAGGAGGTGGTGCGACATGTTCTTATAAAAACACAGAGAAAATAGAAGAACCACCATATGGTGCTCTCTGTCAACAAGGTAACCCGGTGCATTATATATGTTAACCGGTGCACCGATTAACACATACATAAATTAATAAAAAATGTTTTTATCAAACAGTATGAGTGCGGTGTGCTATAATAAAATAGCGCACCAGGGCAATATTTTATAGAGGGCATGGCAATTAAAATATATATATGTTTTTAAATTTTTTTAATCAAACAGTACATGTATGGTGCACTATAATAAAATAGCACATCGATGCGCTATTTTACACAGGGCACACCGATTAAAAAAAAAAAAAAACTTGTTTTTAAAAAAAATCATGCAAGGCCCAACATAGATTGGGATCCAACTCCGCAAGTCGTCCCGTGGGTTAGATGTCATAGGCCTATATATATATCGCAATAAAAACCTTATAAATATAAAATGAAAAGCCCCAATTCTGAAGTCACAGAACGAAGAAGTAAGGGCAGAAAAAAAAAATCAAGTGTTTAGCATAAGAATGGATTTTTTTTTTGTTTTTTTTCTTTGAAAATGAATAGTAAAATTTAAAATTTTTACTTACCATGTATCAAATAGAATAGAAACTACAAAAAAAAACAATTATTATAGTAAAATTTAACATTTTTACTATACTATAGGGTTTGAAACATTTTTTATATACTGCATGGTTTGAATCACCAGATGTTTAAAATTTTGATTCTCTGAATAGTGTTATTGTTCGAAAGTATTTCGCTACTCCACAATGTTCTCGTGCTCTGTTTCTCCAGGTATGTCTCTCGTGTAAATATCTCCCTGAATTTTTTTGCAAAAGTAATGTAATAATTAATAGTTTTTACTATTTAAAGAATTTTTTTATGAAATTATATTTTCGAAAATAATTTGCTGCCCATTTTTCAATTTACAACTTTTTTCACTTAAAAAAAAAATAAAGTTTCTTTTTTTTATTTACGGCTATTCAATGTGTTTGTTATCTAACCTCATCGTTGCGTCAATTAATAACACAACACCAGTGCGCAGTAACTAAAACACACCGGTGTGGTTAACTGTACATTAGCACTGATAACAATAAGTCCATTTTTAAGGCACCAAAATTACTTTTAGGTATGTACACCAAAATTTATTGTTGATTTTTCTTAAATGCGGGGTGAAAATTCCATAATTATATCAAATGGATAATTCTTAAAAATCCAAATCGTTCCATAATATTTCTCAAAGTCCATCGTGGATTTCTGCCTATCCATCTCGAGACATAATATTTACTTCATATTTTATTTATATTTTAATTATCTAATTCAACTTATTTTTTTTATCCATGTCAATCAGCTCAATAAATATAATTTATACAAATTTGTAGGTTCACGCAGATTCAAAATCGAGTTCAGATGCATAAAATATTCAAACAACTCCAAAATTTCGAAAGCTCTTATCAGGAGAAGCATACCCCAAGGCACATTTGGTAGATGAAAATGGACAGCCACTTCACCCTGCCAATTGTAAAATTGTATCTTATAGCAAAAATCCTGGGACAATGATGGTAATAATAATTTTTTGGTATATTAATGTAATTAAGTCAATGTCAAACCAATTAATCATGAATTTTAGATGTGCTTACTAATTGATATCATATATTTTTTACTAATCAGTACAAATATATATTTTTAAATTATTAGGATTCTAGTGATGATGGGCAACCTACCTACCATATTCTATTGCACCCCACGACAATGCGAAATCGAGAGAAGGCTCAATTAAGAGAAAAAATCGGAGAGGAACGATACCAAACCACATATTCAATTCCCACTACGTGCAGATTCACCAATTAGGAATGACTACAACAATAGTAGTTCTTCATAAGATGGAAATGGAGGAAATCAAATAGAGGTTGGTATGGATGATTACTTAAGGGATATGATTTCCATGGAGACAATTTTGTTATAAACATTCCATAACGATGATCAGCTAGGGGATGATGCTCATATCATTGATACCTTTTCCAAAAGCCTTAAATTTTCTTCCACCATTGCTCTCTTTGGACTTGGCGGTCATTCAAATTCTACCTAGTTGGGGAAAATGATGTTACTGTACAACTTGAAAGAAATTTTTGTCTTGTTGAATGCATGTTTCCTGGAAATTTTGAGGTAATTGACCAAGAAGTCCTCCCTTATATTTTGAGAAATATAATCACACAATGAACATTAAAAATGGTCAATTTTATGAACATTAATAATTATATCGGCATTAATGTACATTTAATATTTTCCATGACCAACTACAAGTTATTCAAATATAAGGTTCTTCCGAGTGATAATGTCTTGCCCGGTAGCTGTGAAGAGGCAAATAAATTGTTGAAAATGTTGGGTGTTGAGTACATATCATATCATGCATGTCAAAATGATTGTATTCTATAGGGAGGATAATATGCAGACAAAGAGACATTTCTGAAATTTGGGTATGAAAGGTATGATAAATAAAAAAGAAGGGTACGTGGTCTTCCTTTTAATATATTGAGGCACATGCCTATAATCCCAAGGATTCAAAGGCTCTTTCGTTGCAAATAATTAGCTAAGTTTTAGGGATGGCATGCCTAACACAAAAGTGAGTTGGGAGTTGTCCGAATCCCAAAACATTCAATAGCCATGAAGCATATAGAGGATACATGGCCCAAAAAATTTGAGGATGAAGTACGAAATCTACGACTCGGCATATCCATGGATGACATCAACCCATATTCCCTCCAGAACACCAACTATTCTTTTTGGCCTGTATTAGTGTTCAATAACAATATACCCCCATGGTTTTCCATGACAATGAACATCTTATGTTGGATCTCGTAGTCCCTGGTAGAAGACAAGTGAATAATATGGATGTCTAATTACAACCACAAGTACATGAATTGAAGGAATTATGGGATGGGATAAATGTATACAATATATCAAGACCCATCACAATAGAGATGAGTTTTACGTTGTATGGAATATGTTCTTGCACGACACATGATTACTCAGGATTAGGAGTTTTCTATGGTAAATTACATGTTTACTGATTTGTTTATATACATAACAATATTCTTTCGCATATTAGTTATTTAATTCGTTGTAATTTTTCTGATATTCATGAAATTCTTTAATGTTCCATGCATATATATTGTATACAATAATTTCACAGGGCTTGTAACAAAAGGGTATTTTGGATGTACATTTTGTGGACCTTCTCTGAAAACTAGATGGTCCAATGACCTATGAAAGCCAGTGTATGACTGCTCCATGGTATTCCTCCCACAGGAACACCCTTATAGAAGAGATTTTTTTTTGAAACATTATAATATGTATTTTGAATTAATTGGTAATTTTCATTTTGTTAATGTTAAAATCATTTCACTAGATAATTTTCGTTTATGTTGATCTCGAAAACAATGGCGCACTGTATAAAGTTATTTTTTTTATAATGTTAATTCCTAAAATAATACAACTACTTGATTGCTTTAAATGTTTGTGAATGTTATCTTCAAAATGTATAATGTTATTTTTGGTATGTAAGATCAAAATAAAATAATGATAATCCTAAAGTACATGAATTTATTTGCATTATCTTCTGAACTTTATTATGTTACAAAAAATCATATTACTCTAGATTTCTTATTTTACAATTATTTATATTCATACAAATTTAAAATTTTAAAATTAGGATAATTTAGAAATATACGTTATACATTTTACTTACGGTAGTTATGGTTCAAAATTGACACTTAATTTAAAATTTTACAAATTTAGAAATTTAAAATTTTTAATAAAATTAAATGATGACAATAATACCATTACAATTACAATTTTACAATTTCACAATACAATTACAATTACAATTTTACAAATATTTTACATACAATTACAATCACGATTACAATTTTACATACAATTACAATTACAATTACAATTTTATATACAATTACAATTTTAGAATTTTACATACAATTAGAATTACAGTGACAATTTTACAATGTTACATACAATTACAATTAGAATTACAATTGGAATTACAATTACAATTACAATTTTACAATTTTACATACAATTAAAATTAAAATTTCAGTTAGAATCATGACATAATATTTAATAAATATCATGATTTAATATTAAAAATAAACATCATGATCATGATAAACATCATACAAACATCGTATTCGACTAAAAAACACATTCAAATTCACTAACATCGTCTAATCATCGCGATCATGATCATCTAACAAAACACAAGCATTGTATAACATCATCACAACACAAACATCAAATATAAATCTCAACTTCTATCAAATACACATCTATATGTAAGCTACACATTAAATGAACATATCTAACATGACCTAACAATATACACGTCATGATGAACACCAACCTGTAAATTAAGTACATCTACAACATGAACATAAAATACATGGAACATATACATATATATATATATATATATATATATATAAATATATATACATATATATAAAAAAATATATATATATATATATACATATATATATATATATATATATATATATATATATATATATATATATATATATATATATATATAATGTCAAAATTATACAACTTTAATATAACTGGATATAAATTTCAAATATCTTGTGGTACATCAACAGTAGTACTAGTCAAGGCCTGCTTAGTCGATGGTGCAACCTCGACATGCTCAACTAGATGATGATAATGTGCCTGCTGATCTGGAGGTGCCTGCTACTTAGGAACTTCCTGCTGATGACTCATGGATGGTCCAACCTGCTTAGTGGATGGTGCAACGGACTACTCAGTCAATGGGCCTGCCTTCTCACATGGACCTGTGCCCTCCTCAAGTTCAAGTGCCTGCTCAGGACTAGGACGTGTCTACTAAGATGGTGCAGAATACTCAAACGATGCTTGCTCATGATCATAAGTGGATGCTGTAGCCTGCTCATCATGATCATCTCCGGCATGAGGTGGAGGAGGAGGTGGAGTAGTAGAATTATTATCAATGCCCTCATGATAATTATCATTAGATGATGTGCTACTATGTTGTTCTACATCTCCACCATGCCTTCCCCTCCTCGCCCACGCTAGTGCTCTGGAAGATCCAATTATATGTCGTAGGAGGGTCAACATATCACGAGGCATGCCTCTCCAGAGCTGTGTCAGCCTATGATCAGTCAGTATCTCTTTGATCATAACTGCCCTGACTCCCTCCTTAACTAGGAGTTGAAAAATTTGGTCACCCAACTCCATCCTAAATCAAGTGTCAGGCCTACGCCTCACAGTTGCTGGTATTTGCGCCTGATCAGGACCACGTCTGTCACCCTGATCCTTCGCCTCTACCATCTCCTTGTCAACATGATCTACACATGGATCATTCGGTGGCAATGGAATCTCATCCCTAATGAATGATCCAATATCTACAAAATATATATAAGTACACAAAAATAATTGGACAATTTCATTAAACAATTTAATAAAAGAAGTTAAAGAATGTGTTAGAATAAATTTGGTAATTCTAATGAATTAATTAAGACAGTAAAATGAAAGTATATTAATTTAAATAAAACACTAATATTACCTCTTGTATCTGAAGGCTCATCCTATGTGAATAGGATGTTGGTACACCCTTGCCAATCCAAACCAGCGTACAGACATGGCATGAGAATGAAGGAGTAATCATTAATATTGGATAAAAATGTCAGTGCATCAAGAGATATCCTAGTGGGAAAGTCAGACTGGCCCCCTCTTGGGTATCATCTGGCTCGACATCTCCACCCATACGTCAAACATCGGCTTGAGCAGCTATCTAACAAAATTAGGCCTCGTCTTTAGAAACGTCTCAAAAAATAAACAAAATAACTTTGAAGCAAAAGGGAAGGTCAACCTCCCACATGCCCGAGAACGACATTTATCTAAGTACAAAACTACCGCAAAATTTTTTTATACCATCTCACAAGTCATGGCACGTGGAATAAAGAATCAACATAAAATAAAAGTAGGCAACTAATGTGTTTCCCATCACTGGTATAGTGTGCAATAATCGTCAACAGTAGTGAGAAGCACCTCACCTCCTCTACACAAAATGACGTAATACGTAACAGACCAATGGGCACCTGAAAATCTGTAGGAGAAAGTGTATCATCCCTAAAGTATCTCTGGGAGTACGCCAATTGACTCCCTGCTACATAGCCTACGAGGATATCTAGGAACTGGATAGAATCCTCCAGTCTCCTAGATAGGCCAGTAATAAAATATATGTCCTCCTTAGTGGGCACATACCACTGGCCAGGACCAACCCAGTAATCTTGTCGGTGGGCATTCAACCTGAAGATGAGTTCTCCTAATAAGACACTATGGCCCTTCAGGGATGTAGCTCGTCATATAACTTGAGGAGGCATACCTCCCTTAGGACCAAATGAGCGGCTACCATATTAGGGTGAGGGTACATAAGTCTCTCCCTCTCTCGTGTTGCCCACAAGTGAATCATATTATACTTGTCCTCCATATGTTCTTGATGTTCCCTTTGTTCTATCCGTTGATGTCGATGAATGATTCACATATTAAATACAATTTTTTCATTAAATGAGACATGTATTTCAATATCTCTCTCTCTCTCTCTATATATATATATATATATATATTTGAAATATAAAGAAACAGTCGGTGCACCCAAAAAAATATTCACGCATCAGTACCGGTGCATACTTTTTTATCGCCACTGCTCTTGGTGCGCATGAAAATTGTTCTCACACCGAAAAACATAAATAATACTTTTCTACAGTGCATTGACAAAAATATCCATCTCGGGGTAGATAGATTGGTCAATGCACTGCCCAACAATAATTTATGGTCAATGCTACGATAGTTTAAACGACCGCACCGTTGACTATGTACCAGTTCGGTAGGGTGGTGCATTGAAAAAAAAATGCACCCCGGGGTGCATAGTTTGGTCAGCGCACTGCCCTCTTGACATTAGTACATTTTCAATAGTGTGGTCCTATAAAAAACTGCACCGTCGACTATGAAATAATGTCAGGACAGTGATGCGCTGACCTAACTATCTGCTGTGGGGCACATAGTTTGATAAACACAACGCTTTTGTGAAACTGGTGCATATTCAACGGTGCGGTCGTTTAAACAACCGCACCACCATGTATTTTTTTTAAAAGCATGGTGCACGTTTTTGGTACCGCACCAGTCACTGGTGTGGTTTCTGTTAGCATCGTTCGCAGTGCTGCCTGTAAATTAACAGGTAGCACTATGAACGACTCGAGCGTACCACAATTTTTTTTTTTTTTTTTAAATTGGAAAATTTTAAGGTTTTTTACAATTCTAATCCTCTAAAATGTTAACTTATTGAGAAACAAGTAAAATAGTTGTACATTTGTGCGCTGAGGAGGGATATTCGGTGAGGAATTGGAGAAGAAAAATTTTCCCACCGTTTTTGCAAAATTCGAAATCCACAAGTTGGGAAATGGACGACAGCAGTTCATGCAATGGGAGCATCGATGGCAGGGCACCTCACACAAGAGAAATTTACACCGGTGCTTGAGAGGTTTGGATCACTGAAGAAGTGAAAATGTATTTTTTTTGTTCGGTAATATTTTTTTATTTAACCCTGTTTCAGTGCATGGGTATTTGAGACGCACCGGACCTATTTATGCGTATCGCATTGGTGCGCTATAGTAATTAGATGCACCGGGCCGGTTTGTATGGAAAGCATAGTGTCTCGGTGTACCAATTTTTAGTATGCATCGGTGCATTGTGAGTTAAACACATCAATGCAATTTATGATGAGAAACGCACCAGACAAAAAACATCTTCAAAAACCTCCGCCCACCAACCTCCTCTAGAGACCTCTACTACAAACGGATATCTGGGTTATTTTTTTAAGGGGTTACTCAAATACATCCACTAGAGGGTCTTTTCCTTGTACTGTCTCACTCTATTTTTCTTATACAATACAATAAAAATAAATTACTTAAAAATGACCATTTTTAGATAACTTTCCATAAAATATGGTGATATAATAATAAAATTTATACACTTGAAATAGCCCAGTCCATTCCATATAATGAGAGTAAAAGTATGATATTGTTTAAAAAAAAAATAAACACTAACATTTAACTTTTCCTAGTAGAGAGAGCAAGGGTTCCCTCCTTGCCTGCATCTACGTTTTCCCTGAAGACGAAAACAAGGAGAAAATCCTAGAGAGAGAAATAAAATCAAGACCGAATTCATTTGTTCATCGATATTTCCCGGAATCATTCAAACAATCCATTCCTCATCTCCATCTCTTATTTCCATCTTAAGAATCCACTTCAAGTCAACATTTTCACTTGCATAAAATGAAGCACGCATGAGGTTTGAAAATATAAGCAAGTTAGATCTATAAATTTTCTATGTTATATATTCCCTTCTTGTTGGGTTTCTTTTCAGATTTCACACATTTTGAGGTTTCAATTTTAGTTATTATCAATGTGATTGAATAAGGCAAGGGTTTTGTGAAAGGATTCAAGCCAAGGATCTGATGGGGAAATCTCAGTTATACTCGTTGTGTTTTGGGAATCGTACAAAATTAATTATTGTCATTTTATGAACGAACAGTGTAAGGACTCTTTGGAATCAGGCTTTTTCATGGAAGTGAGGGTTTTACTTGTGAAACTATGGTTACACGTAGATATTTTATCCAAATTCCAGAGGGGTAGTCTCCTTCCATTATTCATTTAGGGAATTGGGGAAAAAGAGTAGAAGAGAGTTAGACATTCAAGACCCTCTAACAAGAAGGTTGTTGATCGACATTTATAATGAAAAAAAAGCCTATCAACTATAGTGGGTGCACTTGAATCTATATTTTGTTGCACAGATGGTTCCCTTGTTGTTTCTCATCTTTCCCAAAGTTGTTTTTATGCGTTGTTTATAGGATGTTTGAGCCACAATCCTTTTTCTCTTTCTTCTTTCTTAGTGAAAATTTGGTATTGTCGAACTCTCCAATTATCTCATTCTCACTTCATTACTCCCTTCCTCACTAATTTCCTTTTTCAACTCCTCATAGCCTTCTTTATTTTCTCACATATAGTTCAACCACCAATGGTTAGTTATCTATACTTCCTTGAAGCTTATTCAACTTGCTCTTTAAATATTTTTCCTCCATGGTCATTTGATACTTTGAGCTCTCATATTTTCCAACCACATTGTAACACATTCCTTAATGCAATATTTTACAACACCATGCTCAGTGGGTTAGTAAGAAAGAAATTTTTCTTAACAAACAACATTTGTATCCTTCTATGGTTTTTTTTCACTAATCTCTCTCAAAACCCCTTCTGAAATTGGACCTTGGCTTTTGAGTACAACTACTATAATTCTACTAAAAACTATATCCAATGTATCCTTCCATTATCTGCTCACCCCAAAACTCTATTGCTCAGTAACCTAAGTGATGTCAATTCTCCAAAGTTATTGGATTTAATATTTGACTTGTTTTTCTCCTCAATGGTGATGTGGGGCTTCATTAGGCATATGTATCCATTCACCCAAAATCATATATATCCATGAAATTTCAAATATGCCTTCATACATGAATGTCTCCTTGATTTTTTCCATTCTCCAAAAAAACAATGGGGCTTCCTTGCTAACAAATATTTTGTTCTATCATAAAAACAATCTTCCACTTTTGGTTTAGCCAGTTGTTCCTTCATTTTTCTAAGGCCTGATAATCATGTTTTGGTACCAACAAGATAACCATTTATTGACTCTAATTTGTAAACTAGGGTCCACTTAAGTGTATAACAAACATTGTACTAGTCTATAATTAACATTATTGATTCTTGAAGAAAGGAAGGTCTCACTTGAGGAGTGTTACCAAGGAATTTGATAGGTGGGGAGCTCTACATAACGAATTTACCACGTTGTGATGCAATTCTTTCAAGTAACATTCCATATACATCCATTTAACACCATGCAATCCAACAATTATCATTTGTCATCTGGCTATGCCATGACATTAAATTAGATTGTTGTAATTGATATTAATAATGGAGAGATATTAAAGCATTAATCTAAATGTAAATCATAACAACATAACATATATAAATCAGTGTGGATATTATCAATCCAAAGTTGAATATAGCTACTTAGAAGGTGATTTAAACTCAGCTAGTCGTTAGGATCAACAAGAAAATCTTAAGAGTAGGAAGTGAGTTTAGGATTAGCATTTGATTTGTGATTATGACTAGGATTGTCTCTGAGCTCATGATCAAGAACATTTTTTTGAAATAAAAGTTTCAACCCATACCTACTATTAAAATTTCAAATTAAATTTCTACCTCATTAGTAATACTTGTATACTAAATGGCCACCATCATATCATTTTTCAATCGCATTTGTAATATACATTTTCAAATTTTTTTTTGAATCTAAAGTTATGCTTTTTATAAACAATTTTTACCTAGATTTTGATAGTTGTCTTGACATATTATATTGGTTTTTTTTGGACTAAATAATTTTCAACCTCATTATCAACCTAATTTGTGATCCCCATTTAAAATATGGGTGAATAATAAAGTCATACAATAGGTTGAAAAAATATTTTCATAAGTAATTTCATGACACATTTGAGGCATAAAAAAAGGGCTTATTGTTGTAGTGCTTGCTACGTTCTCTTCTACTACTAATTAACCATAATTATGAATATGATCACAATCAATACCATGAAATGGTAATTGGTTTCCCTTGGTGAAGAGATAAAGAGGTTATAGATGACCATAGAGGTTGGGAAACTAAGGAATATTTCACTTATTGGTTAAATTATTCATTAGTTGTTTGAGAGGCACATTTTAATCTTCCAAGTTATTCCTAGAAATCATTAAAGAAACTGGACTATTTTTTCCTACACTAAAGAGAATTGGAAGGCAAGAAAATCCCTAAGGAATTCTCGAGCATAGTTGGGAAGATCTTCCTTATGTCATGTAGGGAAGTGAAAGAGAGTAGCATTGATATCTACGGGTTAGATTATATGTGCAATGATGTTTAATGAGCGAATTAGTCATTACATGAGAGAAATGAGTTGGGTAAATTGAGTTGTAGCCTATATCTTACATTTATTTTCCCCAGTGACCTCATAATCCAACTTGGGGATGACATCTATAGTGGATTCCTATGACTAGGAGGAAAATTTCTCATATGCAACTACTTTCCTTGCACCATTCATAGTTTAAAAATAATTTTCTATGATATGTGATTGAATATTATTTATTGTAATAAATTTACATGGATGATGCATGTTATTTGTGGTGAGGATTAATTTAAACACATATTTTTGGTTGATATAAAATGTTAATGAATGCTCATTTAATCCCATTGAATTTTTATTACTACACTTTATGTGTGCATTTAAATGAATTACATACCTTCCTAAGAAAACCATATTTGTGTTACAATGGAAAAATGGTCTCTCAAGGGCTGAAATTTTAATGGCATATAAGTGGATATCCATCCATGGTTGATATGCATGAGATGGAGATGCCACATCACTTTCTACCCCTTAAAAGTTTTGACTTCTTGATAATTTATAATTTCCACTTTAACTAGTGAAACCAATTTCTTAAGTGGGCATACCTTTTTGTTTTTGAATTTATCTTTAATGTTTTCATTCTGTTCATCTGATCATAGAGTCATCTCCCAAATACACAAACAACATAAATATGACATGCTCACAATCTTGAGTTTTCTTAGACATTTAAGATCTAATATTAGATTAATTGAAATAATTTATTTTTAGCTCCATAGATAATTGAAATGATAACTTTGATTCACACATGTTATTAGGTTTAGCTTCAAATACTACAATTACTTTTTTTCAAGCCCCGATTGGTCTCCTAGATTTGATTATGATTACATTGGATTAAGAGGGGGAGAATACAAATATATCAATTAAAACCATGATTTTTTAGTCCTTCTAACTTAAATAAAAGCTACTTTGTTTAATGAGAAAAGAGTGCAAGAGAAGTTCGTGAGATAATATTTTCTTATTTAAGTGATCCCATCACCAATCCAATGTATTCCATTAAAGCACACACCCTTTTATTACTAGGTAAGTGTCCCATCTATATTGTAAAAAGATAAAAGGGAGAAAATTGATATAATTCAAGAAACTTGACAAAACCAACCTTCAAATCCTCTTTCTCCATAAAAATAAGTAGGTGGACATAAATATAAACAAATATATTGATTTTAAAATATGTTATTTAAATCTACAAGTTCTAACAACCTTATTCACTAATATACTCTTTATTTTTTATTCTAACTTAAGATATTAATATTAGATATTTCAATATAATTTCAAATTAAAACATTCTAACAAAGTATCAAAGTTAGTCACTAGAATTTCGCTTGGAAACAGTTTAACTAAGTATACATCAACCTATAAAAATTGGGAGGGAAATTTAGTCACAAGGTAATTATAAGGAACTAAAATATTCTGTCAGAGTCAACAAAAATTCACATCAACATGCCCACAACTCATTCGCAACTAAAGAATTCATAAGCACTATTAAACGTCAAAATGCACGCATTCACACCACTCCCCTGATGAGGGAATTTAAATTTTGTTCCATTTTTCTCCCGCCATTTCCATTTTCTAAATTCTCACAACATATTTCTAAGATAAGGCTTTTTTAACCTACCATTAGAAGACAAGGAGAAGCACTCTAACGATCCTATAAGATATGAAGGATATGTAAGTTGACTCAGAGTGAAGAAATGTGTTTTTCTTGATTGGGGAGATTATTAATTTCATGATTTCTTGCCTCTCAGTATCATAAATGAGAGAAAATAGCCTTTGGCACCAAGGAACTATAGGTAACAATAGTTATAAAGTTCCATATGTAGTTATTTTAATTAAAGTATTTAATTAGTTGTTTTCTCCATGATAATTTGCACCACCATCATGTAAACATTTATACAGGAAACATATGAAGCAATACTGGAAATAAATAGTAAATTTTTGCATGAAGTTTCTGTTAGTATTTTATGTTAGCCTCAGGCTTCATCCGGGATTTCTGAAGGAAGAATTTAGAGGCAAGGAAGATATGGGCATGTGAATTTGAATAAATAATTATCCAGCATGTCCAGAGCTAGATCTGACTTTGGGTTTGTCATCTCACTTCGATCCAGGAGGTGTAACTTTATTACGTCAAGACAATGTTCCTAGACTTCAAGTGCGAAAAGGTGACATTTGGGTTTCTGTTAAGCGAATCCTTGATACTTGGGTTGTAAACGTAGGCGACCAAATGCAGGTAAGTAAAATTTGAAAATATTCCATATTCATGCATTTTTTTTCTTAACATTCTCCCTTTTAAAGTTACCTATTATAAACTGGTCAAATATTTGAGAACCTTACATTAATCTCATAGATGCAACTAATATATCAAAATACATACCTTTGTTTCAATATTCAGTTGAATTCATCTTATCCAGATCTCGATTGTTTAGGTGGGTATTTTCCCAAAGTTGAAAACTTTACAATTTTTATTATTCTACATGGTATTCTAAAACGACACGGAATAATTTTTGTATTACCTGTGCATTATGAATCGTGATTCTATACCTTCCCTTCCTTATGTGGGGATCATATCAATTTTCCTTATCTTCCTCATGAGACAGGGGTCTTCTCGAATCTATCAGGATTAGAGAGATGAACATTCATTTCGATCTAGGGGTCTCCAAGGAGGCTTTTGTCACAACCACTGTCTTGGAAACTATAGAGTGGGTCCAAATTGATTCTATATTGCGAGAGAACCAAAATTTAGATCCAAACATTAATAAATAGATACTAGCAGGTATTCTCTTACTAGTTATGGTAACACTCATCAATCTTGCAGATATTTACAAACGACATGTACAAAAGTGTTGACCACAGAGTTGTTGTCAACAAAAGAAGATAACGTCTATGAATCATTGTTTTCTGTAATTCTTGTGGAGACAAAATAGTTGAAATTGTTTCTGATTATTTCAACTCAATGAAATTTGTTAGCAAGCGCCTCAACAATAGATCCACGGTGTCATGTGTAGATAAGTTAGTTGAAGGGATTCACTTACTTATTTCTGATGATTTCAACTTAATGAAATTTGTCAGCGAGGCCCTCAACAGTATATCTGCTGTCTCATGCACAGATAAGCTAGTTGAAGTGATTCACTTACTCGAAAATGGGTAGTAAATGAAGCCTATTCACACCATGACGAGTTCATTCAACAAATATAGAGCTTGAAGGAGGCCAAGGGTGTTTTAAACGCAGTTCAATATCGGGTTAGCAGTCTACAGGGGTAGGTGCAAAGGATTAGGTCTAAGATTGAATATCCCTACATATATCCTAGGTTAAATTCCCAACAACTTTCACACCTGGATGTGATTGTTGATATTTTGCAGACCACTATTGGGGTTATAAGACAGGTGAGAAAGATGAGAGATTTAATGGATTTTGAAGGTGCTCATAGCAAGTTGGACATCATGAAATATTTTCTAATATATAATAAAATCGAAACCCTAAGAAAGGAAGCAGATATGTTGGGCATTGATTTTGTCGATCAAGAGATCTTCTCTTTAATGGAAGAGGGAAACTGATTGTGATGAGAGCCAATGAAGGTTTTTGAGAGTGGAATGGAGGCTTTCAGCCAATTTTTTCTGTAACAAGACGTTTGAGGTAGAAATTTCGAGATAGATTTTTAGTCATTTAATCTCTACAAGGATTTTTATAGATCCAATTTAAATGCTTACAAATTGGTCCCCTGAAAAGTTCTCAAAATGTATGATTGTTAATAGTTCAAAACTTTTGTGTATGTTTGATAACTATCCAATTCAAACATCCTTCAATTTCTTTATCCCACAAGTATCCTAAGCTTTGTAATGAATTCCTCTCTTAGTTAACATATTTCCTTCAAAACAAGGTATTAAACCAATATGTACTTTATATGAATAAAAATAAAAATTTTATGTTTTTTCCAAATCCCATCCATTCCTTGGACCAAAATAGTCCCAATACATTTTCTTGGACACTAGCTTCCATGGCTACAAAATCATCTTGAAAATCCCAAGCCTTGAAATTCAAAAAGTGTGGATCCATCAACTACATCATAAATCTGAAAGAACCCAAAGACCCTTTATACCATCAGCATGGATAACATCCTATAGGAAATGGTGGACAAGAACTTGCCTTGGACCCTTCCCATTCATGATAGCCCTTATGTGTCGCCTAGCAACAAATGTTGGTCTTTGAGCTTGAATATCAATGAAACAAATCCCTTCAACCTACCTAAGTATTGTATAGATTGGTCATGATACTAGTAGGATAGCTATCTTTCCTCCATCCTCCTTTGAAGGAACCACCTAAGGAATACCTCTAATATCCTCTGTCTTGTTGTAGAGAGAAAGAGGTAAGAAAGACAACGAATATGATTTGCTTCCAAAAATATATCTACTTTGTTGATTCTTCCTACAAGTGGTATATCTAAGTGAATCATTTCTTAAGCTTGTTATCAATCATGGTCAATATCGAGTTCTAGAGGTCTGTTGAAGATACATCAATTCCAACTAGAATACCCAGGTGCCTTATACCATGGTTGAATGACTTTCCATTTTATAACAATCTAGTGATGAAATTCATCATGCCCAATAATAAGAACCTCCATCGTGATCCTCTCTAACTGTTGCTTATAATTCTTGAGTGAAGATGTCCAGACACTTCATCGTTCCGTCTACACAATTTCAGTGATTTGTGGGGTGCAAGAAGAATCATTTTTGAAATGTTATTAAGAAACTGCTCTCCATCAAGAAGGAGAATTCATCAAATCTGTCCTTGCAATCAAGTAGATTCAATGATATATTGAAAAGTATCGAGTGTAATAACATACAAATAGGGAGCGAAAGGAAACCTTTGGATGATAGACCTTAGTAGTAGAATCACCTCTAACAAGTTCCCATTAACACAAATTATGGGTTGCTCTTGTGACAATAAAAAAAATCAACATTCCTCATTTATAACAATTTTTTCATGATTTAATACTTTTTGTTTTATGAAAATTCAAATAATTACTTTTAACAAAAGAATATCTACAAAGACAAATGACACGATCTAGAGGGAAATTAGAACCACACTAAATTTCATCAATTTCAATGTAATTTACGATTTTCCAAAGTTCCTATCATAGTAGAAAATAATGTTGGAAATGTGAAAAAAAAATATTTTTCTATTTCTTGTTCTTCCTTGCCTCAACTAAATAAGCACATACTTTCTGTTCCTATACCATTTTCAACCACTTTGTCAAGATATCCATGGACAAGGGAAATTTGAACAAAATATAATTTGGTTCATGTTCAATGTTTGACCTCAAATTTCTTGAGGTGAAACAAATCTACAATCCTAGCTAGGTATGTATGCATTTTTCCACCTGGTCACATGCAACATGCAAGGAACTGAAGAAGGGAAGATAAAAGATTAGATCTCTCACAAGGTGTAACAAATTTTTAATCCTAGCCAGGTGTGTATGCATCTTACTAGCTGGTCACATGCAACATTCAGGGAACTGAGGAAGGGAAGAGAAAACATTGGATAATATATATATATATATATATATATATATATATATATATATATATATATATATATATATATATATATATATATATATATTTATGTGTGTGTGTCTCTCTCTCACTATATATATAGAAATAGAGAGAGAGAGAGAGAGAGAGAGAGTCATCTATTTATTTTTCTCTCTGAATCCATTGATGTTCATGGTTTATGTTTTTCTCTTAGTCGACTAATTCAAGTTACCAGACTTGATTTGACTTAGGGATTATTTTGACCCACTAGTCAAGCTTGACTCACTACTCGACAAATACACACCAGAAAGTTGTCATTCGTCTATTTTTTCTTTGAATCCTCTAAACTTTAGTGTTTATTTTTCTCTGAGTCCAATGATCTTCAGATATTTTGTGATCCTCATTTTGTTTGAGAAAAAATTACCAAACTTGAATTGACTCAAGGCCCATTTTGGCCCACCATTAAAACATGTTTGAGTACATGGAAATGACCCTCTAGTCAACCTGACAGTGACTTGGCATATAGAAAAATACAAAAAATGTATTCATGAGAAATAGAAATTTTGGCACTGAATTTAGCCTAGATGAAAGATAGTATCATGACGCTGAATATATTGTAAAGATAAAATATCAAAGTATATTTTATATATTTATTATCAACATACATAAAAATTTCCATGGAGCATGGTAGTAAGCTATGAACTAAATGTACAAGGTTCAATAAGTTCAATATCATGAGTCAAGTATCAAAATCATATCACAAAATATTATACTGCATATTAAATATAAAAACCGAGGAATGAGTGCCAAAAAAAGGCCCTCGCATCCATTGCCCTACCTCAAAATTTTGCATTAACAACATTAATTCATCCTCTAAAAAAATGACTCTTGTGAATCAAAATTCCTGGCCTTGCTCAGTATTCCACTTTAAGGTTGCATGGCAATGGCAGTAAAATCGATGTCGCCTAATATGCGAAACAAGTTATGGCCTTGATTCAAGCCATAAAACTTATCTATGTATTTCTAAAACTCACTGGATGAACCCTATTCTCACTGGTTTGACTCAACTCATCCAGTTCTAGATGATTTTGGATGAAATTGAGTTACTTGGCTAATCTAACTTAGTTTATTACTCTAGCCTAGTCAAGTTGACAATTTCTAGCTAACATGGCCTAGTATGGTAAATATGATTTGAACATGGTTGCATCATTTTTATTGTTATCTTAACAACATAGTGCCACTTTCCCAAAATATTATACTTAACAAATAAAATTCTAAATAATGATTCGCCAACACAATAGGAAATGGTTTCAACAGTGATTTAATGAAGATTTATATTCAAAATGAATATATTGACACCCAAATTGTGAAAATATTTCTTTGGGTATTATAATGCTGAGAAAAATTACTTTACAAAATGACTTCTTGTATTCTTGAGTGCCAATTTTTTCAGGAGATGAACAATACATCGATTAGATATGTAATTCAATCTAGGAATTTGTAGAACCATAAAACCATTGGAGAAGATAATTTGTCTTAGGGAGAATACTTTGAAACCTGATTTTATGCCAATTTATGAACCCAAGATTTGAAATTGTTCTGATTATAGGATACTAAACTTAGCTCAAGGTCCAAGGTTGTGCTTTGTTTTTCGATACCATTTCCTACTTAAAAAATTATAACAAGTAGCTCTGGTTTCCTACAGTTTCTGGTGTTTTTTTTAATGAAAGTTACTAGTATAAAAAATATTTGAAATAATTTTATTCTTATTGAGATGTAAAAAGGGGCATTTGAGGGTTTTATATTACTTTCCTAGATGTTATTTTTGTAATCGTTTTTTTTTTTAAATTGCATTTTTAGTTGCATGAAGTTCCATCACTTGGTTATGACTTACTTTCTTTGGGTGGTGCAGGGAATGGGAGAACTTAATAATTAAAAGTCAATTATAGAAGTTGTTTGGTCTATGATAAGACTTTATTTCCATCTATTTCCATGACATATCACTATCTCAATAGTAGGTGTCACTTACCCTTTTCAATACAAATGGTGTTATTTTTAAAAATGTACTAACATCTTTTTTCCCAAGTGGCCGAAATATTATGTCTTCTACTTTTTGGATTTCTTAATACAACTGCTCATCTCATAGTTGTCATGTGATTCACATATAATATGATGAAGTGATATTTTTGACACAAAGGAAAATGGAGAACTCGGTCAAATAAAATTTAAAAACTTTTATGTTATTGCTAAGGAAATTTCCAGTGCTAAAACATTGTAGGTTTTATCACTTCCATGTCATAGTTCATGAATTTTAAACATAATGTGCTTTTAGAATATATGTAAATGAGTTTTTTAACATCACATATATATGAGAAATTATGGAATAATAAAACCAAGATAAACATTTGTTAATATCCTGCAAGCTTCTTGTTTAAATGTGATGTTGATTGTTAGTGATACGAAATGTAGTTAGTGGGTCTTTAGGAGTATAGCTCTTAGAACACTAGTTCCTAGTTTGATTTGTATGTGAATTGCAAAATAATCATTCACTACATAAATTCAAGAGATAAGTGGACACATACTTTTTATTAAAATTTTAATCCTGCATACATATTACAATATGAGTTGTAACATTATACAATTTATAGATTTAGAATGCCAACTTTCAGAGGGCTTGGCCTAGTGCTTCATTTGTCATTAATGTTGTACTCTTAAGATGAATACTTCTTTATCTAAAGCATGATTTGGTTCAAAGCTCTTTTTTTCCGTGTTTTTAAATCTATTAATACATTGGCATACAAGGGATAAGTGCAAATATTGTGTTTTTTTGTAGACAAGATTATGATAATCTATGATCCTTTGGAGAAAAAAATTTCATTTTAACATGTATTTTAATCTATTTCAGTGAACTGGATAATTTTATAACAAATACACCTTTTATTATTTTTAATCAAAATTTCCACTGATCCACTACTCCAAACTTCGTTTATCTCATTCCATTAGTGTGAAGCTTGTGCACTTTAACATGTTTTTTTTGGCGTATCATTGTATCATCGTAGATTTCAATGTAAACTTAGACTCTATTGACATCATTTTAGTGGGCCTTCTATTTTTTAGTATAATATACATGTTAAATGCTAACATTTTCCTGTTGGTATATGATTTATAGGAATGACCCTTGTCTCAGTTTGGAATAATTTTCCAGGATACCCATTAATTAGCATTGCAAATTATACTAACCAAAAAACATTTTGACCCACTTAGTCAACCTTAAGAAAGCCAAAAGCTATAAGCACTTTGTAGAGAGAACAATGTCTAATTTTGTTAGTGTAACACCAATTTTTGGTCATCTAATCTGTTACTATTATATGGACTAAATTACATCATGTAACACCAATTTTACCATAATAAAATTGCTTTCACTATGAAAATTAACTTAATAACCCATAATTTATTAAGTTATTTATTGTTTAAATAGGAAATCCCATTAGGAATAATTGAATAAATCATTATTTTTTGTATTTTCCTCAAGGGATAATTAATTAAACCAGTGTTTAATTAATATTCCTGGTCATATTTAACTCAAAATAGGAAAATTAATTAGATAAATCATTATTTATCTTATTATTTTCTAGGAATAATTATTTAAAACATTATTTAATAATATTCCTAGTTAAATTTGACTAAATCATTATTTATTTAATTATTACTCAACCACACTCTTAAGATAATAAATAAACCATTTATTTATTTATTATTTCTAAATAAAAGGATTTGATGAAATTCAAATTCCTTTTCCCTCCAATTAAAGTAATAAAATATTCCATAAAAGTTGGATATAGATTTGGTTAATAATATTTTAATTATGCACCAATATCTAGACTAACTCAATATTTTGTTATCAATAGAAGGGTTTTCCATTCATTCACTACCTTTTGTTACCTTAAGATCACCCTTTGATCTATAGTTTTGGTCTGACTTTGATCCTCCTACTTTTTGGTTGTGAGCTCCCTTTGAGTTCCATTTTTGTCTGGGTTTTCTGCACCAACAAGAGAGAGAGAGATAGATCTTAGATCTGAAGCGCTGAGGACATACAAGAACCCATCTCATTGAGGGGGACTGGTAACATCTTGCTATGTTCCATTCCCAAGTGTCATAATACAAAAAATCTTTAAAAAAGTCTTGTCTTGTCCATTGGATGCATGGAGCAACTCTTGTTTATTTTTTTTGTTTAATGTATTTAACTGCATAGTTCAAGATTTCTATAGCATTTATTCTGATCACTAACTGTAGATCTAAGGAAATTGACACCTATCTTAGCTAGTAGGGTTTTTTTTTATGCACAGCTAAATTTATTCTGATCACTAACTATAGATCTAAGGAAATTGACACATATCTTAGATGGTAGGGTTGTTTGTTGTGCATAGCTAAAGTGAGTTTTTTTTTGTTCGCTTGTGATTAGAATTCACACTAACAACTAGCGACTCCACAAGGATTTATAATTATGACCGCTGTCATTTTTCAGATCCCTGCATGACCAGCTGCTTCAACCCCTAGGGGTTTTCTTTAGCTTCTTATTTTTCATTTCTTGTTTTTGTTTTTAACCTTTAAAACCCTAAAACAGTAAAAATTCTAACTTCCATGTCTTTTTGGGCCCTTTGCTCAAGTAACAGGTATCATCTATAGGAGAAACGACATTTTTTTCTAAAAACTACTCCTGAGATGACCAGAAGTGTAGGTCGCACTTTTTGGGCCAAAAAATGTGACCTCGGCTCTTAGGTAGCAAAAGGTAGCCTAAAAATTGCGACCTCAGTGGAAAACAAGTCAGAAACTGCGACCTGTACTTTTTGCGAGATTTATTCTATGATTTTTCTGGGTTTGTCTTGGCCACTATTCAGGGTTATCTAACCTCCTTCTCCACCCATCAAGGACCTATACTTTCTTATTTTTACTCAGCAAGGAAGGAACCAAGCCCCTTAGGGCTTCAGTACGCTTCCACCTTTTTAGGAGGAGTTTATTTGAAGCAAGTCTTCTGAGATTTCATTGTTTTCAGCCATTTTTCATATCAAAACCTGTACTTTCAGATCCCTCCTAGATTAGTTATTTATCTATCCAAAAAACCTCTTTTCATTTTTTTTTGGTCCTCCTTTAGGGTCCCCTCCGTTTCCCTTTAGGTTGTAGCCTTTTGCCACCTTTTTTGTAACATTTTTCCCTCTGGTTATTTTTTGTTTTCTATCCCTCTTTCTAGTAGATCTGACCTTTAGATCCCTATCCCTCCCTACCTTAGATCCATTGGCCATTTTGTGTATCTTTACTAGATTTCTCCCACCCATAGACTGGTTGTTGGTAAGGCCTCCTCCTTAGGTTTAAATTGATATATATTTAGCTATTTATTTTACCGTCACATTAAGTTTCCTTTAATGTCATTTTCAGTTTTATTTACAGCTATACAAAGTATTTTTTCTTTTTTCTCTACACACGTTTGGGCATAGTTTAAAAATAACACACTTATCACATACACACATGTTAGCACCCTGTAATTAGCAAGATTGGAAAAATTCCAACTGCAAAGGTAACATCATACCACTTTGGGATTCAAGGATCTAGCCCTCTTGAATCCAGAGAGGGATCTCTCTATAAATGAGTGAAAATATGTGATCTTCGAAGGCTGAAATTGCAATATTAGGCTAGTTATGAAGAGCATGGGTTTGATTTGTTTGTTTTTGGTTGGGCAAATACATGATGAAGATGAAAGGCAGTTCAAAATAAAGGGTGAAGATGTCTGCAAATGAAGGAATGATTCAGCTGACAGAAAAGGGCAAAGACAGTTTTAACCCATTGGGCTATGGAGTCATAGGAGGATTTAATTGGACAGCAAGATTCAAAAGGACCCATGGGGCAAGTTACTTATATCAAAGGATATTTTAAAGTGATTTTATGGAATGAAACAGATAGGAGGTGAAAGACAAAACAAAATGAAGAACAAAGCACAGTCTAAGATCAAGTAAGTACTTTTAAACTAGCTTGCTTTCAACATGTACTTAAGGGGAAACATAAAAGTATTCTGAGATCAGGGAAGTACTTTTAAACTAGCCTGCATTGAAGTACCTTCAGTGAGAAAACATTTAAAAACAGTCTGAACAGCTTAAGATCAGGTAAGTGCTTTTAAACTATCCTGCTTTCGGCATATTCAATAAAGAAAAACACATATGATGATCACAAAGAGCAATCTAGATCAGGGAAGTACTTTTAAACTAACATGCATTAATATACTCTAAGGAAAACACAGGGAAGGCTCATTTTAAAGAGCAATCTAGATCAGGGAAGTACTTTTAAACTAACCTGCATTAATATACTCTTCAAAGAGAACATTCAAATGAATAAAACATAGAAGTAAAGCTTTCAGTAAGAGTAGGGTACTGTGGAGAGTACATCCTAACTCTATGTTTGCTGCTCTTTATCAGAGAAAGTGAACAAAGTGAAAACATTAAGAAAAATAACAATTAACAGTAAGCAGCACATCACCATTGACATAATTAAGGATTCCATGAATCAGCAGCTTGTATTTATGTTCAAACCAGTTACAATCTGCAAGCCCGGTGGGTCTCTACAGCTTTGAAATTCTCATATCAGCTTGTGTATCTTTCAGTTACAAGACAGGACATGAGTAGCTTCAGAATAACTATTACATGCATTCAGATGTCCAGAGACCAACATTTGATCATCTTCTATAGAAGTATTTATAGAAAAATGAAGAGGTGGGAAGATTTCCCAGGGGTCAAGTATTATCAATTATGCAATTAATGCAATTCCTGGCCTTTGGGAACTAGGCAAGGCATAAGGTGGGAATATAATCATTTATAACTCTACTTCATAACTCTGTTTGTGTCATTCGAGGCCGAATGATTGAAAAGACCTGATTTTCGACTGTTCTTCAACTTCCAGAATGGTTTTTCCGACAATTAGAGATAAGATTCTTTGATTTGCATTAATTTTTCGGCGATCTTTAATTTCTGCGAGGCTGCTGGTGTCTTTTGGAGCTATGGAGGGTTCAATTAGCCTCTTCTTATGGCGGTGGAGGATTTCTCAGCTTGACATATGTCTTCGTTGTTCCCAAAAAACCTTTAATTAACTTGAAATCTGTGTTTTGGGTCTTCAATCTCCGGTTCTGATAACTTTTGTCTTCGGCGTTGATACTCTTTAACAAATGATGAATTGTGCTTGTCTTCTGGTGCGCAGAGCAGTAGCGGGGTCGAATGGCATCAATGGGTCATGAATTCACTGATAAAATGTAAATCTAACACCCTTCGAATGATTCTTTATGAACTCAGAAGACAGAGGATCGTCACCCTCGGCCTTTGTGGTTTCTTCAAAATGGCAAAAAAATCATTCGAAAACCTGCAAAATACAAACAATTTGTTATAAAATCCTGCTAAATTGGGTTAAATGCTTCAGAGGCGTAGGAAGAGAGCAGGACCATTGGATGGCATCATCCAATAGTGGAGATTAACCGAGAGGAGTTTTAAATGACTCGGGAGGAAGAATTAAACAGAACCGTCGATCGCGCGATGAGCAACGGTGGGGATCGGTTTTAAAAAACCCTTTGGTAGAGGCAGAGGGCGATGGAGTAATGTCAGAAAAGATCTGGGCTGTTCGATATGGGCACGTGGACGGTCCAAATTTAATCAGAGGACCGTAATCGACAGGTCGCACAGAAAACATGCGATTGAAACTTGCGATGTGATTAAGCGTTGTCCGTCCGATCAATGGGAAGATGGAAAGCTAAGATTTGATCGGAGCAATCGCAATCGGAGTGCGCGGAAGAGGGGGTTGCGATTTAAAATTGCAATTTAGCGCTGTCCGCCTGATCAGCGGGAAGATGGACGGCTAAGATTTGATCGAAGCAATCGCAATCAGAGTGCGCGGAAGAGGGGGTTGCGATTGAAACTTGCGATTTAGCGCTGTCCGTCCGATCGTTTTAAGATCAACGGTGGATTATGCATCAGCGGGAAAACCCTTTAAAACTTTATAAAACCCAAAATTTTCGAATAATACAAAGTTTTTGGCGGATTGGAGCGACATATTTATATATAATATGATCGGCGCCCGATTGCGGGGTTGTTGGATATATGAAATACCATGGGCCTGGGGCGTAAATCACAAAAGGGCCAATCGCAATCGGGACTGCGGGCCTGGTCTTTCCGATCAACCCATTTGGATTTTTCCGATGCGATTGCGCATCGGGTCTTTTTGATCTACCCATTTGAATTATTTCAGCACGTGACTTAGGTTTTTAGATCTAAACTTTGGATAAATGGATTTTTGGGTTTTACATGGAAAATAACGGATCAGGAAAGGATTATTTCATGATGTTTTAGCGCTCGATTGCAGGCCCAACGGGTTACATGAAATAACGATATCATTGGAGGTTATGACCGTGATGCTTAATCGCATCGGAACTTTTTGTCAACACAATGAAAACAGACTTGCGCACTTTGGATCCTTGCGATGCGATAAGTGCCTTAACATTTTAGCATGTGGTTCCAGCCCCAAAGCGTATGGTGGGGAAGTGGTTGAGACTTGGCCCTAAGGGGCTTAAACCCTTAATGCAAGAATGGGTTTTTTCATGTTTTTTGATGGTTTTCAAAGGGTTTCGACAGAGTTTTCAAAGGAGTTTAAGCTCGATAAAGGAAACTTTCATGAAGGAAAGATGAGGAAAATGGAAAACAGAGGCCAATGATGGAAAAAATGAAGGTTAGTCTTTGAGAGGAGGAAGAGGAGAGAAGGGGGATACTGCAGCAGTCTTTCTCATGAAACTTTTAGCAGAATTTGTGAGTTTCTAATGGAACAGAAATCAAGATTTCAGACACGCACATGAGGCCTTGCATAGGCTTCAAGAGATAACATTTTGATCATGAAACTGTTTCTTGAAGGCTGAACATGTTTTGGCCACCTTTTGGTAGAACAAATTTTATAGGTGGCCAACAGTGGCTCCACTTGGGGATGGTGCCTTCTTGAAGGCATCAAGAACTTCAGACCTGCATTCTGGGAGGCTGATCAGTTGCCTCATCCATTAAGTTCTCTGGGATGCTGATCTGTGCCTAATCCATTGGGCTGCCCTTCCTTGCTGGGATGATCTTTCTGAAAACATATTAGCAGTACTGAAAAAACAATGGATCTTCATCAACACAAATTTTCTACCTACCCAGTCCTACTGATCTAACATTTTTTCTTCATTTAGAGTGCACTTGGATTGGGAAACTCTTTACAACATTTATTTCTTTTGAAAATAGGAAAACTAATCTAATTCTACTCCTTATTTCTCCATGGAATCAGATTAAACAGTCGATTCCATATGATTCTCTACCTAATCTACTATCTGTTGGGATTAAACTGTCCAACAGATCTCATTCTCTAAATTCTAAAATAGAAATTTAAAAAACAGTCAAGTCAAGATTAAACAGTTTGACTTGTTGTGATCTATGGCATGGAAAAGAAGCTGCACATAGACAAAATTTGCATGAAACTGAAACAAAACTTTGAAGGCTTGAAATCTGAAATTTTGAAGCATCCTTCTTCTTGTTTGTGACTCAAGTTTTGAGCTTGTTAGAGCCACCTTCTTTCCTTCATTTCAGCTCTGGTTTGACTTTGTTTGAGCTGTTCTTTCTTTCTTTCTAGTTCATATTTTGAGCTAATTAGAACCAGATTTACATCTTTATGACTCAGAAAAATAAGACAGATTTGAGTCATCTCTTGCTTGGAAACTTTAGGTTCAGGTTTTGGGCTTGTTTGAACCTTTCATTTCTATCCTAATCTATCTATTGATAAGCCAAGATTAAACAGTTTGGAAAATAAAATTCACTATCCTATCAGCAGAAAATTTAAAGCTAATTAGTCAAGATTAAACAGTTTGACTAACTAGAAGTATGTTTTTCAGGAGTGGCATTTAAGCTTGCACACTTTCAGAATTATTTCTCTTTTTTGGCATGGGGCTCTGCCATTATTGTTTTTACAATCTGCCCTCTTTTCATTCTTTTCTTTGTTTTTGTATATATATATTTTTTTCTTTTTTATGAAACTGAAATAAAGCAATGATCTTTATAATGGAAATGAAAGCTTTAAAATCAGACTCAGCAGTAGTAGTGTTTAAGGACCCTGCCATTGACAGGACCCCCAAACAGATCTGTGCCATCTAGCTCTTGCAGAAAATAGGCATTAGGACCAATGGTGGACTGAATGATGTAAGGACCTTGCCACAAACTATCAAACTTGCCATGTTTGCCCTTCTCCTCTCTTCTAGAGTCCCATCTGAGTACCTTATCTCCAATGCTGAAATCAGAAGCCTTTTTTATTTTGTCAAACAACTTCTTTATATTTTCTTGCACCCTTTGAGCTCTGTTGTAAACCTCTTCTCTTGTCTGCTGGAGATGTATTGTCTCATTGATCCTCCTTATCATGTTGTCTTCTTCTGACTGTATTTCTTGGACTAATTTTATCACTGGTACACCCAGGCTGGTAGGAAATACTGTATCTGTTCCATAAACAAGTTGGTAAGGGGACATTCCAATGGATTTCTTTGTGGTCAATCTGTCTGCCCACAGAGCATGCACCAACTTTTTATGCCATGATTTTTTATTTTCCTCCAGCATCTTCTTGATGATAGTCACCAAAATTTTATTTGATGATTCAGCTAACCCATTACCTTGAGGGTAATAAGCAGTAGAATGACTAAGTGTAATCTGATACCTGTGACAAAACTCAATCACTTTTTTAGAACAAAAAGCAGCAGCATTATCAGTAATAATCTTTCTAGGGCATCCGAATCTAGACAAGATATGGTCTTCAAGGAATTTTATAATGACAGAATCTATGGCATTCCTAGAAGGGATGGCTTCAATCCATTTTGTGAAGTAGTCAGTGGCTGTGAGAATCCATTTGTGTTGGGCAGATGAAGCAGGATGGATTTCTCCTATGAAATCTAGGCCCCATTGTTGGAAAGGAGCTTCAACAATGATAGGTTGCAATGGTAAGGGAAGGAGCTTTCTTTTGCCCTCGAATATTTGGCATTTATGATAGGAAACTATCATTTTATGGATATCTTGGAAGAGGGTGGGCCAGTAATAGCTAGCTCTAAGGATTTTATTGGCCGTGGTTTTCCAGTAGAGATGACCTCCGCACTCTCCCTCATGGAATTCATGCTTGATCCTCTCTGCATCCACTTCAGGAAAACATTTAAGTAATAAACCATTAGCGTTTTTCGAATACAAACATTCATTTAAAATGCAATAGTTCCTAGCTTTCAACTTTAAAAACCTTGCCTTCGTTTTTGATAAATCAGGAGGTGCATTAAGATTTGTAAGTACATACAAGATGTCAGCATACCAAGGTGAGTTTTGGAACTGCCCTTCCACAGTGGGAGCAGATAATTCTTCTTGTTCATCCAAGGCATCTACCATTTTAATTTCAAGGGCTTGTAGATTAGATTCAGCCATTAATTGAGCTACGCCCTGACCTTTAATGAGTTTTGTGGGTTTGATCTCCAAATCATACTCTAGGATTGCAACAATCCATTTGCCCCTCTTTCCATCTGGGTCTTGAGATAGGATGTCTTTTACCACTATGTTAGGCACATAAGCAATGGTGTGGGAATGAAGAATATACACCCTGAAGTCCTTTAAGGCATTTACCAAAGCATAAGCTTGTTTTTCCATTATGTTATATTTCAAGGGTGCATCTCTTAAAGCCTTGCTAAAAAAAACAATAGGTTGTTCCTGTCCCTCTGAGTTTTTCTGCAATATGACTGCAGCCACTGTATGTTCTGAGGCAAAGGAAAAAAGAAGGAAATCTTTTGAAAAGTCTGGGCTGATCAAGACTGGTGCCCGGGTGAGTGCATGTTTTACCAATTCGAAGGATTTTTTGGCTTCTACAGTCCATTTTACTCCTACACTCTTTTTGAGCATATTAGTCATGTTCCTAAGGAGCTCTGCTAAGTTGGGAATGAACCTCCTCAAGAAGTTAATCTTTCCAATAAAGGACTGCAGTTATTTTATGTTCCTTGGGTGGCTAATCTGTAGTATTCCCTCAACTCTTTTTGGATCTATTTTAATTCCCTTTTCTTATATAATATGGCCAAGGAGTTTACCCTCTTGTAGGCCAAATACTGTCTTTTTGGGATTTAAAGATAGCCCAAATCTCCTGCATTTTTCAAAGACCTTCCTTAGATGTTTAAGGTGCTCTTCATCGGTTTTGGAATAAATTGTTATGTCATCAAGGTAAATTACAATGAAGTGCCCTATTTCTTCTGAAAATGCAATGTCCATGGCCCTTTGGAAAGTGGCCCCAGCATTCATTAGTCCAAAAGGCATCTTCACATACATGAAAGTGCCCCAAGGAGTGGTGAAAGTTGTTTTGAGTTGGTCTTCAGGGAGTACTAAAACTTGGTTATATCCTGAAAAACCATCTAACAGGGAAATCCTCTTTGAACCAACTACCTTCTGTAGAATGTGTTCCATTTTGGGCAGAGGATAATTGTCTTTTAGGGAGGCTCTGTTAAGGTTTCTGAAATCAATGCAAAGTCTTATTTCTCCTGTCTTTTTCCTCACAGATACAAGATTAGTAACCCAATCTGAAAACCTCACAGGCACAATGATTCCTGCCTCATACATTTTCTTGATTTCCTTTTCCACTAGAGGCAGTTGTATCGGATTAATTCGATGCAGTTTTTGCTTAAAGGGTTTTTGTTTTTCTCTCAAAGGAATCTTGTGCTAGATGATCTCTGTATCGTAGGCCTTTAAGTCCTGATAGCTCCAGGCAAACACATCGACAAAGTCTTTAAACAAGTCAATGTATTTCTTTTTGATGTCTGACGGCAAGGACCTAGCTAATTTAATCATTTTGGGCTGATCCTCAGTGCCTATGTTGCATTCTTTGACCTCAGACTCTGTATATTCCACTGTGGGTTTCTTTGCCACGTCGTTATAATCAAACAGGTCTTCTAATGGTGCTAGCCCCCTAGGTATGTTCTTGTCCTTTGCTGACAATACCTCAATGTCTTCATTTTCTGTGTCCTCGTATTCTATAGTATGAGTTTCGAGTCTGTTAGTTAACATGTTGATTTCTACGGGATGAGATGGTTCTTCTCCTTTAGGGGGTTGTTCGTTTAGGCAGTCTTTATCGGATTTAGAATCTGAATCAGATGATTCAAACTCATTCCCGCCAAGCAGGAAATCCTCTATCTGTTTTTCGTCCTCAAAGACCTGCCAATATTTTTTATTATCAGGCACGACTGGTCTAAATTTCATCTGAGTTGTGCAGTATTTAGTTTCATATGGGGCTAAGCATGTCCTAGCGGCAAAGGCTAAATTGTGTGCGGCAATATTTCGTTTTCTTGGGACAAAAATCAATCTGGACTCCTCAAAATTTTTCAAAAGGTTGATGACATCGTTTTGATAGGCTCTAAGTCTGGGATGGTTTGCATTATACTCGCCATTGACTTGCCTAATCACTAATTCTAAATCCCCATGGAAATTGATTCTTCTGGCTCCTAACTTTTTCAACAGATGCAAGCCTAAGATAAGAGCTTCATACTCGGCGATGTTGTTAGAACACTGAAAGTTTAATTTGCAGGAAATACATTCTGTGTGATTGTTCTCAGTGTTAATAATCCAGACACCCGCACTAGCAATGCTCTTAGTGCATGACCCGTCAAAGTACATAGTCCACAGAGGACTATTTTCAGTTTCATCCTGGTTAGTGCCCTCGTCAACTAACGTGTTCTCTGATTGTTGTTGAAAATCAGCACTTAGTTGAATTGGTTTCGAGTTCTTAGGTTTTTCAGTGTGTTGAAGGTTGCTGTCTTGATTTTCAAGTTTTAAGGGCAATGGGTAGATGTCCCATGGCTCAAGATCTTTGTTTGGTTTACTAATTCCTTGACATGTATCAAACTGTTTTGACATCTCTGAGTTGTGTTTCTCTTTCTCGCCATCGGCAATGAATTCTGTTAAAGTGACTGATTCAGTAAGTGTGTCATCATTATGTTCTATTCTGAGATCCAGAAGATGTTGTGCTGGATCTTGTTCCTCAAGATTTTCATGGAGTTGAAGGAGAGGGGCAGTCTGTTGTTTGCCATCTTGGCTATGTTCATTCAGGTGGGTTGTTTCAACGCACTGTTTGAAGGCTTCTATCTCGTTTTCTTCCGTCTCTAGAACTGCATTCATTTCCAGATTTGGGGTTTCTAACCATTCGGCTGAGTTGCTGTCTTCTAGCTCTGGCTTATTTGAAGGTTCATCATTATAAAGGATAAATGAATCCAGGTCAGTATGGACAGAGTAAATGGGGGAATTTTCAGGCTTCTCTGGGCTATTGACCATGAATTTCAAGTGTGCCTCTCTGTATAGTCTTCTAAGCTGGCTAAAGACATGGATATAAGCATATGTTCCATCCATCTGCATTGTACCTTACAGCTTGGCACCCCATGATCTTGATAACAACATGCCATACTTAGGGGGCACATCAGCCACTACAACATCCATAACCATGCACTTGGCTGGGATTTGAGCCAAACTCACACAAAGATCTTTGATTAGGCCAAGGCATTTCACTCTGCTAGAGTCAAAAGAATATAAGTCCTTGTAAGGTCGAGTTATTTCTAGCCCTAGCCTTTCCATTATCGCTTTTGGCATAAGGTTGTGTGAGGCTCCAGAGTCATGCATAGAATTATGCAAGATTTTTTCATGGACATTTAGGCTGACATAGAAAGGGGGTACTACCCCTTCTTGAAATTTACCTTCAATTTTAGGACCAAAAATAAGCTCTGGCTGGTCATCATTAAAATTGACTATGTCATTACTATCCTCAATATTTAAAGCCTTCATAATTTTGGCTCTATATGCATGCTAGGTAGCTAACTCAGTCAAAGGAACAGAGATTTTGATCTTTGAAATTTCCTGCCCTAGGCTGAAAGGAATTTGACTCTTTAAAGTGCTGGTTTCAGTCTTATTAGCTGTCAATTTCTCAGCAACATCAGTTTGCTGAATTGTTCTATTTACACTTGAAAAAATGCTTTTCACAGGAGTACTAGCTGAGATGTTAGTACTACTAATGTCTGCACTTTGTTTTTCATTGTTTTGAGTGCTTTTCTCTTTACCTTTATCATAATTCTCAGTCACTGTTTTATCCTTCTGTTTGACAACTTTAGGCTTAGTCACAGGGCTGTTTTGTGAAGATTTGTCAGAGGTTTTGGAGTTGGGGGTTTGTTGACTGGTTTTGCTTCTAAGGTCATATTCTTTTTGAGACTCTATGACAACATTGTCCATGTCTTGATAATAATTTTCATCATCATCTCTCGTGTCATCATAAGGTGTATATAGACCTTGTGTTCTATCATAATGAATCTCACAGTCATCATTATCTACCCCTAGCATGTTGACATCCTCTTCCTCCGTTATCTCATCTGTTTCCTCAACCTCACTTACAAATTTTTGATGAAAGGGAGGGGTGATATGTTGGTCATCTTCCCTAGGTCAGTTTGGAGGTTGATTTCTTCTAAAATTCTGCCCTTGATTCTGGTTTCTGTTTTGAGAGGCAGTTTGGTTTTGACTGGCTTGCGATCTCTCAAGAATGCTCATTTTCTTCATCATTTCCTCCATCATTTTCTCCATTTTTTAGTTTGAAGTGGAAGGTGTGGACTCCTCTCTAAAAGATACTCTCTTCTCAGCCTTCATTCTTGCTCTCTTCTCCATTAAATTGACTTCCACAGAAAGAGCACCCCTTTGCATATCTTCAAGAGTTGCAAAGTCTCTTTCTCTTAATGAATAGGTCATGTCAGAGTCAAACCCTTCAGGAAACTTGTTTAAAGCTGAGCCCTGTGGAGGTTTTAGTTCTGGGGGAAGTGCATTATAGATACTATTGAATCTAGTACAATAAGCTTGTACACTTTCCCCAGTGTTTCTATGGAGGTTGTTGTAATCAGCAAGGATTTGAAGGGGATTATTCTTTACTTCCCATTTGTTTAAGAATGTTTGATGGAAGGCTTGGAGATCATTGATACTATGGGGGGCTAGACCTTTGAACCGTTTTCTTACTTCTCCCCCCAGACTTTCAGCAAACAATCTGAGCTTGACAGAATCATTATCAATTTCATTTCTGTCAAAGTAGTCATTCATCTTATCCACATGTTGTGATGCCATTGTAGCATTGTTATCATCATATAATGGAATTTTGGACTGATAGTCCTGTGGAAGATTGACTAGGGGTACAGGAAGGACTAAAGGAGCATACCATGCAGCCATGGCAGGTGGTGGAGGTGGATTTACAAGAGGGACCGTAGGCTGGAGTGGGGTGGTTTGGACAGTGGATGTAGGGTGAGTGGAAGTAGAGGGACCAGGAATAGATTGCTGAGCTGATCTTGGATGAAAGAGGCCTAGGTTGTTAAGGAAATGTAAGTCAGGAGGTGTGGTTTCTCTACCACCACGATGTTCACCTGTCTCAGGAGATGAAAGTGAAGACTCAGAATCTAACTGATCTAAATCACCAAGAGACTTGGTTCTAAAGGGATTTACTAGGTCATCTTGTGATTGTTGTAGAGCTGAAAGATTTTCTGGGACAGAATTAGCTCTCAAGGGTGATCTGAAAATAGTTGATAATTTAATCCTAGGAGACTTACGAAGGATGCTTTCTGGGTCATCAACTATTTCAAGTGGATCTGGGTCAGGATGGGCTCTAGTGTGAATCTTTCTAGGAGCCACTATGCTGTATTTTTTTAGACCCTAATAACAAGAAAATTTCAACCAGGTATGACAATATTTGAGAGGTTAACTAATCTGTTTTACACAAATTTCAATCCTATAGTCCTCTGACTGAGTTTGAAGGATAGTATAGCGATGAGGGTTCTTCCCAGTGGAGTCTTAAGGTCTGTTCAGGATTGTGGAGTCGCCAAGTGGAATTTTTTAGCTCCTTTCAGAGGTAAAAGGTTTTATGGTCCACTACCATGTTTATTAGATACCAATCTGAAATATTTTTGGGTTTTCTGAGTTATTGTGGTTGTATGGAAACTAAAGAGTTTATAAAAGCTGGCCAAGCAACTATGAACTCAAAAATGTCCCCAGCGGAGTCGCCATTATGTTAGCACCCTGTAATTAGCAAGATTGGAGAAAGTCCAACTGCAGAGGTAACATCATACCACTTTGGGATTCAAGGATCTAGCCCTCCTGAATCCAAAGAGGGGTCTCTATATAAATGACTGAAAGGATGTGATCTTCAAAGGCTGAAATTGTAATATTAGGCTAGTTATGAAGAGCATGGGTTTGATTTGTTTGTTTTTGGTTGGGAAGAGACATGATGAAGATGCAAGGCAGTTCAAAATAAAGGGTGAAGATGTCTGCAAATGAAGGAATGATTCAGCTGACAAAAAAGGGCAAAGAAAGTTTTAACCCATTGGGCTATGGAGTCATAGGAGGATTTAATTGGACAGCAAGATTCAAGAAGGACCCATGGGGCAAGTTACTTATATCAAAGGATCTTTTAAAGCGATTTTATGGAATGAAACAGATAGGGGGTGAAGGACCAAACTAAATGAAGAACAAAGCACAGTCTAAGATCAAGTAAGTACTTTTAAACTAGCTTGCTTTCAACATGTACTTAAGGGGAAACATAAAAGTATTTTGAGACCAGGGAAGTACTTTTAAACTAGCCTGCATTGAAGTACCTTCAGTGAGAAAACATTTAAAAACAGTCTGAACAGCTTAATATCGGGTAAGTGCTTTTAGACTATCCTGCTTTCAGCATATTCAATAAAGAAAAACACATATGATGGTCGCAAAGAGAAATCTAGATCAGGGAAGTACTTTTAAACTAACCTGCATTAATATACTCTAAGGAAAACACAGGGAAGGCTCGTTTTAAAGAGCAATCTAGATTAGGGAAGTACTTTTAAACTAACCTTCATTAATATACTCTTCAAAGAGAACATTCAAATGAAGAAAACATAGAAGTAAAGCTTTCAGTAAGAGTAGGGTACCGTTGAGAGTACATCCTAACTCTATTTTTCCTGCTCTTTATCAGAGAAAGTGAACAGAGTGAAAACATTAAACAAAATAACAATTAACAGTAAGGAGCACATCACCATTGACATAATTGAGGATTCCATGAATCAGTAGCTTGTATTGATGTTTCAACCAGTTACAATCTACAAGCCTGGTGCGTCTCTATAGCTTTGAAATTCTCATATCAGGTTGTGTATCTTTCAGTTACAAGACAGGGCATCAGTAGCTTTAGAATAACCATTACATGCATTCAGATGTCCAGAGACCAAAATTTGCTCATATTCTATAGCAGTATTTATACAAAAAAAATTGAATAGGTGGGAGGATTTCCCAGGGGTCAAGTATTATCAATTATGCAATTAATGCACTTCTTGGCCTTTGGTAACCAGGCAAGGCATGAGGTGGGAATATAATCATTTATAACTCTACTTCATAACTCTGTTCATGTCATTTGAGGAAAAATGATTGAAAAGGCCTGCTTCTCGACTGTTCTTCAACTTCCAGAATGGTTTTTCCGACAATTAGAGATACGATTCTTTGATTTGAATTAATTTTTCGGCGATCTTTAATTTCTGCGGGGCTGCTGGTGTCTTTTGGAGCTATGGAGGGTTCAATTAGCCTCTTTTATGGTGGTGGAGGCTTTCTCAGCTTGAAAGATGTCTTCGTCGTTCCCAAAACACCTTTAATTAACTTGAAATATGTGTTTTGGGTCTTCAATCTCCGGTTCTGATAACTTTTGTCTTCGGCGCTGATACTCTTTAGCAAATGATGAATTGTGCTTGTCTTCTGGTGCGCAGGGCAGTAGCGGGGTCGAATGGCATCAATGGGTCATGAATTCACTGATAAAATGTAAATATGACACCCTTCGAATGATTCTTTATGAACTCGGAAGACAGAGGATCGTCACCCTCGGCCTTTGTCGTTTCTTCAAAATGGCGGAAAAATCATTCGAAAACCTGCAAAATACAACAATTTGTTATAAAATCCTGCGTAAATTGGGTTAAATCCTTCAGAGGTGTAAGACGAGAGCAGGACCGTTGGATGGCATCATCCAACGGTGGAGATTAACCGAGAGGAGTTTTAAATGATGCGGGAGGAAGAATTAAATAGAACCGTCGATCGCGCGATGAGCAACGGTGGGGATCGGTTTTAAAAATCCTTTGGTAGAGGCAGAGGGCGATGGAGTAATGTGGGAAAAGATCTGGGCCGTCCGATCCAGACACGTGGATGGTCCAGATTTAATCAGAGGATCGTAATCGGCAGGTCGCACAGAAAACATGCGATTGAAACTTGCGATGCGATTAAGCGCTGTCCGTCCGATCAGCGGGAAGATGGATGGCTAATATTCGATTGGAGCAATCACAATCGGAGTGCGCGGAAGAGGGGGTTGTGATTGAAACTTGCGATGTGATTAAGCGCTGTCCGTCCGATCAGTGGGAAGATGGACGGCTAAGATTTGACCGAACAAGGAGGAATCGGAGTCTTGTGGAAGAAAGGTTACAATTGAAACTTGCAATTTAGCTGTCAAATCAGATCCGTTGAATCAACGGTGGTTATGCATCGTTAGAAACCCTTTAGCTGCTGAATTCCCAAATTTCTCGAATAATACAAAGTTTTTGGTGGATCGGAGTGGCATATTTATATATAATATGATCGGCGCCCGATTGCGGGGCTATTGGATATATGAAATACCATGGGCCTGGGGCGTAAAACACAAAAAGGGCCAATCACGATCGGGACTGCGAGCCTGGTCTTTCTGATCAACCCATTTGAATTTTTCCAATGCGATTGCGCATCGGGTCTTTTTGATCTACCCATTTGAATTATTTCAGCACGTGACTTAGGTTTTTAGATCTAAACTTTGGATAAATGGATTTTTGGGTTTTACATGGAAAATAACGAATTGGGAAAGGATTATTTCATGAGGTTTTAGCGCCCGATTGCGGGCCCAACGGGTTACATGAAATAACAATATCATTGATGCTTAATCGCATCGGAACTTTTTGTCAACACAATGAAAACAGACTTGCGCACTTTGGATCCTTGCGATATGATAAGCGCCTTAACCTTTTAGCATGTGGTTCCAGCCCCAAAGCGTATGGTGGGGAAGTGGTTGAGACTTGGCCCTAAGGGGCTTAAACCCTTAATGCAAGAATGGGTTTTTTCATGTTTTTTGATGGTTTTCAAAGGGTTTCGACAGAGTTTTCAAAGGATTTTAAGCTCGGCAAAGGAAACTTTCATGAAGGAAAGATGAGGAAAATGGAAAACAGAGGCCAATGATGGAAAAAACGAAGGTTAGTCTCTGAGAGGAGGAAGAGGAGAGAAGGGGGATACTGCAGCAGTCTTTCTCATGAAACTTTTAGCAGAATTTGTGAGTTTCTAATGGAACAAAAATGAAGATTTCAGAGACGCACATGAGGCCTTGCATAGGCTTCAAGAGATAACATTTTGATCATGAAACTATTTCTTGAAGGCTGAACATGTTTTGGCCACCTTTTGGTAGAACAAATTTTATAGGTGGCCAACAACACACACCCTAAGAGAAGAGCCCCTAGTTTACACCGCGAGGCCAATACTTAAACATTGTAATCTATTCATCGTGCACCTTCATACCCTTGTTTACCTCTATTCCTCATTGGGTTATGTGTCTCTTTACCATCATTGGGCCCCCAAGGCATTTATCCTAGAGACTCTAAGGCCTTCATCCTCAGTTCTCGTTAGGAAGACTTACCCCACTGCGTAGGGTTCGTGTTCGTCCTCCTCCGAGTCCCCATTTAGACTTTGATTCTAGTTCATCTAGTTCCCCTTCTGGTTCTATCCCTGTATCTCCTCCACCTTTCACCTTCATCATGTCTGGTTAAGGACCTAACAATGGTGGCAACCCCCACCCTAATGCTGGAAATGCTACTAGTGGTGCCGCAACAGGAATTATTCTGGTTTCTCCATTGCTTCCTTATATGGCAGGCCTAAGGCTTCCTGATTTTAGCCAGTTGATTAATGACCCCATACACCATGATCCTATTTGGCCTGCTATGCCAACCAACCTCCCTTTAGACATCCCCATTTTTGAAGGAAATACTAGAGAGGATCCTACCAACCATGTTCATTCTTTCCACATGTGGTGTTCGTCTAAATTCATCACCGATGACTCTGTCTGTGTTTGGTTATTCCAGTGTACGCTTACTGGAGAATTTTCCAAGTGGTATGTCGACCAGGCCTCCTCCTCTCATACTACTTTTGTGACCATTTCCAAGGATTTTATGTCTTACTTCTAGCTTTGCCTTTTCTATGACACTAGTACCAAAATTTTGACATCTTTCTGTCAAAATTCTGCTACCCGCCCATCTGACCATATTCAAGAATGGCGTAGAAGCAAGAGCATATGTCGATCCCCTACTTTAGATGATCGTGTCTACATGGAATGGTTTCTTAGATCCCTTTTTCCTGCTATTGGAAAAGATGTTGCATCTCACTTCCCTCGGACCGAGGAAGCTGCCCTCCAGATTGCGTTGAAATATGACCTGATCTACGCATAATATGGTTATGTTTATACTGTCTTACCTGATCTCCCTAGACCCCCTGGTGCGAATGCACCGGGGGAATCCCATGTCGCTGATGTTATTGTTGGATCTCTTTCACATTAGTACACTCATCCTCCCATGGGTTATGGTTTCCCTCAGTGAGGGGCCAACTCCTCCAGCACTCGTCCCCTTCCTAGCAGTATGTATCCAGGATATGACATGCCTCCTCCTTTTTCCCAACCTGCTTACCCCAATGTTTCCCAACCTCCTTACTATTCGTATTCGAAGCTTGGTGCTCCAACTCCTCCTAAACTAACACCTCAACCTCCCTTGCCTTCTCAAGCTCCGCAATAGCAGCCACCCCCCAGGGTCAGGGATATGCGCAACAGAGTGGAAATAATCCTCCTACTTCCTAAAACAAGAGGAAAGGCAACCAAATCCAATCAGCCCCAGGTAATCCAGGAAAAAATCCCAAAGGGAATACATCTAACACTACAACCCAGCTACAAGGCACTCAGCCCAAGCCATATAGGCTTTTCGCATGAATAAACCTTGTTAGTATGAATCCTTTGTCGAAGTGTACGAAAAAAGACCACTTTAGCTACGCATAACTAATAGCCCTAACATCAAAAGTGGCTGCCAATATCTTCAGATCTGTAGTTAGTTGATCAAGACAAGAGCTGCAAAAAACTAGATCTATACATAGAAAGACATTAAACAGTAAAAAAGAAGGGTTTGCTCCATATATCCAATAGACAAGACAAGAACAATTTTTGAAAGAATTTTTGTATTAAGGGCACCTAGGAGGAAAACAAGAAGGCGTATCCAATTCTCCTAAATGGGATGGGTTCTTGGAAGTCCTCAACACTTCAGATCTAAAATATCTCTCTCTTGTTGGTGTAGAAAACCCAGACAAAGATAGAACTCAAAGGGAGCTCACACAACAAATAATGTAGAAAAAGGTGACCAAGTGTATAGATCCAGAGTGATCTAATAGGCAACAAAAGGTGAAGAATGGTAGGAAAAACCCTCCTATTTATAACAAAATATTGGGTCATTCTAGATCTTGGTGCATGATTAAAATAACGTTAACCAAATCTAGATCCACCTTTTATGGAATATTTTATTATATTTGTTGGAGGGAAAAGGTATTTGACTTGAGTCAAATCCCTTTATTTGTAAATAATAAATAAATAAATGATTTATTTATCATTTTAAGGAAGTGGTTGAATGATAATCAAATAAATAATGATTTATTTAATTATTTGTGGGTGATTTAGTCATATTTAACAAGGAATATTATTTAAATAAGATTTAAATAATTATTCCTAGAAAATAATAAGATAAATAGAGATTTATCTAATTAATTTCTTTGTTTTGGGTTAAACATGACAAGGAATAATAATTAAATTATTTTTTAATTAATTATTCCATGTGGAAAATCAAACAAATATAGATTTGTTTAATATTTCCTTTTGGGGTTTCCTATTTAGACCATAAACAACCTAATAAATGTGGTTTATTAAGTTATTTTTCATAGTGAAAGCAATTTTAATTAGGGTAAAATTGGTCTTACATGGTGTACTTGGGTCCATATAATGATAATAGGTTAGATGAACAAAAAATGGTGTAACAGATTGCCCCCCAGTGTGTGAGTGTTAGGAGAAAATCATATGACCGAAGTACGTTGTAAGAACTCAATCACCAGACATCAAGAGGGAAGTCAGAGAGAGAAATGTAAGGTAGACTAGTGTGCTGAAGAACTAGACCCTGAGAAGACGAGACTCGCAGGTGCAATAAGTCTCTTTTTATGAGAGGGTAGCTGTGCTAAAGGCGGCGGGGGAGGCATACCTATGCCTGCTGAGACAAAGTAAAAAAGAATAGTGTGTCCAGTAAACAAGGGACCGAACCATAAAGTACAACCGGCATAAACATGAGCCAGATAAGAATACAATGAGGAATCCCACATACATGTTGTGTCTGGGATAACATCCAGGACTTATACAATAATATCGGAGTACATGAGATACAAATACAACCCAAATGCCCCCTATAAGCGGGGAAAGGCTCACAAAATCTGACTGATACATGCAAATCAAAGAGACGCTACAAGCAGCTGAGGCCGACATCATCAAATATGTGGAGCTGCATCGAAGGCTGAAATGAAGAGGTCATCCGGGCATGTGGGGGGCTACCTGCAGGGCCACCCCCTCATGAGGGCTGAGACATCTCACACACACCCGGGAGTCACCAATAGCTGCTGTTGCATCACTGAACCATCAAGTATACGGATCTCGATCATGCTGAAAGGAGCTGGAGTGGAGAAACAATCAAGTCAAAGGGAAATGAGAGATCCCTTTGCGTCCAGGAGCAGACAGAGTGGAAGCTAGAACCAAGGTACACACCCCTCTAGACCTATCTTCTGGAATGAATGAGCTGATGTTGATAGAAGGAGGTCCACCACCAGTGAGGCAATGAGGGATCCTCAACTAAGGCATGAGAGAAAATAGTAGAGTGACTGACAGACTGACACCAATGATGATGATGGAATGGGGGGTACTGAGTAGTGAACAAACGAATTCCCTTGTTAGAGCATAAAGAGTATGCATGACCTGGCAGCAACTGACACAATATCATGACAGATAGGGGACAGTGGGACTGAAGGCCATAATGTGCGACACAAGAGAGAGACTAAGAAATGAAGGATGGAGGACTATAGCGGGGTACAAAGGGACTCGGGATAGACTCCATGAATGCGATGATGACTCAACTTGGATTCTCTAAACAAGGGCGACTCGATGGTGCTGCCACATAGTAAAGGTCCTATGGGGGACCATGAAAACATGAGTACAAGATGGGAACTCACGACGAACATCAACACGAGCATGGATAAGTATGGAGGCCAAATGGTGCCCCTAGTATGAGTTTTGCAAGTGAAGAAATTCAATTTTGAGGAGGGTTATGGTTGAGGGGCATAGGTGCCCCCAAGCATGGTGTGGTCATGCCAAAATTTATTTATAAAAAGGGGAATCTAAACACATTTTAATGATGTGGTGTGCCATTTTATTTTTTTCGTTTTGGTTATGCAGTTTGAGAAAGGAAATGGAGGATTACCAATCTCTTTTAGGACTGCATATATGAAGAAAATGGACTTTAAATTTTTGGGTTGGCATACCTGGTGTCACTATCCCAAAGAGAGGATCTGGAGATAATGAATTGATGCTCTCCTATAAAACCCATAGGTTGGTCAACAACAATGTCTAAGAGATTGGGTTGCTGATGGAAGATGAAGGAACGATAAGGGGTATCATCCGTAGAGTGATCAGAAGTGATATGGGACTCTAGAGGTTCTTCTAAATGTGGAAGAATAATGGTACTAAAGTCGGCACGACCAGATACACTAGGAGAGTTGTGGAGAATTGCTTCTCTTGGTCTCTCAAATGTGGGTGCCCCCTTAACCAAAAATTGGGTTTCAATGTAATGGCCACAAGGTGTATGTGGTGTGAACGCATGGGTTCGATGTAAGGGGGAATAGATAAAGTCAGGGGTGGGGATTTCTTCCATAATGTCGTCATCGTGATAGAAGATGGGGTGATGGGTGGAAGAAAGACCACCTGCCGTGGCGAAGCTACCTGACTCATCATCATGAGAAGAGAGGTTCACATGCGCATCGTCACAAGGGGTAACAGAAGAGAAGTAGATAAAGGATCTACCGATGTTGAGCCCAAGGTGATCGCTGAAGTAGGGTCAAGCGAAACAACAGGGGAGAGTTCAGAGGGAATGTTCCCCGAGGGTCTCATGGATGATGATAGGAAGAAAATGCTGGATCAAGGCTGCGTCATCTCAACATCAGGAGGGGGGATGTCCATGGGAGCAGTCATGTCTGGTAGTTTTTCCAAAGCAAAATGCGCAAATATGGGAGAGGTGGACTCATTGCGCTTGGCCTCGAATTGGCAGACCGCTGCTAGAGAGGTGCGGAAGTCCGCGAGGCGGGGAAAAATATGGGTGTAATGGCCATGGAGGTCACACAAAGCACAGGGGTGGTTGGTGTGAATATTCTGGGGGTTCATGACCGCGGTCGCGAAAGGAACAGAGGCTTCCAGGATCGGGGACTCAGGGAACGCGACATTAACCATGGGCTTGAGGTGAAGAAATTTAGGACAGGTATGGGTGGCGTGACCGAAAATATCACACAAAGCACACTGAATGGTATGCTTTGGAGGCTGAGGAGGGGTAGGGTTTGTCGGGGCAGCCTTGTCCTTTGATGCCCCCTTCCGAGCTTTTCCCTTCTTACCCAAAGCGGTCGCAACAGGAGGTGGTTCCTGTTGAGGTGACTGAGGCACTGTTGCGGCGGGAGAAGTCCTGGGGGCCGGTTGAACCGAGGTCAAAGCAAGATAAGGTTTGGGTTGACGAGGCAAGGTTGGGGCTGGAGGATCAAGGTACCTGACGGGAATCCCAAGGGTCAGGTTAGGAAGAGAGAGGGTGGCCATGACCGGTACCGTGGACACTCCTAGTGGGGGAGCTAGGAACGGTATCTGACCGGAGGGGTAATGGCCAGGTGGGACGGCTCCTAAATGGCGAAGGCTTGGAGGAACCGTTCGAGGCTAAAGAGGCTCATGAATACCAGCTGCAGGTGAAGGGCTAGGAGCAGGTTGCGGAGAGTGCGGTTGCTGACTAGCCGAAGCAGGTTTCTTGAGAGCAGCCCGAGACGATTGCATCATGCAAACATTCGATGAGCTGGGGTCGAAGATAGGAGGAGGAGGAAGACCAGGGAAGGTGCCAAGTAGAGAGGATTCTTTGTAGACACTGGGAGAGACAGTGGTCAAGGAATCGACTATTTGCTTATTGGCTACAGGAGAGATGGTCATCTCAGAGGAGGTCTGAGATTCTGGTTCATGATATGTCAACTGGTCAATGGTGACTATCTTTCCATTATGAGGGAAATACATCTTGTGGAAAACCGTAGATGGGATAGCAGACATCGCATAGGTGTAGCTCTGCCCTAAGTGAATGTTGTAATCTAGAGGGGCGTCGATGACTTCAACGTACACGCAAACAATCTTGCCCGCAAGAGTGATAGGACAATTACGGAATAGGCCAATGGGCTGGGAGGCATGGCCATCCCACGCTCGAAGGGTGATCATGGAAGGGGCCAACTCAGGAGAACTGAGTTTTTTCCAAACCGAAGCGGACATCACACAGGTGGATGCCCCCTCATCAATGATACACCGAGAGACGTTAGCGTTCTGGATTTTGACTGGGATTTAGAAAGCGACGGAAGCAGGAAGAGGAGGATGTTCTGATTGATGGGCGTCGAAAACAATCAATTGGTCAGCAGCAGGATCTACAGCGCCCAGGGCCGATAGTAGAGCCTTATTTTGAGAAGGGCACGACTGGAGGAGTTCCAATGTAGAAATGGCAACAGGAGACTGCACCAAATCATCTATTATGATATACGACTGAGCAGCTCGACCAGAGGCAGCATTTCGGCGTAATGGTCCTTTAGGAATCTTGGTATGAACCTCAACGTTGGGTTGAGGGATAGGCAAGGGACCATTGGATGTCGAAAGAGACTCTATAGAACCTGAAGAAGGTGACTTGGGGACAGACGAAGCGGGAGGCTTTGGGTACTGAGGGGCTCGAGTTTGAAGGTTAAGGTCGACGGTTGGAGGTGGAGTAGAGTTCATCATGAGGATCTGGTAATTGGAGGAACCAGAAGGGGAAGGTTGAGTGGCCACCTATCCGTCAAGTGGTTGGGTAGCCACGAATCCCTGTTGTGCATCCACCTGCGCTTGAGGGGGCGGTGACTGCTGTTACAGGGGTTGAGAAGGCAAGGAAGGTGGAGGTGCTGATGCTGGAGGAGCTGGAGCACCAAACTGCGGATACGAATAATAAGGGGGTTGGGTAACAGTATGGTGAGTAGGAGATTGGGCCAAAAGAGGAGGTATGTTGTATCCTGGATACGTGCTACTAGGAGGGGGACAAGTGCGGGAGGTGCTGCCCCCTCCCCTAGGAAAACCATAACCCATGGGAGGTTGGGCATATGGATGAGAGAGAGCTCCAACAATACCGTCGGCGGCATGAGGTGCCCCCTGTGCATTGACACCACTGGGTCTGGGGAGATCAGGTAGAACAGTATAAACATAACCTGTCTGAGCGTAGATCAAGTCATATTTCAAGGCTATTTGGAGGGCGGCTTCTTCAGTTTGAGGGAAATGGGAGGCGACATATTTGCCAATGGGAGCTAAGAGAGAGCGAAGGAACTAGTCCATATAGACCCGATCTTCGAAGGGGGGAGCTCGACATAAGCTTCTTCTTCGTCGCCATTCCTGGACATGAGTGGAAAGGCGGGTCGAAGAGGTTTGCTTGAAAGAGGTCAAAAGCTCTGTACCAGTATCATATCGGAGAGGGAGCTGGAAGTAAGATAAAAAGGCTTGGGCAATGGTCGCAAAGGTGGTATGGGAAGAGGTGGCTTGGTCAACATACCATTAGAAGCTTTGCCGGTAAGCGTGCTTTGGAACAATCGAAGATGGATGGAGTCATCGGTGATGGAATTGGAGGAACACCACATGTGGAAAGATCGGACATGGTTGGTTGGATCTTCTCCAGCAAGGCCTTTGAACTTAGGGATGTCGGAGGGGAGTTTGGTTGGCATGGCAGGCCAACCAACATCATGGCGGATAGGGTCATTGATCAACTGATTGAAATCAGGGAGGCTGAGGCCTGCGATGTACGGGAGCAAGGGTGCGGCCGAGGTAGTTCCTGTGGCGGTTCCGCTAGTAGTAGTTCCGGCATTAGGGCTGGGAGCACCGCTAGCGTTAGGCCCTGGACTAGACATAGTGAAGGTGACAGGGGGAGAACCAGAAGGAAAAGGAGAACCCAAGGAATCAGAAGAGGAGTCAGAGTGCGGACTCAGAGGAGGACTGGCTCGACGACGGCGGAACGGAGCAGGTCGATCGACCAGAAAATGACGGTGAAGGCCAAGAAGTCTCCGGGAAGTGCACCTTGGGGGCGCAATGATGACAACACAAACACGGCACAAGGGGAAGAAGAACGACCACAAGGGCACAGAGGTGCAGAATCAAGTGATTACAATGTCAAAACAAGGGCAGATAGGTGCAGTGTCAATTGATTTTAAAGTCTTTTCCTGGCGGTGTAAACCAGGCTCTTCTTCGCTTAGCGTGAGTGTGTGGCATGCATTAATTTTAATTTTTAAACCCTTTTCATTTTGAGAGCAAGAGAAAAAGTGTGCTGCATAACTGAAAATAAATCTGCAGAGAACAGTATATAATGCTGAAATAACATAAAATTAACAGCTACTATTGCATCGATTCAACCCAAAAAGGCGGGTCTCTCAGAAACTAATCTAACAGAGGGAAAAAATCTAGTCAAAACGCATTAAAAAGAGGCCAATAGATCTAGGGTCGAAAGGGACAGGGATCTAAAGGGAAAAGCTGCTGAAAAGAGGTGCAGATCACAGCCAAGAGGCAGAGGCAAGGTGGCTGGAAAAAGGGAGGAAATCAGCAAAAAGCAGAAGGGGCAAGGAGGATGCCCTAAAAGTAGATCCAAAAAAATATTCAGGAGGTGATTTGAAAGGGAGAAGAGCTGAGTAAAAGAGGTCTGAAAAGGAGGTATCCGATCTGGAAAGAGGGGGGCTGAAACTCTGAAAAGACAAACCTAAAACAGATAAAAACTCTTCCACAAATAGTGGAGGGTACTGAAGCCCTAGGGGGCTATGTTCCCACTTATATGAGCAAAAACAGATCAGAACTAGGTCAAAACGGGCTGAGACAGAGGCTGGAAAACCTGAACAGAAGCTTCAGCAAAACCCAGAAAAATTGCAGGAAAACAGCTGAAAAATTGGCAGGCCGCAGGTTCTAACCTGTTTTCAGTGCAAGTCGCAGAAAAAGGGCTGAAAAGTGCGACCTGGAGGTCCAGGTCACAGTTTTTGGGCTGAAAAGTGCGACCTCCAGTTCTGATTGTCTCGGCGGAAGATTTGCGGAAAAGTTGTCGTCTCAGTTGCGGCTGATGTCTGTCACCTGCGCAACAGGGCCAGAAACACGCGGAAGTTAGAAATTTTAATGTTTGAGGGTTTTATAGGGGAAAAGCACCATGAAAATAGGAAAAACAAAAATTTGAAAAGAAACCCTAGGGTCTGAAGTAGCTGGATATGCAGGAATATGAAAAACGACAGCGGTCGTAATTGAAAACCCATGTGGAGTCGCCAATTGTTAGTATGAATCCTTTATCGAAGTGTACGAAAAAAGACCACTTTAGCTACGCATAACTAATAGCCCTAACATCAAAAGTGGCTGCCAATATCTTTAGATCTGTAGTTAGTTGATCAAGACAAGAGCTGCAAAAAACCAGATCTATACATAGAAAGACATTAAGCAGTAAAAAAGAAGGGTTTGCTCCATATATCCAATAGACAAGACAAGAACAATTTTTGAAAGAATTTTTGTATTAAGGGCACTTGGGAGGAAAACAAGAAGGCGTATCCAATTCTCCTCAATGGGATGGGTTCTTGGAAGTCCTCAGCACTTCAGATCTAGAATCTCTCTCTCTTGTTGGTGTAGAAAACCCAGACAAAGATAGAACTCAAAGGGAGCTCACATAGCAAATAATGTAGAAAAAGGTGACCAAGTGTATAGATCCAGAGTGATCTAATAGGCAAGAAAAGGTGAAGAATGGTAGGAAAAACCCTCCTATTTATAACAAAATATTGGGTCATTCTAGATCTTGGTGCATGATTAAAATAATGTTAACCAAATCTAGATCCACCTTTTATGGAATATTTTATTATATTTGTTGGAGGGAAAAAGGTATTTGACTTGGGTCAAATCCCTTTATTTGTGAATAATAAATAAATAAATGATTTATTTATCATTTTAAGGAAGTGGTTGAAGGATAATCAAATAAATAATGATTTATTTAATTATTTGTGGGTGATTTAGTCATATTTAACAAGGAATATTATTTAAATAAGATTTAAATAATTATTCCTAGAAAATAATAAGATAAATAGAGATTTATCTAATTAATTTCTTTTTTTTGGGTTAAACATGACGAGGAATAATAATTAAATTATTGTTTAATTAATTATTCCATGAGGAAAATCAAACAAATATAGATTTGTTTAATATTTCCTTTTGGGGTTTCATGTTTAGACCATAAACAACCTAATAAATGTGGTTTATTAAGTTATTTTTCATAGTGAAAGCAATTTTAATTAGGGTAAAATTGGTCTTACATGGTGTACTTGGGTCCATCTAATGATAATAGGTTAGATGACCAAAAAATGGTGTAACAAACCTTGTTCTTGTTGCAGTGTCTATGGTCACTATACCCATGATTGTCCACTTTTCCCTCGGATGCGTCAGATGTGGGAAGCTCAAGTAGAGCATCCAGAGGACAACAAGCCTCCCGTTCATTTCCTCCGAATGATGCCCCTACTCAGTTGGCTGTGTCTTCCAATCCTTTCCTCACGAAGGATATGTGGCTACCCAACCCCCTGAAATTCAAGCAGCCACTCAAACTCCCCATTCTGGTATGTCTAATTACCAGATCCTCATGATGAACTCTCACTAACCCAATAACACCGACCCCAACCTTCAAACTTGTTCCCGTCAGTACAATAATCCCCCCGCTACGTCTTCCACAAAGCCCCCATCTTCAGGTCCCATAGAGCCTCTTTTGACACCGAATGTTCCTTTACATATCCCTCATCTTAAGGCAAAGGTTCATACCAAGATCCCCAAGGGACTATTACGCGGAAACACTTCTTCCGGTAAAGTCGCTAACTCCTACAATATAGTAGATGACTTGGCACAATCCCCTGCTGCCAGGTGAATGGTGGAAGTCCTCCAGTCATGCCCTTCACAATGAAAAGCTATATTAACTTCTATGGGCGTTGTTGATCGTTTATATGATCGTTTGATTGTCTTTGATGTTGACAAGTCAGAGCATCCCCCCTTTCCTGCATGTGTCTCCTTCCAAATACCTGTGAAGATCCAAAATGCCAATGTATCTCGTTGTATAATTGACGAGGAGGCATCCACCTGTGTGATGTCTGCTTCTATTTGGAAACAACTTAGATCCCCTGAATTAGCCCCTTCCACTATCACCCTCCGTGTGTGGGATGCCCACTCTTCCTAGCCTCTTGGCATGTTCCATAATTTTCCTATTACTCTCACGGGCAAGACTGTTTGTGTTGACCTTGAAGTCATTGATGCCCCCTTAGACTACAACATTCTATTGGGTCATATCTACACTTATGCGATGTCTATTTTCCCATATGAGGTTCACCGTAAGATTTTATTTCCTCAAAATGAAAAGATCGTCACCATTGATCAGTTGACATATTACGAACCGAAGTCTCAGACCTCTCCAGAGTCCATTATTTCTTCGGTGGCCAATAAAGAAGCAGTTTAACCTCTAACCAGTGTCTCACCTAGAGTCTTTAAAGATTCCTCTTTTCTTGGTTCATTCCCTAGTCTTCCCCCTCCTATCTCTGAACCTAGCTCGTCGAATGTTTGCATGATGCAATCGTCTATGTCTGACCTCAAACGGTTTGGTTCGACTAGTCAGCAGCCCCACCTTCTGCAACCTGCTCCTAGTACTTCGACTTAGCCTTCAAGACCTCTTCCTCAAGGCCCCTCACCTGTAGTTGGTGGCCATGATCCTATCTATCCTCTTGGAATGGCTCCCCCTGTTCTTAACCATCTTAGAGTTGTTTCGCCTAGCCATTACCCTTCAAATCAGATATCGTTTCTTGCTCCCACTCCTAGAGTATTTTCGGTACCTATTATGGCTAAATTATCTCTTCCCAACATGACACTGGGGATCCCGCTATGGTACATTGATTCCCCACCCAATACCCCACCTGATCACCCCAAAACTTACACCACTTTGACACCGGTCCAACCAGTTGCCATGACCCCTCACTTTGCTTCTATGCCTCAGTCACCTCAACAGGCACCTTCTCCTATTGTGAAAGCCTTGGGTGAGGGGGGAAAATCCCGCAAGAAGGAACCTGAGGACAAGGCTGCCCAAATAACCCCTGCTTCTCCTCAGCCTCAAAAGTGTACCACTTCATGTGCTTTATGTGATGTTATCAGTCATGCCACCCATAACTGTCCTGAATTTCCTCATCTCAAGCCCATGGTCAATGAAGCGTTTCCTGAGTCTAATATCCCAGAGGTCCATGTCACTTTACCCGATTTAGCCTCAAAATTCAATTCTTTACCCACAAATCATCCTTGTGCTTTGTGTGATTTCCATGGCCACTATACTCACCTCTGTCCCTGCCTCACAGAATACCGCACCTCCTTGGAAGTAGTTTTCCAATTCGAGGCTAAGAGAAACGAGTCCACCTCTCCCTTATTTGTGAGTTTCTTTTTCAACAGAACCATAGGACACATCGACTCCCATTGACATTCCCCCTCCTGATGTCGAGATGATGGATTCTTCAGCAACTATCCTCTGCCTGTCATCATCTATGAGATCCACGGTGGAAGACCCCTCTAGGGCTTCCCCTTCTGTTTCGCTTGACCTCCCTTCAGTGTTCACCTTGGGTTCAACATTGGTGGATCCCTCATCTACTTGCTTTTCAGTCACCCCCCATGACAATGCACATGTGAACCTTTCTTCTCATGATGATGTGTTGGGTATATTCATCGCATCAGATGGTATTTCTTCCACCAGTCACGCCATCTTCTATTACGATGATGACATTATAGAAGAATTTACCACCACTGGCTTTATCTATCCCCCCTTACATCGAACCCATGCATTCGATCCACATACACCTTGTGGTCATTACATTGACACCCAATATTTTGGTAAGGGGGCACCCATATTTGAGAGTCAAGGAGAAATAATTCTCCACAACTGTCCTAGTGCATCTGGAAGTGTCGACTCTAGTACCATTATTATTCCCCACTTAGAAGAACCTATAGAGTTACATATCACTTCCGATCACTCTAGCGATGATACACTTCACCATTCCTTCATCTTACATCAATATCCCTGCCCCCTAGACATTGTTTTTGACCAACCTATGAGTTTTCTAGTTGAGCACCAGTTCATTATATCCAAATCCACTATTTGGGATAATGACACCTTGTATGCGAACCCAGAAATTTAGTCCATTTGCTTCATATATGGAGTACCAAAAGAGATTTCTAATTCTCCATTCCCTTTCTCTAACGACATCTATTCATTCTTCCCACAGAAGATAACCGTAACGTAAGCAAATGGCGAAACACATCATAAAAATGTGTCTAGATTCCACTTTTATAAATACATTTGGCATGACCATAGCATGCTTAGGGGTACCTATGCCCCTATACCTTCTGATCATCCTCTTGAGGATTTAGTGCCTATGATACTGAATGCTTGAATCCATTATTTCAGCACTTGGAACACCATGGCACTTCGCAAAATCCTCTAGCTAAGGGCATCATTCCCACCTTTGCATACCAGATCAATCCCCTCCATCACATATGCTTGGGGGCATGATGACACCCCTGGCCACCTTTTAATATGATTACCATAAGTCTCGGCCTAGATCCCATCAATCTAGGTATGGTCTATTGTCCTCCCATTCCTTGGATAGTTGCACCTACCAACCTCTCTGGAAAGCCATATATCGTAGGTGTTTGATAACCTATCTTCAAATATTCTACTTTGTTTGATACCATGTTTACCACTTGGTACCTATATTTGAATTGGTGGGCGGGGATGATTCTACACCTTCTCTAGTAGTTCATTCTCGTATTATTTTATTACCTTGATTCTTCATTAGGACCATCCTTCCAAGAAGCATTAATTCCATCTTTAGAAAAGCAATGGATCTCCTACCCTCATCAATGGGTTCTCATCAATTGAGGATGACAAACCTAGCCAATGCTATGTGAACTACATGAACATAATGCATCCAAGTCTCTCTCTCTCTCCAGTTGATCCTCGACTCTACCATACCTACGCAAAACCATCATGTTTGCCAGCATACAGAAAGGAAATACTACATCATAATGCTAAAATCCCAGCTCTTAGCCAAAAACAGCACTGAAACCCCCTTTCTCTGACAGGTCGCACTTTTTAGGCCATTTCCTAGGATAGGTCGTAGTTTTCTGCCCAGTACCCGCTAACCAAGGTGCAGAACAGACCCCAAAAAGTGTGAACCGGCCTATTCCTGGGCTCTGGGTGCCTAATCTAAAACTTTAATCCACTGAATTGAAAGATTATAGTTAGGCCTCTTACTTGCAATTGACGCATCTTGATTCCAATGCTCTATTTGTCTTCTACGATCACCGCAAGGTTTGGGGATTTTTCTCCTCTCTACATTAACCACAGCTACACTTGCAAATGAATCAAATTCAAGGGGAAATGCCTTATTAAAAGAGAAACCCAAGATGTTTCTTTCGACATATGTGACCAAACTGTAGCTCAATTTGAGAAACCATCATCGTCATTGGAAAGCTCTCACCGAGTTCTCAAATGGATATCCTTTCATTTTTTGTGATTTGATACTTAACCCAGACACAATTTTTTCCAAGAAGGGTCACTTCACCGCCTCTCAAAACTAAATTTCTTCACTTGCAACATTTGTACTTGGGGCACCACTTTTCCTTCATAATTGTCGATGCTCGTGACGATTTTTGTTTTGAGTAACCATCTTGTACTCATGTTTTATGGTCCCCATCGAGCCTGTTCTGTACGACAACATCAACAAGTCGCCGTTGTTTACAGCATCCGAGTTGATTCATCATCATATCCATAGAGTCTGTCCCGAGTCCCTTTTATCTCCCGCCACAGTCTTCCATCCTTCATTGCTTTGTACTTATCTCATGTCGCACATTTTGGCCCCAGTCATACTGTACCCTATCCCCTGCAGAGTCGAGTCAATAGTTTCCAGGTCATTCATGCCCTTTATGCTCTAAAAAGGGAAGTCGTCAGCCTGCTACTCAGTACACCCCATTCCACTATCATCCCTGGTGTCAGTATATCAGTTTCTCTACTATTATCCCTTGTGCCTTAGTTGAGGACCCCTTATTGCCTCACCTATGGTACACCTTCATCTGTCGGCATCAACTTATTCATTCTAGAAGACAGGTCTAGAGGGTTTTGTACCTTGGTTCTAGCTTCCACTCTTTTTCAGTGCCTCGGATCAGGAAAAGGGACCCTTTATTTCCCTTTGACTTTATTGTTTCTGAGTTCTAGCTCCTTACGACATGATTGAGATCTGTATACTTGATGATTCAATGATGCATCAGATTGTACCAGTGATTCTCGGGCATGTGTGAGATGTTTCAGACCTCATGAGGGGGTGTCCCTTTAGGTAGCCCCACACATGTCCGGCTAACCTTTCTACTACAGCCTTAGACGCACCTCCATAGATTTGATGGTTCCGGCCTCAGTGTCTTGCAACACCTTTTTAGTTTTCATGTATCATTCAGATTTTCAGAGCCCTTTCCTGTTTTACAGGGCCCCTTTGGTTGTACTTATATCTCATGTACTCAGAAATTATTTTAAAAGTCCTGAATTTTTTCCCAGGCACAATATGTATGTGGGATTCGTTATCATGTTTTATTTGGCCCATTTTTATGCCAAAATGTACTATATAGTTCAGTCCCATGTTTTTTGGATCCATCATTATTCTTTATACTTTGTTATCTCGGCGTGCATAGGTATGCCTCCCCTGCCTCATGTGGAACAAGTAATCACTCATAGAAGAGACTTGTCACACTTGTAAGTCTCGCCTCCTCAGGTTCTTGTCTTCTCACGCTTCATTCCACCTTATATTTCTCTCTCTAAATCCCCTTTGGTGTCTAGTGATTGAGTTCTTACAATGTACTTCGGTCATATAATTATCTCCTAACGCTCACACGTTGGGGGAAAACTATTACACCAATTTTTGGTCATCTAACATGTTACTATTAGATGGAATAAAGTACACCATGTAAGACCAATTTTTCCATATTAAAATTTATTTCACTATGAAAAATAACATAATAACTCATAATTTATTAAATTGTTTCTAGTCTAAACAAGAAACCCCATGAGGAATAATTGAATAAATCCTTTTTCTTCTTTTTTTCCTAAAGGGATAATTAATTGAACGAGTGTTTAATTAATATTTCTGGTCATATTTAACCCGAAACGGGAAAATTAATTAGATAAATCATTATTTATCTTATTATTTTCTAGGAATAATTATGTAAAACATTATTTAATAATATTCCTTGTTAAAGTTGACTAAATCATTTATAAATAATTGAATAAATAATTATTTGTTTAATTATAACTCAACCACACTCTTAAATTAATAAATAAATCATTTATTTATTTATTATTTATAAATAAAGGGATTTGACCAAATTCAAATTCCTTTTCCCTCCAACAAAAATAATAAAATATTCCATAAAATTTGGATCTAGATTTGGTTAATAATATTTTAATTATGCACCAATGTCTAGAGTAAATCAATATTTTGTTATAAATAGAAGGGTTTTCCATTCATTCACTACCTTTTTTTGCCTTAAGATCACCCTTTGATCTATACTTTTGGTCTGACTTTGATCCACCATCATTGTCATATTTTTATACCTTTTGGTTGTGAGCTCACTTTCAGTTCCATTTTTGTCTGGGTTTTGTTCACCATCAAGAGAGAGAGATCTTAGATCTGAAGCGATGAGGTCATACAAGAACCCATCCCATTGAGGGGGACTAGTAACATATTTCCATGTTCCCTTCCCATGTGTCATAATAACAAAAATTCTTTAAAAATTCTTGTCTTGTCCATTGGATGTATGGAGCAACTCTTGCTTATTTTTGTTTTTTAATGTCTTTAACTAAATAGATCTAGATTTTTGTAGCATTTATTCTGATCACTAACTACAGATATAAGGAAATTGACAACCATCATTGATGTTAGGTTTATTTTTTATGCATAGCTAAAGTGATATTTTTTCATACGCTTGCGATTAGAATTCACACTAACTGTCAACATTCCTTTATTATTTCCCACCGCTCATGTTCAGTCCCTTAAGCTACCAATATCTGATATATTTTTTGTTCCTACCACAAATATTACTTTGTTTCTCTCAATATTATATTTTGAGGACTACCTTAGTCTACTTGTAACTATTTTGGGGATTATTTTATAAAATCTATTATGAAATATGGCCTACTTCCATCTGGCTAGCCGACTTCAATTTTCACAACGCATCTTTTAGAGCCTTAGTTTATTGAGATGTTTTTCCCTGCACGTTCAAAGATAATATTTTACTATTTCTAGAAGAACTATGTTGCATTATAAAATTATATTTTCTCTTCTTTCTGTGTCTACTGTTATGACCTTACTAATGCACCTTTTGATTGTAGTTCTTTGAAGATATTTGTTCCTCCCCCGTTTTTTAGGCTATCATAGTTTAGATTTTTTCCTAAAATATTTCCTCCTATTCTAAAACTTCTAAGTGATGCAACATCGTATTCTCCTTGAAAATGAATTCTGCTCTTAACTATTGTTTTTATGTATAACTATGTTTCCTTCCCTATCAATGCTTATGAAGCATTGATTTATACATTCGATTTCATATTGGCATTTTTTTTTTGGTAGTAAGTATATACATGTTAGTCCTAATTTTAGTTTGTCTCTGTTGCCACTTATTTTCGTAAGTCTTCAACATATATGAATGTATAAAATGTAAAATTTATATTTTGAGACCTATGGTGGAATTTTTGGTTGATAATTTTTAAGCATCAAATAGTCTACCGTTGCATAAGAGATCTTATTTTTCTCCTTTTAGCATAATTTTTTTCTTTTGAGTTTGTGAGACTTAGGGTCCAAGTGTATCTCTGCACTTGGTAGGTCTCCAAATTCACTCCATGTCTTGGGATTCTTGCCTTGGTCATGTGTGCTACAAGGCATGCTCTAAATCATCTCACCTACAACCAGGTAAATGTTAAAAGCCTATTAGTTATCTCTGGATGTTTTGAATAGAGGTTATGTCTAACGTGTACCTACATCTTGTCCAATTATGTATTTACACCATGGATCCTTTCATTGTGGAGGTATATTTTCTATTATTTCAAGTAAATTGTCTTTCCATATGTATTATTCCCCTTCCATTTTTTTCTTTGTAGATGTCTTATTTCATTATCGTTCACCACACAATTTTCCTCCCCTCTCATAGACACTGGGACTTCACTACCACAGCAATATTATAACACGTGGGTTCATATTGGGGGATATATAATGAGGAAAAAAAGACATAATATATTGGGGGATATATAGGGGGTAAAGGGTTTTTATATTCGCATGTATAGAAAATGGAGCTCAAAGTTAATGAAAAAATATAAAGGGGTATAAAGAATATTAATGAAAAAATGGATACCTACAATATATAATGAAAGTAGGATTTTTTTAAATTCATAAGGCTTATTGGGTTTATATTGGCAGGGGGTTAAATAATGTGATTTTTAGAGACATTTTCCAATATGTACTCAAATTAAGGGTATTCTTTAATATGATATGATCACATGTGATGTGTTAGCAGTTCATTGAGTGAAGCCCCCTTGCTTCTAGAGCTTCTATTGGATCTGAAAGTTATTTCTTCCCTTAATTTCTAGTTGAGGAATTTTTATTAATGTTCAATAATACTTATCCATTTGAGTGGAATTTATTTACCAAACTTCCTATTCTTGGACCTAGTTTTGATATATTCTTTCTTTGAATTCACTTCCACAATCACAATTTCTTTTCTTATTCCATTATCTCTTATCACTTAATAAGTGTCCTTTATTGGTGCCATTTAACTTTGTTTAAATTTGTCTTTTTTCTCCGAGTTTGTTTTTCTTTTGATTTTTTACTATTCTCCATTTCATGCATTCATATTCCTCATCCATTCTACTTTCTCAATTTAACACCATTCAATTTTAAATTCCTCATTTGGTTCTGAGTTTCTTTTCAAGTTTGACTATTCTCTGTTGTATGCTTTTATTTTCCTCCGTTTCACTTTATCAATTTAACTCCTCCTAGTATGTGGGCCTTCTCTACACATTTGATCTATAAATAGTAGGCCTATGGCCTATCCATTTCACCAACAATGATACTTCATTGAATGAAATTAAATTTAGGTATTTACAATTAAAAATAGTTTGAGAACATGCTCAACTATTGTTTATCAACTGATTATAATGCTTAGTTTGAAAATCTGACATAAATTCTGGGGAAATTGAATACCAAGCTATGGGAACCAAATCTATTTTATTTGTGATATGCTTCCCCTACGACAACCCCAACAATATTTGATGAAATATTTTGGATTGTGGACATGAAATTTTCCTTACTAATCAAAATGAGTAATATGATACCTACACCATTTCTCTTTTGGAAAAAGAGAATACGCCCTTCGTTGTTTGCAATGAGTTAGTTCCAAGAAGAAGTTTTCAATGACTCCCAAAAAATCTTCCATATCTGAAATCTGATTGTTCACTGCTCTTGGTTGTTCTAATTTCTATTTGAGGTTTCCGTTTTCTTTTTCCAAGTGTTCCATATTGTTTTCCACTTGAATTTTGGGGATCATCATATCCTCTCTAAGTTGGTCAATTTGATTTCCAAATTTTTTTCTTCCTCTACTCCCTTTTATATTTAAATTCGCTTCCATTTGTGGGCATCTATCTTGGGCTTTTCTATTTCCAATATGGCATTATTCCTCTAGTGTACGGTCCAACAACTATTATATTCTCTTGTTTTTTTTCCTCTTTTCTTTATTCATGGTGCAATTTTTCCTTTTCCTATATCTCTATTCATTCTACAAGATATTTTTTAATTCCTTTGGGCTTTAGGCCTCCTCTATATTTACTACATATTGGGAATATTCCTTATATTTAGAGATAGACTTGGTCCTAGGCCTATGCCACCTTTAAACATGAGTTTCGTACTTCATTATTTGTGTCCTTTTCTTGGGCTTAGGGGGTATCCCCTATTTTCAATAGCATGGATACAATGTCCTTTTTAGTTACTTCTAGTTTAATATTCTTCTTCTTTTCACTTAAAATACCTAACGCTGGTGGCTACTTTTTATTTTTCTTTCTTGATAGTTGCGGTGGCTACTTTTTATTTTTCTTTCTTGATAGTCGTGCGCCCTAGATATTTTTAAGGGTTATTGGGTCTTTGAGATTCCCTATTTATCCATATCTATGAACGGAATCTATGGAATAGGATGTTCCAAGCTATCCAAGGAATCATAAAAAATCAATTTAATAAGCCCATGATGGGCCAAAGACTCTTGTTTCTCGTCGTTCACCTTACCACCCATCTCATTGAAAATGATTGTAAAAGAACATAATTTTTTTATATTTTGAGATGCTTGTAGTGATGTTGGTGTCTAATTCTATATATTAGTCTCAACTGATATGCATATACCCCAATAAATCTCCCATCATAAGAGATTTATTTCATTATGTCTTACGCAACTTCATTCCAAGGAGATAGAAAACTCTTCTTTTGAATCCATATTTATCCTATATAAATTCCTTAATATCCAAGAAAAATATATTTTTAACAAGAGTGGCATCTTGCCTCTCCTCCTTATCCCAAGGTAAGCCTCGAGGAATGCATGTGATTCTATCAATTTTTTCATTGATACGATTCACTAATCCTCTCACTACAGTCACATACTTTGTCCCAATGTAGTTATGAAAGTTGAGGGAAATTCACAGGCCACATCATCATCATCATCATAAACTCTTGACGCAACAAAACTGAAAGTCAGCTCCACGGAGAGATGGTTAACCGTCGTCGTGGCTCTGTCCGCATTCTCCTTTCAGATACATGGTTCGCCTCCACATGGTCTCCTTAATATTCTTTTAATTTATTTATCAATTTCAAAGAAATTGACAAATAAATATAATCACAACTTCGAATGTTTAATTATATCTCCCGGCATATATATTTACCTCTAAACCTTTATAACCAAAGTTTAACCCTTTTGGACTTTATTCTAATATTCTACACCTTTTAAACAAATGACTTATAATAGCCCTTTGGCTCTGGGCCCACCTCTACCAATCAATAGACTAATCAAAGGCATGCATCGTACCTCGTTTATCGTTCGCGCACCTCGTTTATCATTCGCGCATCTACAACAAGTGACCACCGTCCGATGGCTCTTCCCCAGATCAACAGCATGTACGCATATCGCTCGGCATCCTGGTACGAACTATAACATTCGATGGTGCGGCTTAAATAGTTTTCCGGGGGTCCACTTTGCCACGCGTCAAACACTCTATGGAATCACTCCCCAACCAGGAAATAACACTTATTCACCAAAAGCGGTGCGATATGGGCAATCCGCCTTACAAATCCACTTGTGGTTTTTTTGTACAGTGATTAACCAAGGTTAGTCCGGGGTTGCGCTATCCTTTTGATTCATTAACTCAGGTCAGGGTTCCGATAGCCAAACAATTTTACCTCGGCGTAAGTGGGAATTATACCATTTAAACAGAGTTCATGGCCACAATTCCTCTGCACAGGCCCCGCCTGTGGGTGGGATTTATTCAACAGGGTTTTTCTCAATACATTTCGAGAAAACGAAAGATAGAGGGGTGTAGAATCAGCAAAATGGTTCAGATAACTAATTATAAATTCATAGGGTTCAATCACCTCACAATTAAACAATTTCTTCACAATTAAGATTCGAGATAGTTCTACGGCAAATGTGCACTGAAATCTTTTAACTGGAAGCAATTGTAAACACACAATTTTTTTTATTGCAGAAATCTCCTCTACTCTTCCTCTCTGCTCTCGAATATACATCCGAGGGATTACATTTATCTACATCAACATATGTCCTTTCAGTTCCTCTGTGAGGACCGTTATGGTAATTCAAGAGCCTAATTACAATTATTCGAAAACTAAAAACATGACAAATGGACTAACCATTCGACTTATACAACTCTAACTAATCTAAATGAAATAGTCAGCTGAGGTATTGACACCTAGCTGTTACAATTCAAATGTTTTTGAACCCTCCTAGCCACAACATGTGGAAAAAACCTCCCACATTGCTGGCTAGTGTCTAATGCCCCTGCATCAGACTCCCGAGGGAAATTTTCTTCATGGGCTCCTGTCCATGAGCTCGTCCACTGATCTGCCTATCTTCTGCAACATTTCTTCAGTCATCCAAGAGGCATATTCCTCTGGCCTATCCTTCCATTTGATCAAGTACTAGAAGTACTCTTGTCCTCTGGTCCTCCTGGATACTCTTTTTTCCAATATCTTCTCTGGTTGCAATGGTTGTGCTGGAGGTAGTTTCTCCTTCCACCCAATCTATTCCTTGTCGGCTGATCTTTCTTCTTCACCATCATCCTCATACTTGTACAAATCTGCAACATTAAAAATGGGATCTATTCCAACATCAGGTGGCAATTCAATCTCATAAGCATTTGTAGAAAACTTTCTAAGTATCTTGCATAGCCCATTATTTTTGAACTTCAGTTTGTTATACTGATTCTTTGGGAATCTCTCCTTTCTCAAGTGTGCCAAAACCAGATCTCCTACTTCAAAATGAACTTATTTTCTGCTCAAGTCTGCTCTGCCTTTGTATTTGATGCTGCTGCCTTGAATTTGCTATTTCACTTGTTCATGTATGGCCTAGATCTCTGAAGCAAATTCCTCACCATCTGCACTCCTTAGCTCTATCTTTCCCAGGTTTCTTAACTCTGATATTCCTCTGGGGTGCATTCCATAAATAATATGAAATGGACTAGCCCTGTGCTCCTATTTGGCGAGTCATTATATGCATATTCTGCCTGGGGAAAAATATGATCCCACAGCTTGGGATGCTCTCCTGCAAGACTTCTCAACAAATTTCCCAGACTCCTATTCACTACCTCAGTTTGTCCATCAGTCTGGGGATGATAAGCTGAGCTGAAACTTAGTTTGGTACCAAGTTTCTTCCACAGTGTCCTCCAAAAATGACCCACAAATTTGGTGTCTCTTTCTGAAACAATACTCTTGGGTAACCCATGCAATCTAACAACTTCTTTGAAAAACAAGTTAGCAACATGGGTGGCATCACTAGTTTTATAGCATGGAATAAAATGTGCCATCTTGGAGAATCTGTCCACTACAACAAAGACTGCATAATTCCCTCTCTGAGTCTTGGGAAATCCTAGAATAAAATCCATACTCACCATGTTCCAAGGCCTGTCTGGAATAGGAAAGGGAGTGTACAATCCTACATTCTGGCTCCTTCCTTTAGCATATTGACATATATTGCAATTCTTCACAAAATTATCCACTTCTGTTCTCATCTTAGGCCAATAATAAAAGTGACTCAACTGCTCATAAGTCTTGTCAGTACCAAAGTGTCCAGCAAGTCCACCACTATGCTTCTCCTTGATCAAATTTTCTCTCATGGAACATTTTGGTACACACAGTTGGCTTCTTCTGAATAACAAGTCCTCCTGCAAGAAATAATCCAGCCACTGGCTTCTATCTGTTAAAATAGGTTTACTACATGCCTCAAATGCTTCTTTAAAATCTGGATCTGTTTTATACAATTCTTTGAGAAAATCAAACCCTACAACTTCAAAATTTGTTTCTTGAACAAGCATGTGCCTCCTACTGAAAGCATCAGCTACTTTATTGGCTTGACCACTTATATGTTTCAAAAAAAAATTAAAACCTTGGAGATACTCAACCCATTTAGCATGCTTATGTTTCAACTTAGGCTGCTGTACAATATACTTCAAAGCATGATTGTTAGAATACAATACAAATTCCCTGGACATCAAATAATGTCTCCACTTCTTCAGTGCCTGAACAATTGCATAGAATTCCTTCTCATAAGAGGAATAATTTCTTCTGGTGTCATTCAACTTTTCACTGAAATAGGCTACAATCCTATCATCCTGACTCAACACTGCTCCAATGGCCTCTCCACTGGCATCACATTTTACTTGAAATGGTTTAGTAAAATCAGGTAGAATCAAAACAGGCTTCTCCGTTATCTTTTGCATCAAAACTTTAAAGTTTCTCTCTACTTCAACAGTCCACTTAAATGTTTGTTTTCTCTTCTTTATCATCTCAATTATGGGTGCATTAATCTTACTGAAGTTTCTTATAAACTTTCTGTAAAAACTAGCAAGTCCGTGGAAACTTCTTACCTCAAAAACATTTTTGGGTGAAGGCCACTCCACAATTGCCTTAACCTTTTCTGGGTCCATCTTCAGTCCCTCTGCAGAAACAAAAAAACCCAAATACACCAAATCTTCCTTCATGAATGAGCATTTCTTCAAATTTATCAGCAGTTTCTCTTGGTGCAGCTTCTTCAAGACATGATTAAGATGCCTTAAATGTTCTTCTTTAGTTCTGCTGAAAACTAATATATCATCCAGATACACAGACACAAATTTACCAATGAATTCTTTCAATACTTCATTCATAAGTCTCATGAAAGTACTAGGTGCATTCGACAACCCAAAAGGAATTACCATCCACTCATACAGTCCTTCATTTGTTTTAAAAGAAGTTTTCCACTCATCACCCTCTCTTATTCTGATCTGATGATATCCACTTTTTAAATCTATCTTTGAAAAATATTTAGCACCACTCAAACAGTCCATTAAATCCTCATCTCTGGGAAAATGGAATCTGTACCTGATTGTGATCTTATTGATTGCTTTGGAATCAGTACACATCCTCTAGCCTCCATCTTTCTTTGGGCTCAATACTGCTGGTACTGCACATGGACTCAAACTTTCTCTAATCAGTCCCTTGTCCACCAATTCCTGTACTTGTCTCCTGATTTCCTCATTTTCCTTGGGAGTCGTTCTATAGGCTGCCTTATTTGGAAGATTTGAACCAGGGATAAAATCTATCTGATGGCTGATCTTTCTCACAGGTGGCAACTCATCAGGTAAATCATCCACAATAATATCACAATAATTGTCTAAAATCTCTTGTATTTCTACTGGCAAATCAGAAATCCTTGTAGAAGTAAGAACTACCTTAGGTTTGCAAACTAAAGAGAAGCTTACCTCTTCTTCTTCTATCTACTGCATATATTCCTTCCCGCTCAGCAACAAGTTCTTTGGATCAATCACTCTACTAGATGGCTCTCCTTCTTCCACGGGTATCAATGTATGATGTACCACACCCCTGAAGAACTTGTAAGTGTTCTTCTTGCCATCATGCACTGCTGCTCTATCAAACTTCCAAGGTCTACCCAGCAGTATATGACACACATCCATGGGAATTACATCACATAGGACCTTATCTTTATATTTTCCCATTTGCAGCTCTACCTCACACTGCTCCTTTACAACCAGTTGGTGCCCTTTATGCAGCCAGGACACCCTGTAGGGAGTTGTATGCTCCCTTGTCTTCAAAATCAACTTCTCTATCACCTCAGTGTAAACCAGGTTGTCTGTGCTGCCACTATCAATGACTAGCTGTCAGTATTTCCCTTGGACTTTGCATATGCTCCTAAACAAAGTCTTCCTTTGTGCAGGTTTAGTGACCTCTTTGGCTTGCTTCAACAAGACCTTATTAACCACCAAGGACTCTCCCCTCTCTGGAATAATTTCTTCTTTAACTTCTACCTCTTCTCTAGCATGGGCAACAACAACATTTCTTGGACCAACACCCACATTCTCTGGACACTCATAGTGCTTATGTCCCACTTGCTGACATCTATAACACCTCAACTCTCTACCCCTGCCTCTGTCTCTGCCTCCTCTTACTTTTCCTCTGTAAGAACCCCTTCTGCCCCTTGCATCATCCTCTGTAGATGCATTCTGAGGTGAGCTACTATTAGCTCCATCCCTGGGTGTAGTAGGCTTTCCTCTACCACCCTGACTTCCCTTTCCATGGAAAGTACCTCTCTTCTTGGCAGACTGTTTCCTCAAGAGTTTCTCCTCTGCTTTCAAGGCCATCTGGTAGGCCTATTCCATTGTATTAGGAGACAGAATACCAATATCATATTGGATCTCCAGCTTGAGACCATTCACATATCTGACAGTCTTCTCTGGTGTGTCTTGGAATTGCCCAGCCCTTATGCTTACTCTATAGAATTCCTCTGTGTATTATTTTACTGTCAGCAACCTCTATCTCAGGTTTTGCATTTTCTTATACAGTGTCAGCTGATAATCACTAGGCAATAATTTACCTTTTAATTTGGCCATCATTCCGGTCTAGCTCTTGATAGGCTGCTTTCCAACTCTCCTTCTTTCTGCCTGCACTCCATCCCACCAAAGTGCAGCATGTCCTTTTAGCTTTGTTACTGCAAACTTGACCTTTTAATCTTCGCTTATTTCTTCATAATCGAAGCACTTTTTCAATTCATTAATCCAGTCTACTAGTTATTCTGGATTCGGTCCCCCTCCATAACTCGACACTTCAATTCTGGGCTTAACTGCAGATGCCAGAACAGTTCTAAGGAGCCTCATGTCAAGAGGAATCTCAACATTTTCTTCAGCTTCTTTTGTTTCAGGTCCACTGGTGTCTTCAAGATCTCTGGTCTGTCTTCACTCCACGACATCCACTCTGGCTTCGAACCTCTACAAAATATCCAACACCTCTGCGTTGGCAACAGGTCTCCTTCTACCAGCACCTCTACCAATTCAGATTGCCATGTCATCTTTCTACAAAAAACCTGGCTCTGATACCACAAATGACGCAATAAAACTGAAAGTCAGCCCCATGGAGAGATGGTCAACCATCGTCGTGGCTTTGTCCATATTCTCCTTTCAAGTACGTGGTTCACATCCATGTGGTCTCCTTAATCTTATTTTAATTTATTTATCAATTTCAAAGAAATTGAAAAATAAATATAATCACAACTTCGAATGTTTAATTATATCTCCCGGCATATATATTTACCTCCGAACCTTTATAACCAAAGTTTAACCCTTTCAAAATTTATTTTAATATTCTATGCCTTTTAAACAAATGACTTATAATAACCCTTTGGCTCTGGGCCCACCTCTACCAATCAATAGACCAATCAAACGCATGCACTGTACCTCGTTTATCGTTTGCGCACCTCGTTTATCATTCGCGCATCTATAGCAAGCAACTACCGTCCAATGGCTCTTCCCTAGATCAACGACATGTACGCATATCGCTCGGCATCCTAGAACGAACTATAACGTGCGATGGCACGGCTTAAACGGTGGTTTTCCGGGGGTCCACTTTTCCACGCGTCGAACACTCTATGGAATCGATCCCCAACCAGGAAATACCACTTATTCACCAAAAGTAGTGCGATATGGGCAATCCGCCTTACAAATCCACTCGTGGTTTTTTTGTACAGTGATTAACCAAGGTTAGTCCGGGGTTGTGCTATCCTTTTGATTCATTAACTCAGGTAATGGTTCCGATAGCCAAACAATTTTACCTCGGCGTAAGCGGGAATTCTACCATTTAAATAGAGTTCATGGCCACAGTTCCTCTGCACAGGCCCTGCCTGTGGGTGGGATTTATTCAACAGGGTTTTGTTCAATAAATTTCAAGAAAACGAAAGACAAAGGGGTGCAAAATAGGAATAATGGTTCATATCACTAATTATAAATTCACAGGGTTCAATCACCTCACAATTAAACAATTTCTTCACAATTAAGATTCGAGACAGTTCTACGGAAAATGTGCACTAAAATCATTTTACTGGAAGCAATTGTAAACACACAGATTTTTTTATTGCAGAAATCTCCTCTACTCTTCCTCTCTGCTCTCAAATACACATTCGAGGGATTACATTTATCTACATCAGCATATGTCCTTTCGGTTCCTCTGTGAGGACCGTTATGGTAATTCAAGAGCCTAATTACAATTATTCGAAAACTAAAAACATGACATATGGACTAACCATTCGACTTCTACAACTCTAACTAATCTAAATTAAATAGTCAGCTGAGGTATTGACACCTAGCTCTTACAATTCAAATGTTTTGGAACCCTCCTAGGCACAACATGTGGACAAAACCTCCCACATTGCTGGCTAGTGTCTAATTCCCCTGCATCAACTCTTCTCAAAATACCGCAGCCATTAACTTCTCTGAAAATTTTTTACAACCCTAATGCTCTGATAAAATATAACAATGTTTGTGGGCTCTCTTCCATTAAACCCTACCCCCATTATATAGAAGAACACAAGGAAGGTTGTTTTTGGAAATAAAGGGGGTTATCATATTATTTTATCTTCTTTTTTCTTGCCTTGTAAACTTGAATTTAACATACTGTAATTCTATTTCTAGAAATTCCTATAGGAAGGGTTCTAAATTTTGAACCAATATTTTCATTATAGCAACAATTGTAGTTGAAGAATTTGAAAAAAAAATCAATGAAGAGGGAAAAAAAACCAAATGACTTTCAATTGTTGTGGTTTTCTTCTATTGAGCTTATTTTGATTCTGTTGTGGTTTTCTTCTATTGAGCTTATTTTGATTATGTTGTGGTTTTCTTCTATTGAACTTATTTTTCTTCCAATCTGAAGTTTCTTGTAAATTATTGCAATCTTATAGTTGTTCATGTAGCTAATCCTGTAGAAATAATTATTCTTCTCGTTGAAAATTAACAAGGAGAAGTTAAATGAAATGGTTGATAAGAAAGGGCAGTGAAAATGAAATGGATCAACACCAAGAATATAATCATAACCCTTACTCATGTATTCTCTTTAGTTGTCCTTGCACTTCACTTAATGATCACTTTGGTTAAACTCTATTTTTTTCTCATTTCCTTTTGGATGAATATTGTTGATGTCTTGCATGTCTATGGTATCGCTACCAATTATAAGATAAAATTTATATAATTCCCTCCTCTCACTTCTTATGCGGAATAGATGAGCCCCACTTTTCTCGAGCTAGAGTGCTAAGATATTCGTTTTTTATATGTACAATGTTATGAAAAAAAATACATATAGTTTTGGCCTGTATGAAACTAAATGAAATTGCATAAAAATATTAGTAAAGGGAGGGATCAAAGTAAAATCATACCTAGAGGTGTTGGATGAGTGAATAATGGTGTGATTTGTACTACTATATAATGTTTCATTTTATATGATGAAGCTTCTACATGACTACATGTGGGGGTTCCTATGGAGGTACAGGGTACCATGAAGAAGCTGAGGTAGTCCAAATTTTCATTTTTTGTTGAGTATGATTCATGCCCCTATGGTATTATATTTAAAATCTTAAGGCTTGACTATGAAAATTTCAATTACTAGTAGCTTTTCCTCGGTCCTATAGCCTCCCTCTAGAAATAAAAGCAATTTGCAAATTTTTTTTGTTGCTGAGAATTTAGTTGGAAAATTTTCTTCATTGGGTAGGCATTAATGAAAAGTTATAAAAAATTAACAAGGATGAATATGGAATGGAAATAAAATAGAATGAAATTGAAATGGAAATGAAAAATGGTAATGATGAGATAACTTTGGTAATGTATGGAATGGAAGGGTTTTGCTACAAGGTGAGAATAAGTGATTTGATGGCCTTGAAATGGATTTTTTAAAATTTATTTATATCCTTATACTTTATAATAATGTGATTTATGCTTCTCTATTTCAATTTTGTCCTCTGATAGCTTCTTCGGTTACCTTCTAATTTCTTAACAAAAAAAATATAAACTATGCATGCAATTATCAAACCCTTGTTCATTTGGAACTTGTGAACTATCGTGCACTGTATATGTTAATAAAATCTATGAAAGTGATAAAGAAGTTGAAGTATTAGTTAATTCATTAAGTACAAAGTGTAGGCATCATTTCTTTCCAGTGTGTCCTAGTGGGCACTACATGTATTAGCCAAAATTTGTGCTTACAATTTTAACATTTGTTTAGTGGTTACATTTCAAGATCATTGTTATTGATCATTTTATTTTGACATCTTGAATATATTAATATTGAGAAGCACTCCCAATTGTTTTCTAGACCCTATAGTCAGTAGGATTCAAGAATGTAGCTCATTACTCATCATTGCATCATATGTACTCACTATTTTTTACTTTTTGGCATGAAAATCAGTCTTTTAAAGACATATTATTATGTTGTCACAACATATTTTGATGTAGTCCCATATTTTAGGTTTGATAATTATAGGTCATTTATAGGCTATAAATTTCTTCAAAATTTCACTTCTAATTGAGTATTTAACTGAACATATTGAGTATCTTATATGTAACTATTTTTTACCTCCAACCATTTTTCATAACTTCCATAACCATTAGGTAGGTATCTACAATTTTGATGCTATTTTCTTGTTTAATAAAATAATTTCCAAGAATTTACAAAGTTTTATAATTTATTGAAATTTTTAGAATTTAGAATTTATAAAGTTTCAAGGATTAATTTTTTAAAGCCTAATTCTATAAAGGGTGCTAGCTCAATGGAAGAGCACCTACCTTCTAAGTAGGAGGCTGGTGGTTCGATTCCATCATGTCCTAATATTCATATGGAATGGTGGCGATTATTTTTTGGTGACAGAGGCTCTTTTGACCCTCACCAATTAGCCTATGGTGACATTTTTCGATCCTCACCAAAATATGAAATGGTGATGGTCAACAAACATCACCATATATATGCATCTATAATGATGTACATGAAAGGTGCATCACAATAAATCAATGTTATTCATATGAAATTGTGACATACATTTTCGGTCATTATAATCATTATTCGTGACATACCTTGAATGTCACTACAACAAAAATACTTTTGGCGACACCAGCTTTAGTAACATCCAATTTTTTGGTAACGAAGGCTAACATTTGTCACCATTACTCATATGAAATGGTGGTGGTCACTATTCATCAGTATAAAACATTATTGGTGGCAGACCTTGAATGTTACCACAACACCTATAATTTTGGTGATGCCACCTTTTGTGATGTTTAATTTTTTGGTGACAGAGGCTAAGGCCATCACCATTACTCATATGAAATGGTGATGGTCAATATTCATAATTATAAAATAATATTGGTGACAAACCTTGAATGTCACCACAACATATATACGTTTGGTGGCGCCACCTTTGGTGACATTCAATTTTTGGTGATGGATGCCCTTTTTACCATCACCAATGACCTTATGGTGACATTTTTTGACCCTCACCGTTGTCCCTTTTTCTTTTAGTGGATGCCTCATCCCAACGCTGACTTGGAATGGCTAATGGTTGTAAAAGAGCTAGGGTATTAATTGTCTCAACTTTATTTTGTTGGAAAAAGTGAATATTCTGCCAAAAACTTTTGAATATCAGATTTAAGGCCATACAAGAAAAAATCCTTCTTGCCCCTATGATAATTTTTTTAAGATATTGAGTGCCCTCTTATAGCAGAGGTGCGCAATTCGAAAAGAACATTTTATTTGAATTGGGATTTCTTACATAGGTATAAGTGATCTTTGTGGTATAGTGAATCATTTTTCTAGATAAATGTATCAAGTGCACTGGGATCTTCCTACAACTTTTCAATGAGTGTCCACACCTCTTCATCATTCTTCCATTCTTTATTGAATCAAGTTGGATAATATAAATGGCATGTATCAATACTTACAAATTCTCATCCCTTCTTAAGATTGCATATACAACAAAAAATTTCTTCTTCTTTTTGTAGATTATTTTAAAGTCATAACCCAACATCTTTGGGATCCATTTTTTCTACTATTATGAAGATAATATTTTTTCGAAGAAGTGTTTAAGACTATCATGATTTTTTTCTTACCTTGAAGTGTTTTCCCATTAGGTAAGTGTGACATTGCTTGAGGGCATGTAGTATTTTCAAAATTTCCTTCTCATAAATAGGTTTGTGTTAATACTTTCCTATGATAAGAATATTTTCAAAAGAAATGGGTCTTCCTTCTTGCATTAAAATAACACTAATGCCATTTCCTGATGCATCACATTCGACAATAAAGGTTTTTATGAAGTTTGGTGTAGCTAAGACTAGAGCTTGGCACATTGTATCTTTAAGATGTTAAAAGGCATTATCTATTCTAGAGTAAAAAAAAAGCATCTTTCTTCAGTAATGTTGCTAGTGGCGCTATTATTTTCCCACAATTCTTAATAAACTTGTGATAATACCATATCAACCCAAAAAATCCTCCAAGATGCCTTCAGGTTGTGGGGATTTTCCTTTCCATTATGGATTTAATTTTGTTAGGTTCTACCTTAAAACCCTCATGAGATACAATATGACCCAAATATTCCACTTACTGTACCCGAAATAAACATTTGAAGGGTTTTGCATACAACTGTTTCTCCTCCAATAGTTTGAGAACCCTATTAACATGTTGAACATGATCTTTCCAAGAATTTTTTTATTATTCATAAAAAATACTAACATAAATTTCTAAGGGCTTGAAAATGGAATTCATCAAACTTTGAAATGTGGAAGGTGCATTAGTATGGCCAAAATTCATGACCAAAATTTCATAACGACCTTCATGAGTTTTAAATATTGTTTTTGGAATTTATTCTGTATTTAATATAATTTGATGATATCTTGAACAAAGATCTAGCTCTGTGAAGTAAATTTCTCCATGTATTCCATTCAAAATTCATAAATTACATGAATATTAAATGTATCTTGAACAGTGAGCTTATTTATCTCTATATAATCAAGACACATATGCCATGATCCATAATTCTTGTGAATAATAATACTAGAGAAGATAAATATATTTGGCTGGGTTGAATTAGACCTACCTCTAGAATTTCTATAATCATATGTTGAATTTCACTCATATGGGCATAAGGATACCTATAATTTCTGGTTGTTGGAGGAACACTTCTTGGAATGAAGTGAATAACATGATTATGATTTTGAACAGGAAAGCGGCCTTTTAGTCCTGAATACCTTGAAATGATTATCAAGGACTCTTTGGAGATATGGAGAAATGCATGACTTAGAAATTTTAACATCTAGTGTGAATAATTTTACAATAAACCCTCATTTTTCCTTCTTTGAAGTCTTTCTCATGCCATTACAGTTTATTATCTTCCCATGCTTCCCTAAGATAACCTTTAATTCAATTTTCTTTCCTTCACAAAAAAAAATTCAAGAAAGGTTCTTGAAAATTAAAATCTATCATCCCCAAATATTGTAACCATCAGAATCTTAATACAACATCATCACCACCCATTGGAATGGAAAACATTGTGTTGGCGAAAAATTTAAAGCAATGAGGACCCAAGGTTTGGCCTGAGTTTTCCAACAATGGAAATCGTTATAGTCTATTTTTTCGTTGACATTTTCACTCCCTTTCTGTAAAGGAGTGTCTTACCTTAAGTGATCCAGAACCATTAAAATAGATGTGGGATCTAAATCAGTATTGGAAAATCATGATTTTCATGATATCTTCTACACCATTAACCATATGATTATTCTAAACAACTACATAACAACCGATACACACATTCATAAAAGATATGCAGAGACATCATAAAAGAGATAAGAAATTTTAAAAAGGGGCCATACGATCATTGAACCAAGAAACACAAAATTTCCTAGAACTCCTTTCTTTATTAATGTTTCTAGCCATTACATCAAGGATTAGATAGATCTGTGACCTTCTAAGATGAAACACTACTCTGGACCTTACAATACTTAAATCAAAAATTCTGCATAGATGCAAAATCCTACAAGTAGTTATTAGCAGCAATGGAAAGCATATGAATCATAGGTTATATCTCTGGAAGAAGCATGATTTGTCCCTCTATATATTATTTTATAGGCTCGCTCAGTTGATACGGTCCTTACATAGGATACTTGATCCCACTTTTAATTTGATCCCAGTTTGAGAAAATACAGGTTCCATTTTTCATATTTATTCTTTCAAAATTAGCTCAAATTTCTTGTTTATGTGGGCACACTTTCCTATTTTTCTTGTTGTGCAAATCTCAATATTTAATTTTCTATTGCATTTAGGTTTCCAGTAACCTCCTTCTGGTAGATTTATCCATTTCTCCTTTGCAACTATTTTAAGAGTTCATTTTCTCCTTTTCTCTAAAGAAACAAAGGACCCAACAAGCTCTGACCAACATCTATTGACTCTCCCTTGAGTCAATGTGTCGATGGTGCATCTGGTCCTTTATTTGGCTACACTTCATTGATTCTATTTGTTTCTCCTTCAATCTAAGGACCCAACTCTGGTACCTTCTTCAACACATCAAATTTAAAATTGGTATAGGTGGAAACAATAACAGTTCATGCGCCTTATTTAGTAGATACTTGTCCCACACACCTCAAATTGGTCTGAGCATTAGGGTTAGTGGTTTGGGACTGAATAATTCGTGAAATTGTCAATCAAAATTTCCAGTGAGAGACCTCAAGGTGACAACGTGACGTTGCATTAAAAGATGAAGTTCATGTATCTCTTTCTTGGTAAATTGTGAGGCATCTTTTATCTGGTTTATTTGATCATCCGACACATCTACTTGTGCCAATTGTTCTTACTATTGCTCCAAATCATAGGTTCTCATAGTATGAGAAAAAAATTGTTTGAAATTATGTCGGAGTTGACATATAGGTTGATTCTTCCTAGAAATAACACTTCTCTAGTCAGAGACTTGATTGAAAATGTCTTGGGAGTCATTCATAAATTGTGGTACAGTATCTTGGACTGCCGATTCTACAAAAATGTCTTAAGAAATCTTCTCACAGTACTGGGTGGACAATTTTTGGAGTGCTTGGTAAATTCTACTGATAGTAGCTTGTAGCTCCTGATTTTTCACAACCAACTTCAAGAAAGTTGCTTCAAGAAAGTCACAACATTCGATAGGGGAAAAAATGACAAATTCTTCTTGATGTTCAACAACTAAATTGGAAAGGATTGGCCACACAAACTGTAATATGGCACTCATATCTAAAATCTTCTACTTCAACTGATCTTTATCTACCCATAACTAATCATGCTCTCTTGTAATCAAGGTGAGTTGTTGCTGATGTTGATCACAGGTGGAAAAAATATCTATACACCAGGATTCCATGTGAACTAGGTGGTCTTCAAGATGTGTGTTATAGGCACACATGAATTGAAAGACCAGCGAACTAGACCATCTATGAATCTCATCTTCTGTGAAGATATCCAACGGTGGAAATTGAGCCCATAATGGTTTTCCACTGAAAACCAATTTTCCTGATTGTTCTTGGGGAGAAGATTCCCACACCTTTTCATGCTCTATATAGATATATTATTGAAGCCTTAACATAATGCGTGCTAGAAGAAGAGGAACGATGTCGTGTTGCTGCAAATGAGGGAAAGGAATTCATAGGAGTGTTGAGGGTCACTAATGAAGGTAGTGACATTCTCAGTAGAGAGGATTGAACTAGGTGCTCATGAGGGTATGGATGATGTGGTGGAAGATGAATAAAAAACTAGCGGGAATGGAGGTGAAATAGTGGAAACAGACAAAAGTGGGATGAAAAAAGTGAAAAAAACTGGTTCAATATCCATTTTAGTAGGTTTATTAAATCTAGTATCATAATTAGGGTGGTCATAAATGGTTTCCTCAGAAGTATTTGGTGTTTAATAAGAGAAGAATGCAGTGAAGGGGTTCACTCTTCAGTTACGAGAATGACAGGTTCAGTGTTAGTTGTAGTACCCTCCTCTGTGAGATCGATCAAGCCAGACATATTTGGTTTGGGATTTTTAATGGGTTGGCAAGGGGAAAGTGGGGCAGGGTTGGTAAATTTAGGAAGAGTAGAAGCAATGGTTAGTGGGGAAACAAACATATTAGGCGTAATAGCATGAAAATAGTAACTTTCTGGACTAGGGAACCTACCTCCATCTAGGTCATATGCGCTAAAGAGATACATTCCTGACCCTTCCTTAATAGTGCATTGATTCCTTCCTCATAATCAGTAGATCATTTTAGATATGAAGACAGGGCATCCTCAGCAAAATCCTTCAGGCGCATAACATAAAATTAATATAGAGCCTCACCATCTTGTTTCATAGCTATTATCCTAGACCATGAAAGAAACTCATTATGGAAGGTATTCTCATTGAGATAAAATGACAATTTCTACATTGAGAAGGTTTCTGGATTAACGATGACCAATCGAACATAAGAGTTGTTTGACTAATCCCAAACCAAATGTAATCAACATGGTGATCTAGTAGTGGAAGGGGGGCCCTAGAAACATTGCATGTGGTGATGACCATTTTTTATACTAGTTCTCAAAGGCAAGCTCATTAAATTCAATATTTCTTGATTCCTCAATACTGTGCCAAGGGGAATAAGCATAAGAAAATGGCTCATCCTCAACAATGTGTGCCATATTTATACCTTCAAGCGGGCACCATTTAAACATAGAGAGGGTAATAAGCAAATACCCAAAAATAAAATAATTCACCCACACATGAAAATCTTTTGCAACTTCAAATAACTCATTAATTAGATAGTTGGACCAATTGAGTTGTTATCCTCTAAAAAAATCCTCTATAACAAAGATGGCATCGACTTAGAATTCCCCTTTCATATAGTGGCACATGATATTTTTTGCGATAATAGGATAAAAGAGTTTAATGGGTTCATTATTGATTAAATCAATGACTTCTCCTCGGCCCTTTTTTTATTTCCATACTTGGTATAGAGGTTATTTTTTCCATATTTCTTGCCTCGGTTCGAAACCTTATGGAATGTTGTAGAAACATCAAATCAATATTTGGATAGTACCGTGAGCCTATGAATATCATAGACATGGATTTGGTATCCTTGATAAAACCACAAAAAACCTCTATGAAGACGATTGATTAAGAATTTAGTGCATCGCATTATCTCTCCTATGGTACCAAAACCAGGGAATTCGCACAAAATCAACAACGATGATTTCTTCAATAGACAAAATTTGGTCTTTATTTTAAGAGAGGAGTGGGCATTGGGTCTCACATTAGGTTCCATGAATATATATGTGTGGAGCGAAGGGAAGAGAACATTGTCCGATAGGCCATTATCAACTAGCATAGCTTTATCATACTTCCCAAGGAGATCATTAGTGGTTTGAATATGGGAGTCTATATGAAAGAGGGAAACTATCATTTTAGATGAAAGACCCATGGAAGTGGATTGATGACTATAAAAAAATTAAAAGGGGGGTGAAAACAAGTTGGAGACTTAGAGGAGGTTGACACGGAAGCCAAGATGAAAAACTCAAGAAATTCTTAGGTGTAATAATATCTAGAGGAAAAATATCAAGGGTTATATAAAAATGTGGGACAAAAGTTTGAAATGACTTAACCATTACCCCAAAAAATTTCCACAGACCCAAAATCCATCATGGTTATGAAAAAACACTTCAACTCTCCCTAAATACTTAAATGATTAGCAACCAAATTAAAAAAAAAAAAACTAATTGAAAATTTTATAGAAATGTGAGAAAAAATCAACTTATAAATCGACTATGACAAGACCAAATTTAATGGCTGAAAAGACTAGAAAAGTTTAATGAAAATACACGAAAATACTTCCCCGACCACAATTGTTTTTGTGGATAACAACCAAAAGGTTTTATTGACATGATTCAGACTAAGGTTGATGCAATTGAAAATAGAAACAAACTCTAACTAAAAAAAATGGTGCAACTGTCCTAGTAACATAACTAATACTCCCTTTTTAGAGAGTGTCTTAAAAGAAAGAAAACAAAATTATGAGAAAAATTATGGCTTGAGACATGTTCCCTTCACCCATCCAAATAAAAGGATACCATTCAACTGGGCAAGTTTGATAGCTCCAGAATCTGGAATCTCCACAAGATAAAAAGGGCCAAGCCAATGCATCTGAAGCTTACGAGGATGCTTCAGATATTTTCTATCATAAAGTAAGACTTTATCCCGAATGAAAAATGACGTTTTATTAACATGCTGGTCATTCCAATCCTTTTTTCTCTCTTTTTCGATAGTATGATGGAAATATGTAAGGAATCAATGTTCATCTAGTCGCCACAACTCCTGTAATCTCTCCATGATAGATTCTTCGTCAGACATCTTGGTAGCATGAGTGATAAAAATATTTGGCATAATTAATTCTACTGGAACTATTACTTCTCTTCCATAAACCATTTGAAAGGGTTTATACTTATGCAACCACTTAGTGGTAGTGCGATAAGCCCATAACGTTGTTGGAATCCTTTCATCCTAATCTTCCCTATTTGCAGAAAAAAATCTAGTGAGACCCTTCTCTAAAATCTTATTAAAATACTCAATAGTTCCATTTTCTGGCAGGTGATAAGGGCTACACTTATGATGTTGGGTGATGAAATTTTATAACAGTTCCCAGAATATCTCATTGAATAAGTGAGAACGTTGATCGCTAGTAAGGTTTCGAGGAAAACCAAACTTGGTGACGATGTCCTCAAATATGAATCGTGCAACTGTATCAGCAGTGCAATCTCTAATAGGATATGCTTCTTCCAAATGCACCAGATAATGTTTTTCGATAATGATATATATTGCATGGGAATGGCGATTAGGTGCGTTGATAGGTCCAAAGAAAATCCACCTACCATTTTTCGAATTCCACAATTGACCGAACTGGATGCAGAGGTAGTTCATCTCGTCGAGAGGGTCCACCAATCCACTGGAAAACACCACATTTCTTTAGCATCCTTGAATAAGGTTGGCCACCATAGCCTAGCTTGTAATATCTTCGTAGAAGTAGATTTTCCTCCAACATGGCCTCCCGCAATGTCTGCATGACTTTCCAAGAGAAAATTATCCCTCCCATGATCCAATATCACATCTTCTCATAATATGATGAAGCCCCATTTTATATAGTTTTCTCGTGATCAACTAATATTCCATGGTGCGAAAAACCATATGTTTCTTCGGAATGGAATTATACTCATCATTAAATTGACTTGTTGTGAGAAATAATGCAATATATTCCAGATAATATTGAACTCCTTCAATTTGAAATAGGTGTGCATCAGGAAACTAATCATCAACTGAACATACTGATTCTTCTTATTCAAGATGAGATAGATAATATGAACCCACATTCAATCTTCCTATCTTGATAATGACCCAAAGGTAAATTCTTGCAATAGCAGAAGCCAACGAAAAATTATCCTTTCTAGCACAGGTTTATAAACTAAGTACTTAAAAGTTAAATGTTTTTAAAAAAATTTAAATGGACTTCCCAACAGATAGTGGTGGAATTTCTAGAGTGAGTACACCATAGAAACAACATCCCTTTCTGTAGTTGTGTAGTTTTTTTCCACAGTAGAAATTTTTCTGCTAGCGAAAAAATGAGATGGTCCAACTTTCTTCTCCTGGTTGTGTCAAATAGCCCCTAGTGCAAGCTATATGGACATGGAATTATTTATTCCAATCGGATAAACCAAAATGGGTGCACTTTTGAGTTTCTCTTTGATAGTGTGAAATGCTTAATCACATTCAAGAAACCAAAAAACCATTTCATATTTCTTTAATAACTTCTCTAATGGTGTAGTGATTAGCACATAATTTCAGATGGACCTGCTATAATATACAGTGTGTCCTAGAGTCGACTACAACTGCTTCACAGTAGTTGGTAGCGACATATTCAGTATTACCCAAACTTTGATGGGTCCACACATACTCCTTCTTTACACACTATGTGACCCAATAATGTTACAAAGGGGACAACAAAAGTGAATTATTAAAATTTAGAGTGATTTGAAGTTTCCTACATCTATCAAACTCAACTCTTAACAAACTAGAATGTTTCTTTAGCACACTATAAATTTTCCAGTCATCCATGTAAACCTCAAAAAACTTGTGAATATACTCTCAGAAGGAAGCTATCAACATTCATGAGAAGACAGCAGTAAAATTATTCAATGTGAATGGCATGAAATTGTAAGCATGAGAACCCCATTTGGTGGTAAATGTAGTTTTATTGTTGTCTTCCTCTGCAATATTGACTTGGTGGTAACCATAAAATCCATTAGTGAAATAATAAGCCTCATTACCTACAACATTTTCCAAAAATTCATCACTGAAACAAGTGGGGAACTGATCATGTACATAAGAATTATTAAGGCTTCTGTAATCAACACACACACTAATTCCTAGGAATTTTTCTTATCTTGCATGATAAGTGTACTTATCCATTTAACCTCATCGACTGGGAATATAAATCCTACAGCCAATATCTTTTCAAGATCCTTTTTGACATTTTATTTGACCCTTAGATTTAAGCGAAAATTTCAATGCTTGTCTAGTTTAGCATACAACTTCAAAACTATATTCATCTTCCCCAGATATCCTTTAACTAATTTTAATTCTGAAACTAAATCAGTGAATAAATATTCATATTCCTTGAGCATTTTGAAAACTTATTTGGTAGTCTGCTCATCCCAATAGTCACCAATGGAAGAAATTTTGGGTTTCTCTTTTGTCCCAATATTTAGCTTTTTTACTTTTAACATGGTGCATATATGATAGGGTCTTACTTTATCCCTCTCTCCCATTTATATTATTTATAATACAAGTTCCTTAATTCTACTAATCATCATCATGTTCTTTATTAATTTTCCCGCATGCTGCTGCTTAATGAAATCTCGAATCATATTAATGTCAAAAATATTTGTATCTACCGCATTATGCCAAAGAATTTTCGAATGGGAATAACACCCTTTTAAGGAAACTCTACAGCCCTTATGTTCAAGAGATGAAATAGACAAGCGATTCTTCTTTAAAACAAGAACATAAAGAATATTTTTAATAGAAACATTTGTAACTGGTTTGATTTGAAATGAGGATGACCCAATACCTTTGACTTCATATTTTCTATTGTCTCCTATTTCCACCTTTTTAGGTATATTCTTCTCCAGTAATGTTGTAATATTTTCATAGCTATCATTCATGTTCCTAGAGGAACCATTGTGAATCAACCAAAATTCATCATGTCCTACAAGGGAACTTGTAAGAGTAGAAATAAAAGAATATTATTCATCACTATGATTGTGATCTTTTGGCTTGATTTTGGATGAAGGTTCTCAATATTTAGTTGTTGAAGCATAATTCCCTCCCTCTCTCTTCTTTTCTTCAGAAAAATCCCCTTACTAATGACCAAATGCATGACAATGATGGCATTCAGTTTTTTATAAGTCAATATTTGTAGAGGGAGGAGGCCTTCTTTCTTAAGGAGAGGATATACTTCTTTTATTTTTTATTTCGGGCATATTATTGAGCTTTATTCCTTTGAAACTTCCTAAAATTATTCTTTCCTTTGTGGCAATTTGAATGACTAAAAAAATATTGTGTATCTTCATTTGGAATCATACTTCTATTTATGAGGCTAGATTCCTCTTGAGTGTAGGAAATCCATAGTTTCTAAAAGTTAGGAGGATTATCTCTAGCATTGATTCTAGATAAAAAATAACTCCAAGAGGTAGGCAATCCATTGAGAGCACTAGTCACTAATTCTTTGTCAAAAAATTTCTCATAAATTTCCTATAGTTGATACCTAATTTGAGATAGGTTCATAAAATAGGATTCGAAAATACAATTTTTTTCTATCTTGGAATCTCTAAGATAATTTATGAGGCTAATTGAGTGATTCATATTGTTTATAGTATAAATACCAATGAGATCATCATATATATCTTTAGAAGACTCATGATTAGCAATGTAAGGAATTATGTGGTCTCTTATTGATTAAAAAATTACAATCCTTGCTAAGATTTCCTCATCTTGATGCTTCTAAACTTCTATTTAAAAGGCTTGGTTTGCTACTTTAGCCACTTTTCATGTCACAATACACAAAGCTTTGTTTCTATCAAGAATAAAATCCACCCTAGTCTTCCACGCACTGAAATTGGAGGCTCCTTATAATTTATGCTCGAACTTCATGAAGGTATTCATGGTGAATATTTCTAGTCAAGAAAATGATTCTCTTCAAATAATTTTCCAAGTGATCTCAATTATATATATCTTTCACCTTAACTCTGACACCCGTTCTTTTTCTAGTGAATGTAGAACTAGAGAAATTTTTTCAAATTTCGTAACTACTTCCAATGATATTATAGTCTTTTTCAAAGAATTCAATATAAAATTTAGAGAATATTAATCATCAACATGTTACACTTGAAAAATAAAAACCATAAACAACGAATAGAAGATATCACAGTAGAGAATACAACAAGAGACACCAATAATATAATTTAATTTGTCCGATAATAACTAGTCAAAGATCAACTTTTGACCATACAAAAAAAGTCAAATTTTGGCAACATAGAGAGATAAAATCACTATATTTTTCACTATAAAATACCAATGAAAGTCCATTCAATGTCTAGTAAAATTGTATATCTCTAGGATCCCAGTCAACAAAAGTCAATTGTGGTCAACATAGGAGGAATAGGCCAAAGTTAGTAGGTCCAAAAATCAACATAACAAAGTCAACAAGGCTGAGGATAGCCAGAGCTAAGTGAACAGAATATTTGACCTCCTTCATAGTTCAATCAAATAACTAAAAAATTATCGGTCAAAGATAATCAATGCTAGACATAAATATTCCCTTTTCTTTCTTCGCATGTCTGAGTTAACTACAGTAGATGAGACAAGTTGTTTATGTGATGATTCAATGTCAAATGACATCCAATGTGGCTCTATTTATAGTGGTTAATGTGAAGTGTCATGAAACATGAAAAGACACATTTTTATCATGGATCTGAACTGATCCTTTAGAAGTTGACTTGACCAGCAAAAAAATTAATTTCATCTCCAATAATTTTCCAATAAAAGTACGAGCTAAAGCTACATTTTTCAGCACCCCTGACCTCCGACCTAGGTCATGGTCGATCCTACTACACATGCCACTGCATTTCATTGGGTTGAGGTGGGTCTGACCCCTAATCACCCCAACCTCTCAAGCTGTGGGCATAGAGATTCAGGTCGACCCACTAGAGGTTGGAACTTTCAATACAATCTCCCGACCTCCAACCTAGCCAAACTGCAAAACAAAATTGTAAAATTTTTAATGATTTCCAACACTTTAATAGTGCTAGCAGTTTTCAAACTTTTCCAAGTTTTTAAGAATTATTTCTAGCACTCAATGGCTAAAAAATACATAAGGAATTTAAGGCTAAAACTAATAAATACTCAATGATATGCATGATATCATCTTAACAACATTTTCAAGTGCATTTCATCACAAAATACAGAGAGTTGTAACAACTCATTAGTAAAGAAGAAAAATACCTTTCTTACTTCAAAAACCCTAAAAATAGAGGCAGTAGGTAACAAGGGATGAAAATAAGGCCTGCTTCCCTTCAATAAAAAATTTACCAATTAACATGCAAAAAACCTTCCATTACATATATCGCAATTTAAGGATGTAATGAACATAATGTTTTAAATATTTCCACACTATTCATTAATAATTCTAGCACTTACTTCTACCAGTGCAACTCAATACCTTTATAGTGAATTAACCCCTACATATAATATGTTAGTATAAAACCATGTGTTTCATGCATTTCACATATTCATGTAGCTTGAAATTCCATAGTAAACATCCACAATCCTGTGATTTAAAAAAAAATCATGTATCACCGCAATAAGGATGATTTCATGTTAGTAATTGAAAGAAATATATCAATATTTCCACATGTTGTTCCAACACCTTTTACATAGTGACAAAAACACATTCATCAATTCATAAAGCTAAATGAATAATGAAATATGTCATTAATGAACATTATTTCAAAGCAACAATTAAAATAATCACACATGCACACACACACACACACACAGATATATATATATATATATATATTCTCGATTTATTTATAGTATGCAAGATTCTTATCTCAAAATTAATTGGCCACCAAGTCTGGGAAAAAGAATATCGACCTAACCATAGAAAACTACAACCAAGTCTCACTTGTAATTGCCACCCCCAAGCTATATTCCATAGGCTAAGGTATATTTTTCTTTAGGGATTAAAGACATCCATCAGCTAAAACAGGTACTCAATATATTTAACCACCTCCACCTGCCAATTGAATTAAAATAACATAAAACACATAGGGATTCTAAAAACCAATTGTCTCCACACTTCAAAACTCAACATTGTAGTTCCACTCAATACAGTGATTCCATAACCCATAGTAAAATAAAAATATAATAAAGAAACATATATAAATTCTCCAGGAATTTTCTAGGATCAATTCCTTGACCTCGACACGTTGGGATTTCATGAGAAACACAATCTCCACCATACATGCTAACGGCGACTCGAGAAGTAATCAATACCCCACTTGGTGATTTCTTCTAGCTCCTTTTCCAACCAAAAACTTCATTATTTGTTTCTATTCAACCTCCATTCATATTCAAATTTATTTCTCCCTATGTTTTTTTCTTGCATTTTTCTCTTTCTCAATCTCTCTTCTCTCTCTTTTTCTTCTTTCTCAGTTTTTCCCAAATATATTCCAGTAATTTGATTTTCCTCTTCTTGAATTTTCAAATTCTTTTGACCTTTAAAATTCATCATTTGAATTTTTTGTACATTAATATTATTTCCACCAATAAATCACCCCATCCATCAAGAATCTATGTCCTAATACTTATCCATTTTTCTTTTTATCATAATTCTTACATTTCATACATAAATATAAGTTAATTTTGGGTTGTCACAAAATGCTCCGCCTTGGGGGAACACCGTCCTTGGTGTTATTATTGTACATGAAACACCAAAACATGTTTTAAAGTAGACACAAATACTATTATGGATCTTCCTAAACACATCTTTATACAGTTTACAATTATATACATTTGTTTCAACCAAAAAATAAAAAAGGATATGTTTCTCTCATTGAATCAACCATTTCCCAAGTGCCTTCTACATGCCTAAAGTCCCCCCGCTAAACTTCAACTTGATTTATTGCTCGGTTGTGTACCATGAGGCTCCTTTGGTATCCTCTGGTCTAGAACACAAACTGGTTCTGGCTAGAATTCTCCCTCTAGTTCCACATGTACAACATACCAATCAGTCACATGATTATAATCATTTACATATATTTTATGAAAATAAACATGGAAAGAATCATGTAATTTAACTCATGGAGGTAAGGCCAACATATAGGACACTAGTCCTATAATATCCCAAAATAGGGATTTTCTACAACAATAAGAATAACTTAATATATTCTAAAGTTGGAGATGCAACAATGTAAGAACACACCAATGGAGTAGCAGTGATATATTAACACATGGAATTCCAGAAGATCCACATAACCATCATATTAGATTATAGCATCAACAATGTATACAAATCCTTGATGAAAAAATCACTCAAGCGAGGAAATACAACCCTCAATAGAACATATACATGATAAATGAAAAATATTGCTACATGAAGGAAGGCATGGCTTGAATGTGCAGTTTATAAGAGGAAATGCTACACGAATAATTCAATACATGGATATGAATATGTACAACTCAAATAAGTGGGGGAGCCAAGCTCTAAACCCTTGAAAACAATAATACATCAATCCTAGAAGGATTGGCTGAAATATACAAAATGGAAAAAATGCCGAAGTAGTAGGGCTGAGTAGTAGCTGCAACTTAGAAACTGGAAATGGATGAAGATAGCTGATAATTCTACATATGATGAATAGATCTCATCTAATGGATCTCTAAGGTGAAAGGCCGATCCAATCCCTGAAGACCTCACCCTCCAAAATAGTGGAGCAAGTCCCCACTGCAAATATGCTCAGAAATAACGCAGTCAAGAAGATGGATTGTGCTATAGGAGATAGGAAGTGCTTGGACTGGTGCCAAATATGTGCAATCAGCTAAAAAATCACCCTCACTAACCTCTCAAAGGAATAGAATCTCCCTCCTCTAAAAGATGAGCCAAGGAAATGGTGTTGTGGAACCCTCCACTGCAACACCTTGCAACACAATGTTTCCTACTACATGAATAACGTTGTAGATAAAGGAGGTGGCTTGGCCTTGAGCCTAAAATGTGGAGAATGAAGTAAAATCCCTCAATAGTCCTCTCTAGAAGGGAGAAGTATTCCTAAACAGGAAATCCTTTGTGCTAAGTAGCACAGCAATCTCAATTAAACAACTGGAGATAACAAATAGTCATGCAGACCAATTTCTATATTCCATAACATATTCCTCCATGGCTGCCTTTTCCTCCCTTTATAAAAATCAAAGCCTCATTGCCTTTTCCCCACACATTAGGGTTTCCTCCACCAAATGATCTCTTCCCTTTTCACTGCGTTGTCTTTCAAGGTGCTCCACTCCCACTATGGCATCACTGTTGACTTGGTCAAACTTGACCTTGTCCTCAAGCTTTTGCCCCTTTTCACACTTTAGGGGGAAAAATGTGGCTACTCTGATGATCCCTTTCAAAATATTTGGAATGTTATTTCTATTCATGGGCCTCCTTACCCATTTATTCCTTTCCTAGATGATATAAGAAAAAATAATGTTCCAATTAGCTTCATGCTAATTTTGGGAACATTATAGTCCTCCCCTCCCAAATGTTGCTTGTACTCAAGAAACTGCAAGGATAAAACTGAAGGGCCTTCTTGAGGCATGTGGGCTGAAATTAATTGGGGTCTATCATCCCCATATGAATCTCCCAACCCCAAGCAATAATCCACACAAAATGAGTTACCCTCCAATATGGAAACTCCTGAATGTCTTCCTCCACCTTCGGCTCATGCAAAGTAGGTGGGCTGAAAATATGATCATGGTAGAAAAGGTAGCCTACCCCATGATATCCTTCTCTCTATTCATGATAAGTCTAGAGTATGTGTTGATCCTGGGCTACAAAATTATTGCCCTCAAGTGGAAAAATGAAGAACAATCCTCCAATATTTAAGAACAAGCTGGCCCAGAACATCTCATCCATGATGAATAGGACATGATCATCATAGGGTATCAAAATGAGAAGTTTTCTGAATCTTTTACATGATGATTCATGATACAAACAATGTCTCAAGTGGACACAGTGCAGTCTCTCCCACTTCAACTTCCAAAAATAGCATGGCAAGTGGTGTTTCGACAGATTGCTAGTTGTGTGAATCATCACATCTACTAGTGGATAGAAAATAAGTGAATGTGTCAACTGAGCATACAAGAAATAATCAAACACTTTTCGATGGTGATAAAAAGGATGGTTGTCTCCATCATAATAGTCAACAAAATTTTGTTTATGGCGCTCAACAATAAACTTGCCCTCTTGTGGAACTGTTGGGGTCCTGTGATTTGGCTGATTGGCAAACCAAATGACAACGCAACATATAAACCAGTCTTTATAGCTCTAGGACCTATCCTTCCTAGTCCTAGAGAGGGATCTCTCAATATGTTTGTAAGGATATGACTTGTTTTCTTGTAAAAGGTTGATTTTAGGCTAGTTATTAAGCATGAGTTTATTTGATTGTTTGGTGAGACTTGATGATCTAGACAACATAGATAGAAAAGGGAAATATCTAAATTATTGGGCAATGGATTAAAATAGGAGTTGTAACAAGTTTGTAAATGGATCAGGGGTATCAAAGGGAAAATCTAACTTGGCCAGTGGATCTACAAGGTCTTTCAGTTTAAATGAAATGGACACCAAAGATTTAGAATGAAAACTACAACTAAGGGAAATTAAGAATCCTTAATTATATGTACTTCTCAACAAAGGGACTTAAAACATTATCTTAACATGAATATGTATTCCATAGATAGGGCTAACCATGAATTCTACGAGTCACACTTCAGCAAATAACAATTTCAAGACAGACTTTACAAATGAAAACTAGGAGTCGAGGAACGCTCTATTTCATCCAAAGATTTCACTTTTAAGGACAAGAAAACATTCAAGATTCACAAATAAATACATTCATAGAAGAGGGAACTCCTAGACCTCTTTGATTACATCTATAAAGACCTTAAAAACAATTATTTGAGCAATTACAAAGGGTATGATAAAAACAGACCTCTCTGGCAAACTTTGGACAATGGTACTTTGAAGGGAGACTTCAAAAACATTTTTTAGGTAGCAGCAAGTAAGTAGGGAAAACCATAAATCATTCTTTAGGCCAACTGTATTGAAATATTTAGGAAGTAAACAAGCATAAGGGTTCTAGAGAGAAATTAAGAATTCTCTAAAATGCCTCAATAGAAGAAAACATAAAACAGTGCAGAGTAAAGAGGTCTAAGGTGCTTCTAAGAGACATTTCTTAGCCTAAAATTTTTACTTTACTGTAGTAAGAAATGATGAAACAAAATGGAAAACAGGAAAAACATTAACAGATTAGAATAATTCACCAACATCCAAGCTCAGGGATCCAATGATAGAGCTTTCTCCATCAACAAATAGGTTAAAACATCCACAGGTTCCAGAACATCAAGTTTCTTTCAACTTCAGCAGAGCTATGTATTACTTCAAAGAGTCATCAAATGCCCATGCTAAAATGAGTTCAAATGCAGTATTTATGCTACAAATGAGGAGGTGGAGCTGATATAGGGTTCAAAATGTTATTAATGACAGATTAAATACGTTCCTAGCCTTGAAAACCATGCAAGGCATAAGGTAGGAACATCTGTAGATACTTGTTTTGATAATTCTGTCATTACTTTCTAAGGATAAAACAAATGAAAAGATTGACTTTTAAGGCTTTATCATTATCTTTTAAAATATCTGTCCTGACAGTTTAAAATATCTTCTTTAGTGTAATAACTGCCAATTTTCCCTTTGGGACAGAAAGTAGGCCAAAGGTGTCAGTTTGATATATTAAGGGAATAATTTCTCCTTTTGATGTATCCGAGGCCGCTTTAGCCTAAGTTTCCTTAATTTTATCATTAAACTGTTGTTTAAGGCTTAATTTTGCTTTTGGCATTCATAATGCATCATCGTTGTCCCTTTCCCTTTATTCACTACTTTAAACCTTTGTTTATTTGTCTTTTAACTTTAACACCTTGATTCGGCTTTAATCCTCTGTTTTAAGGCTTTGATTTTGCCTTAAGCCTTTACAATCAGGCTTTGTTGACTTTTGCTTTATCATTGTTTAAACCATTTATTCTATTTCTTTATCCTTTGACCTTCATCCTTTAATCATTGATTTTCAAAGGGCTAATCTTTTTAGCTTTATCCCTTTAAATTGTGTTTTTGGCCTAATTTTGCCTTTAGTCTTCATAATCCATTATATCGTCTTTATCTCCTTTCAGGCCTTTTTAAACTTCTTTCATCCGTCTTTGACTGTATTTTTTAACCTTTAATCATCAATTTAGGCCTTTTAATCTTCTATCTTCCGACTTTGTCCTTTATCCTTAAATTGTGATTAAGTCTTTGGTCCTTTGCTTCTTCATATCTTCACTGATTCTTTTTTGTTTCTGTGTGCAGGGTTTCCCTTTGGTGCACTGGAGGGTTTGTGCATAAATAACCAATTCTTATGATACACTGGCCAAATATAGGATTAAACCCTATTTTTGTCCCTTTCGCCTTAATTTTTGGCCTTTGAGGATCATCACCCTCGACTTGGAAATTATCCTTTTGTTGTGGGATGGATTTTATGGTTTCAAACACCATTAAACCTGCATATAAAACATAAAAAAATTATAAAATCATGTGAATTAGGGTATAAATACCTTGTAGAGGTTTAAAGGAGGTAGAAGGAGCAGTGAGGAGGAAGGAGAATGCGTGGAAAGGTTTCATGGTGGAACAGTGAAGAAAACAGGTTTTAAAATGGATTTATGGTGCGAAAAAGGGATAGTTGGTTTTGAGAATACCACCAATGGTTTTTGTGCAGCGTTGAGGTGGTTTGTGTTTTTGCGCAAATTGAACGTGGTTTCATACAGGTGATGACACCTATCCACCCGAATACCACCCGTTTTGTGTGCAAGACACACGTTCGACAGGTTTGGTGGAATGGAATGTGTCAGCCATCCAATCTGCAGGGATGCAGATCAACGGTGGTAAGCGAGCACGATGGAATGAAGTTGATCGGTGGGAAGGGATGGTGGAGGACAGGTGGCTTGCGGAGATTGGATGGTGTTTGGAATAGTGGGTGGTAGGCCATAGGGGTAACGTAGGCTTCTTCGTCGGGTAGCGGGATGGGTTAATTGATCGATTTGAGCGTGGGTCGTCCGATCAATGCGATCGACGGTGGAGATGGATTCTGGGGGGTGGTGGTGGATGAGGAGTTGGGGAAGTGGGGAAAGCTCGATGGCCGTCAGATGTCCCAGATCGACGGTGTAGATGCATCGGAGGTGCACAGATAATAAGCATTGGGGTGGAGTGAGGTTTGAATGGGGAAGGGGTGACAGCCATTAGATCAAGATGATCAATGGCTAGGATCACTCGAAGGAGAGAAATGGTGTGGGGAAAAGGTTTTATGAAGAAAGGAAAGGGTCGAGTGCTTAGGTGTAGGGTTTAGGGATAACAGGAGATGGATAAAGGAGGCCAGTGCTAACAGCCATTGACCTTGGTATATCAACGGTGCAGATCATATCGGTGGTTGAGTCATCCAGGGAGGAAAGGGAAAATGAAATGGGAAAATTTCGATTTGCTAATGCCGATGGGGGCTAAGGATAGCTGCTGGGGGCATGGTCCTGTGGAAGAGTATGGGGACTAGGAGCCAGGGAAAAAGGGGTTGAAGGCCCGACGCTTGTTCATAATGCGTGAATCATATGAGAATTAGGGGTGGAGGGTCTCGGGGGATCGCATTGGTAGAAAGAAAAAATAATGGGACACAAATAAATGGAAACTACAAAATTCTGATGGGCCGATGATGCAATGGCCGATGATACGATGGATGTAATGGTCGTTGGATCTGGGAAATGGACGGTCCAGATCTCATCGGTGAATCGGCCATCGGAAGGAAAAGGAAGCAGAACTTTAGAAAGTTCGATGCACTAATCATTGTTGGGCTTAGCGCTTGGTCATGGTGGTGAGTCGTATGGAGGAAAAATGGGTTAGGGCCTAAGACAAAGGGGCTTAAAACCTAATGTGTTAAAAAATGGTTGGAATAGGCTACAACATGTGTTTTTGGCTTTTTTGAAGGCTTTTGATAAGGGAAAAGAGGGTTTTTAAACCATAAAAAGGAGTTTATAATGGTTTAGAGGGGTTTTTTAGAAGAAATGGGGAAAATACAAAAGGAAAAAAGGGGCCTTTTTAGAAGAGCAGCAAGGGTTGAAATAAGGGTTTTTTAAGGCCTCTTGGTGCTCCGATAGGTTTAAAAAGGCCAAATTAAACCAAAATAAAAGGAATAAATGGTCTAAGGGGATTTTTCAGAGGAAATGAAGAGTTGATAGAGGAAAATGGGCTATTTTAAGAGGGAAATTAACTGATAAAAACAGGGAAAAATAACCTAAAATAAGCTTCTTTTTGAGACAAAAGGGTGACCTTTTTAGGAGGAATAGATGAAAACCTTTGGTGAACTGACAGACTTATAATAATGAAGGCCATGAGATTTCTAGAACTCACAATGTCTCTACAAATTTTGTTTCTAGAAGTCTGAATTTTTCAACTTTAGTCATCTTTGGATAAAGTCAAAATTATTGATGACTAACAGTGGCTCCACTTGGGGAGGACAACTTGTTTTTTTAAGGTGTCCAGAACCTCCAGTTTATCAATCTCTGGATTTCAGAAGACCAGTGCCTCATCCATTAGGCAGAATATCTTTTCTTTCTAATCTTTCTCTAAAAAAGGCAACTTTTTGACAATCTGCAATATATTATTTCTTTAAAACAACATCTCCACGTACCCAATCTTACTTTTTCCTAGCATTTTTTCTTCCTCTTTGAGTTCATTTGAGCTAGAAAACTCTTTGATATTTTATTTTTAAAAATAGAAATAAACCATCTAATCCTATCCTTATTTCTTCCATGAGTTCAGATTAAACAGTTGAACCCATAAATTTTCGACCTAAACTACTATCTGTCAAGATTAAGCTGTCTGACAAATTTTATTCTCTATATTCTAAAACAAAAATTTAAAACAGAGACAAATCAGGATTAAGTTGTTTGATTTGATGTGGTGTCTATGGATGTGTGTACAAGCTGCTCATAGAATTTCTTTGTAGAAAAATAAAACAAAATTGTGAAGGCTTAAGATCTGAAAATTATAAACATCCTTCTATTCTTTTTCCAGCTCTGGTTTTGATCTATTTAGAGCTATCTTTTTCCTTTTCTTGGTTCAGATTTTGAGCTTGTTAGAACCATTTCCTTTCTATCCTAATCTATTCTACTGATAATTCAAGTCTGAAATAATCTTATCAATTAGTGCTTCTACTAACTTATCAACATAAATTTAAAGTATGTTCAGCCATGACTAGGCTAGATGACTGAACAATATATCATTTTTTAATCAGAAGTGGCACTTAGATTGGCTCACTTTCAGAAAATTCTCTTTTTTTGGTATGGGGTTGTACCTCTTTTCTATCTGCCCTCTTTCTTTTTCTGTTATTTTATTTTTTTTGTATTTTTCATGATTTCTTTTCCACTGGGTTATGTACAATGAATAAAAAACTTTGAAACCAAGACTCTTGAAAAAAGTAGTGCTTGAGCATCCTGCCATTGACAAGACCTCCAAATATGTCTTTTCCATTCATCTCTTACAGAAAGAATGCATTATGACCCCTGATAGAATGAATAATGTAGGGACCTTTCCCCATATTCTCAAATTTTTCATGTTTTCCTTTTCCTTCCCTTCTAGAATCCCACTTTAGAACTACATTTCCAACCTGGAAATCATTTTCTTTAGTCCTCTTGTTAAATAAATTCTTGATGCTTTCTTGCACTGTTTTTGTTCTCTTATATACTTCCTCTCTGGACTATTGTAAATGAATGGTCTGATTTATCCTTCTCTGCATATCATTTTTCTCAGATTTTACTTCTTGAAGGAGTTCCATGGCTAGAACTCCTAGAGAGGTTAGGAAGATTGCATCCATGCCATAAACCAGCTGATAGGGCGACATATTAATTTACTTTTTGGTGATTAACCTATTAGCGCATAAAGCATAAATAAGCTTACTATGCCATGATTTCTGATTTTGCTCCAATATTTTTTTGATAATATTGACAAGGCTTTTGTTGGAGGATTCAGCTAATCCATTTCCTTGAGGATAGTAGGCAGTGAAATGACCCATGGTGATATGGTACTTATGGTAGAAGTCAGCCATTTTTTTAGACTTGAAGGCAACAACATTGTCTGTGATAATTTTTCTAGGACAACCAAATCTGGATAGTATGTTGGTTTAAAGGAACTTTATAATGACAGACTCAGTAGCTTTCCTATAAGGTATGGCTTCTATCCACTTATTAAAATAATATGTGGCAGTGAGGATCCACTTATACTGGGCTGATGAAGATGGGTGGATTTCCCCAATGAATTCCAAGCCCCATTGTTGGAAGGGAGCCTCAACATGATGGGATGTAAAGGCAAGGGAAGGAGTTTTCTTTTTCCATCAAAAATTTGACACTTATGGCAAGACATGACAAGTTCCTGAGTGTATGGGAAAAGGGTGGGCTAATAGTAACCAGATATGAGGATTTTATGTGTTGTAGTCTTCTAGTAAAGATGTCCTCCACATTCTCCCTCATGCAGCTCATGCATGATTTGTCCTACATCAACCTTGAGCAAACATTTAAGCAATATTCCAACAGCATTCTTCCAATATAAAACCCCATCTAATATGCAAAAATTTAAAGCCTTCTATTTCAAGAATCTAGCTTTAGTCTTAGACAAAGAGGGAGGGGTATTGAGATAAAGCAGCACATAAATGATATCAGCATATCAAGGTGAATTCACAAAAGTTTCTTCAATAAATGGAGCTGTGAATTATTCTATTTCTTCTAAGACATCAACCATATTCATATCTATTGCTTGGAAGTTTTACTCAGTCATGAGTTTTGCTAATCCCTGCCCTTTGATTAGTTTGTTGGGCCTGATTTCTAAGTCATATTTTAAAATAATGGAAATCCATTTTCCCCTTTTACCATCAGGGTCTTGACTTAGAATATCCTTGACAACTGTGTGTGGGACAAAAGCAATGATATGAGAATGCAAAATATAAACTCTACAATCTTTAAATGCTTTTACTAAGGCCAAAGCTTGTTTCTCCATGATGTTATACTTGAGTGAAGCATCTCTTAAGGCCCTACTAAAAAAGGATATTGGTTGTTCTTACCCCATGATATTATTTTGTAACAATACTGCAGCTATTGTATGTTTGGATGAAAAAGAAAAGATATATAAATCTTTGGTAAAATTAGGACTAATAAGAACTAGTGTTTGGGTTAGAGCTTGTTTTACCAGTTCAAATGATTTTTTAGCTTGTGTTGTCCATTTAACACCTATCTCTTTTCTTATAATATTTGTGATATTTCTCAATAGCTCAGCAAGGTAGGGGATGAATCTCCTTAAAAAATTTATCTTCCCAATGAAATATTGTAATTCTTTGAGGTTTCTAGGATGGCTGATTTTCAATATGCCATCAATCCTTTTAGGGTCATTAAACTCAGAAATTATGTGACCAAGAATATTTCCTTCTTGGAGACCAAAGAGTGTCTTTTTAGGATTCAAATATAAGCCATATTTCCTACATTTCTCAAAAACTTTCCTTAAATGAATCAAATGTTCTTCATCAGTTTTGGAGAAAACAGTAATATCATCAAGGTATATGATTATAAAATAGCCTATGTCTTCTGAGAAGGCTATATCCATGGCCCTTTGGAAGGTGGCCCCTCCATTCATCAAACCAAATGGAATTTTGACATACATGAATGTACCCCAAGGTGTAGTAAAAATAGTTTTATGTTGGTCACTTGGGAGTACTAAAACCTGATTGTAACCTGAGAGCCCATCCAACAGTGAAATTCTTTTAGACCCAACCACCGTTTGAAGTACATGATCCATTTTTGGCAAGGGATAGTTATCTTTAAGGGAGGCTTTATTTAGATTTCTGAAATCAATACAGAGCCTAATTTCCCCGGTCTTTTTCCTGACAGATACCAAGTTGGAAAGCCATTCTGAATACCTAAGGGGAACTATGATCCCAGCATCATACATTTTCTTAATCTCTTTCTCAACTAAAGGAAATAAAACAGAGTTTATCCTTCTAATTTTTTGTTTGAAAGGTTTCTGATTTTCCTTAAGAGGAATTTTGTGTTGAATGATGTTGGTATCATATGATTTCGGATCCTTGTATCCTCATGCAAACACATCTCTAAATTCTTTGAAAAGTTCTATGTATTGTTGTTTAATATGAGCTGGGAGAGTGCTGGATAGCTTGATCATTTTGGGTTCTACTAGGCTGCCTATGTTGTGTTCTTCTATATTTGTTTCTATAGGCTCCATTCTTGGTTCTTTGGCTACATCATTGAAGTCAAACAGTTGTTCTAATGGTGCAAGATCTCTTGGAATTGTATCATTTTTACATTGTAAAATTTCCAGGTCTTTTTGATCTATACCGTCAACTATTTCTTCTCTAAAAGGATGTTCAAAATGGTTTATATTAGTAGAAAAGGACAGCTCTATTTCAGGGATTTGTTCTTCATTTAAACAGTTTTCTTCATGGCTTGAAGTAGATGTTGATATGGCAAAGTCATTCTTTGATTGCAGAAAATCATCTATGTGTTTGTCTCCTACAAAAACTTGCCAATAATCTTCATTGTCAGGTATTGCAGGCCTTCTTTTTACCTTTATATTGATTTTTCATTTATCTGTGGTATTTGGAAATTACTAGCAGCAAAGGCAAGTTCATTTGCTAGATGATTTTGAGCTCTTGGGATGAAAATGAGTTCATGTTTTTGAGAGGTTTTTAGGAGATCAAGGGAAGAATTTCTATATTCTCTAAGTTTTGGGTTTTTGGTTGAGTACTCCCCTTTAATCTGTCTGATGATTAGCTAAGAGTCTCCTTGGACTAATATTTTCTTAGCTCCTAAATATTTGAGTAAGTGTAGGCCAATAAGGAGGGCTTCATATTCAACAATGTTATTAGTGCATGGAAAATCTAGTTTATAGGAAAATCCTTTGTTTGTGTTTTGTATCCATACACCAGCCCTTAAACTTAATTTGATACAAGAACCATCAAAGTTTATTTTCCAAGGTGTTTCAATTTTATTTGCACTTCCCTTTTGTTGTTCAAGGCTGCTAGAGTTTGAGTTATTTTGTGTTTGAATGGAGGACATATTTGACTGTTCTGGTGGACTAACTTCTCCTTTGTTTCCTTCTTCTTGTGGACTTATTTCATATTCATTAAATAAGATAAAGGAATCTAAGTTTGAATGGATGGAATACATAGGAGTGTTTTTTGGCCTATCTATGTTGCTCACCATTATTTCATATGAGACTCTCTGTATAATCTTCTAGTTTTGCTAAACACTAGGATGGTGGCATAGGAAATGTCCATTTGAAGGTTCCCCTGAAGTTTCTGTTGGAAAAATACTGAGAGGGGGGGTGAATCAGTATTTAGTGCAGACAATTAAAACTTTGATATTTCCTTCTTAAAAACCCATACGCTACTTTCCTGAAATCAACTCGCGTATATACACGGATAGCCTTTACAGAACTCGCGTATATCCAGTGAATTAATTATGCATTTAATTCATGACTTAGATAATTGCATTAGTCATTTATCAGATGTTCAGAAAACAGTAAACAGGTGCAAAAAGAACAGAGTAATCATTACACAATCAATCACACATGAACACCGGGATTTTTAGGTGGAAACCCAATTTGGGAGAAAACCACTGCTGCCATCATCTCAGTCTTCAATATTTATTATTGAGAAAACTTCTTACAACATGTACTGGCGCAGACTCATACCAGCACGCAGGCACCCACCTGCAGAAGGCTACAACCTTCTCTCGTTTCCCATCCTTTCCTGGAAGGGAGCAACAACCCCCTCCTCTCGTTTACCAGCCTCTCCTGGAAGGGAGAAACAACCCCCTGCTATTAACACCAGCCTTTCCTGGCAGAAAGATTCTACTTTCAGACTGAAGGTTTCAACCCTCAGATCCACTGCAGACCACGTTTCATCAATTTTCAAACTGGATCAAAACAACTTCAACACAATCCTTCACTTATCAGCAAACGTCCTTTTCCCAGAGCATAAAAAATAACAGTGAAACCACTGTAACCAGAATATCAGAGATAACCCAAACTTCAGAATAGATATGCAGAATCTCAATCAGCTTTGAGCAACCATTAGTTCAAATTTCATACGCGCTTTCCTTCAAACAGACTCGCGTATATACACGCTTTTAATAAAGGCAACCCGCGTATACATCTGTGCATTTTTCAGAAAAACCCTAACAGTCCATACGCTCCTTTGTTTAAACAGATCCGCGTATATACACGCTTTTCATGAAACGGACATGCGTATAGATCTATAAAAGATAAAATTTGCAGAACAGATCAGATCTATGGACTTACCCAAATTTCTTCAATATCTTCGATAGATTTGCACCAAGTCTTCATTACTTCTTTTCAGATCATCCTAGAGATTCATCATTTCCAGATCTAGAGATTTTGAACCTCCATCATATTCATGGGTGCATCATAGATTCAGATCTATCGATTAAGAATAGAGTTCAACCATAAAAATAAACTTCAGAGTGAAGTATTCATTTAAAGCCCAGACACATGCACACCCTTTGCACAATGATTTTCTTCTCCTTATATAAGTTTACCCTTTATCAATACCATGAGCCAAAACCACACCTCTTCTGATGGTATTCCTGGACGGGGTCAAATAGACAACCCAGCGCTCAATACAATGGGTTAATACCATGGTAGTAACCCCTGGTTTTACACTTTTAGAGCGCAATTGAGCATACGCGACTTGGCACGTACTTTCCCGCGTGCATACACTAATTCTTCTAGATAAAACTGCGTATACCTTGAGACACACACTTTTCATCATTTGTCTAGCACATACTGGAATTCCTTTCATCATTACATCTGAGCTGCTCTGTAGACACATCAGATTTACATCATTAAATAGTATATCAAGTCAGTTTCCATTAAGTACAACTTTCATCAAGTAGGTTGCCATCATATTTATCAAGTGGGTTGCCATCAAGGACAACACTCTGAATCATATTGCCAACAGTTTGTCTCCCCATGATCTAGATAAAATCATGTTATACTTAGGGGTAATGTCAGCTACCACTATGTCCATGACTAGACCTTTAGTAGGAATCTGTGCCAAATTGACACATAAATATTTGACTAGGCCCAAGCATTTGACCCTACTTGAATCAAAGGAATATAGGTCTTTATATGGTTTATTAATTTCCAAGCCTAAGCTTTCCATTACTACTTTGGGAATAAGGTTATGTGAAGCTCCAGAGTCTAACATGGCATTGTTTAAGATCTTATCATGTATATTTAGGCTGACATAGAAGGGAGGGACAACCCCTTCTTGGCGTTTTCCTTCAACTTCACGACCAAATAATAATTATGGTTTATCATCTGTAAAGTTTAAAGTATCAGTGTCACTGCCTATATTCAAAGCTTTCAGAACTTGATTTTTATATACATCTTGAGTTACTAGTTCAGCTAAGGGTATGGTGATTTTGATCTTGGAAATTTCCCCTTCAAGGCTGAATGGAACTATTGTTCTTGACATATTTACATCTGTTTTGTCATTTACAACTCTTTCAACAATCTTGATTTGATGAACTTTATTCGGACTGTTATTTGGGATAGATTTGTTAGAGCCACTAGCAGAAGTACTAGGGAAGCTTTGTTCAACACTTTGCTGACTATTTTTGTCTTTATTTAGATCAGTTTTCTTGGTCATAGTGTTAGTGTTACTGGCTATCTTCTTACGCTGATTTTCTGAAGTTTTCCTAATAGCAGTACTAGTGTATTTTTCATTGGAAATTTTTGGGCTCCCTTTACTTCTAAGATTATATTGTTTTTGTACCTCCATGGTTGCATTTTCAAACCCCAGTTTATAATCTTCAGAATATTCATGGTTGTTTTCAATTTGTTTAGAGGAGAAGAATCCTTGTTCTTCTTCAGTGAGAAAAACATCTATCTCACTATCAAATCCTATCAAGTTTACATGATTCTTCCAACCTTTCAACTTCCATTTCTTCTTCTTGATCAACATAGTTTTGTTGAAAGGGAGGCCTAATATGTTGGTCATTTTCTCTTTGCCTATCTTGATAAGGGTCTCTTCTGAGATTTGGGTTTCTATTTCTATTTTGGGGGTTTTTTTGGTTTTTCTTGGAGGCACTCTATCACTCAAATTTTTCTTTTCAAGAATCCTTTCCATTACCCTTACTATTTTTTCAATTTTGGTATCGGATGATGAGGTTGATGCCATTGTTTCATCATTGTATGTAACTCTTTTTTCTTCTTTCAACCTAGCTCTTTTCTCAATCATATTTGCTTCTACACCTAAGGCTCCCCTCTGCATATCTTCTAAAGTTGAGCGGTCTCTTTCTCTTAGTTTGTATGCCATTTCAGGATCACAAACCTCTAGGAATTTAGCTAAGGCTAGGCTTAGTGGAGGTTTCATGTCTGGGGGAAGTGCATTATAAACACTATTAAATCTAGTGCAATAATCTTGGACACTTTCCCCAATGTTTCTTTTGAGGTTGGTATATTCTGAAAGGTTATGGAGAGGGTTCTTCCTAATTTCCCATTTGTTTATGAATGTTTGATATAAAGAACGAAGATCATTTACGATGTGAGGAGTTAAGCCTTTAAACCATTTTTTGGCTTCTCTACCTAAACTTTGGGCAAAGATTCTCATATTAATGGTCTCCTCTTTTATTTCAATGTAATCAAAAGCATCATTCATCTTATCTACATGTCGTTGGGTATTAGTAGGTTCATTTCCAGTGAAATGGGGAATTTTTGATTGGTAATCATTGGGTAAGGGAACCAGAGGTAGTGGTAACAAAAGTGGAGCATACCATGCTGCCATGATAGGAAATAATGGGGGGTTTACAAGAGGTGGATTAACAAGAGGGAAAGTGGGATGGAATGGGGTGTTTTGAAGAGTGGATGTGTGGATAGGAGTAGAAGAAACACTTGGGCCAACAAACTGATGATGATCAGATCTGTTATGGAAGGAGATAAAATGATGGAGAAGCTGAGAGTTAGGTGGAGTAGAAGGTGAAGCTTCTCTACTAAAGCTTTGATGCAAATATGTGGTTTCAAAATAATCTTGATTTACATCACTTTGAGACTTATTTCTAAATAGGTTCTTTGTGTGAGGTAAGTTGAAGTGAGGATCTTTTACGACTGTAAGATTTTTAGGGACAGATATTTTTCTTGGGATAGTCCTATTAGTAGTTGGTTTTCCAGATCTAGAAGTTTTCCACAAAATCCTTTCTGGATTATCAACTATGGTGGGAGGATTAGGATCTGGATGGGATCTAGTATTGACCCTATGTGAAGCTAGATTTCAGTTTCCAAAATTTAGAGAGTTTGAGGTTTTTAGGACTGTTTTTTAAGATTTTTCCTCTCACAGTGATTTCTATAATAGGGGACTAGGTCTCTAAACTTCCTCAAGGCTAGTTAACACAGTTTTAAGGAAATATGGATATCTAGAGGAGTAATAGGGCTACTGGGGCTCGTGGAGTCGCCAGGTGGAAATTTTTAGCTTTTCTAAAGGTAAAATGTTTTATGGTCCACCACCAATGATTTATTTAAAGACCAATCTGAAATTTTTTGGTTTTTTCTGAGTTTTCATATAATTCTATGGTTGTGAGAGTCGCCTATACCTGATTCAACACTTAGCTAAGGTGATGAAACAAAAATATTCTACTCTATGGCTTATCAGCTAATTTTCTGTAGTAACTAAAGGACTAAAGAACCTATAATAGCTTGCTATGCAACTATGAACTCATTGTCCCACCGTGATTGCCAAAATGTTGGGGTCCTGTGATTTGGCTGATTAGCAAACCAAGTGACAAGGCAACATATAAACCAGTCTTTAGAGATCTAGGGCCTAGCCTTCCTAGTCTCAGAGAGGGATCTCTCAATATGTTTGTAAGGATATGACTTGTTTGCTTGTAAAAGGTTGATTCTTGGCTAGTTATTAAGCACGAGTTTGTTTGATTGTTTGGTGAGACATGATGATCTAGAAAGAATAGATAGAAAAGGGAAATATCTAAATTATTGGGCAATGGAGTCAAATAGGAGTTGTAACAAGTTTGTAAAGGGATCAGGGATATCAAAGGGAAAATCTAACTTGGCCAGTGGATCTACAAGGTCTTTTAGGTGAAATGAAATGGACATCAAAGGTTTATAATGAAAAGTAGAACTAAGGGAAATTAAGAATCCTTAATTATATGTACTTCTCAACAAAGGGACTTAAAACATTATCTGAACATAAATATGTATTCCGTAGATAGGGCTAACCACGAATTCTACAAATCACACTTCAGTAAATAACAATTTCAGGACAGACTTCACAAATGAAAATTGAGAGTCGAGGAATGCTCTATTTCATCCAAATATTTCACTTTTAATGATAAGAAAACATTCAAGATTCACAAATAACTGCATACATAGAAGAGGGAACTCCTAGACATATTTGATTACAGCTATAAAGACCTTCAAAACAATTATTTGAGCAAGTACAAAGGGTATGATCAAAACATACCTCTATGGAAAACTTTGGACAATGGTACTTTGAAGGGAGACTTCAGAAATAGTTTTTAAGTAGCAGCAAGCAGGGAAAACCAAAATCATTCTTAAGGCCAACTGTATTGAAATATTTAGGAAGTAAACAAGCATAAGGGTTCTATAGAGCAATTAAGAATTCTCTAAAATTCCTCAGCAGAAGAAAACATAAAACAGTGAAGAGTAAAGAGGTCTAAGGTGCTTCTAATAGAAATTTATTAGCCTAAAATTTTTACTTTACTGTAGTAAAAAATGATGAAACAAAATGGAAAACAGGAAAAATATTAATAGATTAGAATACTTCACCAACAACCAAGCTCAGGGATCCAATGATAGAGCTTTCTCCATCAACAAACAGGTTAAAACATCCACAGGTTCCAAAACATCAAGTTTCTTTCAACTTCAGCAGAGCTATGTATTACTTCAAAGAGTCATCAAATTCCCACACTACAATGAGCTCAAATGTAGTATTTATGTTGCAAATGAGGAGGTGGAACTGATCTAGGGTTCAAAATGTTATTAATGACAGAGTAAATATTTTCTTAGCCTTGAAAACGATGCAAGACATAAGGTAGGAACATCTGTAGATACCTCTCTATTTTAATAACTCTGTCTTTACTTTCTAAGGATAAAACAGATGAAAAGATTGAATTTTAAGGCTTTATCATTATCTTTTACAATAACTGTCCTGATAGTTTAAAATATCTTCTTTAGTGTAATAACTACCAATTTTCCCTTTGGGACAGAAAGTAGGCCAAAGGTGTCAATTTGATATATTAAGGGAATAACTGCTCCTTTTGATGTATCAGAGGCCACTTTAGCCTAAGTTTCCTTAATTTTATCATTGAATTGTGCTTTAAGGCTTAATTTTGCTTTTGGCCTTCATAATGCATCAGCATTGTCCCTTTCCCTTTATTCACTGCTTTAAACTTTTTTTTATTTGTCTTTTAACTTTAAAACCTTGATTAGGCTTTAATCCTATGTTTTAAGGATTTGATTTTGCCTTAAGCCTTTACAATCATCCTTTGTTGACTTTGGCGTTATCACTGTTTAAACCATTTGTTCTATTTCTTTATCCTTTTACCTTAAGCCTTTAATCATTGATTTTTAAAGGGCTAATATTTTCAGCTTTATCCCTTTAAACTGTGTTTTTGGCCTAATTCTGCCTTTAGTCCTCATAATCCATTATATCGTCTTTATCTCCTTTCAGGCCTTTTTAAACTTCTTTCATCCATATTTGACTATATTTTTTAACCTTTAATCATCAATTTAGGCCTTTTAATATTCTATCTTTTGACTTTGTCCTTTATCCTTAAACTGTGATTAAGTCTTCGGTCCTTTTCTTCTTCATATCTTCAAAGATTCTTTTATGTTTCTATGTGCAGGGTTTCCCTTTGGTGCGTTGGAGGGTTAGTGCATAAATAACCAATGCTTATGATACACTGGATAAATATAGGATTTAACCTCTTTTTGTCCCTTTCACCTTAATTTTTGGCCTTTGAGGATCGTCACCCTCGGCCTGGAAATTGTCCTTTTGTTGTGGGATGGATTTTATGGCTTAAAACACCATTAAACCTACATATAAAACATAAAACTTTATAAAATCCTGCGAATTAGGGTATAAATACTTTCTAGAGGTTTAAAGGAGGCAAAAGGAGCAGTGAGGAGGAAGGAGAATGCGTGGAAAGGTTTCATGGTGGAACAGTGAAGAAACCAGGTTTTAAAATGGATTTATGGCACGAAATGGGGATAGGTGGTTTCGGGAATACCACCAAAGGTTTTCACACAAAGTTCAGGCGGTTTGTGGTTTTGTGCAAATCGAACATGATTCCATACAGGTGATGACACCTGTCCACCCCAATACCGCCCATTTCGCGTGCAAGATGCATGTTGGAGGGGTTTTGTGGAATGGAATGCGTCAGCCGTCCGATCTGCGTGGATTAAGATCAATGGTGGTAAGCAAGCACGATGGAATGAATTTGATCGGTGGGAAGGGATGGTGGAGGATAGGTGAGGTGTGAATATTAGATGGTGTTTGGAATAGTGGGTGGTAGGCCATAGGGGTGACGTAGGATTCTTCCTCGGGTAGTGAGATGGGTTAATTGATTGCATTGAGCATGGGTCGTTCGATCAATATGATTGATGGTGGAGATGGATTCTGGGGGGAGGTGGTGGAGATGAAGTGGGGAAAGCCCAATGGCCGTCAGATCCCCCAGATCGATGATGTAGATGCATCGGGGGTGCACATATAATAAGCATTGGGGTGGAGTGAGGTTTGAAGGGGGAAGGGGTGACAGTCTTTAGATCAAGATGATCAATGGCTAGGATCACTCCAAGGAGAGAAATGGCACAGGGAAAAGGTTTTATGAAGAAAGGAAAGGGCTGATGGCTAAGGTGTAGGGTTTAGGGATAGCAGGAGATGGATAAAGGAGGGGAGTGTTGAAATCCATTGATCTTGGTTGATCAACAGTGCAGATCATATCGGCGGTTGAGTCATTGGGGGAGGAAAGGGAAAATGAAATGGGAAAATTATGATTTTCTGATTCCGATGGGGGCTAAGGGTTGGTGCTAGGGGCACGGTCTCATGGAAGAGTAAGGGGACCTGGAGCTAGCGAAAAAGGGGCTGAAGTCATGGTGCTTGGTCATAACGCCTAAGTCATATGAGAAGTAGGGGCAGAGGGTCTCAGGGGATCGCATCGGTAGAAAGAAAAAAGAATGGGATGTGAAGACTTGGAAACTGCGAAATGTTTATGGGTCCATGATGCGATGGATGTGATGGCCGTTGGATCTGGGAAATGGACGGTCCATATCTCATCGGTGGATTAGCCATCGGAAGGAAAAGGCAGTGGATCTTTAGAAAGTGGGATGCGCAAATCGCCAATGGGCTTAGCACTCGGTCACGGTGGTGAGTCGTATGGAGGAAAAAGGGGTTAGGACCTAAGCCAAAGGGGCTTAAAACCTTATGTGTTAAAAAATGGTCGGAATAGGCTAAAACATGTGTTTTTTCCTTTTTTAAAGGCTTTCGATAAGGGAAAAGAGGTATTATAACCATAAAAAGGAGTTTATAATGGTTTATAGGGGTTTTTTAGAAGAAATGGGGAAAAGACAAAGGGAAAAAAGGGGCCTTTTTAGAAGAGCAACAAGGGTTGACAATAAGGGTTTTTTAAGGCCTCTTGGGGCTCCGATAGGTTTAAAAAGTCAAAATTAAACAAAAATAAAAGGAATAAATTGTCTAAGGGGGTTTTTCAGAGGAAATGAAGAGTTGATAAAGGAAAATGGGCTATTTTCAAAGGGAAATGAACTGATAAAAATAGGGAAAAATAGCCTAAAATAAGCTTCATTTTGAGACAGAAGGGTGATATTTTTGGGAGGCATAGATGAAAACCTTTGGTGAACTGATAGACTTAGAATAATGAAGGCCGTGAGATTTGTAGAACTCACAATGTCTCTAAATTTTTTTTTTCTAGAAATATTAGTTTTTCAACTTTAGTCATCTTTGTATAAAGTCAAAATTATTGATGACTAACAAGAATAATGCATTGTATGACAATGGTAAGAAGAAGAAAATGTTGTGTTACATAATCAATAGATGCAAAAAAATCATTCTCACCATGTGTATAAAGTAAAGTGATTCATGAGTACATTAATAAGTCCATGCTCCAAAAGAACAACATTATTGGCCTATGTAATATCCCAAACTTGGGATTGCTAGCAAGGCATGCCTGAAAAACACATTTTTCAGGAATGGTTGCTACAGCTCTTGAAATCAACCCTTGGATCCCTGATATCTAAGTATATAAGTCCTAAATATAAAAGGGTATAAAAAATAAATCCTTGTAGGTGGGTTAAACAGGTCTCCCACACCTAGTTCCCTTGAAAAATGCCCTAAAGAGGGACTGCAGCAATAATAAACAATTCTGCTCAGAAAATAACGCAGTTTCTGTAGAGCAATGATAGGAGGCTCATGAAATGATCTTAAATAGTACTTACAAGAACAAATAATTTATACAATGAAGTTCATCAAATACATGGCTAACAATACAATTCTTAAATAGAAGAAATCCCCTCAAAATACGGTTGCAACCATATGAATGACTAAAAACTGCCTTGAAAACATTATTTCTATTAAGATGCAACTAAAGTTGATTACATGTTAGATCTAGAGAATATCTGTACATAAAAATTTAGATCCATATCAGATACATGCACTAGAAGAGCTCCTGTTTGAGATCCCCTTGGAATTTTGGGGTTTTCACCAAGAATAAGCAGTAGATCTAAGATCTAAGAAAGTAGATCTGCAGAAATATTCAAAAATGCTGAAGTATTCAGAATATACAGATCAGATTTGAAAATTAAAATGTGTATATCTCCTCCAATGGGTCTCAAAGTGAAGGATAGATCCCCAACACTTAGAAACTAGCTCTCCAAATGGTGCACCCAAACCCCCTGCAACACCACCTACAATAATAACACAGATCTAGAGTAGAAACTGTGCTGCAGGGGATAGATAGCTAATGGCCACATGCCAAGATCATAAACTGAAGCTCATGCACTCCAATAAACCTCCTCCAATAGATCAGATGCCTCCTCCACTAGAAAGAGCACTGAAATGACTTAGATTTGAAGAGATTTAATCTCCACTGAAAATAATGCAGTCCCTCAAGGGAGACTGTGCTGCAACTTGAATAACTGAGTTGGCCTGATGCTAAGATGAAAATACGAGGCTCAAAAAACTAATGCATCCTTCCAGAAGGTTAAAAGACACACTCACTGAGAAGAGGCATCAATAAAGTCTAGATCTAAGCAGATCTAGTGTTTCCACTTGCTGCAGCTTACAAAAGCAAGAAAACCCTCCTTGGATCTATGTTGTAGTTGGAAGTAGAAGCTTGGTATCCAACCAGATAGTGGAATAAGCAATACAAGCTCTCCCAAGAGCTACTAAATGGGAAGATATGGAGCTCCTAAATAGGAAATTCCAGTGCAATCTAGGCTAAGCAGCCAAGAAAGTTGTTTGTCTAAAAAGAAAACAATTCAGAAATCAAGTCATCAACCTCCCATATGTTGCCTTCCCCTTCCTTTTATAATATGGGATCTTGCAAAAACCCTAAACCACCTTCATCAACTTATCCCTTTCACACTAGAGACCTCCTTCTAGAATTGCGTTGTGCCTCATTGATGAGCTCTCCTCCACTACTACGCTATAGATATTGTCAATATTGACCCATTCAAGTGAATTTGTTCTTTTCACACTGAAGTGTGTTTATTAAAGTGGCCCAAATTTACTCTTTTTCATGTTGGGAATGTATTTATTCTTCCATTATGAGTTTAATGACCCTCCTTTACATAATTTTTCTTTGAACAAAGGAAACAAAATAAACTTGAATATTCCTATTAAATTAGGAATATTACATTCCCCCCCTCCCAAAATGTTTCTTGCCCTCAAGAAAATTACAAGGACTTGCAAAATCTCCAATGGAATAGTCTCCTTCGAAGGGTATAAGTGTGCTCTTTGTGAATGTACCAATCAGATGTCATCATAAAGAGGTGGGAGTTACATAGAAATAGTTTATTGTTTTCCATTGGTTCCTCAAGGCATGAGAGATGGTAAGTGTAGGGTACTTCAACCCCCATTAGAAGCTTCAATCTCCATGCTATCATCCAAAAAAATTGAGCCATCCTTTGTAGCTCACAAAAAGGGTTACCAATTCCCCCCATGTGCATTGTATAGGGGGTCCATGCATGGAAATAAGAGATGAGGATACTCAACTCACGCTGCCCCTCCTTCCATTTCTGATGAATGTAGAGTTGCTGATCATGGGCTGCAATAAAATATTCTTCATGAAGAAAAAAAGGACTTGGAACTTCATGATTACCTCCATTGAGTCTAGTGAGTCTTCTTTCCCAATCTCCTATGCATATAGTGAGTAGATCACCTTCACCATATGTGCTCCAAAAGAAATATGGACTAAGTGTCACATGATATATTGGATGGTGACAATATTCCCTCCCTTCAAGCCAATGTTGTCCATCATCTTGCTGCCTCAAATCATGGTACAATAAGTGGCCATCCCACCACCTTCTTGCTGCAAAAAGCTTCTTCAAAGCTTGAAAATGATAGGTGTTGGCTGAAAATGATTCCAACAACACATGTCTTGCTCCAAGTACTCCCTTGTCAGAGATATTTTCCCATGACATGAGCCCAACACATGACCCTTTGCATAAGAAAACATAGTATATAAGGCACCAGTCATATAAGGTCCCATCCTCTCCTTGAAGTACAAATGAATATGGGAGATTTTTTTCCCAATGGACACATTCACCGAATGTGTCATTCCTCCCCTAATTTCTATAACAAATATTGGAGCATTATTAACATCATGACATAAACAAGCTCCCTTATGCCACCTCATGAGAAGGTTACATTTTCCCCCAACCCAAAGTACATACATGATCATGATATTCATTCTGAACAGAAATACATGTACATACATCATAGGCATAAGCAAATGTATGGACATGGAATTCATCATGGGATTCCCATACTTCCTCTTTTTCCACCCAAACAACCAAGCCTTCTCCTTATGCATCATTTTCTCGAAATAAAAGGCATGAGACAAGAAAATCAAAAACTTTGGGTGGTGCCCACACTCACCCAATAGAAACCAATGCAGGTCTTTTCCTCCCTGCTTCAGATCTAGATGTGGTAAGTGGTTTACATGCCACTTACTTGCTGCCCTCATCATTCCACCATTGTTGAAGGTGAAATGTATATTTGGTGCTTTAGGGAAGCACCCATCATGCTGCAAAACCTCCCTTAGTCCATCAAAGGAGTGGCCATGTTTGAAAATAGTTCTGGCCCATAGTTGGCCATGAAGCTTATAAGGTAGGGAACCCTTTTTAGGAGCCATGGCCTGCACATGTAAAGTAAAATAATGCATGCAATCATAAAGTAAAATGTGATTTTCATAAGCATGCTTCTTATCCAAAGTCTCTAGCACTGTGATAGTCCCTCCCTTGGCCAAATGTATCATTACTGTACAAGGTTGAGAGAACACTTTTCTCTTTCCATCAGGGGATTGCCCTAGTGGGCTTCTTCCAAGTAAGGAGAAATCAAGGCATATATCATCATAGAAAAATGTATGTACTGATGTGTCCTTGATTTTCTTCCATAGATCTTCATGCCTTCTTAGAACATTACTCCTTTGAAATAAAGAGGGGTAAATGTTTCTTACCCTATGAAGCTTGCCCTCCTCTTTTTCTTTTGCAATATTCATGATCTCACCATATGATAATGATGACACATGTTGCTCATGGATTGTGCCATAATTTCTATATGTGAGACTCTTTGAAATTCCTTGCAAAAATGCAAGAACTTCTCTTCTTGGAGTAGCTTCCCCTTCTTCTTCTTCATGAAATGCTAGAGATGTAATATTCCTACTTAGCCTGAGCTAAGAGGAATATGCATTTTTGTTTTACTTTCTGTTGCATGAATAAATGAAGAAAGAAGGACATGTAAAACTCCTGAAAAGAATGAATAAATCAATGCCCATATGAACAAGGATAAATCAGGGCCATGTAAATAAATCACTTGCAGGTGTGAAAGGGGTTTCAGCTGTGAGAATGGGTCAACATTGACCAAATCTATAGCGCTGTCTACGTTCAATGTACCTCATGAAGGGAAAATGTAGTTCTAGAAGGAGGCCCCTCATGTGAAAGGAGCTAACTCATCAAGGTGGTTTAGGGTTTGCAAAGGCTTTCATCTTATAAAAGGAAGGGGAAGGCAGCAAGAGAAGGTTTTTGATTATCTAGATTTCTGAGTATCTTGTCTATTTAGACAAATACCATTCTCTATTGTTCAGTGGAGAATATTGTTGCTTAGCATTTGGAGTTCCTATGCAGGGATTTCACCTCTTCCATTGAGGATTCTTGGAGTATTTTTTGCTGATTTGATCCACTATCAGGCTTTGGGCCAAGCTCTACTACCAACTATAGCATAGATCTAGAGAGGGTTTGGTTGCTTTTGTAAGTACAGCAAGTGGGACTCTAGATCTGTTTAGATCTAGCTTGTTTTGGAGCCTCTTCTCAATGAGTGTGTCTTTTAACCTCCTAGAAGAGTGCATCTACCATTTGAGCTTCATATTTGTATCTTGGGATCAGGCCAACACTATTATTTGAGAAAATGTGTAGTTTCCCTTGAGGGACTGCGTTATTTTCGGTAGAGGTTCTACAGGGTGTTTTGATCCCAGTTTTGATTAGAGATCTCTGGTGTTGGGTTTTGTCTTTCGCTTTAGTGATCCATGGATTAGCTTTCTCACCCATGTTCTGTTTAGATATGATCGATTTTAATGTAAAATCATCTTCAAAAATTCTGAATATTATTGAAGATCTTCTACTTAAAAATCGATCTACTCTTTGTTATGTACGATTTGGTCAAAACCCCAAGGGGATATTTTAAATAAGTATTCCTAGATTACAGATCTGAAATGGATCTGATGTTTTATCCATAGATCTATCCTAGATCTGAGATATGACATTCAGCTGTTGCAGCTCCTTAAAATAACATTTTTAATCCATTTTGCAGTTTATATATGTGTTGTATCCTTCTTTTCTGAAGATTTCTTGCTCTGTTGTCTCCTGTATTCTACTGTATAATGTAAGAGAATCATTTTAATTCTTATTTGCTATTGTGTACTCACAATTTGATCATATATGATGGCCTCCTACTCATGCTCTCCAAGACAACGCTATTTCTGAAGCAGTTTCTTGTGCATAGCTGCAACCCTCTTGTAGGGTGTTTTTCAGCTAGACTAGGTGGTGGGAGATCTGTTTACCACACCTAGTTTGATTTTTTTTTTCTCCCATTTTGGATCTAGACTCTAGATATGCTGATCTAAGGGATCCAAGGGCTTCAAACTCATATTTTTGCATCAATCTCTCAGGAGTGCGTTATTTTTATAGGCTTGCAGTGCAATCCCAATTTTGGGATATTACAATCGTATCAGAGCTCCTTTCTTGGCACAGCCTGTGCTTTCATTGGAGAAACACATCCATGTTGCATTAAAAATAATATGAACCTCTTACTGAGAGGGAGAAGAGGTATCAGAACAGAAGTCACAAAATTTTTTATTACACTACTGATGATCAAGACAAGGGTAAAGCCCCTAAGACTGCAATTGATAAAGAAGGAGAAGAGTTTGCAAGAACTCTTTTGGTGGCCAAGCAAGATCTTGACAAAGAGATCAAAGATATGAGGATGGATAGAATGAGGGAATATCCTGGGAGATTTCATCTGGGGGAAAGCTCTGACATGTCTCATCACTGGACTGGTCAACCAGTGAACCAGCCACAAGCCTCACAAGCTCCACAACACTCCACTATGCCTACCTTCTTGGCTATGGAGAATGAAGGGCCACAAGAGCAAGCATCCCTTGAAGACTACTTTGTGGAATATGAATCTCAAAATCAGAGATTTAGAGACCACTTGAGTTTCCAAGAGTTTTTTCACCTCAAGGATAGAAGAAGACCAAGGCAGCAGTATAGAGATGGTGGGTTCTTTCATAATCAGGATAGACACCACCCTATGGGTAGATTATTTTTGCCCAAGTTTAAAGGGTCATCCTCCAGTTTTTCCTAGGCATAGGTAGAAAAACTGGATGCTTATTTTTAGTTGAACAAAGTCCCTAAGATTGAAGCCATCAATATTGTAGCACTGCACTTTGAAGGTGAAGCACACAATTGGTGGTTCCATGGGTTGTCTACATTGGGCCATGCCAATGTGACTACCTAATCTGAATTTACTAGAAGACTGGTGGAAATTTTTGACAGGAAGGATCCAAAAGCACCCTTCATAAGCCTTGCAAAGCTAAATCAATCAAGGAATGCAGAAACTTATATCTCTAAGTTTTTGAGATTATCAGTCATGGTTCCTGATCTGTCTGCACCAAGGAGGGTGTACATGTTCATCAAAGGCCTGGAGGAACCTTTGCATGGGTTGGTTAAATCTACCAAGCCCATCACTTTGCATGATGTCATTGAGAGGGCTAGAGACCTTCAATATGCCTTGCCAAAAGCAAAGGAAACTTTCCAGAGCAAGGCCCCTCACCTTTCTAAAGGGAAGGGGGGAAAAGCTGCTCCTTCCAAGGAGAGCTCATTGAAGAAGCCTCTTGATATTGAACTCAGGAGGGAGTTGAGAAAGAAGAGATTGTGTTTCACTTGCTAAGAGTCATGGGCACTAGGACATAGATGTGCTGCTGGGAAAGCACACTACATAGAAGTCTTCTCAGAGTTTTAGGAGGAAGATGAAGATGATGAACCAAGGATGGGTCACAACGCTGATAATGTTGAGGAAGAACCAACACCATTTGGAGATGAGGATGGAGCCTTTGCTCCAATAGGTGGGACTCTGCATCTTTTAGAGGAGTGCCTAAGTACTTGACCCTAACAGTACAAGGTTCAATCATGAATCAGAGGGTATCTGTACTGATTGATAGTGGGACAACCCACAACTTTATTGATGCTCATCTTGTGCAAAGGAAAGCAATCCCCACTGACACTTTTGAAGGATTATCTATTTTGGTCCAAGGAGATAGGACCATGCAATGCATGAAATATGTCCCCTCACTTTTAGTTACTATGGGATCCTACACTCTGATGGATCATTTTTTTTGTAGTTGACATACCAAACACCAATATCATTCTCGGTGTCCAGTGGTTGACTACATTGGGGAAGGTCACCACTGATTGGAAAGCTTTGTAGATGGACTGGGTAGACTTGGAGAGTGGTAAAACCCAAATGATTCCAGGCATGCACACTTATCCCTCACCTAGTACTTCCACACAAACAACAGAGATGGATTTGCGCAATGGAAGCAAGGATCTCACAGTCCCTTATCTTATGTTCATGAGGATTCTGCAGGGGAAATTCCTATCTAGTGGCAAGCCACCTGGGATGCCACCAGATTCAGATATTGTGGGGGAGGTCTCACAAAGTGCTGCTCCAAATATAGATCCAGGAGGGATTGGAACAATGGGATACCAAGTTACAATGCTGGAGGGCTTGGGACAGCTCAAGAATGAAGGGTATCTTCTCCCTGCATCAGTATCACCCTATCTCTTTCCTAAATCTGTGCTGTGGGAAGAAAAGAGTGGGAGGATCATCCTTCCAAGACACATCTTTGGCATGAGTAATGTCAAAGAAGAGATCAACAACATGACAGGCACTTCCATGGATGTATCATCAGCGCTGTCATTGTTGAACAGTGTGGATCTGTATTGTAAATCTCAAATTATTGTAGAGTATTCATAAGATCTCCACACAGGTATGATCCTAGATGACATGCAGCAAGAAGAGGTCTACTTAGTCCAAGGGGGAGTCATCTATAATATTCCTAATTAGCCCAAGCTAATAGGAATATTTCATTTTGTCTTTAATTTTATTTATTGATGAATAAAATGTAAATAAGGAGATGAAAAACTCCTAAAACATAAAAATAAGTCAATGCCCAATGTGAACAAAGAAAAATCAGGGATTTCTTAATAAAATCCACTTGTGTGTGAAACAGGTTTGAGCTATTTGACTGGGTCAACAGGACCAAATCTACAGCGCTGTCTAGGTTCAATGTATCTCCTAAAGGGACAACGCAGTTCTAGAAGGAGGACCTCATGTGAAAGGGGTTAAGTAATTCAAGGTGGTTTAGGGTTTTTCACATCCTCATCTTATAGAAGGAAGGAGAAGGCTCAAGAGGAGGGTTGTTGAAGATATTCAAAAATTAGTCTCCTTATACTAATTCTATTTCTCTGGGCTATTTAGTAAGAGAATAGTGAGGGTTTCCTGTTTAGGAATCCTCCCTCCTTCCTTGAGGATTTCTTGGAGGATATTGTGTTGCATTGATCCACTATCTGCATTTTGGACAAGCCTCATCCTACATCTACAGCACAATCCTGTTTGGGGTCATCTATCTATGTAGGCTGCAGCAAGTGGAGTTCTAGATCTGTAGAGATCTAGTTCTTTTTGGGTGTCTCTTCTCATTTAATGTGTCTTTTAACCTCCTGTAAGAGTGCCTCTTCAGTTTGAGCTTCAGATTATTCATCTTCTGCTGAGATCCCCAAGGGGAATGTACTAAAAAGCTCTTTTGCACATAGATCCCATTCTGATCTGTGATTTTATATTAAAATATTTTTCATATCTAAAATATAATGAAACAGTGCTTCAACCCCCTGTAAATTACGTTGTTCAGCTTTTCTTTCTCATTCCATGGTTGCATCACTTCATTTTGTGGCCTTTCTTCATGTATAAATCTATATTCTCTAATATAAAGCCATTGAATCATATTATAAAATTTAAATATTTATATTCCATCATTATTTCAGTTAAAACCTTCAAAAAATCACGTTGTAGAAGCTTCAACACTTTCTGCATAATTTAAGCCATGGGAAATCAGGGTTTTCTAGCCTAGTTAGGAAAGGAGGAACTGTTTAATATAGAAAAACGCCTTTGTTTTTGCTGAAATTCAACAAGGGAGTCCCTAATAGCCCTAAATATCATATATAACCACTTTCCCATCTTATTTTTACGCAAATATCTGAATACATTCGTTTTAGTGCCTAAATCATCACTTTTTCCCACCTTTTTCCTTATAAAACGTTGTATAAAGTTGATTTTGTATATTTTATTGAAGGATAAATGATTTAAAATCTGTATAATACATATTTCTGTAGCTACACATTGTTAATAACTCATATTATTCCCAATAGTGTAGTTGTTCCTTAGTTGGGAACATTACAGTGGTATCAGAGCAAGATCTTTGGCTCAGCCTATGGCTTCAAGACAAAGTGTTTTATAGCAAGGAGCAAGGTCAGGTTTCTAAATAATATTAGTTTTACCTCATGATATTCCAGATCCATGAAGAGCCTCTTCAAATAGGGTAGACAGACAAAGGAGGAAGAAGAAGAAAATGAAACTCCTATAGGGTTTCAAGGAGAAGAAAGTTGCAGTGAGACCTACAGAAGGTTTAAAGAAGGAGAGGAAGACCCATGCACTTCCTACCATCACAAAGAAGATGCATTGTACAGAAGAAACAAGAGCATTGTTCCACCACTTGGAAGAATTACAGAAGAGGAGATCTCCCTGCTCCTTTTCCAGACCCTAATGGGTATTGAAGAAGATCTAAAGGAGATTGAAAGGGTGGAGATTTGTACCACCACTGGCACAACCTTGGAAGAGAATCCTTAAGTAATGGAGGAAGACTACATAGTAGCAGAGGAAGCTCTTACTTCTACATCCCACCAAGGTGTGATTAAAAATTCATCTATTGTCATTTTAACACATTGTATGAAGATATCTACATTTCTGTATGTTGTTGATTTAGAGCAAAAACGTTGCACTGCACTGTGCAAGAGTAGTAATAAAGAAAGGAGAAACCATTCCTCATGGGGGCATTCAAATTGTAGCTTCATTCATGAAACAATGGAGGGAGAAATGATGAATGGTAGACATCTTGAAATGAGAAACCTTTTCTCCTTTCTAGATGCCTATTTTTCTCAATGAGCACTCCCCAGCTCAAAGAGAAACTTCTACCTGTAGTAGATCCAGAACCTCAATGGTTTTGGAAGGACATAGATGAGAGGTATTTTATTGAATATCTAAAATGGATTTCATTTCAAAAGCCCTTGGAATGCAGAAGGTGTAAAACCTTGATGACACAAAGAGGAGATGGGGAAGCGGGCTAGCCTCATTCCTATCCATTGCAGGAGGTTGAAACACCTAGGAAGGTGATTGGATTGCGTAGTGGAAGCATGGAGTGTCTTCTCCATTCGTGTATTCAGTCATCTCTCATTAAGTAGGTCTCATTATATGAATATTATGGCACCATCCATGGGAAGCATGTGTCATCACTATCAAAGGATGAGGCCCTGAATATTGTAGAAGGCAAAGAGGAGGGGAAGCTTCACATGGTAAGAAACATTTTCCCCTCTTTATTTCAGCATAATAATGCAAGAATAAGGAAAAGTGATATATTCAAGCAAGGCAAGGACACATCAGTCCATACATCCTTCCATGATCTATGCCTTGATGTCTTTTTAGTTGAAGGAATTCCACCAAGGAGTTCCCATGATGAGCAGAAGAGAAAAGTGTTCCCTCAACCTTGTGCATCCATGTCATCTCTTTCTAAGAGGGAAGCCAACACAACATTGGAGACTTTGGGTAATAATCATGCTTATGTAAATCACATATTATTTCATGATTGCATGTATTTTCTTACTTTACATTTGCAGGCCATAACTCCCAAAGGGAGTGTTTTACCTTACAAGCTTCATGGCCAACTATGGGCCAAGATTATTCTCAAATATGGCCACTCCCTTGATGGGCTAAGGGAGGTGTTACAACATGATGGGTGCTTCCCTAAGGCACCAAATATACATTTCACTTTCATCCATGGTGAAATGATAAGAGCATCAAGTAAGTGGCATATGAACCACTTACCACATCTAGATCTAAAGAAGGGAGGAGATCACCTGCGCTGGTTCCTATTGGGTGAGTTTGGGTACCACCCAAGGTTTTTGAATTTCTTGTCTCATGCCTTGTATTTCAAGGAAAGAATGCATAAGAAGAAGGCATGTTTTTTTTGGTTGTTGAGGAGAGAGTATGGACACCCCATGATGAATTCCATGTCCATACATCTACTTGTATCCATGATGTATGTACATGTATTTCTATTTAGAATGAATATCATAATCATGTATGTACTTTGGGTTGGGAGAAGATGCAACCTTCTCATGGGATGGCATAAGGGAGCATGTTTATATCATGATGTTAATGATTCTCCAATCTTTATTGTAAACATAAGAGGAGGAAAGGTACAATGGGTGAATGTATCCATTGGGAATGCAATCTCCCAAATTCATTTGTATTTCATGAAGAGGATAGGACCTGATATGGCTACTGCATTATATATTGTGTTTTATTATACAAGAGGTCATGTATTGGGCTTATGTAATGGGAATGGATCTCTCACAAGGGATAATTTGGAGCATGACATGTGTTGTTTGAATCATATTCAGCCAACACCTATTATCCTCCATTATTTTCAAGCTTTGAAGAAGCTTATTGCAGCAAGTAGGTGGTGGTATAGCCACTTATTATGCTACGATTGGAAGCAGCATGGGAAGGGTAACTTTCCACATGACACCTTTGGCATGGAAGGGGTAAAAAAGGAAGAGTCAAATCAGCTCACTCTTTCTTCTTTTGAGGAAGAGAATAGATCCATGCACCACTCCATTTATGGGAGGAGGATTGTTGGTGAAAAACATGATCATGTTACATATGTTTTATATTCTGATTTCATGTACTCTTACACCATGTTTTTGCAAGCCATGACTCCAAGGAGGAGTGTTATATCATGTGAGACTATTGGCCAATATTGGGCCCCAAAAATTTCTGAATTAGACCACTCCCTTGAGAGGAAAAGGGAGATTTTGCAAAATGATGGGTGCTTCCCAAAAGCACCAAACATATATCACACTTTCAGCCATGGTGATATGGTGTGGGTAGCAAGTAAGTGGTGGAAAAACCACTTACCATATCTACATTTGATGCGAACAAGGGATGCCTTGCATTGGTTCCACATGTGGGACTATGACCCACCTCCATATGTGCAATTTTTTGTTTCAAGCACATTTTTTTGATTCCCTATCTTGATAATGTACTTGTAATTCTATGGAGATGTATGGGGAAAGAAGGAAGGATGGCATGTGCCTCATGGGATGGCTACTCTCCATGTACTTTATGTTTTCTTGTTTCAGGGAGAGCATGGGGGAAAACCATGTTTGTTTCGTATGATCTATTGTCTCCTTATGGGATGATCTATTTGCATCTCATGAGAACCTTGGAGGAGAAAGACATGGATGGATGGATTGGTGAGCACTTGGCTTATGGAGAAAGCTTACCTTATGTTGGTGTCACCAAGGAGGAGATTTTGCAGCACTCACCTTGCAGTTGCTTGAGGACAAGCAACAATTATGGAGGGGAGGACTGTAATATTCCTAATTAGCCCAAGATAATAGGAATATTTCATTCTATCTTTAATTTTGTTTATTGATGAATAAAATGTAAAGGAGGACATGAAAAACTCCTAAAACATAAAAATAAATCAATGCCCAATGTGAGCAGTGACAAATCATGACTTTCTTAATAAAAGCCACTTGCGTGTAAAATAGGTTTGAGCTATTTGAATGGGTCAATAGGACCAAATCTACAACATTGTCTAGGTTCAATGTATCTCCTAAAGGGACATCGCAGTTCTAGAAGGATGACCTCATGTGAAAGGGGTTAATGATTCAAGGTGGTTTAGGGTTTTGCACATCCTCATCTTATAAAAGGAAGGAGAAGGCTCAAGAGGAGGGTTGTTGAAGATATTAAAAAATTAGTCTCCTTAGACTAATTCTATTTTTTTCTGGGCTATTTAGCAAGAGAATAGTGAGGGTTTCCTGTTTAGGAATCCTCCCTCCTTCCTTGACGTTTTCTTGGAGGAGATTGTGTTGAATTTAACCACTATCTGAAATTTTTTCCAAGCCTCATCCTACATCTAAAACACAGTCTTGTTTCGGGCGATCTGTCTATATAGGTTGCAGCAAGTGGAGTTCTAGATCTACAGAGATCTAGTTTGTTTTGGTTGTCTCTTCTCATGGAGTGTGTCTTTTAACCTCCTGGAAGAGTGTCTCTTCAATTTGAGCTTCAGATTCTTATCTTGGAATCAGGCCAAAGTGCGCTCCACTTCTTCAGTGCATTCACTTGAAGAAACTACGTCCTCTTTGCAGGAAAAGTTGTAGTGTACATTTGATGGTAGTTTGGAGGAGAGATCTCCGGTGGAAGGACTCCTTTCCTTCACTGTGGTGATCCGTTGATTGGCCAACCAATCCATGTTCTATTTCAGATCTGATCTGTTGTGTATCATATTCTTTAGAATTTTCTGAATATCACTGTAGATCTATGGTGTAGATCGCAGATCTATTCATTGTTATTCATCTTCTGCTAAGATCCCCAAGGGGAATGTACTAAAAATCTCTTTTTCACATAGATCCCATTCTGATCTATGATTTTCTATTCATATCTATTGTATATCTAAAATATAATGAAACATTGCTTCAACCCCCTGTAAATTATGTTGTTAATCTTTTCTGTCTCATTCCATGGTTACAACACTTCATTTTGTGGCCTTTCTTCATGTATAAATATGTATTTTCTAATATAAATCCATTGAATCATATTCTAAACTTGCCATATTGATATTCCATCATTATTTCTATTAAACCCTTCAGAAAATCATGATGTAGAAGCTTCAACACTTTCTGCATAATTTAAGCCATGGGAAATCAGTGTTTTCTAGCCTAGTTAGGAAAGAAGAACTGTTTAATATAGAGAAACGCCTTTATTTTGTTGAAATTAGACATGGAATTCCCTCATAACCCTATCTATCATATCCAACCACTTTCCCATCTTATTTTTACGCAAATATCTGAATACATTCGTTTTAGGGCCTAAATCATCATTTTTTCCCACCTTTTGCCTTATAAAACACTGTATAAAGTTGTTTTTGTATATTTTATTGAAGGATAAATGATTTAACATCTGTATAAGAAATATTTCTGTAGCTCCACATTGGTAATAACTCAGAATATTCCCAATAGTGTAGCCATTCCTTAGTTGGGAACATTACATCATATATCATCATGGTAGGGTCTTCTTGGATAGAGCTTCCAAGCTCAAGCATAGGATAATACAAAGGGAACACAAAGAATTCCTTCTCAGCCATATGTAGTCTATGAATATCTACACCCTGATCATGAGGAGCTTTGATTGGGAGGGGATGAGAAAGGAATTACATCAGCACTTTCAAGAGTGAATTAGCTATGGAGGATTGGGGCAGCCAGTGGACTCTTTGCAAGAGTCATTTCAGCCAGTTCTTCCTTTTCTTGAGAGGAGGGAAATTCTCATGTACAACTCCATGTGTATGAAGGGCTATGATGGTAAAGAATCTAATCATGCTAAACAAGATTTATTTTCTGATTTATCACATTTTTTTACCATGTTTTTGCAGGCTATGACTCCTAAAGGGGGTGAGAGATCATGTGGATATCATGGTTTTTTGAGGGCCAATAGAAATTATGAACTTGGCCACTCCCTTGTTGTGCAAAGGGAGATTTCCTTTCATGATGGGTGCTTCCCAAAGGCACCAAACATATTTGATATCTCCAACTATGTTGAGGTGACTTATACAGAAAATGTGTGGGGGGGATGCCACTTACCACACCTTGATCAAATGCAGGTAGGAGGTGCACTGCGCTAGCATCACATGTGGGTATTTGACCCACCTCTTCAGGGTCAAATTTCTGCTTGCATATATGTAGTTTTGCTCCCATACTTGGATGATATAGTTGTACTATTATTGGGATTGTATGGAGGAAGTATGGACAGTTTGTATGTACCATATGGATTGGAACCTCTCCCTGTACCTCATACTACATGTTTTAGATGGAGCATTGCTCCAGCCATGTTTATTTCTATTGAAATTTTCACTCCTGGAGGGATGGACTATGCGCATCTTATGTTGACCTTGGAGGAACAATTCATGATGCATTAGCTTGATGAACACTTCGCTTATGAGGAGGACTTGATCCTTGATGGAGGAGTGGAAAAACTGCAACACTCACCCTATCAGTTGCTTGAGCACAAGAAACATTTTGGAGGGGAGGATTGTAATATTCCTACTTAGCCTGAGTTAAGAGGAATATGCATTTTTGTTTTACTTTCTGTTGCATGAATAAATGAATAAAGAAGGACATGTAAAACTCCTGAAAAGAATGAATAAATCAATGCCCATATAAACAAGGATAAATCAGGGCCATGTAAATAAATCATTTGCAGATGTGAAAGGGGTTTGAGCAGTGAGAATGGGTCAACCTTGACCAAATCTACAGCATTTTCTAGGTTCAATGTACCTCATGAAGGGATAGTGCAGTTCTAGAAGGAGGTCCCTCATGTGAAAGGAGCTAGCTCATCAAGCTGGTTTAGGGTTTGCAAAGGATTTCAACTTATAAAAGGAAGGGGAAGGCAGTAAGAGAAGGTTGTTGATTGTCTATATCTCTGAGTATCTTGTCTGTTTAGACAAATACCATTCTCTATTGTTCAGTGGAGAATAGTGCTACTTATCACTTGGAGTTCCTATGCAGGGATTTCACCCTTCCATTGAGGATTCTTGGAGGACTTTTTGCTGATTTGATCCACTATCAGGCTTTGGGCCAAGCTCTACTTCCAACTACAGTGCAGATCTAGTGAGGGTTTGGTTGCTTTTGTAGGTTGTAGCAAGTGGGACACTAGATCTGTTTAGATCTATATTGTATTGGAGCCTCTTCTCAGTGAGTGTGTATTTTAACCTCCTGGAAGAGTGCATCCACTATTTCAGCTTCAGATTTGTATCTTGGCATTAGGCCAACACTGTTATTTGAGAAAATGTGCAATTTCCCTTGATGGATTGCATTATTTTCAGTAGAGGTTCTGCAGGGTGTTTTGATCCCAGTTTTAATTAGAGATCTCTCGTGCTGGGCTTTGCCTTTCACTTTGGTGATCCATGGATTAGCTTGCTGACCCATGTTCTTTTTAGATCTGATCCATTTTAATGTAAAATCGTCTTCAGAAATTCTCAATATTATTGCAGATATGCCACTTAAAACTCAGATCTACTCTTTGTTATGTATGATTTGGTCAAAACCCCAAGGGGATCTTGTAAATAAGTCTTCCTAGATTAAAAATCTAAAATGGATCTGATGTTTGGTCCATATATCTTTCATAGATCTGAGATGTAACATTCAGCTGCTGCAGCTCCTTAAAATAATGTTGTTAATCCATTTTTCAGTTTATATATCTGTTGCAGCCTTCTTTTCTGAAGATTTCTTGTTCTATTGTCTCCTGTATTCTAATGTATAATGTAAGAGCATCATTGTAATTCTGATTTGATATTTTATACTCATAACTTGATCATATATGATGGCCTCCTTCTCATTCCCTCCAAGACTACATTATTTCTGAAGCATTTTTTTGTGCATAGTTGTATCCCCTCTTGTATGGTGTTTTTTAGCTAGACTAGGTGGTGGGAGATCTGTTTACCACACCTAGTTTGATTTTTTATTGCTCCCCTTTTGGATCTAGACTCCAGATCTGCTGATCTAAGGAATCCAAGGGCTTAAAACTTATTTATGTGCATCAATCTCTCAAGAGTGAATTTTTTTTACAAGCTTGCGGTGTAATCCCAATTTTGGGATATTACAAGACATACCTTTGTTATGACTGCATTGTCACCACTAGCCTCTCCTTCAATGGTGGAAAATGCCTTATTATGAATAGGAGACCTTAGATCTTGGTCTACCTCTGAAATAGGAATCCCCATATCTTTTTTTTTAGAAGAAGACTCTTCATCCAATGGGGATCTTGCCCTAGGCAAGGTCTCAAACAAGTTCACATTCTCCTCAATGGTCTTCATAGGTGGAATTGGATTTGTAGATCCTCCCTTTGTCACACCTCCTCTCTTCCTCCTCATGAAAAATTTGCTGATAGAACATGGTAGCTTCAATGATATGGCTGAGTGCTCATACCCATAAGATGAGGATGTAGAATTCTCCTCATGCATAGATCTTATAGATCCACTTGGGGAAACCTCATGGTCTATTCACTTTATCTCTCTGTATTTTCCCTTACACTTAAACAGAGTCTGGAACAGAGTTCTTGATAACTCCTTCCCTTCCATTCCTCCAAGAAAAGGGTTTTGACCCTTAAATTCTATGTCTCCCATGCAATCATTCTCTTTCTTCTATCTTTTTACTTCCTGAAAAGATATCTTGGCTTCATTCTCACAGGCTGAGCCAAGGATCATGCTCTGATACCACTGTAGTATCCCAAATTGGGGACTTCTAGCAAGGCATGCCTGAAAAATGCATTTTTCAGGAATGGCTGCTACAGCTCTTGAAATCAGCCCTTGGATCCCTTATATCTGAGTATATAAGTCCTAAATCCAAGAGGGTATCAAAAATAAATTCTTATAGGTGGGTTAAATAGATCTCCCACAACTAGTTCCCTTGAAAAATGCCCCAAAGTGGGACTGCATCAATAATAAACAATTTTTCTCAGAAAATAACACATTTTCTACAGAGCAGTGATAGGAGGCTCATGAAATGATATGAAATAATAGCTACAGCAGCAAATAAGTTATATAATGAATTTCATCAAATACATGGCTGACAATACAAGTCATAAACAGAAGAAATCCCCTCGAAAGAGGGTTGCAACCATATGAATGACTGAAAACTGCCTTGACAGCACTATTTCTATTAAGCTACAACTGTTGTTGATTACATCTTATATCTAGAGTAGATCTGTGCATAAAAAGTCAGATCCATGCACTAGAAGAGCTCCTCTTTCAGATCCCCTTGGAATTTTGGGGTTTGTACCAAGCATAAGCAGTAGATCTGAGATCTAAGAAAGGAGATCTACAGAAATATTCATAAATGTAGAAGTATTCAGAATATCCAGATCAGATCTGAAAAGTACAATGTGTAGATCTCCTCCAATGGATTTCAAAGTGAAGGATAGATCCCCAACACTCAGAAACCATCTCTCTAAATGGTGCACCCAAACCCCCTACAACACCACCTACAAGAATAACACAGATTTGGAGTAGAAACTACATTGCAGGGGATAGATAGCTTATGAACACATGCCAAGATCAGAAACTGAAGCTCATGCACTCCAATACACTTCCTCCAATAGAGCAGAGTTATCCTCCACGGGAAAGAGCACTGAAATGACTTAGATCTGAAGAGATATAATCTCCACTGAAAATAACGCAGTCCCTCAAGGGAGACTATGTTTCAGCTTGAATAACTAAGTTGGCCTGATGCCAATCTGAAAATCTAAAGCTCAAACAACTAATGCACCCTTCCAAGAGGTTAAAAGACACACTCACTAAGAAGAGGCATCAATAAAGTCTAGATCTGAGCAGATCTAATGTTTCCACTTGCTGCAACTTACAAAAGCAAGAAAACCCTCCTAGGATCTACGTTGCAGTTGGAAGTAGAAGATTGGTCTCCAACCAGATAGTGGACTAAGCAATGCAAGCTCTCCCAAGAGCTACTCAATGGGAGTAGATGGAGCTCCTAAACAGGAAATTCCAATTCAATCTAGGCTAAGTAGCCAAGAAAGTTGTTTGTCTAAACAGACAACAATTCAGAAATCAAATCATCAACCCCCCATATGTTGCCTTCCCCTTCCTTTTATAATATGGCAGCTTGCCAAAACCCTAAACAACCTTCATCAACTTATCCCTTTCGCACAAGAGACCTCCTTGTAGAATTATGTTGTGCCTCATTGATGAGAACTCCTCCACTACTGCGTAGTAGATATGGTCAACATTGACCCTGTCAAGTGAATTTGTTCTTTTCACACTCAAGTGTGTTTATTAAAGTGGCCCAGATTTACTCTTTTTCACATTGGGCATGTATTTATTCTTGCATTAGGAGTTTAATGAAACTCTACATAATTATTCTTTGAACAAAGGAAAAAAAATAAACTTGAATATTCCTATTAAATTAGGAATATTACAACCTATGAAAATAGGATCCTACCAACCCATAGCTCAATTCTTTGACATGATTCTTGTCAAAGACTCCTCCAATAATGTTGCTGCAATTTGGAAATCCCTCCCAAAATGGAAGTACTTCCTGTTCATCTAAGGCCAAGGAGTAGCCCCTTTGCACCATGATAGTGCCATCTCCTACTCCTGCAACATCATACAACATGTGAGAGGAAATCATCCCTTGATCTCCCAAGAAAAATCCAAGCAACAAAATATTTTGTTGCCTCCTCATACTTTCATCATAAAAATCATGTGATGAAATCATAATGAATGATATGAAGATCACATCAACACCATGTATCCATAATATTTTCTGCTCAATGATGTAAGCATCCTGCTACATCTTCTCCATCCCCATACCCTTAGAAAGAGTGTATGCCAAGTGATGGTCAAACTCCTTCAAGAGTAACCAGCACAGCCAAGCCTCCTGCTGCCCGGTATCATAAACTTGCAAGTAGCTCACCAGCTTCTTGCTCACCATCCACATCCACTTAACCAATTGTGGATGTCTCCTTCCATCCTCCATCTTGGTATTCCTTCCATGAGGGCTACCATCATCCCAAATCAGATTTCGACACTTCATGGGATTTCAAAATGCAATCTTCTCAAGGATCAATTTTATCCCATAAGGACCCAAATAGGTGGTAGGAATAAACCTCCCATCATGATGCGTACGGCTCAAGTGATTTCCAATACAATCATGAGAGATGTTATCCATCCAAAGATGTCCTCCATCATTTATATTCTCCTCCTTGAATCCATGAGGATCCAAGTGTGAGAAGGGAAGAACCTCCTCAAACTGTTGAAAAACCTTGCACTTCATGATGTGTTGAAGTGCACCTCCAACGAAATCTCTCCATGAGATCTCCTCCTCATACACAGCCTTCCAAAACCAAATAGGTCTTGGATCTGCTGCAATTAGAAGTCTCTCTTTGAGCTGTGGCATGCTCATTGAGAGAGTGTCATCTAGAGAGGAGAAAGATTTTCTTATCTCCATATGTCTACTCCTTATTATTTCTCCCTTCATGGCTCCCTGAATGAAGCTGCTATTTGAATGCTCCCATGAGGAATGTTTCATCTTCTCTACATCATTTCTCTTGTACAGCGCAGTGCAACACTGTTGCTCTAAATCAATAGTATGCAATGATGTGGACCAATCCAAAAACTTTTCTGAAATGATAAGAGATTTACATTTAAGCATACCTTGGTGAAATTTAAAAGCTCTTTACAGGGATGCAAGATTTCCTTCTTCATATGTGTTGGCTTCCAAAAATGTTGAAGATGAAGGCTAGTCCTCCATGGATACAACAGTGCTGGTACATGCCCCTTCAACTGGTGGTGAGGGCTTCTCCTCCTCTTTGCCAAATTTCTTGATCAATATTTGAGAAAACTCAACAAGGGTAGATACCCTTGCATGGCTCCAATGGATGAACCACCAAGTATTTGCTTCACCTTCAAGGTGCAGTGCTGCAATTTCTACATCTTCTTTGTCTGCTATAGGATGTAGCAGGAAGAAAGCCTATAGCTTCATCACCCAAGCCTCTGCTTCACATGTGTGTGATCCATCAAAGGTGGACAATAGAAATATAGCCTCTCATCATCCCATAGCTATGGAGTCTTCTTTCTTCTTCCATCTGAATAAATTTTGGTAAAGCTAGAGTCTTCTTGAAGGCTCTAGGTTTAGCTTTTTATTCAGCAAGGTACTCACATATAATTTCAATTCCCAAGTGTTCTTCATGCTTCATGCCTTATTCTTTTTGAGAATAAGAAGTGCATGGTCCTTCCTCTTCTCCTTCTTCCATCTTCTTGACCTCCTTGGAGAGGTCATTTCTGGATCTAAAAACTGATGAGGGTAAACTCATTCTCTTCATCATCTTGATCTCTTCTTCTTCTTATGGCTGAAAATCACAGGATGAGCCAAAGATCATGCTTTTATACCACTATAATATCCCAAAATAGGGATTTTCTACAACAATAAGAATATCTTAATATATTCTAAAGTTGGAGATGCAACAATGTAAGAGCACACCAATGGAGTAGCAGTGATACATTAACACATGGAACGCCAGAAGATCCACATAACCATCATATTAGATTATAGCAGCAACAATGTATATAAATCCTTCAAGAAACAATCACTCAAGAGAGGAAATGAAACCCTCAATAGAACATATACATGATAAATGAAAAATACTGCTACATGAAGGAAGCCATGGCTATGACTGCACAGTTTATAAGAGGCACTGCTACATGAATAATTTCAATACATGGATATGAAGATGTAAAACTCAAATAAGTAGGGGATCCAAGCTATAAACCCCTGAAAACAATAATACATCAATCCTAGAAGGATTGGCTGAAATATACAAAACGGAAAAAAATGTCAGAGTAGCAAGGCTGAGTAGCAGCTGCAACTCTGAAACTAGAAATGGATGAATATAGCTGAGAATGTTTCATATGATGAATATATCTCATCCAATGGATCTCTCAGGTGAAAGGCTAATCCAATCCCTGAAGATCTCACCCTCCAAAATAGTGGAGCAAGTCCCCACTGCAAATATGCTCAGAAATAACGTAGCCAAGGAGATGGACTGTGTTGTAGGAGATAGGAAGTGTTTAGTCTGGTGAAAAATATGTGCAATCAGCTCATAAATCTCCCTCACTAACCTCCCAGAGGAATAGAAGCTCCCTCCTTGAAATTTGAGCCAAGGAAATGGTGTTGTGGAACCCTCCACTACAACAGCCTGCACCACAACATTTCCCTGCTATAGGAATAATGTTGTAGTTGAAGGAGGTGGCTTGGGCTTGAGCCTGAAATGTGGAGAATGAAGAACAATCCCTCAAGAGGCCTGTCTAGAAGGGGGAAGGATTCCTAAACATGAAATCCTTTGTGCTAAGAAGCACAACAATCTTAGTTAAACAACTCGAGATAGCAAATAGTCATGCAGACCAATTTCTATATTCCATAACATATCCCTCCATGGCTACCTTGTCCTCCCTTTATAAAAATTAAAGCCTCCTTGCCTTGGTCCCATGCATTAGGGTTTTCTCCACCAAATGATCTTTTCTCGTTTCACTGTGTTGTCTTTCAAGGTGCTCCACTCCCACTATGGCAGCATTGTTAACTTAGTCAAAATTGACCTTGTCCTCATGCTTTTGCCCCTTTTCACACTTGAGGGTGAAAAATGTGGCTACTCTGATGATCCCTTTCATCCTATGAGGGATTTTATTTCTACTCATGGGCCTCCTTACCCATTTATTCCTCTCCTAGATGATATAAGAAAAATTAATGTTCCAATTAGCTTCATGCTAATTTTGGGAACATTACAAGTCCTATCCTTTCAAGTTTCTCAAAAGGTCCATAAAATTGTGGTGTGAACTTAGAACATGACCTAGTCCTCAAGGATATTCTCTGTGGTTTAATTCTCAAGTAAACATGTTCCAAAAATTTAAATTCCTTGCGCACCCTATGTTGCTTCACATAATTATTCTACCTATTCTCTGTTGCCTTTAAATTCTAATTAAATTTCTACATTTTCTATTTTTTTTCCTTTAGAATATCAATCTCAATAAGGACTTTGTTTACTGGATCACTCCAAGTGAAAATATTATTACAACGCTTTCCATATAATCACTCAAATAAGATTATATTTATAGGCTCTAGTAATCATTGTTGTATGCAATGTGGGAATTTACAAGGTAAGTTCCTTAGATAAAACTCCAAAGCTCATCCCTCACAAACAGATCACAGATCAATACACCTGTATTTGATGTGGTTAAAACCCTCAAAGAGGGAAACAATCCATGGCCTGAGCCAATGCATCCAGTTCAGGAAATTTATTAATATAAATAAATAAAATTTACATATGATTCTCTCATAAATGGTCATGAGACAAACGACCCTCCAATCTCTTTAAATAGATATCATGGACCAACCGGGTTTTAATCTATGGATCAAGTGTCGGTAATATCGAGGAGAGAATGAACTGTCATATCACTACATATCGTGACCGTCATATTATAATTTACAAAACTACATAATAAAGAAACACACTCTACCTAACTTTATGCTAGAACAAATTATACTTAAATATTCCCTATGTGTCGAAATATCCTAACATCCCCCCTTAAGAAAAACTTGGGACAGGATTGAAGGATTTACAAAGATGATACAATAGGAGACGGAAGCAGGCATTAGATATTACCCCCCCTTAATCATAAATTTCCTGAACTTTAAGCATAGATTGAAGTTTGGTAAAATTTTCTTCTATTAGAGCCTTTGTAGAGATATCGGTAACTTCATCATTGGTTGAACAATAGTGCACTTCAAGAACACAATCATGAATGAGCTTTCTGATGAAGCACATGTGTAGCTCAATGTGTTTTCCGTGTTGATGATGAAATGTATTTTTTCGTAGCTGAATGGCACTATGATTATCACACCAAAGTCTATTTTGATGTTTTTGATGAAGAAAAAATTTAGATAGGATCTGGTGAAGCCATAGGGCTTCCTTGTTGGCTTCAATAGCACCACGATACTCTACTTCTACCGAAGAAAGAGAGATGATACTTTTTTCATTAGGGGAATTTTGAGGTCTAAAATGGGCCTCCTAAGAAAAATGCAAAACAAAAATAAAATTTATAAGAACCAATAGGATTCAAGATGATGATTTCAACCATGGGGGATGATTCACCTTTTTTAATTAAAATGGTAAAAAGATTAAAAAATAATAAAATAATAAAACTACTTTTTCAAATCGTATTTTCAGCTTATCTCCCAAATTTTTTAGTCAAATTTTGAGTGGGAGTACTCGTTGGATGCAAAATTTAATTCCCCATCTAAGGAGCATCCATGTTGCATACTTTCTTTAGACCTTGGTACATGAAAAATGAGAAATACATAAAAAAAAAAACGTGATTGCAATCACATTTTTCATGTAGCAGGACCTATTTAAAGCATGCAATATAGGTACTCCTTGGATGAGGAATTAAATTTTTCATCCAATGAGTACTCCTGCTTGAATTTTAGTAAAAAATTTGGGAGATAAGTTGAAAATAAGAGTTGAAAAAAGTAGTTTTTTTCCTTTTTCTCTCTAGAATTTGATGATGTAATCAAATCTTATTTTATTATTTCCACTATTATTTTATAATTTCCTTAGGAGGCCCATATTAGACCTCAAAATTCCCCTAGTGCTGAAAATACCATGTAATAAGTCCTAAACCAAGAGTGAATACATAACCTATGTCCAAATTTCAATCATCAGGGTCACCAGCCCAATCAGAATCAGTGAAACCAACCAAAAATGGAGATGTTCATGCATTGTAATGAATCTCTAATTGAACTGTACCTCAAACATATCAAAGTATTATTTTATCTACGTTCAAGAGACTTTCATGAGGCATGTTCATAAACTGAGCAACAAGACCAACGACAAAGGAAAGGTCAAGATGGGTATGGATTAGATATAGACGTTTACCAACAAGTTGATGGTATAAGGTAGCAAAAACTTCAGGGGAAGTACAAGTGATTGAACACTTGAATCCACACCGAAAGGTAGAAGGCGTTGGCTTACAGTGTTCCATGTGAAAGTGGTGTAGAAGATCACAGGCATACTTGGACTAAGAAAGGGTAATACCTTATTTGGATTTCAAGACTTGAAAACCAAAGAAATAATGCAAGTATTCCAATTTGGTCATTTGAAACTTCTTTTTGAGGCTAGGCTTCACATGGTTTATATTGTTGGGATCACTACTAGTAAGGATAAGATCATCAACATAAATAAAAAGGATGTTTAAGGACTTACCCACTTTCTTGGTGTAGACAATGTTGTCAGAATGACATCTAGAAAATCCATTATCTAAGAGAAAGCTATCCATTTTGGCATACCAAGATCAAGGGACTTATTTGAGACCATAGAGAGAATTCCAAAGGCAACAAACAAGGCTAGAGTCTTTTTGGATAAAGGGAGGGGGTTTTTCCATATATATTTCTTCAGGAAAGTCCCCATGTAAGAAGGCAAAATTAACATCCATCTGATGGACTTCTCATTTAAAGGAGGTAGCAAGGGAAAGAACATGGCAGATAGAATTCATTTTGGAAACAGGGGAGAAGGTTTTAGTATAGTAAATGCCTTCAACGTATGAAAATCCTTTAGAAATAAGATGAGATTTATGTTTATCCACTTTTCCATTTGGTCCAAAGTTTGTTTTGTAACCCATTTTCATGTGACAAGTTTTCTTCCCTTTGGAAGAGGAACAAGATCCGAAGTATCATTTTCCAATAAGGAATGATATTATTCATTCATAGCTACATCCCAATAAGAATGACCTTAAGCTTCTTCAAAGGTATCTGTATCATGATTTTCTGTAACTTGAGCCAATAAGGAAGATGCTTTATCGAATTAAGAACATGTATGATGTTGATCTGCTAGGTCACCTGCAAGAGACCTTGCTCCATCCCATGTAGAGCGGACCCATTTTAGAAGCTATGGAGCTGAAGGAAGATCCTAAGTAGGTGGAGGAGGATTTTTATCCTCAATGTGATCATCTGATGTAGAAGAAATGTTTTCAAAAGTAGAATAGATAGAGACAGGTGGCACATATGCCGAATCAGGCTCGCAGAGAAAAGGTGGCACACCCACGGAACTAGGCTCGTGGGTAAATATATATTCATAAAATTTTGCATCTCTTCTAATGATTACATTTTTGGATATGGGTTGAAGAAGTCTGTATCCTTTGACATCTTCGAAATATCCAATAGAAATACATTTTTCGCTCTTAGGTTGTAAGGATTTATGTTTCTCATCTAGAATATGGGCCCAAGCTTCTCTTCCAAAAACATGAAAGTGACTTACATCTAGTTTAATTGAGCTACAAGCTTCTTCTAGAGTGATATTCCTTGGAACCTTATTAGGGGTCCGATTTACTATGTAATTTGCACGGTTAATTGCTTCTACCCAAAAATTAAGACTAAATCCTTTAGATTGAAGCATAAAATTAGCCATTTATTTTAGAGTGTGATTCTTCCTTTTAGCTACCCCATTTTTTTGTGGAGTATATAGAACATTATGTTGCAATTGAATCTCATGCTCAGTGAAAAATTTGATAAATTTTTTGTTAACATATTCTCCTCCATTGTCAGATCTTAACTTAAGAATTTGATGTCTAGATTGTTTCTCAACAAAGGCCTAGAAGGAGAAGAACATGTTAAAAAATTTAGTCTTTAGTTTTAATAAGCATACCCAAGTCCATCTGGAAAAATCATCAATGAAAGTTAAGAAGTACTTGTATCTAGAGAAAGAAACAATTGCATGTGGACCACATAAATTACTGTGCAAAAGCCGCAAAGGGGCTGAAGCGTGCCAAGAGGTACATTTGTCAAAAATATCCCGATGATTTTTTCTGAGTACACAACTGGCACAAACACCATCTTGGCAAGATACAGTACAAAAAAATTTCACCATATTTTCTTTACATAGATTTTGAAGAGAGCGATAGTTTAAGTGACAAAATTTCTCATCCCAAAGTTTTCTCACTTCATCATTATGAGCAACAAAAATGAAGGGAAGACATGATTACCCAAAATTTTCAAACTTATACAACCTTGTGGAATCATCAGCAATGTCAGTAGCTAAAATATGTCTAGGATCTCTTAGGTCCTTAATTAAACATCATGAGGTGATAATTTTACAGTTTTCCCTTCACCTTAGTGAGTTATCTGATAAAAATATAGAAGGTTATAGGACAAGTTAGGAACACATAATACATCATTAAACTAACCATTATCTGGATGAATGGTTCCAAACTCTACAACACTAAGGGCTCTATCATCACCTACATAAATATTTTTGGTGTTACAATAATTTAAATAAGAAAAAATGGCTTTATTTTTTTTCCATGTTGTAAGAGGCACCAAAATCAATGAGCCACTCATGAGAATCAGAAGAAGAAGATACGCTTAGTACATAACCAGATCTTGATGCTAGACAACCACATGAAAAAATTTCCATTCCCTAAGATGCAGTTGAAGAGTTCTCCAAATGGATGTTGTGCTTATTCATTACTGCTTGCAAGTCTTCCATATTCTTAAAGAATTTTAACTCTATGTGGCCATCATGGTTACAAAAGTTGAATTTTTTATATGTCTTCTTCCGTTTCATTTTTCTTGCCTTATTAGTTTGTTGAGTTTCTTTTTCAGTTTTCGGCTGAGATTGCTTAAGACTATTATTTGGTTTAGGACCATTCTTTTTAGGATGATGCTTCTTAGGATTCTTTGGATTTGGTTGTTACTGGGCTGCTAAGGATTTCTTAGAAGAGTTTCCAGTATTAATAAGACCAAGATGTATGATTTTTTGGTGTTCTCTTATCCAAGAATCACAAAAGGCATCAAAATAGGGGGACTTGTAAGGTTTTCCTTGAGAAATGAGGGCTTCGCTAGTGGAGTGGAAGGTGAAAACAAATGCAGAGAATGTAGGGCCTTAATTAGTAAGAATGGAATATATAAGACTACCATCTTCCTTTTTGACCTTACAACCTTACACGAGAAGTTTAATCGTCCTCAATTTGGACAAAAAAATCATCAATAGAGGAGAAATTATTGGGGTCAAAAGTAAGCAACTCATTTTCAATTTGGTGGGCTCAAATTTTATTTTGATTGCCTAAGAAAGCATTTAGCTTTTCCATAGCTTCAGTAGGGGAGTCAATTTCTGGGATATGAGATCTAAGATCTTGAGCAATGGAAATTCCTATAAACTCCAGTGCTTGATATTTTTTGTTTTCCCATTTAGAATTTTTATCTTCATCGGTAAGTTTATATTAGAGTCCTAAGGCTATTTTATAAATTCATTTACTTCTAAGTAAGTCTACCATGTAAGATAACCATTGGAAATAATTGGTGTTGTTAAGAATAACTAGGCATGCACTTTATTTTCTCTAAAATTGAAGCTGTAAAGGTTGAAACTAACTTCTCCAATGAAAATATCTTGAAAAATTAGGCCAGTTCAAAAAAAATGGCTCTTAAAATGGCTTTCGGATGAAGAATTTATGTCCTTTTGAAGAAACATTGTAGTAGATGCCAAGTAGTCAAGTGATAGTTTGAAAGATGATGATGAAGTTGTATATTTTTTTTTTTATATTAATTTCCCCCCCTTTCCAAACTTAATATAATAAGCTCACATTTTTTTTTTTTTTTAATACTACTTTATGTGGTCGAATTTTATAAATAAGTGAGAGTCACTTTTTAAAATTTACTTTATGAACTAATGACCAAGTAGACTGTAACTTAACTAAAAGATAAAGTGACTTTGGAATGTAAGTGACTCACTTTTTATAATGGGTGAGAACCACTATTACATAAAGTAAATTTAAAACATAAGTTTCATGCGATTTATAAAAAAAAATTGACAAAAAACTTTTTAGAAAAAGTAACTTGAAAAAAAGAATGGAACCCAAGACTTCTATTCTCATAAAGTAACTTTACAACAAGTGAGCTAGTTAAAAGGTTTAGTAATTGTTGGAAAGGAGGAAGGGTTTTTATTTTCTCTTTGGGGTGCATTATTTAAAACAACACAAACAATAAAGAAAAAATATACAGGCCTTGCGACATAACGTTATATTTTTGGTGAGTCCACCCAGAAGCTAAATATTTTTCTCACTATTTATGATTTCCTGAGATCGCACAAAGTCATAGGGAAAGAGCATATGTAAGAGAGAAAATTTTTCTTTTTGTTTCTGGATTTCCAGATCACACAAATAAATATAAGTACAAGAAATCTATAGAGGGATAAATAAATATAAGTACAAGAAATTTGCATTATACCTCCGGATCTAAAATGAAACAACTAGGGCAGCTAGAAACCTTTTCGCTTGAAATGAAAGGGGTTCCTCACTAGAACAGAGGCTCCAGACACAATAGAGTATTTTTTCTGTGTTGTGAAACCAACTCCAAAAATAGAATAAAAGAGATATCAATGCCTTAGAAATAAGCCACTTCGTGGGGGAAACGTCCAATACTTTACATGAATGAAAAATTCTTCGATGATACAAATGAAAAAACCTCCTTTCTATATATAGGAGTCCATGGGGCCATATTGCTATTATTGTTAGGTCATCTAGGATTACATTGTGGCCCCACTGCACAATAATAGAAATATGGGGATTACAGGGGTACAACAATAACAATAAGGGAGTTACACTAACAAAAATAAGGGACTATACTAGTAATACACGAACCTAACATTCTCCTCTCCTTCAAAATAGGGTTTTCCTCAATGCTTGAGTAGCTGTGGGTGCTTTTTTATAAAATTCTCAGCCTCCCATGTAGAATCTTCAGTGGGTAAATTCTTCCATTTGATGAGATACTCTGAAATTGATCAATTTCGTAGCTGTTGAGTTCTTGTTTTTGGGACTGCTTCAGGTTCCAATATGCTTTTTCCTTCCACATCAAGTTCTGCCAATATTGTTTGAACTGGAAGTTTGTCCCCTATAACCTTTTTTAAGCATGAAACATGGAAAACTGTATGCACTCATGAAGAAGACAAAAGCTCCAATTTGTATGCCATAGTACCAATATTTTGCAACACCTTGTAAGGACCATAGTAATTTGGCGATAATTTATTGTCCTTCTTATCTTGCTTGAGGGACATTTTTTTGTATGGTTGTAGCCATAAAAATACCTAGTTTCCCACATCAAAACTTCTCTCACTGCGATGTTGATTTTCGTGTTGTTTCATTCGATTTTGTGCTAAATTTAGGTTATCCTTTAAGAGTTGGAGAACTTCTTGTTGATGCTCGATGTGATCCTCCACTGCTTGAACCCTATAATTTTCCCTTAAAGAAGATGTGATGGACGGTGGATGATATCCATAAAGTGCCATAAATGGGGTCATTTTTGCTGTAGTATGGAAGGAAGTGTTATACCACCATTCAACGAGAGATAGCCACTTGACCCATTGTTCTTGCTTATCAGATACAAAACAACGAATATATCCTTCCAAACATTTATTCACTATCTGTATTTTACCATCGGATTTAGGATGATAAGATGAGCTATGAGCTAGTTGACTACCCAAACAAGAAAATAATTCCGTCCAAAAATTTCTCATAAAAATGGGATCTCCGTCACTTACAATAATATTCGGGTTTCCATGTAGCTTTTGAATTGTTTCCATAAATCTCGTAGCGACAATAATTGTTTTAAATGGATGAGATAATGCACAAAAGTGTGCATACTTGGTAAGTCTATCAACTACCACAATGATGACACTCCTTCCTTCGGACTTAGGTAAACCTGTGATAAAATCCATTGAAATCTGCTCCCAACGTTGACTTGGAATGGATAAAGGTTGTAGAAGACCTAGTGTCTTAATTGTGTCAAATTTATTTTGTTGGAAAACAAAACATTCTTCCACAAAATTTTGAATATCAGATTTAAGGCCATCCCAAAAAGATTCTTTCTTCACCCTGTGGTAAGTTTTTAAAAATCCCGAGTGTCTTCTTAAAGGAGAAGTGTGCAATTCCAAAAGACTCTTTTGTTTTAGTTGGGAATTGTTGCAAATATATAAGCGATATTTGTACCATAAGGATCATTTTTCCAACTAAATGTATCAGATGTACTAGGATCTTTCTGTAACTTTTGAATGAGTGTCCACACTTCTTCGTCCTTCTTCCATTCAACCCTTGCTTCGGTTATCCAATATGTTTTGATAATAGAAATGGCACAAATCAATGCTTCCACCTCTTCATCCTTTCTTGAGAGTGCATCCGCAACAACATTTAGCTTCCCTTTTTTGTAGATGATTTCAAAGTCATAACCCAACATCTTTGTGACCCATTTTTTCTACTCTTCTGAAGATAATATTTGTTCCAAAAAGTGTTTAATACTACCATGATCATCTTTTACCTATAAATATCTTCCCATTAGGTAAGGTAGCCATTTCTTTAGTGCATGTAGTATTGCTAATATTTTCTTCTCATAAATAGCCATTTGTAAATAATTTCATTTGATTGAATGACTTTCAAAAGAAATGGGTCTTCTTTCTTTCATTAAAACATCACCAATTCCATTTCCTAAGGCATCACATTCCACAATAAAGGTTTTTTTGAAGTCTCACGTAGCTAAGAATGGTGTTAGGCACATTTCCTCTTTAAGATGTTGAAAGGCCTTAGTTGCTTCAGGAGTCCATGAAAATGCATATTTCCTCAATAATATTGTTAGAGGTGCTTCTATTCTCCCATAATTCTTAACAAACTTGCGATAATACCCTGTTAAACCAAGAAATCTGTGCAACTGCTTTATGGTTGTGGGGACTTTCCATTCCTTAATGGCTTTAATTTGGTTAGGGTCTACCTTAACACCCTTGTGAGATACAATATGACCCAGATATTCCACCTCTTATACTCCAAAGAAACATTTGAATGTTTTTGCATATACTTGTTTCTCCTCCAATAGTTTGAGCACCCTGTCAACATGTTGAACATGATCCTTCCAAGACCTGTTGTAGATTAGTATATCATCAAAAAATACTAGCACAAAGTTTCTAAGGAATGGTTTGAAAATGGAATTCATCAACCCTTGAAATGTATAAGGTGCATTGGTAAGGCCAAAAGGCATGACCAAAAATTCATAATGACCCTCATGAGTTTGAAATTGTTTTCTCAGAATATCTCAAGTCTTCATTCTAATTTGATGATATCCTGAACGAAGATCCAACTTGGTAAAATAAATTGCTCCATGTAATTCATCCAACAATTCATCAATCATAGGAATGGGAAATTTATAGTGAGCTTATTGAGCTCCCTATAATATGGACACATGCGCCATGATCCATATTTATTTTGCACCAATACTACTGGGGAAGAGAAAGAACTTTGACTAGGTTGAATTATACCAGCCTCTAACATTTCTGCAATTATACGTTCAATTTCTCTCTTTTGGACATAAGGATATCTGTAAGGCATTATGTTTGGAGGAACACTTCCTTGAATCAAACGAATAGCATGATAATGATCATGAATAGGCAGGATTCATTTGGGATTATCAAACACCTTGGAATGATTGTCCAAGACTTTTTGGAGATATGGAGAAATAGATGATTTTGATGTTGGAACTTCTGGTGAGCATAATTGTGCAATTACGCCTTGTTGTTCTTTCTTTAGAAGCTTTGTCATGACATTAGAGCTTATTATCTTTCCTGGATTCCCTGTGATACCTCGTAATTCGATTTCATTTCCTTCCGAAAAAAAATTCAAGAAAAGTTATTGAAAATTTAAAGATATTGTCCCCAAAGATTGTAACCATTGTACTCCTAGTACAAAATCAGCACCTCCCATTGGGATGGAAAGAATTGGACTATTCAATACATATTCCCCCATGGCTAGCTTGATATTATGGAATTTTTCTGAGCAATTTATATTTCCTCCATTTGCAACCATCACTTGACATTCTAGTGCTAGGTATAGGAGACAATTCAATTCCTTGGCTACCTTACAATGAATAAAATTATGGGTACTACCTGAATCAATCAACATTATTACCTTTTTCTTCTTGATATGTCCTTCTACGTTGAGAGTTTGAGGAGTGGTAATTCCTACAAATGCATTACATGATATGGTCAGACTCATTTCTTCTTCTAGGGTTGCTTCCTGGTGTATATCCTCTTCTTTTGAAGTTTCTTGTTCATTTTCTTCCTCCTCTTCACAATATATGTAAAATAATTTCTTCTCAGCACACTTATGACCTTTAGTGTATTTGCTATCACAAATGTAACAAAGCTCTTTTGTTATTTTTTCTTCCAATTGTTGTGGTGTCAACCTTATAGGTTGTGGAAGTCTAGGAGTATCAACACTTCCATATTTATAGATGTGAGTGGCAGGCTTCCTCGTTGCCATAATTTTACATTCAATTTTTATTGCCAGCTTGAATGCCTTCTCCAATGAATTAGGTTCCCAAACGTGAAATTCATGTTGGATGTTATCCTTTAAAGTCCCTATGAAGACATAAATCCTGTGTTCCTATAGAATATCAGTTACCCTTATATTCAATTTTTGGAAGTCCTCAATGTGCTCCACCACAAAACCCTTTTGTTTGAGATTTATCAATTGGCTAAAGAAGGTGTTGCTCTTTGTATCCTCATTATGTGCTATCATTTCCTCCGTAAAAATTAACCAAGTGAAAAAACATTTATGGGAGGAAAGCCATCAATACCATACAAATGTATTTTGTTCTAAATGTAAAGCTCCAATGCGTACCTTTTGTGTGTTTTGCACATTATTGAGATCAAAATATTGCTCCATTTGTAGTATCTATGTTACAGGATCCTTGCCATCAAATTTCCTCATATCCATCTTTCGAATATGGTGGTTCTTCAATCCAAAATTAGAGTTTATGAAATCGCGATTAACATTTGTTTTGTTCTCATCATGAGTTTCTTCTACTATCTTTTCACCATTAGGAATCATTTCTTGTATCAACTTTGACAAAAATTCCTTCAAACCTTCCATTTTTTCTTCCATACCATCCTCAAAACCTTCCATTTTTTCTTCCATACCATTCTTCAAACCATCCATCATAGCTTCCATACCTTTCTTCAAACCATCCATCTTAGCTTCCACACTTTTCTTCAAAACATCCATTTCATTTTTTGTTGCTCTTTGCGAGAGCGAAATTTGGTGCATTTTCTCTTGTAATTTTGATATGTCATGTTGCATTTCTTCATCTTCATGAGCCATAGTAGAGCCTTCTAAAGGATTAATGGGTGTTGAATTCTTTTTATGGGGCATTTTAGAACCCAATACTGATATCTATTCTACAATATTCCCTTGGAATCAATTCAAATTGATCCTTCAAGCAAGACTTATGCACTTCGGAAAAAAATACACACCTTTTTCTTTGTTTTGAGGAGCCCGATATTGAAATTGAATTATCTATGTGATTTCAGATCTTCAATATCTGAAATTTGGCCCTGTGGTATCCCCATGAATCCTCTTTCGAATTCTATAGGTCTTACCTAATTTTTTTTCTTCAAGACAAAGTTATGTCCAATCTCCCACAATAACCTAATTATGGACTAGTTCAGTAGAGCGAACATGTACGACTTACCACGTGTCACTGTTTTCTCCTTCAGATCTGAAATTGATAGAAATTAAACTAAAGTCTATGTACTTCTGGCCACTCTATACAAAATTCCAATCTGATTTCCAGAGAGAGAGTTATAAAGAGTTTCCCACGATCACCTCTTTGAGATGAAATTCGAGAGCCTGAAAAAGCCCTAACAGCTTCCACAAATCCTACCTCCAAAAATAATGCGAATCAATCTCTTAATTTTTTTCACGATGTTCCTCGGGATTTCGTCTTTGCTCTGTGAAATTTTCAGCATCTGAACCCTCGTAGAAAAATAGTTATAGTGAAAATTCTGTGATGACTTGTTTAAGTTTAATTCAGGAGCTTGCAAAAACCCCTAACTTCCACAGATCATATCTTCGAAAATATTGCCAACCAAGCTCTGAAATTTTGTGACGATGTTCCTCGGGATTTCGGCTTCGCACTCTAAACATTTCAACTTCTGAACCTTCATATAAAATTTTTTATAGTGATTATTCCATGATGACCTGTTTGGAGCATCGAAACCCTAGAACCCAAAGCTCTGATAGCAAATGTTGTGAAACCAGCTACAAAAATAGAATAAAAGAGATATCAATGCCTTATAAATAAGCCAATTTTATGGGGAAACCTCCAATACATTACATGAATGAACAATTCTTCGATGATACAAATGACAAAACATCATTTCTATATATAGGAGTCCATGGGGCCACAATGTAATCCTAGCATACCTAAAAATAATAATGTAAGGGCACAATAATAAAAATATGGGGGTTACAGGGGTACAACAATAAAAATAAGGGGGTTACACTAACAATAATAAAGGACTATACTAGTAATATAGGGACCTAACATGCTGGCCCAAAAGTGGTTAGAAATAATAGATCTAGAAATTGATAGTCATATGCAGTCAAACCAGCTTTGGATTTGGATCAATATTGGATGCGGCCCTCACACAAATCTAATACCATGTAGGAATTTATAGGGTAAGTTCCTTAGATCAAACATCAAATGTCACCGCTCACAAATAGATCAAAGATCAGTACACCAGTATTTGACATGGCTAAAACCCTCAAAGAGGGAAAAAATCCATGGCCTGAGCCAACATGGCCACTTCAGGAAATTTATTAATATAAAAAAATAAAATTTACATAAGCTTCTCCCATAAGCTATCACCGGAAACATGACCCTCCATGCTCTTTAAATAGATATAATGGACCAATCAGTTGTTAATAAACAAATCAAGTCTTGGTAATACCGAGGAGTGAATGAACTATCAGATTACTACATATCGTGATCGTCGAATTATAAGTTACAAAATACATAATAAAGAAACACACTTTACCTAACTTTATGCTAGACCAAGTTATACTTAACCATTTCCTATGTGTTGGAATATCCTAACGCCCCCCCTAAAGAACAACTTGGGATAGGATTGAAGGATTTAAAAAGGTGACACAATAGGAGAAGGAAGGAGGCATTAGAGCCTATGCCCCCTTAATAATAACTTTCCTAAACTCCAAGCATAGATCGAATTTTGGTAATATTTTATTCTATGAGAGCCTTTGTAAATATATCAACAACTTGATCATTGGTTGAACAATAGCAAACTTCAAGAACACAATCATGAATGAGATTTATGATGAAGTGCATCTGTACCTCAATGTGTTTGTTGGAATGATGTTGAATTGGATATTTTCTTAGCTGAATGGCACTCTGATTATCACACCAAAGTGTATTTGGATGTTTTTGATGAAGACCAAATTCAGACACGATCTGACGAAGCCACAAGGCTTCCTTGATGGCTTCAACAACACCACGATATTATTCTTCTACCGAAGAAAGAGAGATGGCATTTTGATTATGAAAAGACCATGTAATAGGTCCTGAACTAAGGGTGGATACACAACCTATAGTCAAATCTCAATCATCAGGGTCACCATCCCAATCAAAATCAATGAAACCAACCAAAAATGGAGATGCTTGTCCACTGTAATGAATCTCGAACTGAATTGTACCTCGAACATATCGAATTATTATTTTATCTACTTTATACTAACTTTCGTGAGGTTTGTGCATAATTTGATCAACAAGACCAATGGCAAAGGAAATTTCAGGACGAGTATGGGTTAGATACAGAAGTTTACCAACAAGTTGATGGTATAAGGTAGCATCAACTTTAGGGAAAGTACAAGTGACTCAAAGCTTGAAACTAGAATGAAAGGGAGGAGGGGATGGCTTATAGTCTTCCTTGTGAAAGTGGCATAGAAGATCACAGGCATACTTGGACTGAGAAAGGATAATACCTTCTTTAGATTACAAGACTTGAAGACAAGGGAAATAATGCAAGTGTCCTCAGTCTGTCATTTCAAACTTCCTTTTGAGGCTATAATTCACATGGTTTATATTTTTTGGATCACTACCAGCACGGATAAGATCATCAACATAAAGAAAAAGGATGATTAAGGACTTAGCCACTTTCTTGGAGTAGACAGTGTTGTCAGAATGACATCTAAAAAGACCATTATCTAAGAGAAAGCTATCCATTTTGGCATACCAAGCAGGGAAAATTTTAAGAACCCCTATAAATTTATATACATAATAAATGGGTGAATCGTCGTGATACATAAGGAAAATGGAAGGAGATTATATCAATAATATAATAGGTAATTTTTTAAGCGAATATCTCACCAGATCATATAATCTTGTAAAATCATGGCGAATATTTCACGAAATTTTAAAATCTTGTAAGATCTTGGCGAATCTTTCACTGTATAATAAAAATTTGTAAAGTCTTGGTGAATCTTTTACTAATTTATATAACATTGTGAAATTTTGGTGAGTTCACCGAAGACTCATAGAAGTTATCAAAATCACCGCAAATTTAAATTTGCAATTTTCGTTACATTATGATTAGGGTTCATCGTAGAGACCGCTATAGGGATCAAAAGAGACAATAGAAATGCCCATTGATTATACTAGAAATTGTTCTTAAAGAGAAAGAAGATGGATCTCTAAAGTGCACTCTAATTTTTATATTTTTCATATTTTCGATATTTATATGGATAAATATCATATACTAATTATTTTACAATGAAAAAATATACTTTCATGGTAGTATGGCCAAGATTAGTTCTGAAATCAAGCTATAACTTTGGTAGTGTCCAAATTAACTATGATGATGAACTCTATTAACCAAAAATCAATGGAACCCAATGAAAATTAGATGTCAGAAATGTCTTTTATTGGTCACCATTGTGCAATTTCTAGGCATCCATACAGATTCAATGGAGGTGTCGTGTTGAGTGCATCTTTACAGCTATAGGAAAAAAGAAAAGAGAGATAAGGCCAATTTTATTCACAGTGGAAAAAATAAGGTGCTCTAGTCTTTTAATTACTGAACTACGTAATTTATGGAATCAATAGATGCTACTAGATAAACCATATGAAGGGAATGAGCTAGATCACAAATATGCTACTGGATCAACCATATGAAGGGAAGGGAATGAGTATTGTGTTGCATGATTTTATGGTTGTGTTTAAACGGATGGGTACATGCAAATCAATATTTTCGCACCAGCACAAATTAATGATTAACGCACATAGAATTACCCCTTTCCGAAGTGATTCAATACCAACACTAAAACTGGCATAGAGGAGGAATTGTACACAATAGTATCTCTCTTTGTATATTTGGATTTGTGACTATATAGCTTTACAGGAGATCTCCCGCCTACTTCAAGAATTGAATGGGAAAGAATGATGGCTCAGATGCTTAGAATCGATTATGCTCACCAAATTTGATGAGAACTCACCTATTCATTCATAACAAATGAATTCATACAACCCTTACTTTTCTCTTAAGATACATACACCTTTAAGGCCCATTAAGATGTCAGGGTTACAGTTTCATGTCCAATGTTTGGAATAGGGTATAACAATTGAAATAATGATAGGAATGAAGACTAGGAAAGCCACATAACATGATGCCAACAAATCCTTGCTAATATCCTCTTAGCACCAGAATGCCAAATACGAAGATGAATCAATGAGAGGGGAAGCATAGTCATTCAAAAAAATAGAAAAGATAATATATTTATCACCTAAACCTTAAATTTCCTCTTTTACCCAACCACATTATGACAACCATCAATCCAATTTTTGAATATCATATTAAATAACAAAACATGTATTTTATATTTACAAGGACCAACAAACAGATGATCAGTTGTGTCGGAGGAAAAATGATGAAATAATAGTAGTGCATTTTCAAGCATTCCTATCTTGATAATTCATACATCAACGGGTGCATAACATAGCTGGTGAAAACAATTTAGCCACTTCTTGAAAATAATAGAAAAAATACTAGTGTTCAAATGTTATATTCGGTGAAAATAATTTAGACACGTTTGAAAATAACAAGAATACTAGTGTCAAAATTCCATATCTCTAATTCAACACAGTAACCAAAACAATACTCAAGATGGATGCTCATTAAGTAATACTAGATCGTTTAGGTGCACATCAATTTTGATTTTTCTAAATTTTTATTGAATGTTGGGAATACATGATCAATTTGGGTGCACATAAATCCCAATTTATATTAATGTAAAGCCGAGAATAAAGGATCGGTTTGGGTGAGAATGAATCTCAATTTCCAATTTTTTATTTATATAAGGTGGGGCCTATATTTTTTGTTAATATTTGTAATGGAAAAATAAAAATACAACTACAAATTTTAATTCTTTAACACTTATTTATTATTACTTTGTATCAGCCCCAACTAAAACAAAACGTTAAAGTCAAATAATCTTCACAGCAAACAAAATTTCCAAAATCATGTGAAGGACTAAAAAATAATTATGAAGTTTAAATTTGTAGATTATTACTTTCTATCAGCTGTAACTATGAAAAAATGTTATGTCGAATCTATATAAGGAGGAAAAAAATATTTTCCAAGATGAGATAATCATTGAGGACACATGAAAATCAATATTTTATCCTAAATGCATGATTTTAAAGCATATTTCCATAGGATTCATGCATCTGAGATTGAGAATGAGATGATTTTTTAATTGATATACAAAATGGTATTCAAACTACCCAAAATTACCTTATGGTTATGGTTTTTACTCTCTCGAAGTTAAAAACACCAAGAGTTTGGATATTTTGAGTACTCACACTAACCCATATTCATTAAAAATAATAATAATAACAATAATATGATATCATTGTTGGTGTTCAGGTAGGGATGATTTATCCACCCTAATCCGACATTAATCTTATCAATCCAGGAGCGTATACTTTCAAGGCAACGCACAAGGTATATGCAGGAACAAACACATAATCCGTTCGACCGAGGGTTTATAGTTAAAACTCAAAACATTGCGGTGAAGTAAAGTTAATGCAGAACATTCAAAAATCTTAATCAGTGAGAAATAAAAATAACAACCATAGCACAACAGAAATTAATCCACACATATACACAGACGCAACACCTGATCAAAAGAGCGGGCCTAACTCTCTAATCAGGGCTGCTTTAATTACGAAAAGCTTTGGAACAGTAAAACCATATGTGTTTTATTGATATAAAAAATGTGATTACAGTCTTCCCTCCAGAACCCTGAATTACAGGAACAATGTCCATTTTATACAGAGTACAAGGGAATAACAGATTTCCCTGAAATATGATAACCGCATGTTCAAAAATGGACTTTGGTTGAAACGGCATGAACAACAGATATTCTGAATGGAGCAAAGGCCAAGAATAGGCCCAGGGAGTCGTGGTCCAGCTACGTGTTCTCCGTTTGGCTAGCCGTTACTAATTCTTGTTGCGATCTGCTGGAGCAAGGGTTCCTATCTTTCAATCTGCAGCAAAACACAAACCTTAGTGCTGCAATTAGGTAAAAGCCCACGATTTTACTTCATTAATCAAAATATCCCAATTGGAAAAGTCAGGGTATTTACCTCAGAATTTTATCATGGAAAATGTGGGTAAATTAAGCAAAAAGGGTCAAAAAGGATAACAAAAGTGGGCGAAGAAATAGCCGAATTCGGTGCCCAACATCTCCCCCCAGTTAGCCTTTTGCATGTCCTCATGCAGCCCGCCACCCCCACATATCTGGGTTCTGCAACCTGTGAGCTTCATGAACCCTGAAAAGATCATAATCCAGAGTCATTTATGTCCCTGGAACTTTAAACCCATATGAAAAGGGGACCTCCTTCCACCAGTCTACCAGAATGTTATATGCTGGAGTATAGGCTTCTACCGGCAGCCAAAGAACATGATATTGAAATTGAAGCCCCATCCATCAGGTGCCACACGTCTGGATACATGCCACGTATCTTGGTACTCGAATGAGTACTCGTGCAAAATTAGGTGCCCCAAAAGGCAACCCTGCTTCTGACAGCTGTTGGTGACATCATCCATCTCCTCTGACAAGCATCCAAAGCATCCTTTTGAAAAACAATTATTTCATTGACACAAAGGTCAAGACACCACCTTTGTGTCCTCAACATTCTGGCTTTGTTTTCCTGAAACTTCAAAAAGGCATAGTGCTTATTAAACACAGTGTTTGACCTCTCATGCTCTACCTTTATTATAAATGGCTTAGTGACTTGGTTAGACTCAAAAGTGTCACAAGCCTTCCACCAATGAATTTGATTGAGAGTATAAGAGGTGAGGGCCCTCAGATGAATGTCCCCCACATATGGGACTGGATTAAAGTTTCTTTCCAACCGTAGAAAATACCCATGCAAATAAAACTCACACATCAAGTGCTGAGTTGGCACATAATGATTCCTCATGATCCGGAGGAATTGTACACCATCCTCGATCTCATAACTGACCTCATTCTTAATGCTTTCCATGCAAAATAAAAGAAAATGTTCATGAAAAAATAAAGAATAGCAATAAGCAGGGGGGCGACATGCCATCACCTCTTGCACCAGACTGAACATTTGTTCCTTATCATTTTTCAGCTCGACCACCTGCTTTTCCAGCTGCTCCATCTTGAGCTACTGCTTGGCATGCCTTAACTTCATTATATACATACACTCCACATATCCGAAGATGGTTACGGAGGCTTTCTCTTCAGTTCTTTTGATTTCATTTTTGTACTGGGCCGCAGTAGACTTCCATGTCTGTTGCTCGGCCATTAGGGCATACTCTCGGGCTTCAAAGAGTTGTTAAATTGGTTCTGTCTCGGTTTCCTCTTTGACCCTATCAACCCTGGGTCTCTTGGCTCACCGTCTATACTTATTTATCTACTTCTGCATCTTGTACACTTTTCTCCTCAAACTCCTCACTTCCATTTTCAACCGCATGGTTTCCTTGAATTGATGCTGATATCTTTGCTTGATAGGGATTCTTCACAACCTACCCAACTCTACTTCCTCTTGCTTCACCTGTACTTCCTCGGCTCCGGCAGTTGGAGGTGAGTTCCTTGGAACTACCTCTATCGGGCTAATAGACGATCTAATTTCCGTTGCCTTCTCTTCTTCTATTCTTTCTTGCTTTAACCTTTTGATACCTTCATGTGCCACTGGTGCATTCGTTGGGACCGCTTTGCTTGGTCCCTCCTCTCCACCAATGGCCGTTCCTTCACTAGGTACATTTTCCTCAAACAATGGTGCCCCAATAGGATACCCTTTTGCTGATGTACTTTTAGGGGTTTCTTCCAGCTGCAACCTTCCTTTTAGATTTGAAGCCATAGGAATGGCAACATTTTATTCTTCTCTTTGCTGTGGGGAATGGGTTACCCGCGCCCCCTTAGGAAAAAAGAAAGGAAACTGGAACAAATTTTCTCCATCCAATCATGCAGTAGACGCTGGTTCTTGTGGAGCAGCGTCGGCCTCACTCCTTGCTTCTCTCGCCATTTCCCTTGTAGCTTCTATAGTCGGAGTGGTCACAACTATTTCCTCCACAGGTTCCATATTAACAGGGGATCCCTGTGGAGTGGCTTCTGTGCCAATTACTCTATCTGTCTGCTCAACTGGCTCCGTGGACTGGGCTGGTTCTTGTGGAGCAGCCTCAGCCGAAGTGCCAGTAAGAATTTCTGCAACTTCAATTGATTTGGCTTGCATTTGTAAGGCCGACTCCTCTTCACACTCCTCGGTCTCCATCTCCATTTCCTCAAGCTCCTCATGATCAACATAATCGTCCTCCTCGTCCCCCTACATAGCCTCGTTCTCTAGTATAATTTGTTGTGTAACCAACTCCCAAAAGAGAAGAAAAGAGATATAAACGCCTTAGAAATGAGCCACTTCGAGGGGGCAACCTCCAATACATTACATAAATGAACAATTCTTGGATGATCCAATTTAAAAAACCTCCTTTCTATATATAGGAGTCCATGGGGCCATAATGTAATCCTAGTGGGCCACAATGTAATCCTAGCCGACCTAACAATAATAATTTAAGGGCACAATAATAACAAAATGGGGGTTACAAGGGTACAATAATAACAATAAGGGGGTTACACTAACAACAATAAGGGACTATACTAGTAATAGGGACCTAACATGCCCCTCTCCTTCAAAAAAGTGTTGTCCTCAATGCTTGAGTAGCTCTGGGTGCTTCTGTATAAAATTCTCATCCTCCCATGTAGAATCTTCAGTGGGTAAGTTCTTCCACTTGATGAGATACTCTGAAATTGATCGATTCCGTGGTTGTCGAGTTCTTTTTTCCATGACTGCTTCAGGTTCCAATATGATTTTCCCTTCCCCATCAAGTTCTGGCAATACTGTTTGAACTGGAAGATTTTCACCTATACCCTTCTTTAAGCATGAAACATGGAAAACTGGATGTACTCGCGAAGAAGCAGGAAGCTCCAATTTGTATGCCATAGTACCAATCTTTTGCAACACCTTGTAAGGACCATAGTACTTTGGCGATAATTTATTATCCTTCTTTACTTGCTTGAGGGACATTTGTTTGTATGGTTGTAGCCGTAAAAATACCCAATCTCCTACATCAAAACTTCTCTCGCTGCGATGTTGATCTGCCTGTTGTTTCATTCGATTTTGTGCCAAATTGAGGTTATCCTTTAAAGTGCCTATGAATAGATCAATCTTGTGTTCCTCTGGAATATCAGTTACCCTTATATTCAATTTTTGGAGTCCTCAATGTGCTCCCCCACTAAACCCTTTTGTTTGAGATTTATCAATTGGCTAAAGAAGGTGTTGCTCTTTGTATCCTCATAATGTGCTATCATTTCCTCCGTAAAAATTGACCAAGTGACAATTTTTTTACGGGAGCAAAGCCATCGATACCATACAAATGTGTTTTGTTCTAAATGTAAAGTTGCAATGCGTACCTTTTGTGTGTTTTGCACGTTATGGAGATCAAAATATTGCTCCATCTGTAGTATCCATGTTACAGGATCCTTTCCATCAAACTTCCTTATATCCATTTTTGGAATATGGTGGTTCTTCCCGCCAACATTCGAGTTTATGAAATCACGATTAATATTTATTTTGTTCTCATCATGAGGTTCTTCTACTATATTTCCACCATTAGGAATCATTTCTTGTTTTAAGCTTTTCATCAAGCCTTCCATGTATGCTTTTAGATCATTCTTCATGTTTTCCATGTTGTCTTTCATGTCATCCATCTTAGCTTCCATGCCCACTTCCATGCCATCCATCTTAGCTTCCAAACCATTCATCTTAGCTTCCACCATCCATCTTAGCTTCCATGCCTTTCTTCAAACCATCATCTTCAATTTCCCTTTTGCTTTCTTGAAACATAATTTCAGTTTTTGTTTGTCTTCTTAAGTGAAAACTGTTGCACTTTCTCTTGTAATTTTGATAGATCATGTTGCAGTTCTTCATCTTCATGAGTCATAGTAGAGCCTTCTGAAGGCTTAATGGGTGTTGAATTCTTTTTAGGGGCCATTTTAGAATCCAATATTGATATCTATTCTACAATATTTCCTTGGAATCAATTCAACTTGATTCTTCAAACAAGACTTATGCAATTCGGAAAACAATACACACCTTTTACTTGCTTTGAGAAGCTCTATATTGAAATTTAATTATCTCTATAATTGAAAATCTTAGATACCTGAAATTCTGCCCTGTAGTATCCCTCTGAAGCTTCTTTCAAATGCCACAGGTCTGACCTGATTTGGATTCTCCAAGGCAAAGTTGTGTCCAATCTCCCACACTGACCTAATTCTAGACTGGTTCAGTAGAGCGAACTTCTACGACTTGCCACGTGTCACTGTTTTTTCCTTTGTCTCTGAAATTGATAGCCAAGAAACTAAATTCTATGTTCTTGTGACCACTTTTTACAGCACTCCAATCCGATCCCCAGAGAGAGATTTATTGAACTTTTCCCACGATCACATTTTTGAGATGAAATTCAGGAGCCTGAACAAGCACTACCTTCCACAAATCATATTTCCAAAAATATTGTGAACCAAGCTCTGAAATTTTTTGACGTATTTCCTCAGTATTTTATCTTTGTACCATATGAATTTCAGATTCTGAACCTTCGTAGAAAACAATTTATAGCGAACATTCCACGATGACCTATTTAGGAACCTGAAAAAAGACCTAACTTCCACAGATGATATCTCAAAAAATATTACAAACCAAGATCTGAAATATTTATGAAATCTTCCTCAGGATTTCAGCTTCGTACCCTAAAAATTTCAGCTTCAGAAACTTCGTAGAAAAAAAGTTATAGCGAAAATTCCACGATGACCTGTTTGGAGCAGCGAAACCCTAGAATCCAAAGCTCTGATACCAAATGTTGTGTAACCAGCTCCAAAAAGAGAAGAAAAGAGATATCAACGCCTTATAAATGAGCCACTTCGAGGGGAAAACCTCCAATACATTACATAAATGAACAATTCTTGGATGATACAATTCACAAAACCTCCTTTCTATATATAGGAGTCCATGGGGCCATAATGTAATCCTAGTGGGCCACAATGTAATCCTAGCCGACCTAACAATAATAATTTAAGGGCACAATAATAATAAAATGGGGGTTACAAGGGTACAATACTAACAATAAGGGGGTTACACTAACAACAATAAGGGACTATACTAGTAATATAGGGACCTAACATAATTTCCAGTTCCTCTGCCCTAATAGCTATGGCAGCTTCAATTTCTTCCTTAGTGGAGCTTCGGAACCACTCCCACGGAATCAGAATCCTGTCAATGGCATTCAACACTAACAACCACACCAGACCGTGGTGGGAAAGGACCACTAACACCTGTCATGCCTCTCGAGCCAAGTTCGCCATCAAATTCAAGCTCCTTAAAAGAAAATAAGGTACGTTCATTGAAAAGGCTTCCGCTTGGGGAAACCGCAGGTGTGCCAGTATACGCAAATGGTATTTAAAGACAGTGGAATATCTCCCTTCGTAGGTTATATATTTTATCATAGCCTCTGCAACTTCACTCCATGGCTGCGGCAATAACATTCTATCGTACCCCTGGCCCTTCTGCACGATGCTCTCCCTGGCTTGGAGAAAAGCTTCATGGAATTCCAGAAGAGGGGTTCTTCTGGAAAACTAGCGTTCTCCTCCCTATGGTAGTCGCTAACCTCTGCAATAATTTCCTCTATAACTGGAATTTCAATTCTGCGAACCCGAGAAACTCCTTCCTCCAGGTTCAATGCAAATTCCACTGCAATTTCCTCATCCCATCCATTCAGTCTATCCAAGTAGATGTCCCATCTTGCATTTACAAATACCTGCCGTACTTCCTGATTGCATCGAATCCTTATTGAATCATCAAGCTCATGGTGCACAGATTGACCACCCATTACTGCGAAGGCGGAAGTGGCACGATGGCTACTATCAGCTAGCAGGGGGAAGGGTGACAGGCTCCGAACTATTAGTAACTGTAACAACGTCATGGCCATTTCCAAATATAATGGATAAAACAGTACTGGTACGTTTGAAATTAATTGACAGATTGCAGTGTTATTGTTAGATATTCTTGGTTTTAATACGGAATGTTTACAAGGTGACTGATGTGAATCTTGTGCATGAAAGTACGCATCCCAACTCAACGGTATAATTACAACGTACTTAAGTTCATTAAATTTGATTTAGTAATAGTCATGTGTCATAAGTACCTGTATTAAGTACGTCGTCAGTCATTATGACGGTAACCTCCCCCCAAATTAAAGTGACGGTCGTCCTTGACACGCTTTGACTGTCCTTTCGGAATATTTAATTAATTCCGTAAAAATCGGCGGAGACGTACCTGCGGACTTACCTTAATGTGGAGTAATAGAAAAAATGTTTGTTATGAATAGTGAGTAATAGCAAGAGTGAGTGACAGTAGTGACGGAGTAATAGCAGTTACGGAGTAACAACAGTTGGAAAGTAACGGTAGTTGCGGAGTAACAGCATCGACGGTATAACAACAACTTGGAGTAAATTCAGAGTAACAGCAACAACAGTGTAGCAGTAACTTCGAAGTAACAACATCGACGGTGTAACAGCAACTTCGGAGTAACTTCGGAGTAACAGCAGCAGTAGTGTAGTAGCAACTTCGGAGTAACAACGATAACGGTGTAGCAGCAACTTCGGAGTAACAGCAACAACAATGTAGCAGCACTTCGGAGTAACAACAATAGTAGTGTAGCAGCAACTCCGGAGTAACAGCAACAATAATATAGCTTTCCTCCTGGCCATAAATCTTTTTATTATTCCTGAAAAACACAAACAAGTGAGAAATAACCACATTTTTTTTTTTTTTAATGGGGGGTGACAGTGTCTTTTGTTGCAATAATCATTAAATCAGCTGAATGTGAAAGGGTTTTAACAAAGGCATCTTTAGAGGATGGACGATGATATAATTTTAGACGGTGTCCATTTACTACAAATGTAGACTTATTCTCATCAATTGTAATTAATCTAACTGTTCCATTATCGAACACCGCATCCACTTGATATGGTCCCATCCAGCGAGTACGAAGTTTGCCTTTGAAGTCCTTAAATCTGGAGTCATACAGTAACACACAATCCCCTTCATGAAACACCTTAGTTTTAATAAATTTGTCTTTCCATTACATCCGCTGTTGTTGAACAGTAGTAGTTCTCTAGACAGCTACTGATCGGATCTCCTCTAACTCATTTAGTTGTTCTAGTCGGTGCTTCTGTGCTTCTGATAAATCCAAGCCTACTTCTAGAGCTGTTCTGAGTGTGCTAATTTCAAATTCCACTGGAAACAGAGGAGATTTCCCATAGACCAGTTCAAATGGGGAAAATCCTATTGTATTCCGCCATGTTTTCCTATAGGCCCATAAAGCTTCTGGAAGTTTCTGTGCCCAATCCCGACGATGACTTGCTACAGTCTTTGTCAAGATATTTTCCAATACCTTGTTTGTACTCTCTACTTGCCTATTCACCTGTGGATGATAGGGGGTTGTTATTCTGTGTTTGACCCCATACTTCTGCATCAATTTCTCTATCATATGAGATGTGAACTTTGATCCTCCATCTGATACAATTTCTCTCAGAGTCCCATACCTAGAAAAAATCTCTTCAAAAAGAAAGGCTGACACTACTTGCTCTATCGCCCTCGTGACTGCTCTAGCTTCCAACCATTTGGTTACATAATCAATACAAACTAGGATGTAAGCTTTTTGATGAGAAGATGGATTAAAGGGGCCAACAAAATCAATGGCCCATCTCTCAAATGGTTCGAGGACTATCTAGGGTTGAAGAGGCATTTCATCTGCTTTCCTAGGTTTTCCCACCCTTTGACATCTATCACACCTTCGAATATAATCTCGAGCATCACGAAAAATCCAGGACCAGTAGTATCCCATGTGCAGCACTTTATGGCCTATCCATTTGTCTGCAAAATTTCCTCCACAGGGTCCATCATGTGCAGCCTTTAGGATCTCATAGATATCATCTCTTGCCACACAACGTTGAATCTGCTGATCAATCCCTGTATGGAAAACATATCCTGCCATCCATGAATAGCGGGCACTCTTATGAATGATCTTCCTCTGCTCCTTATAGTATAAGTGACGGGGCACTTCACCTGTAGCAAGATAATTAGCAATATCTGCATACCACGGAGTATTATTATATACTGCAAAAAGCTGCTCATCTGTAAAATTATCATCAACTGGTGTATTCTTACCATCATGTTCTAACCTAGATAAGAAATCTACAACCACATTGTCCTTCCCTGGTTTATCTACTATATTAATATCAAATTCCTGTAATAGCAACAACCATCGTGTAACACGAACAGGGGTAACAGGTTTGTTCATTAAATACCTAATGGAAGCATGATTAGCGTGCACAAAGGTAGAATACCCGGTAATATAATGCCAGAACTTGTTGATGGTGTAGACAATAGCAAGGAACTCTTTCTCAGTCACCGTGTAATTTAATTCAGCCGAAGCCAGATTTTTACTAACATAGTAGACTGCATAAGGTATTTTATCTTCTTTCTGTCCTAATACTGCACCAATTGTTGTTTGAGAAGCATCTGTGTGAATATGGAAAGGTAATGCCCAGTCTAGTCCTCTAAGAACCGGAGTACTACAGACTAATTCCTTAATCTTTGCAAAGGCTACCTCACAGTCCTCTACCACACAAATTCTGAATCTTTTGTCAGTAATTGAAATAATGGGTGGGCTAATTTTGCAAAATTTTCCATAATGCGCCTATAATAACCAGCATACCCAATAAAACTATGTACCTGTGTGGGTGTTTTAGGTGTTGGAAAGTTCAGAATTACCTTTACCTTTGTTGGGTCCATCTTGATTCCTTCAGCTGGAAGCAAATTTTCCAGAACAATTCCTTGTTCCATCATCATGTGACACTTTACTGTACTCAGGGAAACATGCGCTTGTATACACCTTTCAAGAACTTTTTCTAAATTTTTCAGCCCCTCCAGGAATGAGTCCCCATATGGAGTGAATTCATCCATATAAATTTCAACACCATCATCTATTAAATCATAGAAGATTCCCAAGATTTCCCTCTAAAATGTTGCAGGGGAATTACATAAGCCAAAAGGAAGGACCCGGTATGCAAACATTCCCCAGGGACATGTGAAAGTGGTCTTGTCCTAATCCTTCGAAGCAATTTGGATTTGGTTGTATCCACTAAACCCATCCAGGAATGAGAAAAATTTCTTACCAGCCAATGTGTCTAAGACTTGATCAATAAATGGCAGAGGGAAATGATCCTTCTGCGTTGCCTTATTTAACTCTCGGTAGTCCACGTAGATTCACCACTTACCGCTTTTCTTAGGAACCATTACTAGTGGTGAAACCCATTGGCTGTCTGAGATAGGGTAGATAAAACCTGCATCCAGTAATTTCTGAAGCTCTTCTTTCACAATGTTTTTTAATGCCGGGTTCATCCTTCTCTAAGGTTGTCTTATAGGATGACAATCTTCTTTGATGTATATATGATGGGTGCACAAATTATTAGGGATCCCCTTCATGTCTGAGTAATCCCAGGCGAAAGCTTCCTTATACTTCTGAAGAACATCTATTAGTTGCTTCCTCTAGGACTCTGACAGACCTGGATTGATATTCAGGGTTTTCCCTGTTTCTATCTCCACTTGAACGCTTTCATGAGGTGCATCAACATCTTCTTCTAATTCTTCTACTGTCTCAATATCTTCCTGAGTTTCACAGCTTAAAATAGATTCTAAGAATTGATGATTTGATTCTTAAATGGAACATCATCTTCTGATTCCATCTTCAACTGAAGGGCCTGCCCGATAGTAAAGACTGGTCTCACATATTCCTCTTCTTCTTCGACCTCCACCATAGATACAACCTTCTTGCTGGCTGCTGACTTCTTGGATGCATCTGGTTCTGCCGGTGGGTATAGCACCAAATTCTTGGTGTTATGACCATTATAAATGACCATATTTCCTGATCGGCATCCAATATAAGCGCCTACAGTAGCCATCCATGGCCTCCCCAAAATCAAATGGTGGACTCCCACTGAAGACTGTGTATGCAGCACCAGGAAATTGACAGGGTAATGCCATGCATCCACTGAAATTGTCACATCCTCCAACTTCCCCACAGGCTTGACTGTGGACCTATCAGCCAATTCCAACACTGTAGGTGTATACTTCAAATTATGAAGGCCTAATGTATGCATGGTTTTAGTAGTGATGACATTGATGGCAGCGCCCAAGTCTACCAGTATGTTTGGAATCTCTACTCCATTAATCTTTACTGTCAGAACTGGGTTCCCTGGGTCTCCATATTTCACTAGTGTTGATTTCCCCATCATGAATTCTGATAGTTTTCCCATAACATGTATAGTGAGGGGGTCCTTAGTTTTCTTTGCAGGTTTCTTCTAACAATACTCCCTAAAAGTCTTTGCATAAATTGGCACATATTTCATATCTTGTAACAAGGGAATTTTAACAAATAAATTCTGCAATTCTCCTAATAAGTCAAATTCAACTTGTGGGCTCAGTTTACTCACAATCAGTCTCTCTCAGTAGGGTGGTTCAGATTGAGGTTGTTTTACAAGAGGCACCTTAACAATTTGTTTTGGTTATTTATCAGTTGGCTATGCCTCTCTGTCTTCATTATCAAGCTGTTCAATGATGATCGGAGGGGGTTGTACATTAACTGTCCGGCCATATCGCAAATTAATTTCATACAGATCTACCATAGAAATGCTATACGAAGGAAGGTTAAGAACATCGGATTGATGAGCTCCCTTATTACTGGGGTTAGGGTTAGGTTGCATTGGAAGCTGAGGATGGACAGGTTGGTTACCAGGAGGCACGGTGGAGGGTAATTGGAGATGCTATGGTATCTGTTTTTGTGGCATCTGCTGAGGGAAATACCCTATAGAGGGTCCTCGCCAAGTTGGAGCCCATGATGAGCTCATACTAGCCGGAGGGTTCCATTGTTGCCATAGTGGGTGTTGGTATTGTGGCCCCATAGGGGAGCAAGGTATGGGTTGGGGATTCATGTTATAATTATTGAAATACTGAGATGGATTCACATACATACCATGATTGCAACAGCTTCCTGGCGCCCATAAGATATAGTTGCTCCATGTCCTCCCCCGCTCCTTGAAACACTGCTTTCAGGCCTAGCAAAGAAGGGCATGAGCTGGTAACATGATTTAGCTCACAGATGTCACAATTCTCTATAGAATTTAATGGGAATTCTCTTTCTAAATGATTCTTCTTTCATTTCGAGAAGAATATCACCATAGCCCTTTCCTGCTCCAACGACTTCTGCTTCACTTGCAAAGTATCCATCTATGTTGACAGGGTACTAAGAATATTTGTCTTCAGATTCTCTAACAGGTTCCCAATTTCGGCTTTTGTAATACCCCTGCTAGATCCTTGTACTGAACAAACCCTTGATCTGTTTCTTGCAAGCCCTCTTGAGCATTGGATATACAAATCATAAATATTTTCAAAAGTTTCCTTGGAGATGTCTCCTTTCCCTACAATATTCAACATTTCCATTGAATCCTCTCGAAAATATCGAAGGAGGATAACCTTTAAAATTTCTTTGTCCAAGTCAGAATGTCTTGACCTCTATCAGAGGTACTTAAACCTTTCCATGCAGTCTTCCAGACTTTCATCTTCTTTTTGTGTAAACTTGAAAATCTCCTCCTTGATATTCTAGGATTTACAATAGTCCTGATATTTCTCCAGGCAAGTTGTTCGCATGCCCTCCCATGTGGTAATGGATTTCCCTCCAAGGCCCATAAACCATCGCAGATCCATCCCCTTAATTGTAGAAGGAAAAATCTTCAATTTTTGGGCATCCATCATGTAATCATACCCCCTGTTAGTGTTAGTCTTTGCAGCCTTCCTCCAGTGATCAAACATGCTCTTACAAAGTGATTTTAAGGTGTCAAGGTCAAATTTTGTCATTTCAGTGAGTCTTCAAGAAAAATTTGGTCACTAGGTATTAGGTCTAGGGTTTGCTAACACTAATTTCAAAGTTTTCCAAATGTTGGTCCATGTCACCATTCAGCTGAGTGTACCATCATTCAGAGGGTTGGACTTTTGGGAATGCTTTGAGCATCATTTTACATTCATCTCTGCAGTTTGGCAAAGGAATAGACCAGGGTTTGCAGCACTCTATGGGATTCATGTGGCATTTTTCTTTGATAGTGTGTTTCTCTCTGTAAATGTAAGTCTATTGGTGTTTTATGTATACCATTTTCTCTCTTATTTCTTCTTAACTTAAAAAAACAAGGATAAAGGTAGAATTCATTAAAATTTGCAGTGCTCTACCTAGGGTTTGTTTAATTTTCTATGTTCTCAGCTATTTGAAGAGGATCCCTGAAGGTTTCTTGCCCTCTTTCAGCACCTGAATTGGACCCCAGGCTGCAAAAGGAAAATCAGGGTAACAACTAAACCACGCTCAGCCTTGTAGCTAGCCCTACAAGGATAGGAGAGGGCTCTCTCCGTAAAAGGAATATTCAATAAAGTGAAATAGAAATCTAATATTAGGCTAGGTAAAATTATAGGGATAAAAGGTTTAAATAAAATGAATGAATGAATGAATTTCAGGGATGTGTGGGATATAAAGGGACAGTTGAAACTGGGAATTAAATCAGGGCACAGGGTATTTCATGGGGCAAGATAGGCAGGAAAATTAGCAATTAAAATTTAATGAGGATGGGATGGAAAGACTGGTGAGGAGCTGAAAAGGGCACAATAAATGGATCCTTTTCAAACAGAAGAAAAATGCAGAGTATGAATGATTTCCCAAGGCAGAGCATATAAAATGGATTCTACCTTTCTATCTTGAAAGCATTCAAAAGGAAATTTTTATGGATGGATGGAACACATAACAATTCACATATGAAACAAAGGAGAAAACAAATGCTAACTCTCATACCACATGGATCCCACAAATCAGAGCTGCATCTCTTATTAATTCATGTCAAACTGTACAATGTAGCGCAGAGATGTTCTTCCACACTATTCCCCTACTTTCCGAGTTACAGATTCTCAGACTATTTCTGACTGCTTACAAATGATTTACGATTACAATAAATACACTGAAAGGTGGGAACATAGATTCACAGAAATGGGAGTTGCTCTAACAGCTGAAGAACTGAAATACAATCATAGAAAGAAATACAACAATCTGCCTCTAAAAATAAGGGACAATATTGCGTTTAACTATTTGGAGATTTTGCTGTTAGGCTGTATGAAAGAAAATAGGTAATCCGATGAAAAAATTCCCTATTTTGCTACTTGTTGTAGATATCTTTATTTTATTTTAGGCTCTCGACCTTTGCCTGTTCGCTTTCCATTTGCTGTTTGAATATAAACCAGCTTTTTTAATAAACATTCCTTTGAAATGAAACTTTGCCTTTAGTGAAGGGAAAGTTTATTTTAAATGGAAAATGGAAGGGAAATGGGTGGTACCCACATATAAATCGCAATCATAATGGACGGGCCGAGGGACATAACATATTAAAATACAAGTGTAATCGCAATCGGAATTGGGGAGCGGGGCAGGCGGAGTGATATATATGAAACAATATATCCGATGCGATTGGGGAGAACCCTTTGTAATAAACAAAACGGATAATTTTAACTTTTACAAAGGAAAAAGGGGTTTCGTAATGAACGGGCGGAAGGTTTAAGTGGTGGGACTGGGGATTATACATCACAATTGCAATCGGGCTTAGGAGTGGAGCGGAATTTTTTATATGAAACAAAATTTCCGATGTGATTGGGGAGAACCGTTTGTATATAATCAAATTAACCAAGATTTAGATTAACAAAGGAAAAACCCTTTTATATATGAACGGGCAGATGTATTTTGGTGGGCCCGACAGTCAATCGCATCGGAGATCGGAGGGAAGCGGGGGTAATCACATTGGAAGGAAGGGATGTGCGATGCGATCGGAGGAGGGGCGCGATCGGGAGATCGGAGAAATATGTGTGATCGGGTCGAGACTTGTGATCGGGTGATGTTGCAATCGGGTGATGTTGTGATCGGATGATGTTGCGATCGGAAGCACTCAATCAGATCGGAGCTTGCGATGAGCCGATTGGAACACACAAATAAATGTTGCGATTAGCCAAATATTGCGATTGTGATTTGGGTTATGCGGGTTTTACAATATAAAAATTTTGTTATAATTTTTTATCATAAGGTTCCAATGTATGGTGGGGAAGTGGTTGGAAACGACAGGGAATATATATAATATACAAAACTTTGAAATATAAGGTTTTAACAAAAATGGAGGGGAAGTGGTTAACATATAAATCGCATTTGTATATAAAGTGATTTATAATGCGAATTTATAATCGAAAAGGGGGAAAAGAGGTTTTTAAAGGGATATAAAACTTTAATAAAACAAAGTTTAAGGGAAAAATGGGAAATAGGGGGTATAGGGAATTTTACTTCACTTAAGCATAAATTTCAATCCAGAAGTCAGTTTTGAGAGTGTAGTATACCATTGGAAAGCTCTTTTTGGGCTCTTTCTGATGGATCTGATTGGAAGATGATTTGGCACTGAACATGCTGCGGACAACTCTTCTGAAGGCAGGGACATCACTTTGTGGAGATAACAGCTTCTGAATTGTGACTTATTACACATGATGATATAGAATTACATAATTAATAATAATAAAGGAAAAATATCATGTTTTCACCTCAAAACATGGTTTTGAGGTGAAAATTACATCAAACTGAATAAAATGTCTCTCTGATTCTTTCAGGTGCTGTGACTTTGAGCTTATTGACTTCCTCATGACCTTGCTGATATTATTGACATTTGACTCATTAATTTGACCATGTTGAGACCCTAGAAACTAATGAGACCCATCCTATGACCTATTGATATGATTTTGAGAATAAAAGTGACTAATGACTAAAGACCATAGAAAGAAAAATCAGAAAGTACCTCATGAGGGACAACTGATAAAAATTACTACCATCAATGAATCCATGACCTAACGGAATGGTGAAATTTATTGGGTATGAGACACCTAATATGCAGATGCAAAAGAGAAGTTTTGATCAATGATGGCAGTATGACTAGACTGACACTAACACCCTCTTCAACTTTTCACCTGTCTCAAATATCCATTTCTTTCAAATTGAAGTGTCAAATCAATTGCCTAACTTGCCCCATTCAGATCTCTGCAAAACTGAGCCTCATTCCCTAGACCCAAATTTTCCTTTCCTCTTGAGCCAACAAAATATCATTAAATTCAGTCAAGACTCTTTTGCATACATACCTAGCCTAAAATCAGTTTTCATTCAAGTCATCTCAAGCCTCACTGATCATTTTTTGCTAATATTGACAAGGAGAGAGCCCTCTCCCGATCTGGTAGGGCTAGCTACCAGGTTAAGCGTGGTTTGATGTTACCCTAGATTCTGCCTTTCTCAGCCCGAGGTAGATTTAGGCCATAACATAGTGGCGACCATACTGGGAAAGAAAATTTTGTTGTTTGCTTTATAAACTACAGACAGAGCCTGAAGTTAGCCAGGTAGCCTTCGAAACGCTCTTGCTTTGCATTAGCGAAAGTAGATGAATGCGGCTTCAGTCAATCTCTGGTCTAGTTTATGAACTGAACATCTGGTTTCCTCAGTAAGATCTAATCAAGTTCAGATCTAATTTTTGATGGTGGACAATGATCAAACACTGCAAGGCCGAAGTCATTCACCTGGCGACTCTAAATCAGTTTCGAGATCAGATCCAAGGAATCCACTAGAGGATGAACCTAACCAGTAGAAAAATGAAAGGACAATATGGAAAGATCAGGTATCCAAGTTGGAATTTCATCCAAGACATTTTGTTCTTTTCCATAAATTATTTCTTCTCTTTTCCTGAGAATGTCAAGAAGGCTTTGCAAAGTATATTGTATTTAAGAAAATATCCACGGCCTACATTTGTTTCCTTCCCTTTGAAGATTGTGAATACCAAAGATTTGCATGCTTTTGAGCTTGATCAAGACCTTTCGTCCGAATCTTGTGATGACCATCTTCAAACTGATGAACCTCAACATACCAAGACTAATTCTACAACATGTTTACATAGCCCTATACCTTGTAAAATTCCAAATCGATACAAGCCTCTAATTTTACCTCCTATATCCCATGCTTTCCCTAAAAATCATGACCTATATCTACCAATATTTGATAGTGAACATGACAATATCACTGCTGAGAGACATGTTCTGAATTTTGAGTCTTTTCTTGACCTTTCTGAAGTTGATGAAGAGGATGTTAGTATTAGGCTTCTTGCTCTTTCTTTGCAAGGAAAAGTCAATAGTTGGTTCAAAACCTTGCTTGATGCGAGCATCTCATATTTCCAACAATTTGTCAAAGTTTTCCTCGATAGGTGGGTGATCAGACAGAACCTTTTCTTGATTATAGAAGAGTATAACCAGCTAAAAAGAATGCCAGGGGAGACAATACAATATTTTTCTGCCAGATTTAACCAAGTTTATTATTCGATGCCAGTTAATATAAGACCTCCTCTTGGATCTGCTCTCTTGCACTACCCAGGTTCCTTTGATCCGGAAATGGAGTTTCAGCTGAGAGAAATGAATCCTGCAACACTTGAAGAGATGCAGAACAGTGCAGTAGATGTAGAGGCTCATTTGCTGATCCGAAGGGAAAAGTTGAAGGAAGAAGAGATGAAAAACATAGATCTGGAGGAATCGACATCTCTAGAGGTAAAGCTTGACATTTTGGTAAGTGTAGCGGAAGAGATAATGCAGAGGATCATAACAAGGAATGAGTATAATGTTCAAGCCCATGGCTTGCTGATTGAAGAATAACAAGTTGTTGATCCAAAACATTTTGTTTCTTATTCTAGTTGTCATAGTGATTGTTTTATAGATCATTTTGGAGAAGAGAGAGCTGTTGATATGACATGTATGCTTGATGATGTGTTTTATACTGATGATTTTCCTCAGTTTGATCAGTATGATGATGATTATGTTCTCCAAACAGAAGCTAATCTTGCAGAAAAATTAGCAGCTAGTTTGTGGAAGGAGGAAGTTCACTTTCAGCAGCTCGAGTACAGTGATCAACCAATGCATATCATCTATGACAGTGATGAGGAAAGTGCATCAAATTTTGAAGTAAGTGAAGGATATTTTCCTTTTTGTTTTTATTCGTTTCAGTTCATCAGAGAGAACTTCCATGCAATCAGAAATCAACTGTCGGTAAGTCTTGATTTGGACCATCTTGAGGGAAATAAAAACCTTGTTCAAGACTTCTCATATCCAGATTTGCAGCCCCCGAATGCCATTGATTGTCAAGTTGTAGATGAAGACATGGAAGCTGGCACATATGATCAAATGATACAAGATGATTCCGTACCATTTTGTTTTGAATCATTTTAGTTTTTGAAGGGTAAATTGCATAGTATATCTTCAAATGAGAAGCCTGTAGGAAATCATGTAATCTCATTAGAAAAAATAGAAAATGTGTTGCAGCAGTCTTTTCAAGTTTTTCACGATCCAATAGCTGATGTGTTGGATGATGTCTGCAGTCAAATTCTTTCTCCATTGACTACATGTGAGCTTGAAACGTGTGCTGATATAAACTTGATCCGACAACTGGTTTCTTTGTCATTTTTAGCAGGAGTCTCGTCACAAAGCTCAAAACAAAGTTTGCATTCACGGTATGAGAATAAGAGTAGTAATCCATTGGATGAGCTAAGTCCTAGTGTGCATGAACTTCAAGATCCTTATGCAATGTTTTTGGAGGCGGATAGAGAATCTGTAGTATTCAACGGATATGTTCACAAGTTTTCATGGGAGTTGCCTTTCAGTAGTTCTCTCTTGTTGTTCATAAGCAAGCACTTGCGGAGAATTCAAATAGTAGCTGGAATACTTACTTGGTTGCATTGGTTGTTTCATTTCACTTGATCAGGTGATGAATGGAACAACTAGAGTAGGTTGTATTGAATAAGCTTCATATTGAGAATATTTTCCAATTTGTCGGTTGTGTTTAATTATCGAGTCAGTTTTTAGTTGAGTGAGAGTCAATTTTTGTCGTCAAGTCATCATTTTTCAGTCATGAATTTTAGCTTGAGTTTTTGACTCCATTGCCCAATGGATGAAGGCACTATCTGCTTTCCAAAGATCTGTAGTTCTTGGCACCTCCAAGGAGATACCATCCCCATTGGAGAAAATGTTAGTGTCAGTCTTCTCAGCCTTCCTCCAGTGATCAAACATGCTCTTACAAAGTGATTTTAAGGTGTCAAGGTCAAATTTTGTCATTTCAGTGAGTCTTCAAGAAAAATTTGGTCACTAGGTATTAGGTCTAGGGTTTGCTAACACTCCTTTCAAAGTTGTCCAAATGTCTGTCCATGTCACCATTCAGCTGAGTGTACCATCATTCAAAGGGTTGGAATTTTGGGAATGCTTTGAGCATCATTGTACATTTATCTCTGCAGTTTGGCAAAGGAATAGACCAGGGTTTGTAGCACTCTATGGGATTCATGTGGCATTTTGCTTTGATAGTGTGTTTCTCTCTGTAAATGTAAGTCTATTGGTGTTTTATGTATACCATTTTCTCTCTTATTTATTCCTAACTTAAACAAACAAGGATAAAGGTAGAATTCATTAAAATTTGCAGTGCTCTACCTAGGGTTTGTTTAATTTTCTATGTTATCAGTTGTTTGAAGAGGATCCTTGAAGGCTTATTTCCCTCTTCAACTCCTCACCTGTCTCAACTCTCCATTTCTTTCAAATTGAAGTGTCAAATCAATTTCCTACCTTGCCCCATTCAGATATCTGCAAAACTGAGCCTCATTCCCCAGACCCAAATTTGCCTTTCCTCTTGAGCCAACAAAATATCATCAAATTCAGTCAAGACTCTTTTGCCTACATACCTAGCCTAAAATCAGTTTTCATTCAAGTCATCTCAAGCCTCACTGATCATTTTTACTGAGATTTACAAGGAGAGAGCCCTCTCCCGATCTGGTAGGGCTAGCTACTAGGTTAAGCATGGTTTGATGTTACCCTAGATTCTTCCTTTCTCAGCCTGAGGTAGATTTAGGCCATAACACCCCCAAAACACTATATCAAACTCAAACAAAAATGTGTCAGGGTCTTCTGACACGAGCCCATGGAAATTTGGTAAAGCTGCCAATGGGATAGGCTTTGTAGGCACACCTCCTCCCATATTCTCAATGGGAAACTCGATAGTAGAGGTTGTGGGTGCCATGAAAATCTTCCAATAGTCACTGGGGATTTCGATAGGCTCTGTAGAGGATGACTGGGGTCTCCTTACTACTATAAATTGAGTGGATTTGGTAGTGCTCCCCTGGTCTCTCAGTGATACAAATATCACCTTGTTTCTAATGCCTGCATCCTGATGGCTCAATTCCTCAACGAAAAATTCCTTTCCCTTATTGAAGTAGTCTGATTTTGTCAAGATTCTACTTACGATCTCTTCTCCTTCTATCCCTAATGCAAGATCCTCTTGATCAGGTCCAATGCTACTTGAGCCTTCCACTAATGGAGGACCCTTCTGTACTGAATCGCCAATGGATGTCAGAGTATGCACTAGTTGATCTACTAATTTTCCTTCAGATCGTACTCTCCTAGCCCCTGGCCTTGCGGCTACATGGGAAGATTCTTCGCATTCTGCCTTTTCGACAATTTGCTGAATGTAAGTCTTTCTTCCCAAATCTGGTCTTCCCTTCTTTGGGGCTCTCACTCTGCCCCTCTTATTTGATTCTTTGTTCATACAAAAATTAATGTGATGGAGAATCTCTGTATGAGCCTACAACACTTCAATCCTAAAGTAAGGTGTCAAAGGACCATTCCTTCCCCAAGACAAAAGGATTTAAAAAGAGAAAAACAACAAGATGGAGACTAGAGTTTCAGACCCTGAGCAGGGCATCAAAAGACTCCTCCCTCCTTAGGACAAGAACAAGAACCACACAACCCAAAAAAAGACATAATACGTCCCAGATCTAAAGCAGGGCGTCAAAAGACTCCTCCCTCCCCAGGACAAGAAGATGGCCCAAAACTAAAAACAAAAGAAAAAACAAACAAACCAAAATCAAAACCTATGCACAGGACCTGAAACAGAGTAAGAAAACTCGTTCTCTCCCCAGGACGAGAGGTCGACCCTTTGGCTGCCTCGAATCATTGCTTGCACCTTGTAGCCTCCCTGACAATGACGCCAAAATGTTGGTGTTCAGGTAGGGATGATTTATCCACCCTAATCCGACATTAATATTATCAATCAGGGAGTGTATACTTTCAAGGCAACGCACAAGGTATATTCAGGAACAAACACATAATTCGTTCAACCGAGGGTTTACAGTTAAAACTCAAAACATTTCCGTGAAGTGAATTTAATGCAGAACATTCAACAATCTTAATTAGCGAGAAATAAAAGTAACAACCATAGCACAACAGAAATTAATCCACACATATACACAGACGCAACACCTGATCAGAAGATCAGGCCCAACTTTCTGATCAAGGTTGCGTTAATTACGAAATGCTTTGGAACAGTAAAACTAGATGTGTTTTATTGATATACAAAATGTGATTACAGTCTTCCCTCCGGAACCCCGGATTATAGGAACAATTTCCATTTTATACACAGTACAAGGGGATAACATATTTCCCTGAAACATGATAACTGCATGTTCAAAATTGGACTTTGGATGAAACATGAACAAAAGATATTCTGAATGGAGCAAAGGCCGAGAATAGGCCCAGGGATTCGTGGTCTGGTTGCGCGTTCTCGCTTTGGACAGTCGTTACCGATTCTTGTTGCGATTTGTTGGAGCGAGGGTTCCTATCTTTCAATCTGTAGCCAAACACAAACCTTAGTGCCGCAATTTGGTAACACCCCGCGATTTTACTTCATTAATCAAAATATCCCAATTGGAAAAGTCAGGGTATTTACCTCAGAAGTTTATCATGGCAAATGTGGGTAAATAAAGAAAAAACGGTCAAAAAGGATAACAAAAGTGTGCAAAGAAACAGCCGAATTCAGTGCCCAAAAATCATTTCTTTAGTATTCATTGAAAAATAAGAGTAATTTGATATACTTGATTGTGCTTTACATTAAAATCAAGTATAAATTTTTGATATCATTGATAAGGTATAGTCACTAAAATCATAACTGTGTGCCACTTAACCATTGATAATAAATATTTGATGTCTGAAATAATACCTTATGAATATCCAAAGGGCCAAAATGGATATCAAAAACTTGAATCTTGCTATCTTCAATCAAAAAAACGAGGGGATCGGAGGGCCCACCTTAGAATCCTCTTGCATGAAGACCAATCGCCACTCATTCCATCTTTAAAGGAATTTCACGCTAATATTTTGCAATATGTTTATTATTTGAATTCAAAACTTTAATGTTAAACTCATCATCAGAAGTTACAACACGTTTGCGTAGGAAACAATTGGGATTTGATTTCCAAATGGCTGAAATACAAATTCACATCCATAGTTTGTTCAGTTATTCCAAGCCACGAAACTACTAATCACGTGAAAAGCTATCTTTGCCCGCATAATAGTGCAAACAAATAAACTCGGAATTATGCTAATTCCAAGAGTCAACAAACAGGGGTCGTGTCATACACATAAAAAATCATTTAACAATAAAGAAAGACCTATTTAAAAGAGTGTATACTTAATGCATATAAGACATGATGAGAAAATAAAATAATATAACACAAGAAAATAGTGTTAAGATAGTCAAGATCTTTGAAGTATATCTCCTATTATACAACGTGCCTTTTTCCAGAACAAAAAAAACACATTCTATTAATATTTGTAAGAAAATACATATATTAGAGAAAAAAATTCTCATTGTCATCATAGGTGGATCATGAAATAAATTTACCTAGCATTCCTCATAAACATTAGCTATATCATTTATCCAAAACAATAAAAGAAAATATATTCTATGTGTGCTTTCAAAAAGCCTTTCAAGATAGAGAATCCAACAATTCAAAGAAAACAAAGCCTCTTGGAACATGATAAAACAGGGTAGTCAGTGAACCTTGTTGATAAGGAAGAGGTCAATGGGGGACCATTGCATTCCTTTGCTCCAACACCTTGTTGAATATGATGACACTTTTTTGAAATCCTCTAGACAGAGCTCTAAGAGAGAATAAAGTGAACATTCACAATTACATTTTTTTAAGAATTGCATTGTACAAAAAATAACCAGTTAACTACATCAATACAACCAACCATAAAAAAAAAACTCAAATATCATGGGAGTGATAAATTTTCCAAAATACTTGAGTAACAATGCAACCTACATTCTTTTCAATGTTACCTGATATCACAATCATAATTGTAGCAATGTACAAAATCTAGAAAGAACACTATCATTTAAATAACAATGATCAACTTTGAAATATTGAGACAGTAGTTATGAATAAGAAATACCACTAAACAAGCTAAAATAAGATTTCTTCAGAGTATTTTAAATATTCAAAGAAATATTTAAAAACTTAAGCATATGAATTACAAGTGAAATGATCTAATAAAAAGGCAATATCCATTCGCTTCGACACAACAATATATTATTTTGACTAATAGAAAATAGGATGGTAGTTCAAAAAAATATGTAAAGACAATACATATTGAGTCATTACTCTTCAGCTCTCTGAATATATAGATCATTATATGTACATTTTTACACAATTTTAGAAATTCAAGGCCATGAAACATAAGTGATCAACACTAAGATGGCCTTCTATGCAGAAACATTTTATAGAGTTGTTTGAAAGCCTCATTATCACACCAACCTACACACTTCAACGTTAAATTCATGCATTGAGAATCCCTTTCTACCAATTCTTAGTAGGTTCACAATTCATGTACAAGCTAATCACCATATCCATCAAGAAGACAATGTTTTCCTATTCTAGCAGTATAGGAGGGAGACACGGACAAGAGCATCCAATTCACCTAGTCTTCAATCAATATTTTATTTATCTCAGCTCAAATGTCATGAGATATCCACTTACTTTAACCACTCAGTAGGTGATTCCACTTGTAAATCCTTCAGCACCATCCACCAGGTGTCTCTAGAAAAGATAATTTTCCTAGCTGATATTCTCTTCTTTGTGTTAATTTTGGCATCTTGGGAGAAATTCCCTAGCCATATCATGACTCCAAAAATATTATTAAAATGAATATTAATTTTCCTCTAATTTGTCTCAAATCATTGGAGGGGAATCATGAAATTCAAATTCAAATTTTATTTCGGCCTTGTTGGAGGGAAACATATTTCATTTGAAATCAAGCTTGTCTTTAAGTTGGCTTCAATAAGTGCATGTCAGCCCATCCAAAGGTTAGAACTCTTCATCAATAGCAAACCACTATATATACCCAATTGGGGTGATATTCAAGGGACCGTGCAAATTGGGTCTGTAATCTCGCTTGGTTCCGTAATATCAAAACAGCCTCATGTAAAGAACTTGCATGGTCCATTATTAAAGTTGATGTCATGGTGTATGTTGTATGACTTTCATGGTTTATTACTCATGTTAGGGTCATGGTGCTTGTTTCATATTACTCAAGCTGGTGGCATGGTGTGTGTTGCATGACTTGCATGGGTTTTTTTGCATGAAATGAAATTTCATTGCTTCATGCAATAAATTTAGCCCATGCTGTTTCTTGCACCTCTGTCCTAGTACCTTATTGCATAGGACCTAACATATTCTTTTACTAAAGTTACTACAAAAATATTGGTTTCTGATATATATTACAGAGGAGCTTACCTTGATAGTTATTGGAAATCCATTTGGAACATTTGGAAACAACAATATTCAGTTACTTGTAACTAAACGATTACTATTTAGACTAATCTTGTCACTTAATCGCATTCCAAAAATTTAGTGAAGTTACAATAGGCAGTCATGAGTTGTTGTGAAACCAGCTCCAAAAATAGAAGAAAAGAGATATCAACGACTTAGAAATAATCCACTTAGAGGGGGAAACCTCCAATACATTACATGAATGAACAATTATTGGATGATACAAATGACAAAACCTCCTTTCTATATATAGGATTCCATGGGGCCACAAGGTAATCCTAGTGTGGCCACAATGTAATCCTATCCGACCTAACAATAATAATGTAAGGGCACAATAATAAAAATATGGGGTTTACAGGGGTACAACAATAACAATAAGGGGGGCTACACTAACATAATAAGGGACTACACTTAATATAGGGACTTAACATGCCCCTCTCCTTCAAACAAGTGTTGTCCTCAACGCTTGATTATTTCTTGATGCTTCTGTATAAAATTATCATCCTCACATGTGGAATCTTCTACAGGAAAGTTCTTCCACTTGCCAAGATACTCTGAAATTGATCGTACTTTTTGAGTTCTTGTTTCTGTGACTTCTTCAAAACTTCTTTCGATGCGATGTTGATCTTCCTATTGTTTCATTAGATTCTGCACCAAAGCTAGGTTATCCTATGAGAGTTGTAGAACTTTTTGTTGATGCTCAATGTGATCTTCCACTAATTTATCATCCTATTAGCTATTATTTGATCCTTCAAACCATCCAACTTAGCCTCCATTTATGCTTTTAAACCATCTATGTCATCTTCGGTTGCCCTTCGTAAGATCGAAATTTGTTGCACTTGGTACCATAATTTTGATATCTCACACTGCAATTATTCCTCTTCATGCGTCATAGTATAGATTTTTTAGGGCTTAATGGGTATGGAATTATTTTTTGGAGGCATTATAGAACCCAATACTAATAAAAATTCTAAAATATGCCCTCAGGATAAATTCAAACTAATTTTTTCCAAATGAGACTTATGTAATTCGAAAAAAAATACACACATTTTTCTTGCTTTTGAGGAGCTTGATATTGAAATTGAATTATCTCTGTGATTTCAGATCCTCAATATTTGAAATTTGGCCCTGATGTAGCCCTCTAAATCCTATTTCAAATGCCACAGGTCTGACCTAATTTGGATTCCTCAAGAAAATGTTATGTCCAATCTCCCACAATGATCTAATTATGGACTAGTTCAGTAGAGAAAACTTGTAGGACTTGCCATGTGTCACTGTGTGCTCCTTTGGCTCTAAAATTGATAGAAAGGAAACTAAAGTCCATTTAATTCCAGCCAATTTTTACAAAATTCCAATCCGATGCTCAGAGAGAGAGAGAGCTATGAATATTTTCCCACGATCACTGCTTTGAGATGAAATTCGGGAGCCTGAAAAAGACCTAACTTCCATAGATCATATCACCCAACATATTGCGAACCAAGCTCTGAAATTTTGCGACAATGATCCTCAAGATTTTAGATTCACGCTCTAATAATTTCAACTTATAAAACTTCGTATAAAATTTTTTATAGCTAACATTCCACAATGACCTGTTTGGTGCAGCGAAACCCTAGAATCCAAAGCTCTGATACCAAATGTTGTGAAACCAGATCCAAAAATAGAAGAAAAGAGATATCAATGCCTTATAAATAAGCCACTTTGAGGGGTAAACCTCCAATACATTACATGAATGAACAATTCTTGGATGATACAAATGACAAAACCTCCTTTCTATATATAGGAGTCCATGGGGCCACAATGTAATCCTAGCCGACCTAGCAATAATCATGTAAGGGCACAACAATAGAAATATGGGGTTTACAGGGATACAACAATAAAAATAAGGGGGGCTACACTAACATAATAAGGGACTACACTATTAATATAGGGACTTAACATGAGTAGATATTTAACTCATCACAAGGCATACCATTGTTCTAATATAAATTTAGGCATAACTTGTGTTGAAAGACCTGTGGTCAATATACAAACATACATATATCTTAGTTTGGAATTTAAAACGTCATGCTCACTACCTAATTACAGGGTATAGAGATTTTTTATATCCAGTTAAAGAGGAAACCACTAATAATAAGGATAAATAGAGTGAAGGCCAATCAAATCTTATAGATTTATACTCAGTTGAGTATATCTTTGTTTTGACTATGTATTGTTATCAATTCAATCTTTGCAATTTCACATTGTTGGATATTAGAGCTTCCAGGTTAGAGAACACTTGGACTGTGTATAGCTCTAATACTTTTAGTATCATAGTTGCAATGTTTAGTTCACCCTCAGCTTCAACTAGTAATCAAATCAACACTTCTAAATGAGTGGAGCAACCATTGGGCACACAAATGCATGCATCATAGGAATGTTGTTCATGAGGTTCATGTATATCTTATTTAATGTGAAAAATGAGCCTTCATCAATAGTAAACCACTATATATACCCCATTAGGGTGATCCTTAAGGGACAATGTGAATTGGGTCTATAATCTCGCTTGGGTTTGTAATATAAGAACCTCATGTAAAGCACTTGCATGGTCCATTATTCAATTTGAGGTCATGGTGTTTTTTGTGTGAATTTCATGGTTTATTACTCAAGTTAGGGTCATGGTGCTTGTTGCATATTACTCAAGATGGTGGCATGGTGCGTGTTGAATGACTTGCATGTGTTTGTTTGGATGAAATGAAAGTTCCTTTCTTCATGCAATAAACTTAGCATGTGGTGTTTCATGTACCTTTGTCCTACTACCTTCTTGCATAGGACTTGACCTATGCTTTTAATATATTGACTGTGTAAATGTTGGTTTCTGATATACATTACAGAGGAGCTTACTTTCATAGTTATTGTAAATACATTTGGAACATTTGGCAACAACAATATTCAGTTACCTATAAATAAATGATCTATTTAGACCAGACTTGTCACTTAATGATTTAGATTTAGGCAAGAATTATCACTTAATCACATTCCAAAAATGTATTGATGTTACAATAGGAATTCATGAGTAGATATTGAAGTCAACAAAAGGCATATCGTTGTTCTAATATAAATTTAGGAATAAATCATGTTGAAAGACCTATGTTAAATCTATAGGCATACACATATCTTAGTTTGGAATGTAAAAGGTCTTTTGAATGCTTAATGACAGGGTATATATATTTTTTATGTCAAGTGAAGGAGGAAACCACTAATAATATGGATAAATAAAGTGAAGGCCAATCAAATCTTGTAGGTTTATACTTTGTCTCAGTTGAGTATATATTTGTTTTGACTTTGTATTGTTATCACTTCAGTATTTTCAATTTCACATTGCTAGATATCAGAGCTTATAGGTTAGGGAACACTTGAAATATGTATAGCTCTGATACTTTTAGTATCAAAGTTTCAATTTTTGGATCAGAATCAGCTTCAACTTATAACCAAATTAGTACTTCTTAACAAGTGGAGCAACCACTCGGCATACAAATACATGCATCATAGGAATTTCGTGCACGAGGTTCATGTATAGCTTCTTTAATGTGATAAAAGAGACTTCATCAATAGAAAACCACTATGTATACCGCATTAGGGTGATCCTCAAGGGACAGTGCGAATTGGGTCTGTAATATCGCTTGGGTGTGTAATATCAAAATAACCTCATGCAAAGAACTTTCATGGTCCATTATTCAAGATGATTTCATGGTGTTTGTTGTATGACTTGCACAGTTTAGTACTCAAGTTAGGTTCATTGTGCTTGTTTCATATTACTAAAGTTGGTGGCATGGTGCGTGTGGCATGACCTCTATCCTAGTACCTTCTTGTATAGGACCTAACCTATGCTTTTACTAAATTTATTGTGCAAATACTAGTTTCTCATATATATTACAAGAGCTTACCCTGATAGTTATTTTACATTCATTTGGAAAATTTGGAAACAAAAGTATTCAGTTACCTATAACTAAATGATTTCTATTTAGACCAGACTTGTCATTAAATGATTTGTATTTAGGCCAGAATTATTAGTTAATTGCATTCCAAAAATGCAATGAACTTAAAATAGGCAGTCATGAGTAGATATTGAACTCATCACAAGGCATACCGTTGTTCTAATATAAATTTAGGCTTAACTCATGTTGAAATACCTATGGTCAATCTACATGCATACAACTACCTTAGTTTGGAATGTAAAAGGTCTTATTGACAGCCTAATGACATAGTATAGAGATTGTTTATGTCTAGTTAAGGAGGAAACTGCTAATAATAAGCATAAATACAGTGAAGAAATGTTAGGTCCCTATATTACTAGTGTAGTCCATTATTGTTGTTAGTGTAGCCCCCTTATTGTTATTTTTGTACCCATGTGACCCCCATATTGTTATTATTGAGCCCTTACTTTATTATTGTTATGTCGGCTAGGATTATAGTGTGACCACATGGACTCCTATATATAGAAGGAGGTTTTGTCATTTGTATCATCCAAGAATTGTTCATTTTTTTAATGTAAAGGACGTTTCCCCCCTCGAAGTGGATTATTTCTAAGGATTATATCTCTCTTTTATTCTATTTTTGGAGCTGGTTTCATGACATTTGGTATCAGAACTTTGGATTCTAGGGTTTCGCTGCTCCAAATATGTCATCGTGGATTTTTCACTATAATTTATTTCCTACAAAGATTCAGAAGCTTAAATTTTTATCACATGAAGCCTAAATCCTGAGGAACGTCTTATAAAAATTTCAGATCTTGGTTCATAATATGTTCGGAGATATGATTTGTGGAAGTTATGATTTTTTCAGGCTCCTAAATTTCATCTCAAAGAGATGACCTTGAGAAAATAGTCCTAACTCTCTCTTTGAGCATTAGATTGGAATTATGTAAAAAGTGGCCAAAATTACACGGAATATAGTTTCCTTTGGATAACTTTCAAAGCCGAATGAGAAAACAGTGACACGCAGCACAACGTACAAGTGCACTCTATTGAACGAGTAAATAATTAGGTCATTGTGGGAGATTTGGGCATAAATCTGTTATGAAGCATCCAAATCAGGTTAGACCTGTGGCATTTGAAATAAGATTCAAAGCGATACTACATGACCAAATTTTAGATATTGAAGATCTGAAATCACAGATATAATTTAGTTTCAATATTGAGCTCTTCAAAAGAAAGAAAAAGGTGTGTATTTTTTTGAAAAAATCTTGTTTGAAAAATTAGTTTGAAGTGATTCCAAGGGCATATTGAAGCATAAATATCAATATTGAGTTATAAAATTCCCCCTAAAAATAATTCAACACCCATTAAACCCTCAGAATACTCTACTATGGCTCATGAAGATGAAGAAGTGAAACATGATATATTAAAATTACATGAGAAAGTGCACCAAATTTCTCTCTCGCAAAGAGAAACAAAAAATGAAATGGAAGTTTTGAAAAAAGGTGTGGAAGCTAAGTTGGATGGTTTGAAGAAGGGAATGGAAACTAATATGGATGGTTTGAAGAAGGGCATGGAATCTAATATGGATGTTTTGAATAAAGGCGTGGAAGCTAAGATGGATGGTTTGAAGCATGGCATGGAAGACATGGAAGAAAAAATGGAAGACATGAGGAATGGTATAAAAGCAAACATGGAAGGCTTGACAAAGTTGATACAAGAAATTATTCCTAATGGTGAACATATAGTAGAGGAAACTCATGATGAGAATAAAATAAATGTCAATTGTGATTTCATAAACTTGAATGTTGGATGGAAGACCCACCATATTCCAACGATCGATATGAGGAAGTTTTATGGCAAGGATCCCATAACATGGATACTATAGATGGAGCAATATTTTGATCTCAATAATGTGCAAAACACACAAAAGCTACGCATTGCAACTTTATATTTAGAGAAAAATACATTTGTATGGTATCGATAGCTTTTCTCTCGTAAAAAAATTGTCACATGGTCAATTTTTATGGAGGAAATGATAGCACATTATGAGGATAAAAAGAGCAACACCTTCTTTAGCCAATTAATAAATCTCAAAAAAATGGGTTCAGTGGTGGAGCACATTGAGGACTTCCAAAAAATGAATATAAGGGTAAATGATATTCCAGAAAAAAATAGGATTGATGTCTTCATAGGGACTTTAAAGGATAAATTCCAACATGAGGTTCGCCTTTGGGAACCTGATTCATTAGAGAAGGCATTCAGATTGGCAAGAAAAATTGAATTTAAAATTATGGTGACAAGGAAGCCTACCACTCACATCTATAAAGATGGAAGTTTTGCTACTCCTAGACTTCCACGACCTACAAGATTGACACCACAACAATTGGAATAAAAAAGAGAAAAAGGGATTTGCTACAGTTCTTATAGAAAATACACTAAAGGTTATAAGTGTGCTGATAAGAAATTATTATACGTAGATTGTAAAGAGGAGGAAAAAAATGAACAAGAAACTTCAAAAGAAGAGGATATACACCAGGAACCAACCCTAGAGAAAGAAGAAATGAGTTTGATCATATCATGTAATGCATTGGCAAGAATTACCACTCCTCAAACTCTCAAGATAGAAGGACATATCAAGAAGAAAAAGGTAATAGTGTTGATTGATTTGGGTAGTACCTGTTAGCCACCTATAATATTTTGTTATACCAAAAGGTGGCTAAGAATTTTTGAGCCTCTAAGGAACAAATTTTATCACTAAAAATTTGTTGGCTCTTGAAGACTCCTTGTAGGCGGCATGCCTCTGTCCAGAATCCTCATTACTGTTCCTATTAATTACGCGTTCTATGAAACTGCGAAGGGCCATCATTTTCCTATCACTCATAACAGCAACTAAAATTTCTCTCCTTTTCTCCTTATTTCATACTCACGGTTTCTAATCAGCAATGAAGAATAACTCATGAGTTTTAAACTCCCCTGAATTGTTGGCACTGAATCATTCAGACAGAATTTTATTTTAAGAATAAAATTTTCCTGGACTCAGCCCTTGGTTGATCTGCTCCTTTCCCCACAACAAAGACATGAAACCTCATCACAGCTTTGACAGAAGAAAACAAATGTATCATCATCATGAAAGAGTTATGACAGCAATAACCACAGAGACTTCATTCAGGTGTGCCTGTCATATAAAACCCCCGATCATATTATTTCTCATATAACCATAGAGCCCGCAATCGTGCGCTGAACCATTGAAAGGCCCCTCTCCGATCAATATTTTCCTTTGTAAACCCAAAAACCCACTTTCCAAAAGTTTTAAGTTAAAACGTAAAGTCACGTGATAAATATAAAATGGGTTGATCAAAAAAACCGATCGCGCAATCGTGATCGGAGAATTCACAATGGGTAGATCGGAAAGACCAGGCCCATGGTTCCGATTGCGATTGGCCTTTAAAGGATCAGGCCCCGGGCATATTACAGTTCATATATCCCACGGCCCCGCAATCGGGCGCCTTTTCCCTTTACCTATATATTTTCCGCCCGATCCATTATAACTTGTTTTTATTGTAAAAACTTTGGTTTCCATATGTTTAAAGGTTTTTCCGCCGGTGCGTAAGTCGAAGCAATCCTGACCATTGATCTAGTCCTTCGATCCAACGGTCCGCGCAAAATCGCATCGCAACTTTCCCCTATTGCGCAATCGCATGCCCATGTCTGCGACCTCCGATTGCGATTCCTTCGATTCGCTCCCCGCCGTTGATCTGACCCTCAGATCTAACGGTCAGTGCTCAATCGCAAGTTTCTAACCGCAACTTCCGATCGCAAGTCCTCTCCTAATCCCCCGATCGCACTGCCCCTCCGATTACATCCCTGCCGTTGATCTGAACCCGAGATCAACGGTTATCGCTTAATCGCAAACCCATTTCCGATCGCAATCGCATAGCCCAGTAGCGCCACCCCGATTGAAATCTTTCGATTTGATCCCGGCCGTCCATCCCCTTTCTGATCCAACGGTCATCGCTTGATCGCACTAGTCCCCCGATCGCGCAATCGCATCGGCATTTTCCAATCGCTCCTTTTGTTTCTCTCCTCCGATTACAATCCTCCGATTAGATCTGGACCGTCCACGTGTCCAGATCGGACGGTCCGAAACCACCCCGCCTTATTTCTTCTCCCCGCTCTCATTTTCCTGTTTTGCGCCGATCTCCACCGTTAGATATTTTTATCCAACGGCTACGCTCTTTCCCCACCATTTGAAGCAGTTTAACCTATTTTCGCAGGATTTCTTAATTGTTGTGTGTTTGATGCAGGTGTTTTAAATGGTTTTCCATTGTATCACGAAAAAATGCCGAGGGCTGGGAATGACGATTCTCATGCCCTCGTTTCAGTAAAGGGAAGCCATCCACGGGGCTCCATTCCATGTTTCGTCAGTACTCTATGAGTATTGATGTCGTAAAGCCCAGCGCGGCTCTACACATTAACAAGACATTGTTTCATTCAGAGCAGTTAAAGAGTATCGATTTTTGAAGACAGCACACATGAGATTGAAGATTGAAGACAAATTTGGGGATCACGGCTAAGATTGAACATCAAAAGCCTAATCCCCCAAATTAAAACAGAATTAATAGAAAATCAAAAGGATCAGTCAGGCAGAAAAGGCTTCCACTGCTTCAAATGAGGCGAATAAATTCCTCAGCTACCATAAAAGCCACCTGTTGCCTCAACCTTTCAAAACGAGAGGCCGAGTTATTGAAGAAGATCGGAAATTCACCTGAGGCATCAGGGAGGCACTTCGCAAGGTAATCAATGCGAAAATATCCTACGAGTGTTACTCACACATCACGGAGCCTAAAGATCAAATAAAACTCCCCAGGATTTGATATTTATTGTAAGAAAACAGGTTAATGCGGCGATCACACAGCAAATTTCTCCTCTAGGAGGCCCCCCATTGGGCAGTTTTGAACCTGTAATTAATTATCTGAGAATCTTTTCTCGGATCCTCACTCATTCTTCTATAAATACCTCGGGAGAAGATAAGGGGTAGTTCTGGAGACTGGAATACACTTAATCTGAAGACTTCTGATTGTAAATAGTGTTCACTGGCCCTTGGAGCTCTGCTTGTGATAGATTAGTTAGGCTGAATAGTGAAGATGATTGCTGAACTAAAACATTGGACTTGAAGATTGTAACTGGTTTGACATCAATATAAAAGTTGTTTCTTGGGATCCTGGTCTATGTCATTGGTGAAGTGCATCTCTCTTTGTTATTGTTTTCCTTCTATGTATGCCATATTATTCATATTCCTCTGTAAAGAATAGTTTAAACAGGGTTAGGATCTACAGTATATCAGTAACCTTCTCTAGCTGAGAAATCTTTATCTTAATGTTTTCCTCAAGTTTGTTTATTTAAGAATGATTCAATACTGTTTAAACATTTAGGAATGTTGGCGTTCCCTCATCCTTCTGTTTACATAAAAATTGTTCTTGAATGTGATTTCCATTATTCACCATTAAAGTTAGACTAGAGAAGATATGGTTCGCCCTGATTCCTAGATTCTTTTCTCCAAAGGCAGATTCTGAAAGTTTCCCTTGGTGTCGACTGAAAGCAGACTAGGTTTAAAAGTACTTTATCTGATCTTAAGTCACACTCTGTTTTTCTTATGTGTTTTCATACTTTCTGAAGGTAATTATGTGGATTACTGGATTATTTTTCAATTAAGTTGCTTGAATATAGACTTTCCCATGGAGTCAATGGTTAGCCCTGTCCTTGGTTGGTTTTAAACAGTTACTTAAGAGGCTTTCTTGTTTGGACTGACTATAAATCCTCTGAGAAATTATTATCAGTTTCCACCCCTCCAACACTTTAATGTTTCCATTCCATCATTTTAATCTCAATAATCTTGTGGTATAGATGACTTTCCCCTTGGATCACACTTGATGTTGTTGCTCAATTAAAGCCCAGATATGACTCCATAGCCCAATGGACTAAAAACCAGCGTCATATCTATCTTTTCAGCCTAGCTGTTCTATCCACTTGCAACTTCTCACTTTCGAAACTTTGCACTTAGAACTTTCCCCTCAAGTAACATTTCATGCTCAACCATCCAAAACAAAACAAAACCCCTCAGTCTTCATAACTAGCCTAACATAATTTCTTTAAACGTTCAAAGACAATATCCATCTTTGTACATATTGGAGAGATCCCTCTCCGGATTCAGGAGGGCTAGATCCTAGAATCCCAAAGTTGGTTGAAACGATGTTGTTTCTGTAATTGGACTCTGCCAATCTTGCTAATAAATTACAGAGACCTAACATTTCTGGCGACTCCACTAGGGACTGAGTTGGTTTTTCATCTTAGTTTCCTTTAGAAATTAATACAAACCTTGTGAGTGAAAAGCAACCTTTCAAGCACTACCAACAAATGGTATTCATGGTAAAACTTGTTTGAATCAGTGACAATCTAGGCAGATCCTAGGATTCTCATAAGTCCTTATCAAACCTTGAAAAAAGGCTGGCTTAGCCATAAGAGTAGACTTTCCTTGTCTCACAACCGTAGCTAAGTTTTGAAACAGAGTTAGGATATCCTTAGAAACCACACAACTGAAAAATAACTCAGAAAAACACCCAAAAATATTTCAGATTGGAATTCAATAAACATGGTAGTGGACCATAAAACATTTTACCTCTGAAAAGAGCTAAAACTTCCACTTGGCGACTCCACAATAATCAACAGACCTTAAGACTCCGCTGGGGAGAACCTTTTCCCATCACAACATTGTTAAAACTCAGTAAAAGGACTGTGGGATTAAGAATTTGTGAAACAGATTAGTTAACCGTTCAAAGATAGTTATACCCGGTTGAACTTTTCTTGTTTATTTGGGTCTAAAAAACACTGCATAGTGGCTCCCAGAAAGATTCACACTAGAGCCGATCCTGACCCCGATCCACCTGAGATAGTTGATAACCCAGGAAGTATCCTTTGGAAGTCTCCTAGGATTAAATTATCAACTGTTTTCAGATCACCCTTAAGAGCTAATTCAGTTCCTGAAAATTTTGCAGCTCTACAAGAATCATAGGGTGGTGGAACCATAAAACATTTTACCTCCTTAGGAGCTAAATTTTTTTCCACCTGACGACTCCACACTCTGAAACTCCCAGAAGACCAAATGACTCCACTGGTAGAAGACCCCGAACTGATTGACCAGACACAGTGACCTCTTTCTGGATTTACAAACATGATTCCAAGAATACAACGAAGATATGACCCAATGAGTAGAGATCATATCCCTGGGTTTCCACATAAGATGCCCCAGGTGAATTGGGATGACAACCTACCTCTTTTTCAAGGCAAAAAGTTTGATGACCCTCTATTACATCTCATTAGATTTCATATACATGTATGGAGATTGAAAGTTGAATGGCATCAAGACTGCCTAATGAAAATGTTCATGTTAACATTAGAGGGACAAGCTAGGGATTGGTATGAATGCTTAAGATCTAGTAGTTTGTTTTCTTTAAGAGATCTTGAATATGTGTTCTATGAGAACTATAAAGAAAACGCTACATCATTATCATTGGGTGCAATATTTTATGATCCATCACAAAACATCACCCAACACATTATAGATAATGAGGAAGCTTTGGAAGAAATGCATCCTGGAGATATTTTAATAGCCATTCATGAGTTCAATCTCCTATTGAAAAATTTTAAGAATATAGATGAATCAGTTGAGGGAGAGATGATCCAAGAAATAATGAACCTTCCTCAAGATATCCTTGAAAACTCCAATATTTATTCATCATCCCTTATAGCTGAGGCTCAAGAAGACATCCAGCCTCAAAATCAGTCTTCACAAGAGGACAACACTGTCAAATATGATGAGTCCTCCAGTTCAGAGGATGATGAAAATGAAGGAGAAAAACAAATAGAAGACTATCCTGCTGTGGATATATCATCTTCTCAAGAAGAAATTTCTCCCTTCACTGATATTAGTCTGTCATTTAAAGAGCCTGAATTTATATCAGAAGCAAGCATAGATTCAAAGAAAGAAGATATTCCACTATTTTCTATTTTGCAGGTTAAGAATGATGATACTTCCAAGCTACATACTGAAGAGATAGTCCTCAAAGCTGATGTCTTGGAAGTAGATGATCTACCAATTGTGGAGGACCAAAAAGAAGAGAACCTTCACCTTTTCTTTGTTGATCCTATGGAAGTGTGTGTGGAAATCCAAACTGGCTCAAATTATCAAGCATTGATCCTTTGCAAGAGCCAGAGACATGAAAAGTTGTCACCTTCTGTGATAGCCTCAGTTTTGAAGATTAATCTTCAAAATATACTATGGATACCTCTGACAAGCAGCCAGAGTTTCTTCTTCTTCTTGACATTACTCAGCTGGCTGCATTGGCACTTTTGTATCATATGAATATGTAAATACTCCATGTTTAGAATAGGTTAGATAGGAATGTCAATAAAGCTCACTTCTGGGCATGTAGTTAGTTGTTGTTTTTCTACGTTGAAGAAAAAAAATAAAAAATAAAAAAATAAAAATAAAAAATAAAAAAAATTCAAAAGTACAAAAACAAAGAAAAGAAAGAAAAGAGGGCAGATTGACAAAACAATAAAGGTACAGCCCCATACCAAAAAGAGAAATAAATCTGAAAGTGTGCAAGCTCAAATGCCACTCCTCAAAACACACTTCTAGTTAGTCAAACTACCTAATCTTGACTAATTAGCTTTAAATTTTCTGCTGATAGGATAGTGAATTCGATTTGCCGAATTGTTCAATATTGGCTTATCAGTAGATACATTAGGATAGAAATGAAGGTTCAAACAAACTCAAAATTTGAACCAAAATTTCCAAAAGAAGAATGACTCAAAACTATTTTGTTTTCTAAGTCACAAAAGAGAAAGAATGGTTCTAATTTGCTCAAAATCTGAACCAGAAGAAAGAAAAGACAGCTCAAAGAAAAAGCAAAAACAGAGCTATGAAAAGATGAAGGAAGTGCTCAACTTTCAGATCTTAAGCCTTCCATTTTTTTATTTTAATTTCCTGCAAAAATAATGTCTATGTGCAACTTGTTTTTATGCCATAGATCACGGCAAGTCAAAAAGCTTAATCTTGACTTGACTGTTTTTGAATTTCTGTTATAGAATTTAGAGAATGAAAGTCTGTTGGACAGCTAAATCCCAACAGACAATAGATTAGGTAGAGAAATATCTAAGCTCAACTGTTTAATCTGAGCTCAGGGAGAAATAAGGAGTAGAATTAGATTAGTTTTTATGCTTTCAAAAGAATAAAATGTTGTAAGAGAGTTTGCCAATCCAAGTGCACTCTAAGAAGAAAAAATGTTAGATCTGTAGGATTGGGTAGGTAGAAAGCTTGTTGATGAAGGTCCCTCGTTTTCATGGCTGCCAAATATGTTTAGAGAAGATCATTCAAATCACAGGAAGGCAGCCCAATGGATGAGGCAACTAATCAACCTCCCAGAATATGCAAGTCTGAAGTTATTGATGCCTTCAAGAAGGCACCATCCCCAAGTGGAGCCACTGTTAGCCACCTATAATATTTTGTTATACCAAAAGGTGGCTAAGACTTTTTGAGCCTCCAAGGAACAAATTTTATCACTAAAAATTTGTTGGCTCTTGAAGACTCCTTGTAGGCCTCATGCCTCTGTCCAAAATCCTCATTACTATTCCTATTAATTCTGCTGATTTCATGTAAGAAACTGCTGAAGAAACCATCATTTTTCCCCTTTCTCCCACTCATGACTAACCTTCATTTACTCCCCCTTTTCTCCATATTATTTCCCTACTTTTCATAAGTTTCTCCCTCCATTCGTGAAAATCCTCCTGACATGGTTTAAAACTTCTTTTTGAGCTGTGCCAAAACCCCCAAATCCATTTAAAACCTTGAAATTATTCATTAAAAAACAAAGTTTTATTGCTATGGACCTAAGCCCCTTGGGCTAAGTCCTAAACCACTTCCCCCCACATGCCCATGCGTCAAAACCAAATGCCAAAGCTTGTCGGCGCTAATCGCATCGCAAATATCCAAGGGTGCATGTCTTTGAACCATTGCAAAACTCCGATTGTGATTAGCCTTTGCATATAAAACCCTCGATCATATTATTTCTCATATAACCATAGAGCCCGCAATCGGGCGCTGAACCATTGAAGGGCCCCTCTCCAATCAATATTTTCCTTTGTAAACCCAAAAACCCACTTTCCGAAAGTTTTAAGTTAAAACGTAAAGTCACGTGATAAATATAAAATGGGTTGATCAAAAAGACCGATCGCACAATCGCGATCGGAGAATTCACAATGGATAGATCGGAAAGACCAGGCCCACGGTTCCAATTGCGATTGGCCTTTAAAGGATCAGGCCCCGGGCATATTACAGTTCATATATCCCATGGCCCCGCAATCGGGCGCCTTTTCCCTTTACCTATATATTTTCCGCCCGATCCATTATAACTTGTTTTTATTGCAAAAACTTTGGTTTTCATATGTTTAAAGGTTTTTCCGCCGGTGCGTAAGTCGAAGCAATCCTGACCATTGATATAGTCCTTCGATCCAACGGTCCGCGCAAAATCGCATCGCAAGTTTCAAATCGCATCGCAACTTTCCCCGATTGCGCAATCACATGCCCATGTCTGCGACCTCCGATTGCGATTCCTCCGATTCGCTCCCCGCCGTTGATCTGACCCTCAGATCTAACGGTCAGCGCTCAATCGCAAGTTTCTAACCACAACTTCCGATCGCAAGTCCTCTCCCGATCCCCCGATCGCACTGCCCCTCCGATTACATCCCCGCCGTTGATCTGAACCCGAGATCAACGGTTATCGCTTAATCACAAACCCATTTCCGATTGCAATCGCAAAGCCCGGTAGCGCCACCCCGATTAAAATCTTTCAATTTGATCCCGGCCGTCCATCCCCTTTCTGATCCAACGGTCATCGCTTGATCGCACTATTCCCCCGATCGCGCAATCGCATCGGCATTTTCCAATCGCTCCTTTTGTTTCTCCCCTCCAATTACAATCCTCCGATTAGATCTGGACCGTCCACGTGTCCGGATTGGGCGGTCCAAAACCACCCCGTCTTATTTTTTCTCCCCGCTCTCATTTTCCTGTTTTGCGCCGATCTCCACCGTTAGATATTTTTATCCAACGGCTACGCTCTTTCCCCGCCATTTGAAGCAGTTTAACCTTTTTTCGCAGGATTTCTTAATTGTTTTGTGTTTGATGCAGGTGTTTTAAATGGTTTTCCATTGTATCACGAGGAAATGCCGAGGGGGCCGAGGGTCGGGAATGACGATTCTGGTGCCTCGTTTCAAGAAGAAGCCAGCCCATAGGCTTCCGGTTCATGTTTGTCATATACTATGAGTATTGATGCCTTGAAATACCTGGCGCGGTCTACAATAACAACAAAATGTGGTGCCTGTTTTCTACTTTTCCAGAGTTTGTAAGAAAAAAAAAATTTATTTTGAAATATTTAAATAATGTAGATTAAAGATTGAAGATAAACAAATTTGCTAAGATGAAGCCGTACTAACCCAAATTAAAACAGAATTAATAGAAAATCAAAAGGATCAGTCAGGCAGAAAAGGCTTCCACTGCTTCAAATGAGGCGAATAAATTCCTCAGCTACCATAAAAGCCACCTGTTGCCTCAAACCTTTCAAACAGAGGCCGAAGTTATTGAAGAAGATCAGATTTCACCTCAGAGCATCCAGGGAGTTACTTCTGCAAGGTAATCAATGCAGAAAATATCTACGGTGTTACTCCACACATCACACAGAGCCTAAAAGTCAAAATAAAACTCCCACCGAGATTTGATATTTATTGTAAAACAGTTAATGCAGCGATCCACCTGTAAATTTCTCCCTCGAGCCCCCCAAAAGGCCGAGAAGTTTTGAACCTGTATTAATTATCCTGAGAGATCTTTTCTCAGATCACCTCCTCATTCTTCTATAAATACCTCAGAAGAAGATGAGAAATTGTTGGTTGCAGAACTTTGGAATACACTTGAGCTGGAGACTTCTATTTGTACATAGTGTTCGCTGGCCCTTGAAGCTCTGTTTGTGCTAGAGTAGTTAGGTTGAATAGTGAAGATGATTGCTGAACTAAAACATTGGACCTAAAGATTGTAACTGGTTTGACATCAATATAAAAGCTGTTTCTTGGGATTCTGGTCTATATCACCAGTGAAGTGCTTCTTTCTTTGTTAAATTGTTTTCCTTCTATGTATGCCATATTGTTCATATTCTCTAACAAATATAGCCAAATAGTTAGGATCATTAGATATCAAGAACTCCTCTCGTCTAAAATTCATCTTAATGCTTTCAAGCTTGTTTATTTAAGAATGATCCAATGACTGCCATGAATGTTGGATGCCTTGTCCTTCTGTTTGCTCAAACATTGTTCTTGAATGTTATTTCCATTATTTGCTATTAAAGTTAGACTAGAGAAGATATGGTTTGCCCTGATTCCTAGATTCTTTTCTCCAAAGGCAGATTCTGAAAGTTTCCCTTGGTGTTGACTGAAAGCAGACTAGGTTTAAAAGTACTTTATCTGATCTTAAGTTACACTTTGTTTCTCTTATATGTTTTCATACTTTCTGAAGGTAATTATGCGGATTACTGGATTGTTTGTCAATTAAGCTGCTTGAATACAGACTTGCCCAAGGAGTCAATGGTTAGCCCTGCACTTGGTTGGTTTTAAACAGTTACTTAACAGGCTTTTCTTGTTTGGACTGACTATAAATCCTCTGAGAAATTATTATCAGTTTCCACCCCTCCAACACTTTAATGTTTCCATCCCATCATTTTAATCTCAATAATCTTGTGGTATAGATGACTTTCCCCTTGGATAACACTTGATGTTGTTGCTCAATTAAAGCCCAGATATGACTCCATAGCCCAATGGACTAAAAACCAGCGTCATATCTATCTTTTCAACCTAGCTGTTCTATCCACTTGCAACTTCTCACTTTCGAAACTTTGCACTTAGAACTTTCCCCTCAAGTAAAATTTCATGCTCAACCATCCAAAACAAAACAAAACCCCTCAGTCTTCATAACTAGCCTAACATCATTTCTTTAAACGTTCAAAGACAATATCCATCTTTGTACATATTGGAGAGATCCCTCTCCGGATTCAGGAGGGCTAGATCCTAGAATCCCAAATTTGGTTGAAACGATGTTGTTTCTGTAATTGGACTCTGCCAATCTTGCTAATAAATTACAGAGACCTAATAGTACCCATAATTTTATTCATTGTATGGTAGCCAAGGAATTGAATCGCTTCCTATACCAAACACCAGAATGTCAAGTGACGGTTACAAATGGAGGAACTATAAATTTCTCTATAAAATGCCATAATATCAAGCTAACCATCAGGGAATATGTATTGAATAGTCCAATGTTTTCCATTCCAATGGGAGTTGTTGATGTTGTACTAGGAGTACACTGGTTACAATATTTGGGGACAACAGCTTTTAATTTTCAAGAACTTTTCTTGAATTTTTTTTTCGGAAGGAAAGGAAGTCGAATTATGGGGTATCGTAGGGAAGCCAGGAAAGATAATATGCTCTAATGTCATGACAAAGCTTCTTAATAAAGAACAAAAAGGCATAATTACACAATTATGCTCACTAGAAATTCCAACATCAAAATCATCTATTTCTCCAGATCTCCAAAAAGTCTTGGACAATCATTCCGAAGTGTTTGAAACTCCCAAAGGGCTCCCACCTATTCGTGATCATGATCATGCTATTCATTTGATTCTAGGAAGTTTTCCTCCAAACATCAGGCCTTACATATATCCTTATGTCCAAAAGAGCAAAATTGAACGTATGATTGCAGAAATGTTAGAGGCTAGTATAATTCAACCTAGTCAAATTTCTTTCTCTTCTCCATTAGTATTGGTGCACAAGAAGGATGGATCATAACGCATGTGTCCAGATTATAGGGAGCTCAATAAGCTCATTATTAAAGATAAATTTCTCATTCCTATGATTGATGAATTAATGGATGAATTACATGGAGCAATTTATTTTACCAGGTTGGATCTTCATTCAGGATATCATCAAATTCGAATGAAGAATGAAGATATTCTGAAAACAACATTTTGAACTCATGAGGGTCATTATGAATTTTTGGTCATGCCTTTTGGTCTTACCAATGCACCTTCTACATTTCAAGGGCTGATTAATTCCATTTTCAAACACTTCCTTAGAAAATTTGTGTTAGTATTTTTTGATGATATACTAATCTACAACAGGTCTTGGAAGGATCATGTTCAACATGTTGACAGGGTGCTCAAACTATTGGAGGAAAAACAATTATATGCAAAAACCTCCAAATTTTTATTTGGAGTACAAGAGGTGGAATATCTAGGTCATATTGTACCTCACGAGGGTGTTAAGGTAGACCCTAACAAAATTAAAGCGATTAAGAAATGGAAAGGCACCACAACCATAAAGAAACTACGAGGATTTCTTGGGTTAACAGGGTATTATCGCAAGTTTTTTATGAATTATGGGAGAATAACAGCATCTCTAACAACATGATTGAAGAAAGATGCATTTTTGTGGACTCCTGAAGAAACTAAGGCATTTGAACATATTAAAGAGGAAATGTGCCTAGAACAGGTCTTAGCTATGCCAGACTTCACAAAAACCTTTATTGTGGACTGTGATGCATCAGGAAATGGAATTGGTGTTTTTTTAATGCCATAAGGAAGACCCATTTCTTTTGAAACTTGTCCAATCAAAGGAAAATATTTATGAAAAGCTACTTATGAGAAGGAAATTTTGGCAATACTACATGCACTAAAGAAATAGTGACCTTACCTAATGGGAAGACACTTCAAGGTAAAAACTGATCATGATAGTCTTAAACACTTTTTGGAATAAATACTATATTCATAAGAGTAGCAAAAATATGTCACAAAGATGTTTGGTTATGACTTTCAAATCGGCTACAAAAAAGGGAAGCTAAATGTTGTTGCAGATGCACTTTCAAGAAAGGATGAAGAGGTGGATGAATTTCTTTGTGCCATTTCTATTATCCAACCGGATTGGATAACTAAAGTAAGGGATGAATTGAAGAAGGACGAAGAAGTGTGGACACTTATTCAAAAGTTGCAGCAAGATCCTAGTACATCTGATACATTTAGATGGAAAAGTTATTCGTTATGGTACAAATATCGCTTATATTTTTGTAAGAGTTCCCAAATAAAAAAAAATATTCTTTTGGAATTGCACACTTCTCCTTTACGAGGACACTCAGGATTTTTAAAAACTTACCACATGGTGAAGAAAGATTTTTTTGGGATGGTCTTAAATCTGATATTCAAAATTTTTCTGCAGAATGTTTGGTTTACGAGCAAAATAAAGTTGAGACAATTAAGACCCTTAGTCTTCTACAACCTTTATCCATTCCAAGTCAACATTGGGAGGATATTTCAATGGATTTTATCACAAGTTTACCTAAGTCCGAAGGAAAGAGTGTCATCAAGGTGGTAATTGATAGACTTACCAAGTATGCGCACTTTTTTGCATTATCTCATCCATTTAAACCAAGTATAGTTGCTACTGCATTTATGGAAACAATTCAAAAGCTACATGGAAACCCAAAGATTATGGTAAGTGACAGAGATCCTATTTTTATTGGAAATTTTTTGAAGGAATTATTTTCTTGTATGGGTACTCAACTAACTCATAGCTCATCTTATCATCCTCAATCCAATGGTCAAAATGAGATAGTGAACAAATGTTTGGATGGATATCTTCATTGGTTTGTATCTGATAAAAAAACACAATGGTTCAAGTGGTTACCTCTAGGTGAATGGTGTTATAACACTTCCATCCATAATGCAGCAAAAATGACCCCATTTATGGCACTTTATGGATATCAGCCACCGTCCATCACATCATATTTAAGAGAAAACTCTAAGGTTCAAGAAGTAGAATATCACATCGAGCATGAACAACAAGTTCTCCAACTCCTAAAGGATCACCTAAATTTGGCACAAAATAGAATGAAACAACATGCAGATCAACATTGCAATGAGAGAAGTTTTTGTGTAGGTGACTGGGTATTTTTATGACTATGACCATATAAACAAATGTCCCTCAAGAAAGCTAATAAGGATAATAAATTATCGCCAAAGTGATATGTTCCTTACAAGGTATTGCAAAAGATTGGTACTATGGCATACAAATTGTAGCTTCCTGCTTCTTCGTGAGTGCATTTAGTTTTCCATGTTTCATGCTTAAAGAAGGTTATAGGTGACAAATATCCAGTTCAAAAAATATTGCCAGAACTTTATGACGAAGGAAATATCATATTGGAACATGAAGTAGTCATGGAAAAAAGAACTCGACAGCTACGAAATCAATCTATTTCATGGTATCTCATCAAGTTGAAGAACTTATCCACTGAAGATTCTACATTGGAGGATGAGAATTTTATACAGAAGCATCCATAGCTACTCAAGCATTGAGGAAATTTTTTTTTTGAAGGAGAGGGGCATGTTAGGTCCCTATATTACTAGTGTAGTCCCTTATTATTGTTAGTGTAGCCCCCTTATTGTTATTGTTGTACCCCTGTAACCCCCATATTGTTATTATTGTGCCCTTGCTTTATTATTGTTAAGTCAGATAGGATTATATTGTCACCCCATGGAATCCTATATATAGAAGGAGGTTTTTTCATTTGTATCATCCAATAATTGCTCATTTATGTAATGTAAAGGATGTTTCCCCATCGAAGTGGCTTATTTCTAAGGCATTGATCTCTCTTTTCTTCTATTTTTGGAGCTGGTTTCATAACAAGACCAATCAAGTCATGTAGGTTTATACTCTGTTTCAGTTGAGTATATATTTGTTTTGACTTTTTATTATTATCACTTGAATATTTGCAGTTTCACATTGTTGGATATCAGATCTTCCAGGTTAGGGAACACTTGGACTGTGTATAGCTCTGATACTTTTAGTATTGGAGTTTCAATGTTTGGATCACTCTCAGCTTCAACTAGTAATCAAATTAGCACTTTTGAACAAGTGGAGCAACCACTTGGCACACAAATGCAGGCTGCATCATAGGAATGTCATGTAGGAGGTTCATGTATATCTTATTTAATGTGACAAAAGAGCCTTAAAAAAAAAGATGTAGGTGCAATATTTTCCTGTTTTGTAAAAATTTTCTAGAACACTCTAAATGGCTTGTTTAGATTTTGATTATCTTTAGAAAGTGATATTTATTGAACATGATATATTTTTATAAGATATAATATGATCAAGTGAAAGGGATATGATTAATTTTGATGGTTTGACCCAATGGAGTAAGTATGAAATTTCAGAATCAATTTGAAAGAATAAATCAACAGTATCTCTAATAGTAAACTAGAAATTGTGTATCCTATATTGGGAATATGAAAAAGTAGGGAAGATGTATGAGAAAGGAATTGTTTAAGTTTATGTTTTTAAGTGATCAATCTTCTATAGTAGTAACATGATGTGCCAGACTGGTCTCTCATCAAAATCTATGTCAAACAAAAGCCCGTTAGAAAACCAATATATGGAATGCATTTGTTGTGTCTGCTTTTTGTGAGGAATTTGTCAATTTATATAGGGAACGACATCCTATTTTTCCCACGTTTCTCCAAAATAATTAGAATAAAATTCATAAAATCAAAAACTACTTAAAATCCTAAACCTAAACATTGTGTTAAAGTAATTTCTGAGATATTTTCGTTAAAGTAATTTACAATCAATCTGAGAAATTTACGTTCAAGTAAATTTTGAGATATTTACGTTAAAGTCACTTTAATAAAGGTTTTCCTATGTGGTATATTACAACAAGTTTGATCATATTATACTAATATTTCCTTCTAATTAGGAACATACTGTTATGAAAATAGCTCCAAAAATAGAAGAGAAGAGAGATCAACGCCTTAGAAATCAGCCACTTCGAGGGGGAAATCTCCAATACATTACATAAATGAACAATTCTTGGATGATACAAATGAAAAAACCTCCTTCTACATATAGGGATACATGGGGTCACAATATAATCGTAGCCGACTTAACAATAATAATGTAAGGGAACAATAATAACAATATGGGGGTTACAGGGGCACAAAAATAACAATAAGGGGGCCACACTAATAAAAATAAGGGACTGCACTAGTAATATTGGGACCTAACATGCCCCTCTCCTTCAAAAAAGTGTTGTCCTCAATGCTTAAGTTGCTCTGGCTGCTTATGTATAAAATTCTCATCCTCCCATGTAGAATCTTCATTGGGTAAGTTATTCCACTTGATGAGATACTCTAAAATTGATCGATTTCATAGCTGTCGAGTTCTTGTTTCCGTGACTGTTTCAGGTTCCAATATGATTTTTCCTTCCTCATCAAGTTCTAGCAATATTGTTTGAAATGGAATTTTTTCACCTGTAACCTTATTTAAGCACGAAACATGTAAAAATTGATGCACTCGCAAAGAAGAAGGAAGCTCCAATTTGTATGCCATAGTACCAATATTTTGCAACACCTTGTAAGGAAAATAGTATTTCAATGATAATTTATTATCCTTCTTAGCTTGCTTGAGGGAAAATTTTTTGTATGGTTGTAGCCATAAAAAATGCCCAGTCTCCTACTTCAAAACTTCTCTTGCTGCAATGTTGATCTTCCTATTCTTTCATTCGATTTTGTGCCAAATTGAGGTTATCCTTTAAGAGTTGGAGAACTTGTTGTTGATGCTCGATGTGATATTCCAATGCTTGTACCTTAGAATTTTCTCTTAAATATGATGTGATGGACAATGGATTATATCCATAAAGTGCCATAAATGGGGTTATTTTTTATGTAGTATGGAAGGAAGTGCTATACCACCATCCCGCCAGAAGTAACCACTTCACCCATTGTTTTTTTTATCAGATACAAAACAATGAAGATATCCTTCCAAACATTTGTTTACTATCTCAGTTTGACCATAATATTGAGGAGGATAAGATGAGATATGAGCTAATTAAGTACCCAAACGAGAAAATAATTATGTTCAAAAATTTCCAGTAAAAATGGTATCTTTGTCGCTTACCATAATATTTGGGTTTCCATGTATATTTAAATGCAGTAGCAACTGTACTTTATTTAAATGGATGAGATAATGCACAAAATTGTGCATACTTGGTAATTCTATCAACTACCACCATGATGACACTCTTTCCTTCGGACTCAGGTAAACCTGTGATAAAATCCATTGAAATTTCCTCCCAACATTGACCTGGAATAGATAAAGGTTGTAGAAGAATCAGGGTATTAATTGTTTGAACTTTATTTTGCTGGAAAACCAAACATTCTACCACAAACTTCTAAATATCAGATTCAAGGCCATCCCAAAAAAATATTTCTTTACCCAGTGGTAAGTTTTTTAAAATCCGAAGTGTCCTCCTAAAGGAGAAGTGTGTAATTCCAAAATAATATTTTGTTTTATTTGGGAATTCTTACAAATATATACGCGATATTTGTACCATAAGGAATCATTTCTCCAACTAAATGTATCAGATGTACTAGGATCTTGCTTCAAATTTTGAATGTGTCCACACTTCTTCATCCTTATTCCATTCATCTCTTGCTTTGGTTATCCAATCTGGTTGGATAATATAAATTGCACGAAGAAATTCTTCCACCTCTTCATCCTTTCTTGAGAGTGCATCTGCAACAACATTTAGCTTCCCTTTTTTGTAGATGAATTCAAAGTCATAACCCAACATATTTGTGACCCATTTTTTCTACTCTTCTAAAGATAGTCTTTGTTCCAAAAAGTGTTTAATACTATCATGATCATTTTTTACCTTGAAGTGCCTTCCCATTAGGTAAGGTCGCCATTTATTTAGTGCATGTAGTATTTCCAACATTTCCTTCTCGTAAATAGCTTTCTATAAATAATTTCCTTTGATTGGACAACTTTCAAAAGAAATGGGTCTTCCTTCTTGCATTAACAGAGCACCAATTTCATTTCCTGAGGAATCACATTCCACAATAAAGGTTTTTGTGAATTCTGGCATAGCTAAGACCGGTGCTAGGCACATTGCCTTTTTAAATTGTTTAAAGGCCTTAGTTGCTTCAGGAGTCCATGAGAATTCATCTTTCTTCAATAATGTTGTTAGAGGTGGTGCTATTCTCCCATAATTCTTAACAAACTTGCGATAATACCCTGTTAACCCAAGAAATCCTCGCAATTTCTTTATGGTTGTTGGGACTTTCCATTCCTTAATGGATTTAATTTTGTTAGGGTCTACCTTAACACCCTCGTGAGATACAATATGACCCAGATATTCCACCTCTTCTACTCCAAATAAACATTTGGACATTTTTGCATATAATTGTTTCTCCTCTAGTAGTTTTACCAACCTCTCAACATGTTGAACATGATCCTTCCAAGACCTGCTGTAGATTAGTATGCCATCAAAAAATACTAGCACAAATTTTCTAAGGAAGGGTTTGAAAATAGAATTCACCAACCCTTGAAATGTAGAAGGTGCAGTGGTAAGGCCAAATGGCATGACCAAAAATTCATAATGACCCTCATGAGTTCGAAATGTTGTTTTCAGAATATCTTTAGTCTTCATTGTAATTTGATGATATCCTAAACAAAGATCCAACTTGGTAAAATAAATAATGCCATGTAATTCATCCAATAATTCATCAATCATAGGAATTGAAAATTTATCTTTAATAGTGAGCTTATTGAGCTCCCTATAATCTAGACACATGTGCCATGATCCATCCTTATTGCGCACCAATACTACTAGAGCAGAGAAATAACTTTGACTACGTTGAATTATACGAGCTTCTAACATTTCTAAAATCATACGTTCAATTTCGCTCTTTGGACATAAGGATATCTATAAGGCCTGATGTTTGGAGGAACAGTTCTTGGAATAAAAGGAATAGCATGATCACGATCACAAATAGGTGGGAGTCCTTAGGGAGTATCAAACACCTTGGAATGATTATCCAAGGCTTTTTGGAGATCTGGAGAAAGAGATGATTTTGATGTTGGAACTTCAAGTGAGAATAATCGTGCAATTACGCCTCATTGTTATTTATTCAGAAGCTTTGTCATGACATTAGTTCTTATTATCTTTCCCAGCTTCCCTGCGATACCCCGTAATTTGATTTCCTTTCCTTACGAAAAAAATTTCAAGAAAAGTTCTTGAAAATTAAAAGCTATCATCCCTAAAGATTGTAACCATTGTACTCCTAGTATAACATGAGATCCTCCCATTGGAATGGAATGCATTCGACTATTCAATACATATTCCCCTATGGTTAGCTTGATATTATTGCATTTTCCAGAGAAAATTATAGTTCCTCCTTTTGCAACCATAACTTGACATTCTGGTGCTAGGTATAGGAACCAATTCAATTCCTTGGCTACCTTACAATGAATAAAATTATGGGTGCTACCTAAATCAATCAACACTATTACCATTTTCTTCTTGATACGTCCTTCTATATGAAGTGTTTGAGGAGTGGTAATTCCTGCCAATTCATTATACGATATGGTTAGACTCATTTATTCTTCTTCTAGGTTTGGTTCTTGGTGTATTTCCTCTTCTTTTTAAGTTTCTTATTAATTTTCTTCCTCCTCTTCAAAATCTATGTAAAATAATTTCTTCTCGACGCACTTATGACCTTTAGTGTATTTGCTATCAGAACTGTATCAAAGCCCTTTTGCTCTTTTTTCTTCCAATTTTTGTACTGGTGTCAACCTTGAAGGTTATGGAAGTCTAGGAGTATCAATACTTCCATCTTTATAGATGTGAGTGGTAGGCTTCCTTGTCGCCATAATTTTACATTCAATTTTTCTTGCCAACCTGAATTCCTTCTCCAATGAATCAGGTTCCGAAACGCGAACTTCATGTTCGATGTTATCCTTTAAATCCCCTATGAAGACATCAATCATGTGTTCCTCTGGAATATCAATTACCCTTATATTCAATTTTTGGAAGTCCTCAATGTGCTCCGCCACTAAACCATTTTGTTTGAGATTTATCAATTGGATAAAGAAGGTGTTTCTCTTTGTATCATGATAATGTGCTATCATTTCCTCCATAAAAATTGACCAAGTGACAATTTTTTTACAGGATCAAAGCTATCAATACCATACAAAAGCATTTTTTTCTAAATGTGAAGTTACAATGTGTACCTTTTGTGTGTTTTGCACATTATTGAGATCAAAATATTTCTCCATCTATAGTATCCATGTTACGAGATCCTTTCCATCAAAATTCCTCATATCCATCTTTGGAATATGGTGCTTCTTCCATCCAACATTAGATTTTATGAAATAATGATTAACATTTATTTTGTTCTCATCATGAGTTTCCTCTACTATATTTTCGGCATTTCGAAACATTTCTTGTATTAACTTTGTCAAACCATCCATGTGTGCATTTAGATCATTATTCATGTTTTCCATGTTGTGTTTCATGTTTTCCATGCTATCTTTCATGTCATCCATCGTAGCTTCCACGCCAACTTCAATTCCATCCATCTTAGCTTCGACGCCTTTCTTCAAAGTTTCCATTTCATTTTTTTTTTTTTTGTGAGAGAGAAATTTGGTGCACTTTCCGTTGTAATTTGGATATGTCATGTTGCAATTCCTCGTCTTCATGAGTCATAGTAGAGCCTTATAAAGGCTTAATGGGCATTGAATTATTTTTAGGAGGAATTTTATAACCGAATATTGATATCTATTCTACAATGTGCCCTTGGAATCAATTCAAACTAATTTTTCACACAAGACTTATGCAATTCGAAGAAAAAAATACACACCTTTTTATTTATTTTGAGGAGCTTGATATTGAAAATGAATTATCTCTGTTACTTCGGATCTTAAAAATATGAAATTTGGTATTTTAGTAGCCCTCTGAGGCTTCTTTCAATTTCCACAGGTCTTGCTTGATTTGGATTCTTCAAGACAAATTTATGCCCAATCTCCCACAATGACCTAAATATGGAATGGTTTAGTAGATTGAAATTTTACGGTGTGCCACATGCCACTTTTTCCTCCTTTGGCTCTGAAATTGATACAAAGGAAACTAAATTTCATGTGCTTGTGGCCACTTTTTACAGAATTCCAATCCGTTTCTCAGACTGAGAGTTATGATGATTTTCCCAGGCTCACCTCTTTGAGATGAAATTGAGAAGCCTAAAACAACACTAAATTCCATAGATGATATCTCCGAAAATGTTGCGAATAAATATATGAAATGTTTCCATATCATTCCTTAGGATTTCAGCTTCACTTTGTAAAAATTTCAGCTTCTGAACCTTCATAGAAAAAAAATATTGTGAAAATGACATGATGACCTCTTTAGGTTAAATTTAGGAGCCCACAAAAAGACCTAACTTCCACAGATCATATCACCAAAAATATTTCGAACCAAGATCTTAAAATTTTCCATGACATTCCTTAGGATTTCAGCTTCACTCTGTAAAAATTTCAGCTTCTAAAACTTCATATAAAAAACGTTATAGCGAAAATTCCATGATGACCTGTTTGGAGCAGTGAAACCCTAAAATCCAAAGCTTTGATACCAAATGCTATGAAACCAAATCTAAAAATAGAAGATAAGAGATATCAATGCCTTATAAATCAACCACTTTGAATGGGAAACCTCAAATACATTGCATAAATGAACAATTCTTGGATGATACAAATGAAAAACCTCCTTCTATATATAGGGGTCCATGTGGTCACAATATAATCCTAGCCGACCTAACAATAATAATGTAAGGGAACAATAATAACAATATGGGGGTTACAAGTTCACAAAAATAACAATAAGGGGGCTACACTAATAAAAATAAGGGACTACACTAGTAATATTGGGACCTGACACATAATGTTAGAAAGCGTATTTTGAATTAAAGGATCATTCACATGTTAATTGAAGCAAAAATCAATGCTAGACTATTCCTTCAAGGTAATATTTGAGATCAATAACTTGGCCTAGTAAGTGGCAACCTACTCTCATCAAGAAACATTTTCCCTAAAACATAACATCAAAACGTACAGAGTATCTACTGTTATTTGGTTCAAGCATGTTTTGTAGAGTCTTAAACTAGTAGGCATGAAGACTCTAGAAAAATGTGGTGCTTTATTGCATGCGAGATTAGTTGTGAAGTGAGAATGTTGCCGAAACTTTCAATGATCTCTCTATAAATATGATTTTCCCAATCGTCTCCAAGATATTTAATGGAGCTACTCGAGAGATGCATCCCAAGCACTTCACCTTGATTATAGTCAATATTATCTTAATATATTTGGATTGAATCGATGTTTACTTAGTTTTTTAGCTAAGTTGGGGTTTTTCATTTTAGTTAGGTAACCTAGGTATAAGTATTTGAACATGGGGAGTTGAGTATTCAACACATATTATAACTCCTAATGGCTACTGCTTTATACATATATTTTGACATTTTCATGAATTGTTTTTGGCATTAACTAGTCTTCCATCCCACATATCATGAAAATGGAGCGTATGGTCAACTACTGGAATATCATGTAAAAAATCCTTGTGTAGAGCTACCATAATATAAAATTCCTGTGCGATAACTCCACAACTACTAGAATAGAAAATCAAGCAAAAGTTTGTCTCAATGGTGCATGTAGAATTGTTGCCAACAGGCAAGCTAGATATGTGTTCAAAAAAATAGCATGCATCACAAATGCATGCATCATAGGAATATCATGCGAGATATTCATGTATAGCTTCTTTAATGTGACAAAAGAGCCTTAAAGAAAGGATGGTGTGCAATGTGCAATATTTTCCCGTTTTGTAAAATTTGTCTAGAACACTCTAAATAACATGTTCAGATTTTGATAATATTTAGAAAGTGATATTTATGGAACATGATATATTTTTATAGGATAGCATATGATCGAATGAAATGGATATGATTAATTTTGACGGTTTAACCCAATGGAGTAAGTATGAAATTTCATAATCAATTTGAAAGTGTAAATCAACAGTATCTCTGACAGTATACTAGAAACTGTGTATCTTATATTAGGAGTATGGAAAAGTAGGGCAGATGTATGAGAAAGGAATTGTTTAATTTTATGTTTTGAAGTGCTCACTATGTTGTAGTAGTAACATGATGTGTTAGAGTTGTCTCTGGTAAAGATATATGTCAAACAAAATCTCGTTAGAAAAATCAATTTATGGAATGCATTTCTCGTGTCTGCTTTTTGTGAAAAACCTATCCATTTCTATAAGGAAAGACATCCTATTCTGCCCATTTTTCTCGAAAATCATTAAAAGGAAATTCATAAAAGAAAAAATTTATGAAAACCCTAAAACTAAAACTTGTGTTAAAGTCACTTTCTGAGATATTTAAGTTAAAGGAATTTACAGTCAATCTGAGAAATTTACGTTCAAGTCATTTCTAAGATATTTACATTAAATTCACTTTAATCATGGTTTTCCTATGCGGTACATTACAACAATTTTTATCATCTTATACTAGAATTTCCTTCTAATTAGGAACACAATGTTAGAAAGTGTATTTTGAATTAAAGGATCAATCACATGTTAATTGCAACAAAAATCAACGCTAGTTTGTGAATTCAAGGTAATATTTGAGATAAATAACTTAGCATAGTAAGTGGAAACCTATTCTCATCAACAAACATTTTCCCTAAAACATAAAATTGAAATGTATTGAGCATTTGTTGTTATCTGGTTCAAGCATGTTTTGTAGAGACTTAAACAAGTAGGCATGAAGCCTCTGATAACCTGTGGTGTTTTATTACATGCAGGATTAGTTTTGAAATGAGAATTTTGTTGAACCTTTCAATGATCTCTATATAAATACGATTTTCCCAATTTCCTCCAAGAAATTGCATGGAGCTAGTGGAGAGATGGATCCCAAGTACTTCACCTTGAGTATAGTCGCTCTTGTCTTTATATTTTTATTGAATCGATGTTTACTTAATTTTTTATCTAACTTTGGATTTATCATTTTAGTTAGGTATTCTAGGTCTAAGTATTTGGACACGGGGATTTGAGTATTCGACACATATTAGAACTCCTAATGGCTACTGCTTTATACACAGATTTTGACCAAGTTTTCATAATTATTTATGGCATTAACTAGTCTGCCATCCCTCATATCATGAAAATGGATCTTATGGTCAACTACTAAAATATCATGTAAAACATTGTTGTGTAGAGATACCAGAATAGAAAATCCTTGTGTCATAACTCCACAGCCCCCTGAATAGAAAATCAAGTAGAATTTGCTTTCAATGGTGCATCTAGAATTGCTATAAACGGGAAAGCTAGATATGTGTTCAACAAAATAGCATTCATAACAAATTCATGCATCATAGGAATGTCGTGAAGGAGGTTCATGTCTACCTTCTTTAATGTGACAAAAGAGCCTTAAAAAAATATGCAGGCGCAAGACTTTTTTGTTTTGTAAAATTTCTCTATAAGACTCTAAATGCCTTGTTCAAATTTTGATAATCTTTAGAAAGTGATATTTATCAAAAATGATATATTTTTATAAGATATAATATGATCAAGTGAAAGGGATACGATTAATTTTGATGGTTTGACCTTAATGGAGTAAGTATGAAATTTTAGAATCAATTTGATAGTGTAAATCAAGAGTATCTTTGATAGTACACTAGAAACTGTGTATCTTGTATTGGGAGTATGACAATGTAGGGAAGATGTATGAGAAAGGAATTTTTTAATTTTATGCTTTTATGTGCTCAATTTGTTGTAGTAGAAACATGATGTGCCAGATTGGTCTCTGGTAAAAATCTATGTCAAATAAAATCCCGTTAGAAAACCAATTTATGGAATGCATTTTTTCTGTCTGATTTTTGTGAGAAATATATCCATTTCTACAAGGAACGAAATCCTATTCTTCCCATGTTTCTCAAAAATCATTAAAATATAATTCATAAAAGAAAAAACTGATCAAAAAACTAAACCTAAAACTTTTGTTAAATTCATTTTTGGGATATTTATGTTAAAGGAATTTACAGTCAATCTGAGAAATTTACATTCAAGTCATTTATGAGATATTTATGTTAAAGTTACTTTAATCAAGGTTTTCGTATGTGGTACATTACAACAAGTTTTATCATCTTATACTAATATTTCCTTCTAATTAGGAACACAATGTTAGAAAGTGTATTTTGAATTAAAGGATCAATCACACGATAATTGCAACAAAACTCAACACTAGTCTGTGCCTTAAAGGTAATATTTGAGATAAATAACTTGGCCTAGTAAGTGGAAACCTATTATCATCAAGAAACATTTTCCCTAAAACATAACATCGAAATGTGATGAGCATCTCTTGTTATTTGGTTCAAGAATTTTTTGCACAGTCTTAAACTAGTAGGCATGAAGCCTCTGGAAACCTGTGGTGCTTTATTACATGTGGGATTAGTTGTGAAACGATCATGTTCCTGAACCTTTCGATTATTTCTGTATAAATACGATTTTCCCAATTGCCTCCAAGAAATTTCATGGAGCTAGTGGAGAGATGGATTCCAAGCACTTCACCTTGAGTATAGTCCCTATTGTCTCAAAATATTTGGATTGAATCAATGTTTTCTTAGTTTGTTAGCTAAATTGGGATTTATCATTTTAGTTAGGTAGTCTAAGTCGAAGTCTTTTGACATGGGGAGTTGAGTATTTGACACATATTAGAACTCATAATAGCTACTTCTTTATACACATATTTTGACCTTTTCATGAATTATTTCTGGCATTAACTAGTCTGTCATCCTACGTATCATGAAAATGGAGCTTATGTTCAACTACTAGAATATCATGTAACACATCCTTGCGTAGAACTACCAGAATAGAAAATCCTTGTGTGATAACTCCATAGTCACCAATATAGGAAATCAAGCAGAACTTGCTTGCAATGGTGCATGTAGAATTGCTACCAACGGGCAAGCTAGATATGTGTTCAACAAAATAGCAACAAAATAATTATTGGCATGGATGGAGATTATCCATGGTACATATAACGAGGGAGACAAGCCCTTCATTATGGCCTTCTCCTTAATAATATGCACTTCACATCTAAGCCGTGTTATCTTTTTATTTGGAAACCTTTTCATGCTCATGACATTCTCACAATGCATACCATCCACATGATTACTACATATTCATCGAAAATATTCAAACTCGTTATAACGATCTACTCATCGTCCATGGCCTGTATCTTTGCAACATTAATTTCCATGGGGAGGAGATAAGTTGAAACTTCATGACCACATATGCATAATTAGGACATTTAATTTGAATATAAATAGTTAAATCCATGGTTAACACATAAAATCTCCGAAGGGATTACATGATACATTTATGCAATATCTCAAACAAGTGCATTAAATCATCAGTTTGAGTGTAAAAGGTGTCCAGTATGACATAAATTTTGTAATTTTTTGGGATTAAAGACTAATTCCAAATAGAAAAAAGGCCTATTATGAAAGTACCATGAGCACTTTTTATGTACAAATTTCTATGAGAAAATAATGACTGCAATTCATGGTACAAGTAGATCTACAAGGAAAGTTGCATAGAAACCATTATCAGAGCATTGCATGCATCAATGATGAGCCTAATAAGGATACAAATAGATTTGATGGGAAACTTGTCCAAAAACCATTATTAGAGGATTTCACGCATCAGTGTTGTGCATAAGAAAACTTGTTAGTGTCTTCATAATACCACCACTGGTAACATAGGTAGGTAAGGTAATATATCAATTGAATCATATCATTCCTTTAATATCATGAAAACAACATATACACATTCTGCCATTACAAAAACGATTTTTAAAATTTTCTTTATTTTTTAAAAATGCAGAGAATGTTACCTAATTTTCTAGATGTGATTCCGTTTTTGTAAATGCCAGACCTAGGATCAATAGTAATCCAGAGAGCTTTGTTGGAAGTAAAAAAGGAAACATTATACAACATCCTATTGCATGTACTTCAAAAAAAAAAAGTCTCTCTTCATACCAACAAATTCTCACCTCTAACATTGAGTTTCCCACTGGCCTCCAAAGATGAGCATTGAGCAGCACAATCACAAATGTATGAATGTCGTTCCTTTTTTCAGCCTACAAATACAAGAAACTCAATCACACCTGTATGAGTAGAGCATAATAAGCTAAAAATCACATTATGTTCTTCTATCCTCTTGCTCTGAAGTGGTTTGAACATCACAGAGCATCCAGTTTATAGGTGTCTGTAATTAGAGAATGATTTTGCAAAACCCCATAGTAGGTCAAAGTTGAGGACAAGTATTCCTAGTAGGTTTAAGCTACCAACTCTATGAAATTGTCTCTATCAAAAAATCACAAAATATATTCAAATTATGCAATAACTAGAAGTTATCAGATGAAGCAATACCTTGCAACCTCATTTGACAAAGACTATGTCAAGCACTACTTTATAAGTTTTCTACATTAAATACCATTCCACAAGAATATGTTCTCTGAGAGAAATATTGATACTCCTTCGACCCAGCACTATCGTTGTCAATTTCTGGCCATTTTATCTCCCAAATCTTTCCACACAATTAAAAGTATATACCATATGCTTCCCCATAATAGGAGCTTACAGCCTATGTCTCAGGCACTCACTCTTCATCATCGTGACCTTGTTACCTCATGATGGCCATCTTCCTCCATTGGTAAACCTGCCAAGCCTCCCAAAGGTTATCTCAATGCATGAATATGATAGAACTGTTAATATAAATGTTCATGTTAATGATATTCTAGTTCACTTTAAAGGTGATAGTGTGCAATGACCCAAATTTTTCACTTATGTGATTTTAGGTATTGTTATGTTGCTAGAAATGTTGATGGTAAAGGATACTATAGCTATGCTTTACAGGTGATAATGTGGGAAGCTATTGTGGATGAGTTGATTTAGTTAACAGGAATGAATATGCTTGGAGAATGAAACTTTTGGGGTTTTCATTTCATGCACACTCTAGAAAACTAGAAAGTGTGATTATCTAGAAACAACGTTGCCTCAAATTTCAAAGTTTTTTCTACATACAACAATAACAAAATTTAAAAACCTCAGAAACGGGGCCACACTTAAGAAGCAGTCATTCTGCAACAACAAATAGAAAACATTTGATCTATTCCCCACTATGGTTCATGTGAGATAATTATGCTTTCACTGCAATATTTACTTGATAAAAAAGATAAAAAACACTCTAATTGTAACTGATTTAGGGCTAAAGAGATATTATAATATTTTGACACATGAAATTTTTTGGGTATTTAGTTATATATTGTAAGGAAAGGATTTTGATACTTTCAAATAGAACCAAGAACTAAGGATAACCATAACAAATAGTGGCAGACATAGAAAGAAATGATTATCATATACAAACCTCCTTTAATGAGTGAGAAAGAGCTTTCCCATCTAACAAAGGATAGAGACTACCCACCGCAATATTTCATCGGAAGTAGCCCTATTTCAGATCAACATATATATTCCAAATTATGAAATTTCAACGGAAAAAACTGCATAGCACACTTCAATAGTTTAATCTTTTTCATTTTTTCTGATGAGTTAGGTAGATTTTCTAGGCCTTAAAATAATATAAAGAGACTCTTGCTCAAAAAAATATCAAAAGTGAACATGCTATTCTTTACTCAGATGCTTCAAAAATTATAAACATATCCATCATGATGCTTGTTTCTTAAAAATGAAACCACACATTTGTTTGAAATTGATCAAGCTCCCAATTTGAATTTTCCTCCTTAACAAAAGATGCATCAAATCAGGTAACAATTGATTCTCATCCAAGACCCCTTAGCATATACACATTATTTCGATGGCATATTTTAGAAAAGGGGAAACAAATAAGCTTCTATACATTTTCATCCATTGAAAATGAAAGAAACTCTAATGCAAAATAAGAAAATTAAGAAAGGACAATGATTAAAAAATCACCTAGAGAGAAATTAGCCACTCTGCTCGAGTTTCAGCAAAAATTGCAGCTCCATGTCCTCTTTTATGGCCTTCTTCAATCAGTCTTGATGCAAAGTGGAATGCACGCTGAAATGTTGAAACATAGGTTATCCAATCATAGTTTCCCATATGCAACGTTTCAAAAGGCTTTAAATCTTCACTGACTTCTCTTTGTTTGCAAAGAATTTTTTGAGTCCTAAACAATGGAAAATGTTCATGGAATTTACATGACTGCTCAAAGAGGGCTTCAAGAGTTGAAGCTACTTCAAAAGGTACTTCTAATAGAGTAGGAAATTTACCATTATGAATGGTGAAACCAGTATCTCCAATTTTGACAGGCACCCCACGCAGTTTCTTGTTCTTAATTTTACCAAAGCAAAGGAAAACAAGACATATACCAAAATATCAATAAAGCGAGTACTCATCTTGGCATCTCTATAGTTATGTTGCAGAGATATTGGTAATATTAGGGCCAAGATCATAATCAACCCTAAATTGAAATGTGGGACTTCCACCGAGACATGGTAATGGAGAATATCATAAGCACAATCCTCTGTATGATTCCAAATATGGGTGCATGATTACTTGAGTTGGATGAGATAATTATGAGATAATTATTCTTGCAGTAAAATATTTACTGGAGAAAAAATATAAATAAATAAATAAATCCAATTGTAACTGATCTAGATCTAAAAAGATATTATAATATTTTGACACATGCAAATTTTTGAGTATTTAGTTATATCCTATAAGGAAAATATTTTGAGACAGTCAAATAGAACCAAGAACTAAGGATAGCCATAACTAATAGTGGCAGAAAAATAAAGAAATGGTTATCAGATACAAACCTCATTTAATGTTTCAACAACAGATTCACCATCTAACGAAGGATAGACACTAACCATTGTGATATTTCATTGGAAGCAACCCTCAAAATCAACACATATACTCCAAATTATGAAATGCCAACGAAAACAACTAAATAGAACACTTCAACAGTTTAAATGTTTTTCATTTTTTTCGATGAGTTAGGTAGAGTTTCTGGGGCTTATAATAATATAAAGAGACTGTTTCTCAAAAAAATATTAGAATAAAATGTGCTACTCTTTCCTTGATTCTTAAATAATTATAAATATATCCATCATGATGCTTGTTTCTTAAATATGAAAGCACATATTTGTTTGAAGGTGATCAAGCTCCCAATTTTAATTTTCCTCCTAAACAAAGGATAAACAACTTAGGTAACAATTGATTCTCATTCAAGACCCCTTAGCATATACATATTATTTCAATGACAGATTTTAGAAAAGGGGAAATGCAGAAGCTTCCATGTATTCTCATCCATTGAAAATTAAAGAAAAACTAATTCATAACAAGAAAATTAAGAAAGGACAATGATTCAAAAATCACCTGGAGAGAAATTAGCCACTCTGCTCGAGTTTCAACAAAAAATGCAACACATTTTCCTCTTTTATGTACTTCTTCAATGAGTCTTGATGCCAAGTGGCAAGCATGCTTAAATGTTGAACCATAGGTTATCTAATCATAGTTTCCTAGGTGAAACTTTTCACAACGCTTTCCATCTTCACTGAATTCTCTTTGTCTTCCAAGAAGTTTTCGAGTCCAAAGAAATAGAAAAGTTTCATGGAATTTACATGACTGCTCAATGAGGGCTACAAGAGTTGAAGTTCCTTCAAATGTTATTTCTAACAGAATAGGAAATTTACTGTTGAAAATGGTGAAACTAGTATCTCAAATTTTGACAGGCATCCCGCACAGTTTCCTATTCTTACCAAAAGCAAGGGAAAACAACACAAAAATGAAAATAGCAATAACGAAGTACTCATATTTGCATCTCTACAGTTATGTTGCAGAGATATTGGTAATATTAGGGCCAAGATCATAATCGACCTTAAATAGAATGTGGGACATTCACCCAGATAGGGTAATAAATATTATCATAAGCATGATCCTCTGTATGATGGAAAATATCGATGCAGGTTTACTTGAGTTTTTGGACAAGTCTGCTAGATATTAGATGAAAAAATTGAAGCACAATCGATCATAGAGTTGCTTCTACTGAGACAAACATTTATACATGTGATCAAACCAGCAAAGCCCTCAAATCTTGGGGTGAATTAAACCATAGATTCGATTTCCAAGATTGGTAGAGGGTAAAATAACCCACCATACATAGAAATGCAGGCAAATGGAAGCAAAATTGGGCTACCATCCCTGGAAATGTAGGCGAATGGAAGGAAAATCGGGCTTTGAATGAAATTTGGAGAGGAAAAATAGTGCTTTATCAGCTTATTTTTTATGGCTAAAATACAATATTTATTTATTTTTTAAATAATTTTTGGGTGAACTATAGAAATTGGGTGTAATATAAAAAAAAATTTCCCTTCCAAAATATAAAAAATACTTAAATTTTTCCCATGGGCTAAGATTCGCCCCTAAAATTTTCTATATAATAAGCCCGAGGGGTTGTTTGAGACCATAGAGAGACTTCCTAAGGCATAAAACAAGGCTAGAATCTTTTTGGATAAATATAGGGGGTTGTTCCATGTAGATTTCTTCATGCAAGTCCCCATGTAAGAAGGCAGATTTAACATCCATTTGATGGACTTACCATTTGAAGGAGGTAGCAAGGGAAAGAAAAAGGTGAATAAAATTCATTTTGGAAACAAGGGAGAAGGTTTCATTATAGTCAATGAATTCAACTTGTGAAAATCACTTAGAAACAAGACAAGCTTTATGTTTATCAATTTTTCCATCTGGTGCAAAAAAATTTCTGTAAACCCATATTCATTTGACAAATTTTCTTCCCTTTGGAAGAAGAACAAGATCCATAGTATTGTTCGCCAATAAGGAACAATATTATTCATTAATATTTACATCCCAATATGGATGACCTTAAGCTTCTTCAAAGGTATCTGGATCATGATTTTATGGAACTTGAACCAATAAGGAAGAATCTATGTTGAACTGAGAACGTGTACAATGTTGATCTGCAGGGTCACCTGCAAGAGAACCTGCTGCATCCCGAGTAGGGCGAACCAATTTTGGAAGCTATGGAGCTAAAGGAAGATATTGAGGAGGTGGAGGAGGATTTTGATCCTCGCTCTCATCATCTGAAGTAGGAGAGATAGAGAGAAGTGGCACATATTCCAAATCAGGCTCGGAGGACAAAGATGTCACACACGGAAAACTCGACTCACATGCCGATATATGTTCATAAAATTTAACATCTCTTCTAATGATTACATTTTTGGATTTGGGTTGAAGAAGTCTATATCCTTTGACATCTTCAGAATATCCAAAAAAAATACATTTTTCACTCTTAAGTTATAAGGCTTTACGTTTCTCATCTAGAATATGGACCCAAGCTTCACTTCCAAAAATATGAAAGTGACTTACGTCTCATTTGATTGAGCTCCAGGCTTCTTATTGAGTGATATTCCTTAGAAACTTAGTAGGAGTGCAATTTACTATATAATTTTCACATTTAATTGCTTCTGCCCAAAAAATAAGACTAAGGCCTTTCGATTGAAGCATACAATTACTCATTTCTTTCAGAGTGTGATTCTTCCTTTCAGCTACACCATTTTGTTGTGGAGTATACAAAACAATATGTTGCAATTGAATCCCATGCTCAGCGAAAAAATTGATAAATTTGTAGTTAGCATATTCTCCTCCATTGTCATATCTTAACTTAATAATTTAATGTTTCTGATTGTTTCTCAACAAAGGCCTTAAAGGCCAAGAACATGTTAAAAACTTCACTCTTGAGTTTTAAGAAGTATACCCAAGTGCGTCTCGAAAAATCACCAATGAAAGTTAAGAATTACTTGTAGCCAAAGAAAGAAACAACTAGAAGTGGACCATATAAATCATTGTGCACAAGCTTCAAAGGGCCTAAAACATGCCAAAAGGCACATTTGTCAAAACTACCCTGATGATGTTTTACGAGTACACAATGAGAACAAAAACCATCTCGGCAAGATCCCATAGGAAGACCTCTCACCATATTTTATTTAAATATAGTTTGAAGAGAGAGATAGTTTAAGTGACCAAATCACTCAAGCCAATGTTTGATCGCTTCATTATTATGAGCAAAAAAAATGGAGGGAAGACATGATGACCCAAATTTGTCAAAATTATACAACCTTGTGGAATCATCAACAATTATAGTAGCTAAAATATGTTGAGGATCTCTTAGGTCCTTAATTACAACATCATGAGGTGAGAATTCTATGATTTTCCCTTCACCTAAATGAGTTATCTAATAAACAGATAGAAGGTTGCAAGACAAGGTAGGAACACATAATGTATCATTAAACTGACCATTATCTAGATGAATGGTTCCAGACCCTACCACACTAAGGGATCTATCATCACCAACATAAATATTTTTGGTGTTACAATCATTTAAAGAAGAAAACATGAATTTATTTTTTTCCATGTGGTAAGAGGCTCCGAAATCAATGAGCAGCTCATGAGAATGAAAAGAAGAATATACATTCAATGCATAACCAGATCTTGATGCTTGATAACCACATGAAGAAAATGGCATTCCCGAAGATGAAGTTGAAGTGTTCTTCAAATGGATGTTGTGATTCTTCATTACTGCTTCCAAGACTTCCATATTCTTAAAACATTTTGACTCTCCGTGGCCATCACAATTACAAAAGTTACAATGTCTATGTGTCTTCTTCCCTTTGTTTTTTTTTCCTTATCATTTTGTTAAGTTTCTTTTTCAGTTTGCGGATGAGATTACTTAAGACCCTTTTTGGTTTAGAACCATTGTTTTTAGGATGATGCTTCTTAGGATTCTTTGGATTTGGTTGTTGCTTGGCTGCTAAGGATTTATTAGAAGAGTTTCCAGTATTAGTTAGACCAAGGTGTAATATTTTTTCTTGTTCTCTTATCAAATAATCACAAAAGGCATCAAAAGAGGGGGACTTGTAGGGTGTTCCTTGAGAAATCAGGGCTTGTCTAGTGGAATAGAAGGTGGAAACAAATACAGATTATGCAGGGCATAACTTACTAAGAATGGAATATATAAGACTACCATATTCCTCTCTGACCTTAAAACCTTCTATGAGAAGTGTAAGGGTCTTGAATTTGGAAAATAAAATCTTTAATAGAGAAGAAATGATTGGGTTCCAAAGTAAGAAACTAATTTTCAAGATGGTGGGCTCTTATTTCATTTTGAATGCCAAAAACAGTATTTATTTTTTTCATAGCTTCATCACGGGAGTCAATTTCTTGGATATGAAATCTAAGATATTGATCAATGGAAAGGAGATGCATAAGAAGAAGACAAACAGATAGTTGGATGAAAGGCTGGATTGTAACAAACATTGAAGGAAAATTCAATGTAATGTTACAAACGAAGGTGTGGAAACTAGGAAAAGAAAGAAAAGATAGCAGAGTATGTGGACAACAGTTAAAAGGAGCAAGGAAATCACTTAAGAGTAAATTATGGGATCTAGGAGGACAAATATTGGAAGCACATGATCTGGATATCATGCTTATTTTCTACCTTTGGAGTCTGATGCAGGAGCATCATGGTTCCGAAAATTTGTACATTTAGTAGAATCTAGGGGGGTCTTGTGTTTTTCAAAAGAGTTGGTTTCCTAAGTATTTAATTAATGTAATTTTCAATATTTTGAGTGATCTATGTGAGACATTTAGAATAGGATTTAATTAAATATTGATAGGCATATTTGTAAATGTTCTCGAATGTCGGAGAACATGAGTGATTGATGAGTGATTGGTGTGGATTGAGATATTCTGAAATATTGTAAATCTTAGATTAGAAAGTAGTTAATGATTTATGGAGGATCCTTAGGATTTAGTAGAATGTTGATATCCTCAAGGGATAAAGAAGAGATTTTATGAATTAAATGAGGACTTAGAGGATTCTTAGAAATTAGTTGAGAAGATTGAGGATCTGAACCAAAATTGGTTACAAAACCTTTTGTATATATTTGTAAAGCCTCAAAGGCACAAAGAGTGGAAAAGAGAGATAGATTCTTAGAGAGGAAACTTAATTGTAAGCCTACGGGCATAGAGAGAGAGAGGAAGACAAAAGGGCCATGTAAAAGGCGCATTAGGGAAAAGCGAGATTGTAAACATATTTTCTTTTATTTGTACAATTTATTTGTTTAATGAGAAATAAAATTTCATTTTGACTTTGTGTCATTTTTTTTATGTGCTAAGTGATCCATAATAGAAAGAATTTGATATTAGTGTAATAAATCCCTGTAACAAATTCTAAATGAATGAATAATTATTCCTGTGTGATCGAATACTTAATAGCTGGGTAGAATCTATATGATTCCATTTTGGGAGTTAATTAGCTATAAATAAAACAAATGGGAACGAATGTGTGTAGATAAACTTATGTACAAGTCGAGTAAGAAACAAATCACATATTATGGATTCAGAGAAGTAATACAGAGGGTGCTGTATATTCAGGCTCGAGATGGTGTAATGGTTAGATGAATAACTATAAGAACAAGCTCAGGAGGGTTCAACGCTTTTAAAGGCTGAAGAACAAGCTCAAGAGGAGTAGCGTGAAGGAACTAGTGTTGCAGAGCGACGATAGCTGAAAGAAGAAGAATCGACTAAGGCAGAGAACACTTACAAGAATTCCAAAGGACGAATCAGAGGTGAGGATCAAAGTGTAAAATAAAATTTTTAATATTTAACGGCAGAGATAAGTGTGGGTGGAAGAGATGAAGAAAAGTCACATGAAGGATGCATGGACAGTTAGGAGTAGATCGTAGGAGTGAAGGCGAAAGATGAACGGATGAGATCACATCACAAGACAAGTTGGGAAGATGCGATGAGATGAAGGGAAACAAGTGAGGACCATTGGATCTGGGTGTAGATCAATGGTGGACGATGAATTGAAAATTCGTATATCACATAGTTTAGCGGATAACGTGAAGGAATCATGTGGTAAGTTAATTTGTTTACAATGCAATAAGTACTAAAGGATGTGATGTGATGGGAGGAGCCACGTGTCAGCACTACGCATCAGCGCACATCACATATTTTATGTTTTGTACTTAAGGTTTGCACAGTAAGTTATGTTGGATGCGATGCGATGCGATCGCATATCGAACAAGATAGGAGATACATTTATTGCTAAATGTTAAAATTTGTGGGCAAGAGAAGTGCGATGTATTGTGATTGGTCAAGGATTGTGGGATCCTGGAAACCTTGTTCTGCATGCAGGAAATGGTTTGAGTTATGTGTGATCTATTATAAAGTATGTTTTGTTTGATTGCTAAATGTATGTATGTTAATAAACTCCGATGTTATATCTGCCACACGTAAAGGGGAGTTTATGTGGGCCATAACCCACAGGTTCGCGATATTTGTATAATGTTGAAGCCATGTATGAAATAAGGTAATGTGAAGGGGTGGCAATGCATAAAGGTAAAATTTTATTATATTGAGTTATCAACCCAAAGAACCACTTGTGGTTAAAGCTTCCGTGTGCATTTGATTCAAAAGAAAAACCTCAAGGGTTAAGGTGCGTAATTTACGGGGTTAATTCTGCTAACCCTGCATCTTGGGTTATATGCAACTTTATGGTTGCATCATTTAAATAGAGATCATGGAACAATCAGGTGTTAAGCTATGGATCAAGTGTCGGTAATACCGAGAACATAATGAACCGTCATATCACTACATATCATTACCTTCAGATTATAAGTTACAAAAGTACATAATAAAGAAACACACTTTACCTAACTTTACACTAGACCAAGTTATACTTAACTATTTCTTATGTGTCATAATATCCTAGCATCCTCCCTTAAGAACAACTTGGTATACAATTGAAGGATTTACGAGGGTGACACAATAACAGAAGGAAGGAGGAATTAGAGCCTATCTGTAATATTCCCAAATGGGGAAAGCAGCAATATATCACATAAACATGGAAAGTAGTAGTGAATACATCAATATACCATTACATGAGATAATGTACAACCTTATTATTAAATATATCACCAAATAATTAGGCACAATATCTTGAGGATCAAGTCACTCAAGCAATGGGAAACAAGCCTCCAATAGGGAAATATGCTAATACATGAGAAATACTGCTATACAAGTGCCATGAGCCATGACAACGCAGTTTTAGGGCATAAACTAATGCATAGAGATAGATCAATACAGATATATTTTTATATAGCTCCAACAATGCTAGGAGTGACTATCTAGACTCCTAAAACACATTTCCAAGAGAACCCAGGAAGGGTTTCCGGAAATACCCAAAAGTAAAAAATGCCGAAATGTAGCCCTAGGGCTGAATTGTAGCTGAAAACTGAATACTAGAAGGAGGTAGTTGAGCTGATAAATAAATGAATATATATCCTCCAAAAAAGTCTCCAAGTGAAAGGTTGATCCTAACACTGAAGATCTCACCCTACAAATCAAGCATTGAAACCTCCACTGCAAATGCTTACTGAAATAATGCAGTAAAATATGGAATTTGAACTGTAGATGATGGGAATAGGTTGGGCTAGTGAAAATATGTGAAAGAAAGCTCAAGAACCTCATTTTTTGATCTCCCAATGAGAAGAATGCTTTCTCCCCTGAAAAACTAGCTCAGAAAGTGGGTTTCTCAACCCTCCACTGCAACGCCCTGCAACACAACACAAATATGAACAGTAACTGCACTATAGCTGAAGACCAAAGCTTGGACAGAATTTTGGATGTGTGGAAATGATATTACAATACTCTTCCAAGAGGCTACCTCAAGGGAAGAGGTGGGATCCCTGCTCGAGAACACCCTATGCTAAACAACACTACAAGCTCAACTAAACAACTGAAGAATGTAAGAATTCATGCAGACCAAAAAATTAATAATCAATAATATATCCTACTTTTGCTGCCTTGCCCTCCTTATAAACAATGTGAGCCTTCTCACATCAGGTCCCACACTTTAGGGTTTCCACTATCATGGAGTCTTCCTTCCATTCACACTGTGCTGTCTCTATTGATGATCCACTCCCTCCATACCAGCGCTGTTGACTTGGTCAAACTTGACCTTGTCCACATGCATTAGCCCCTGTTCACATGTGAGGGTGCTTAATCCAGCTATGAATATGATCCCTTTTCACATTAAGAGGGATTTTATTCCTACTAAAGAGATTTATGGGCGTCCCCACCCATTTATTCATCTAACTAAATGAAAACATAAAAATTAATATTCCAATTAGCTGCATGCTAATTTAGGAATATTACACTATCCCCCCTTAATGATAACTTTCTTAAACTCCAAGAATAGATAAAATTTTGGTAAACTTCGCTTCTGTGAGAGACTTTGTAAACATATCAACAACTTGATCATTAGTTGAACAATAGTGCACTTCAAGAACATGATCATGAATGAGATTTCTGATGAAGTGCATGTGTATCTCAATGTGTGTGTTGCGCTGATGTTGAACTAGATTTTTGAATAGATGAATGCCACTTTGATTATCACACAAAAGTGTAGTTGGATGTTGCTGATGAAGAGCAGATTTGGACAAGATCTGACAAAGCCACATGGTTTCCTTGTTGGCTTCAAAAGTAGCATGATACTCTTCTTCCGTCGAAGAAAGAGTGATGGCACTTTGTTTCTGACAATACCATGTAATAGGTACTGAACCAAGAGTGAATACATAACCTGCAGTCGAATTTCGATCATCAGGGTCACTAGCCCAATCAGAATCAGTGAAACATACCAACAATGGCAATGCTCCTACACTGTAATGAATCCCAAATTGAGTTGTACCTCGAACATATCGAAGTATTATTTTAGCTCTTTTGAAGTGACTTTCATGAGGTTTTTGCACAAACCTAGCAACAAGACCAACGACAAAGGAATAGTCAGGATGAGTTTGGGTTAAATATATAATTTTACCAACAAGTTGATGGTATAAGGTAGCATAAAATTCAATGGAAGTACAAGTGATTGAAATCTTTACTCCAGACTAAAAGGGAGAAGGGGCTTGCTTACAGTCTTCCATGTGAAAGTGGCATAGAATATCACATGCATAGTTGGACTGAGAAAGGGTAATACATTCTTTGGATTGCAAGACTTGAAGACCAAAAAAATAATACGGATTGCAATACTTGAAGACCAAAAAAATAATACAATTGTCCTAAGTTTGTCATTTCGAACTTCTTTTTTAGGCTAGACTTCACATGGGTTATATGGTTGGGATCACTACCAGTAAGGATAATATCATCAACATAAATAACAAGGATTGTTAAGTACTTACCCACTTTCTTCATTTAGACAATGTTGTCGGAATGACATCTAGAAAATCCATTATCTAAGAGAAAGTTGTCCTTGTTTCCATACCAAGCCTGAGGTGCTTGTATGAGACCATAGAGAGACTTCCTAAGGTGAAAAAAGAGGCTAGAGCCTTTTTGAATAAAGCTAGGGAGTTCTTCCATGTATATTTCATCATGCAAGTCCCCATTTACGAAGGCGGATTTAACATCCATCTGATGGACTTCCCATTTAAAGGAGGAAGCAAGAGAAAGAACAAGGTGGATAGAATTAATTTTGGAAACAGGAGAGAAGATTTATGTATATTCAATGCCTTCAACTTGTGAAAATCCTTTACCAGCAAGACGACCTTTATGTTTATCCACTTTTCCATCTGGTCCAACCTTCGCTCTATCAACCCATTGCCATCTAATAAGTTTTCTTCCCTTTGGAAGAAGAACAATATCCCAAGTATCGTTTTCCAATAAGGAACGATATTCTTCATTCATAGATGCATCCCAATCTGGATGACTTGAAGCTTCTTCAAAGGAATCTGGATCATGATTTTCTGGAACTTGAGCCAATAAGGAAGAGGCTTTGTTGAACTGAGAACGTGTCCAATGTTGATCTGCAAGGTCACTTGCACCTATTGCATCCTGAGTAGAGTGAACCCATTTTGTAAGATACAAAGATGAAGGAGGATCCTAAAGAGATGTAGGAGGATTTTCATCCTCGCTATCATTATCCAAAATAGAAGGAATGTTGTCAGAAGTACTGAGAGATAGAGATATGTGGCACATATGCCGAATCAGGCTCGCAGGCCAAAGGTGTCACACTCGTCGAACTAGGCTCGCAGGCTGATATATGTTCATCAAATTTTACATCTCTTATAATGATTACATTTTTGGATTTGGGTTGAAGAAGTCTATATCCTTTGACATCTTCAGCATATCCAATAAAAATACATTTTCACTCTTAGGTTCTAAGGCTTTATGTTTCTCATCTGGAATATGGGCCCATGTTTCACTTCCAAAAGCACGAAAGTGACTGACATTTGGTTTGATTGAGCTCAAGGATTATTATTGAGTGATATTCCTTATAACCTTAGTAGGAGTGTGATTTACTATGTAATTTTCATAGTTAATTGCTTATGCCCAAAAATTAAGACTAAGTCCTTTAGATTGAAGCATGCAATTAGCCATTTATTTTAGAGTGTGATTCTTCCTTTCAGCTACACCATTTTTTTATTGAGTATGAAAAACAATATGTTTCAACTGAATCCCATGCTCAGTGAAAATTTTGATAAATTTGTTGTTAACATATTATCCTCCATTGTTAGATCTTAACTTAATAATTTGATTTCTATATTATTTCTCAACAAAGGCCTTAAAGGCCAAGAATATTTTAAAAACTTCACTCTTGAGTTTTAAGAAGTATACCCAAGTGCATCTGGAAAAATCATCAATGAAATTTAAGAAGTACTTGTAGCCAGAGAAAGAAACAATTATAAGTGGACCGCATAAATCACTATGCACAAGCTGCAAAGGGGTTGAAGCGTGCCAAGAGGTGCATTTGTCAAAATTATCCCGATGATGTTTTGCGAGCACAAAATCGGAACAAACACCATCTCAACAAGATACCATATGAAGACCCGTGACCATATTTTCTTTACATAAAGTTTGAAGAGAGCAACAATTTAAGTGACCAAATCGCTCATGCCAAAGTTTGATCACTTCATCATTATAAGCAACAAAAACAGAGGGAAGACATGATGGCCCAAAGTTGTTAAACTCTTACAAACTTGTTGAATCATCAGCTGTGCCAATAGCTAAAATATGTCTAGATTATCTAAGGTCTTTAATTACAACATCATGAGGTGAGAATTCTACGTTTTTCCCTTCACTTAAATGAGTTATCTAATAAACAGATAGAAGGTTGCAAGACAAGGTAGCAACAAATAATACATCATTAAAATCACCATTATCTAGATGAATGGTTCCATACCCTGCCACACTAAGGGATCTATCATCACCAACATAAATATTTTTGGTGTTACAATCATTTAAAGAAGAAAACATAGCCTTATTTTTGGCCATCTGGTAAGAGGCTCTAGAATCAATGAGCCACTCATGAGAATGAGAAGAAGAAGATACATTCAATGCATAACTATATCTTGATTCTTGACAACCACATGCAAAAAGTGACAATCCCAATGATGAAGTTGAAGAGTTCTCCAAATGGTTGTTGTGCTTTTTCATTGCTGCTTCCAAGGCTTCCATCTTCTTAAAACATTTTGAATCTACGTGACCTTCATGATTACAAAAGTTGCAATGTTTATCTGTCTTCTTCCCTTTGTTTTTATTTTCCTTATAAGTTTTTTGAGTTGCTTTTTCAGTTTGCAGCTTAGATTTCTTAAGACCCTTTTTTGGTTTAGGACCATTCTTTTTAGGATGTTGCTTCTTAGGATTCTTTGGATTTGGTTGCTGCTGGGCTACTAAGGCTTTCTTAGAATAATTTCCTAATAAGACCAAGGTGTAATAGCTTTTCTTGCTCTCTTAGCAAAGAATCGCACAATACATCAAAAGAGGGGGACTTGTAGGGTGTTCCTTGATAAATTAGGGCTTATCTAGTGGAATGGAAGGTGGAAACAAATAAATATTATAGAGGGCCTAACTTAGTAAGAATAAAATAGATAAGACTACCATCTTTCTTTTTGACATTACAACCTTTTAAGAGAAGTGTAAGGGTCTTGAATTTGGACAAAAAAATATTCAATGTAGGATAAATTATTGGGGTACAAAGTAAGCAACTAATTTTCAAGTTGGTGGGCTCTGATTTCATTTTGATTGCCAAAAACATTATTTAGATTTTTCATAGCTTCATCAGGGGATTCAATTTCTTGGATATGAGATCTAAGGTTTTGAGCAATGGAAATTCCTATCAACCCTCGTGTTTGATCTTGTTTGTTTTCCCATTTATCCATTTTATCTTCATTAGTAGGTTTAGATTCTAGTCATGAGGCTATTCTATAAATCCCTTTACTTCTAAGTAAGTCTACCATGTAGGATAGTTATTGGAAATAACTAGCGTTGTTAAGAGTAACTGGGCATGCACTTTCCATTTTTAAAAATTGAAGTTGTAAAGGTTGAAACTAACTGCTCCAATGGAAATATCTCAATAAATCAAGTCAGTTAAAAAAAACGCCTCTGAAAACTGTTTTGGGATGGATAAGTTATGCTTTTTTGAAGGAATGTCTTAGTAGATGCCAAATAGTCATGTGATAGGTTGAAAGTTCATGATGAAGTTGCACCTTAAAAAAAAAAAAAATCGGCCATTTCCAAACTTAATATAATAAGCACACATTTTTTTTTAAATACTAATTTATGTAAGCCACCTTTATAAATAAGTGAGATCACTTTTGCAATGTTACTTTATGAACTAATGGCCAAGTACACTGTAACTTAAATTTACAATAAAAGATAAAGTGACTTTCGACTTTCACTCACTTTTTATAATGGGTGAGAAACACTATTACATAAAGTAACTTTAAAACATAAGTTACATGTGCTTTTAAAAAAGACTTGACAAATTTTTTTTTAGAAAAAGGTAACTTGAAAAAAAGACTTGAACCCAAGGCCTATATTCTCATAAAGTAACTTTACACCAAGTGAGCTAGTTAAAAGCTTTAGTAATTATTGGAAAGGAGGAAGGATTTTTTTTGTGCATGCTTTATTTTTTTATGGAAAAAACAACCACACAAAAAAAAATAAAAAATATGCATGCCTTGTGGCAAAACATTATATTTATGATTAGTCCACCTGAAAACTAAATATCTTTCTCACTATTTATGATTTCCCAAGATCGCACAAAGTCGTGGTGAATGAGCATATGTAGGAGATAAATCTCATCTTTCTGTTTCTGGTTTGCCAAATCACACAAACTTCAGAGCAAAGAACATACACAAATAAGAGGGTATAGATTCGATAATAAAAATATTACTATAGACCCAAAATAAATAGAGCGATAAATAAATATAACTGCAAAAAAATACTTCATACCTCTAGATATAAAATGACATAACTAGGGCAATTAGAAACCTTTTGGCATGAAAGGAAAGGGAAGGGGTTCCTCACTATAACAGAGGCTCCAGACACAACAAAGCAGTTCTCCGAGCCCAAAATTGGTCAGAAACAATACACCTGGAAAATGACAGTCGCATGCTTTCAAACCGGCTTCGAATTTGGATCAACAATGGATGTGTCCCTCAAAAATCTCTCATACCATGTAGGAATTTATAGGGTAAGTTCCTTATATCAAACACTAAAGGTCACCACTCACAGATAGATCACAGATCAGTACACTAGTCTTTGACGTTGTTAAAACCCTCAAAGAGTGAAATAGTCCATGGCCAGAGCCAACGCGACCACTTCAAGAAACTTATTAATATAAAGAAATAAAATTTAAATAATATTCTCTCATAAACGGTCACCAGATAAATGACCCACCATGCTATTTAAATAGAGATCATGGACCAATTAGGTGTTAAGCCACAGATCAAGTGTGGTTAATACCGAGGAGAGAATGAACCGTTGAATCACTACATATCGTGACCGTTGAATTATAAGTTACAAAAGTAGATAATAAATAAACACACATTACCTAATTTTATGTTAGACCAAGTTACACTTAACTATTTCATATGTGTTGGAATATCCTAATAGAACTTACCCTGTAAATTCCTACATGAAAAATCTATAGGTTGAAGATACCATTCCAACTTATTTTTCTCGTACATCACATACATCCTCAACATGTGTTCCAGGATTATATTTGTCCTCTATGTTTACCCATCCATATATGGATGATAAGTTGTATTGAAAACAAATTATATTCTCAATCCTACAAACAATTCCTTCTAAAACTTGGAAGTGTACTTGACATCTCTATCTAAAATATTTTTCTTGGGAACTCCATGAAACCTCACAATATCCTTTATGAATATTTGAGCCACTTCACTTGTTTAATTGGAGGTTTTAACTACTACAAAGTGAGCTAATTTTCTCAACTTTTCAATGAAAACCATAATTACATCATTGTTTTTAGGTTCTTTGAAAACTAGAGATCAAGTCGATGGAGATCACTTCCCAGTTCCATTCGGGAATGGGAATGGGCTAAAATAAGCATGTTGGAAATTTACATTCAACCTTTATCTACTGGAATTCTATGCATATTGCAACAAAATGAACCGCCTCCTTTTTCAAATTATACCAACAATAAAACTTCTTGATGTTTGTGAGAGTCTTTTTGTATCCTCGCTGGCCGAAATATGGTTTTCCATGAAACAATTTCATTATAAGCATCTTCAATTCATTATTATCTAGTACATAGATTGTGTTCTTGAATCTAATTAGACCCTCATATGTGAGATGATATTCCTCATCCTCACCATCTTGTTGTAGCACTTCCTTCACTTTCTAATATTTGTCATCATGTTTTCCTACATTCTTGATCCATTCTACTAGATATGTTCCATAAGAACTTATGGCTACTATGTTATTCAATTCGGTTCTTCTAATGAGTCCATCAACAACCTTGTTTTCCTTTCATTTGATGTACTTGAGCTTAAAATCGAATTCACCAAGTATAACTAGCCATACAGCTTGTCTTGCATTCAAATTAGGTTGATCAAATAAATATTTGAGTCCACCATGATCTATCATGAGTGTCAACTTTCTGCTAAGGAGGTAATGTCTCCACAACTTCAATGCATGGTTAATGGCAACTAACTCTAAGTCATGATTCACATATTTTGTCTCATGCTCATTTAATTTCCATGAGTCATAGTAGACTACCTTCCCTTACTGCATCAAGACTCCACCGAGCCCTTATTTGAAAGAACCTATACAAACCATAAAATATTTGTCTATATCTATAATCCTCTACATGAGAACATTAGTGCGCAATTTCTTCAACTTCTCAAAGCTTGTTACACATTCATCTATCCATTCAAACTTCTTTCGCTTCCTCTACAAGGATGTGATAGGATGGATGATCTTGAAGACGCTTCTGATGAACGTATTGTAGTAGCCTACCAATCCCATGAATGATCTAATCTCATTCACTTTTTCATTTTTGACCATCCCATAATGGATTTGACCTTTTCGGGATCAACCAATATCCCTTGGAGACAATGTTCCCTAAATATTGTATATGTGTCTCGAAGAAATCATGCTTGCTGAGCTTTGCATAAAGCTTGTGTTCCCTCAACAAGGTGCTTCTCATGTTCTTATTTAGTCTTCAAATACATCAATATTTCATCAACAAAGACAATCATTAACTTGTCCAAGTAATGAATCATCACATTGTTCATTAAAGACAATGAAAGTGGTAGGGGAATTAGTAAGACCAAAGGGTACCACTAAGAACTCATAGTGCCCATACCTTTTCCAGAAAACAATATTATGGATTTCTTACTCTTTGATGCACACCTCATGATACCTAGATCTCAAATCTATCTTGGACATGATCGCCACTCCAATTAACTGATCAAATAAGTCATCAATGTTTGGAAACTAATACTAGTTCTCTATTTTAATTTTGTTCAAATATCTATAATCAATGTAAATTCTAAGTGCCCCATCCTTTTTCTTCACAAAAATTATTGGATCCCCCCATGATGATACATTTGGTTGCATGTAACCTTTATCAAGCATCTTTTTTAGCTGTAGCTTTTACTCAACAAACTCAAGCATACTCATCTAGTACTGTGTCTTGGATGTTGATGCTACTCTAGGAACTAATTAGATAGAGAAATAAACTTCTTTGTGAGAAGGAAATCCTGAAATATTAGATAGAAACACATCTCTGAATTTCTACAACACAGGATACTTCTCTAGAACTTAAATCTCCTATTTCCCAGTGTTGTCATCAGCTTTTCCATTGATGAAAAATTTCAAAAAAAAAAAATATTCAGCCTTTTTGGAAGCTACACCTAGCTTGCATGGCTGTAATTAGTCTCATTGAAGTTGTCTTATGCTTACCCTGGAAAATTATTCTTTCTCCAACCTTATTTAGGCATTCAATTTCTTTTTCAAAATATTCCTTTTAGTCATGTGCATGTACAACCAATCCATGCCCAACAACATGTTGTACACACCCAATGGCAGAAAATTTAAATGTGTTGTTGTTGGCATATCGCTTGATCAGAGGCTCAGTATTTAGCTCAAAAAATGAAAGTGCTAAGAACTTCTCCAAACTAGAACTACTAGATAGATCTCGTCACCAGGATTCCAATGCAAATCGTTTCATCAAAATCCAAGTTCGTATGAGTAAGTTATGGTGTGTTGTTCATTTTCTCAAACAACTAAAAAATGTGCAAAACAATGACAGATTGATGACTTGGCAGTCTAGTCAGCACCTCAGGATTCTTCAGTGAATATTCCCTAGATTTCAGCCAATGACACTGTGACAAGTGTCACGGTCATATTCGCCAATGTTGCTTGGGGAAATTGAAAATTTCCTCCTAATCCTAAGGTTGAAATTTCTTCTATGGTGGATTATTTATTTTAATGGTGATTTTTTAGGCCAATGGAGAAGGACCACGTGGCATAGCTAGAGGTTGCCACATGCCCTCACCCATGGCAAGGTTGGATGACATATTTATTTTATGGCAAGGTCAAATTTAGGGTCGGATGAGCGCAACATACATCATTATATCCAAGGTTTGAACCAATGTTATGGGCACATATATTAATTTTCACATATAATTTTAAACCAAAGTCCAAGACTTATGTTTTGTTCAAAAAAAAAATTTATGACCGAGGAGGGGCAGAGGTCAGGGTCGACCCCGCGACTTCCGCCAGGCCAGCGCCCGCGCTTACTGCCATACCATCATGTGTTCCTTTTTATGTAAGGGATGTTGCCTCTATTGAAATTTTATCTTCTCTATGGTTGGGGGTTCAAAGGGGTCCAACCCAGTGGGCCAGCCCCCTCCCATATGTTTTAGGCATGAAGACCAGGAGCCAAGCACTATTCCAGCAGGATATTATTCACCAGCTTAAGATCGTGTTATTACCACTAATCTGTGGTTAATTCATGTTAATCTAAAATCAACAATAAACGCGATTTGTGTTTATCTAGATGTTAACTACACTTTAATCCTCACTTATCTTAACATTAAGTGAAAATTATCTTAGCGGATAATTTGGCAGACTCGCCAAATGCGGGGAAGCTCCTCTTTTAGTGGAGTTAACTGGAAGACTTCGATATTTTGATGCAGCACGAAATTGCAATTAAAAATATTACCATGGACTTATGGGTTATGGCCCACATAAACTCCCTTTACTCGCAGCGGATTACAATATTGGAGATTTATAAAAAAATATACGGAAGAAATTAACAACGGTCACTTTAGAACCGATCTCACATAAACTCAAACCACTTACATACATGTGGAACTGTGGTTCTAGGGTACCATAAAACGGTGACCAATCACGTTGAATCGCACTTCGCTTTCTCGCAAGTTTAACTCTATACTGATAATGGTTAAACCATAAGTCATGCGATGTGCGCTAATGTGCAATGTCAACACGTGGCTCTTCCCTTTATCGCATTGCAACCCAAATAACATACTGCGTGATTCCTTATCACTAAAGACTAAAATCTGTGATTTGCGAACTTGCTCTATTTTCAATTTCACCTCCACTGTTGGTCTGCACCAAATCTAACGGTCTTCACTGTTCACCCTTCATCGCATTGCAACTTTCCCAACTTATCTTGTGATGTGATCTCATCCATTCATCTCTCGCCTTCACATCTGCGATTTAATCATGACCATTCGCTCATCCTTCATGCAGCTCTTCTCTATCTCTTCATCCTTTTATCTTTTCCATAGCTTTGTTCTATGTGAAGTTCATAGGAACTACGTACTCTCACTCACACTCACACAGTCTATTAAATTATAGAAAGAACACACGAATATATTGAGAATTCGAAATAAACAACACACAGATACTGTAAGTTCTAGACTAACCTAGATACTTAAAAAGACACAAATTTCATTATTGTTCGAGCTCGAATACAGGCTAAGGCCACTCAGGCCTGAATCACAAATTTTCCCTGTGGCAACATTGTGCTCTTTCACCCTTTCTATCATACAATACAGATTCATATTTATAAAGAAATTACAATCGAGTGGATCATCTAATATTCACGAGTACTTCTCCCACAATCGCTCAACTAAACCCCTAAATCTTTCTATTTGATTACATGGTAGATAATTAAAATTTATCAAGTCTTCTAAAGACTTATCGCTTCCATCATTTTAGCTCTGTTTCATGGAATTTTCCCCTACTTACAAATGGTTGTCCATGTCACATATTTCACAGCATTGAATTTTAATTTTAATTAAGTTGCTTTGATGCTCCTACATCAGACTCCCAAGGTACAAAAATTCTTATGACCTCCTGATCATATGCCTTCTTCATCTCTTAGCAATTCTACCCACATCCTCTATGGAATTGCTTTTGTGATATTTCCATGAGCTAAAACAAAACCTCTACAATAGCAATTCCTCCCTACTACACGACACCTCACCAAGCTTCTCGCTTATGAGCTCAGTATTTCAGCATCTCTCTGGTTCTCTCTTCTCTGGAACCATTTGAGCACTCCTGCCTCTAGGTTGTTGCAAATATTCTCACCTTCCTTAGCTGCTACCTCCACAAAAATATAAAGACCACAAAATTACCAATCTTCAACATAACTGTACCTTATTCTTCATTCACACATAAAATATTTTTCTCGCAAGAAATATTTCCCTGCTCTGATACCACTTGATGCAGCATGAAACCTCAATTAAACATATTACCGTGGACTTGTGGGTTATGGCCCACATAAAATCCCTTTGTTCACATCGGATTACAATATTGGAGTTTTATAAACATATATACGGAAGAAATTAATAGCGTTCACTTTAAAATCGATCTCACATAAACTCAAACCACTTACATACATGTGGAACTATTGTTCTAGAGTCCCACAACATGGCGACCAATCATGCTGAATGGCACTTCGCTTGCCCTCAAGTTTAACTCTATTATGATAACGCTTAAACCATAAATCATGTGATGTGTGCTAACGCACAATGCCGACATGTGGTTCTTCCCTTTATCGCATCACAATCCAAATAACATATTGTGTGAGTCCTTAGCACTAAACACTAAAATATGTGATTTGTGAAATCTTTCTATTTGTGATTTCACCTCCACCGTTGATCTACGCCAGATCTAATGGTCTTCACTATTTTCCCTTAATCGCATCGCAACTTTCCTAAATGATCTTGCGACGTGATCTCATCCGTTCATATCTCGCTTTTACATCTGAAATTTAATCATGACTTTCCACTCATCCTTCATGCAGCTCTTCTCCTTCTCTTCATCCTTCTGTCTCCACCATAGCTTTTTTCTACGCAAAGTTAATAGGAACTTCGTACTCTCGCTCACACTCACATAGTCTATTAAATTACAGAAAGAAAACATGAATATATTAAGAATTCGAAGTAAAAAACACAAAGATACTATAAGTTCCAGATTAACCTGGATACTTAAAAACACACAAATTTCATTATTGTTCGAGCTCAAATACAGGCTAAGGCCACTCAGGCCTGAATCAAAAATTTTCCCTGTGTCTACATTGTGCTCTTCTACCCTTTCTATCATGCAATAAAAACTCATATTTATAAAGAAATTACAAGAGAGTGGATCATCTAATATCCATGAGTTCTTCTCACACAATCGCTCAACTAAACCCCTAAATCTCTTTATTTGATTATATGGTAGATAATTACAATTTATCAAGTCTTCTAGAGACTTATCGCTTCCATCATTTCAACTCTGTTTCACGGAATTTTCCCCTGCTTACAAATGGTTGTCCACGTCTCATCTTTCACGGCATTGAATTTTAATTTTAATTAAGGTGCTTCGATGCTCCTGCATTATATTTAGTGGACAAATACTAGGAAAATTTGGTTTTTCCATAACTGAGGCAATTTTCGATCAATTTTGGCACAGGAAGAGTCATTTTTGGTAGATATTGATGTTTTGGAGCCGTTGGAGTAGGTTGCATAGGTATTTGGAGACTGTAAACAAAAATTTTGCACAATTGAAGCGAATACAAAGGCCTAAGCTATGAACCTAGAACAAGGAGATGTAGCCCAGGTGGGGTGAACTCATTCATCAAAACCATGTGTATTTGACTCAGTTATTTTTGCTTCTTGTTTTTTTATATGTTGTTGTTCATCATTTAGTTTCCATGCTTTTATTTTCATGAAATACACTTAATATCATCAAGTTTATTCAATTGTCAATCATAAGCACATGTATAAACCCTTGTATAAGAAGCACACCAAAGCACTTTCATGTTAAATCTAAAACTGATATTAGCACAGCATTCTAAGAATCAATTTCAGATTAATTTTTGTATTAGAGCACAAGGTTGCTAAAGGTTATTTTCTTTCTTTTCTTGAGATTGTGCAAGAATGGTTTTAATAGTTGCAATTTTGTGATGCTTACAAGGTTGAATTTTTAGAGAGGAGAAGGGAATATTTTGGTTGTTAGTCTTTGATATTAGGAGAAGAAGAAAGAGAGTTGAGAAAGCATCATCATCACCCAAAGTTCCACTCAAATCTTCACTTGAAGCACCTCAAGTTCTATCTCCAGAAGTTGAGATTGAAGAGGTACAAGCATCATAGGTTGAGCTTGAATCCTTAGCCATTATGTGAGGTGTTGGAGAGACTCATGCACATTCATAAGAAAAATATGTCAAGAGAGACTTCAAGAACATTCAGAGAATGGTCAAAATCATGTTTGATGCATTCACTACAGAAAGAGTAGGAGAAGGTTCTAATCCTCCACATGGAGAAGGATTTCTAGATGGTAAGAAGGATGAAGAGAAGAGTTCGAAAGGGACTGGAGGAAATCCACCACCATCTCCACCACACTCATCCTCATCATCTTCATCAACATCTTCATCTTCCACTTCCACCACAAAAACCACCCACACTCATTCAAAAATCCCAAAAGGAAAAACTCCATTATTCAAGTTGGACATCATGTTTGAACTTCCCATGTACAATGGTGAGGTAAATGCAGAGAAGGTAGACAATTGGATCCTTCAATTAGAAGTATACGGCAGAATTCAAAATCTACAAGAGGATGACATAAAGATCCAGTTGGCTTCATTAAGGCTACAATGAGCAGCACTATTTTGGTGGGAGGCAAAGACTCAAGAGGAAATGCAAATTCATGATAAGATATCCATTTCTTGGGTTGAATTCATTTCTTAGATTGAAAGAGAGTTTTATCCATTAGCCTATATGAAAAAAAAAATTATAAGTCGGCAAAACTTTAGGTAAATCAAAGGAAAAAATTTTCAAGAGTACACCCAAGAGTTTAGAAAGAGGCATTTTTTGTTAGGAGTAAACTTGAATTCACAAGACACACTCTTGAAATACATTGGGGGTCTACATTCCTACTTGAAAAATATTATCCTTATTTTTAACCCAAACAACTTATATGAAGTATGTGTGCAAGCCACGCATCTCGAAGCAAGGGGACAAAATATTCAAGAAGAGGGAAGTAAGAAGAATCCATTCAAGGGTAAGGGAAAAGAGAAGGGAGGAAAATGGAAGGGAAATAAAAATGCAAGCATCAAAAAATAAGGGGAGAAAACTACATGCAAACATTGTTCCAAAGAGGGGCATGATGAAGCCCTTCTTTGGAAAATACATCCTGAGCTAAGGCCAAAGAAACCAAATAAAAAAGGGAAACAAAATATGACTACCACCACACAACAAGATCTTGGATCCGATTCTGGAGATGATACCAAGATCGTAGCCATGGTTAACAAAGGAAAGGAATCCATAGCAAGTACTAGTTCCTCAAATAGTCACAACAACACTCCAAATGAAGACACAAGGATAGAATTGTTCCATGTTAGAGTGATTTTAAATCATACAAATATTGATGCATTGTTTGATAATGGGTCACAAGAAAACATGATTTTAGAAGACTTGGTCAAAAATCTTAACCTTGAAACTTTACCACATCATAAACCATAACCTTTGGGTTGGATAGTTAAGAATGCCAATTTACAGGTTACAAGGAAATGCATATTTTGATTTTCTATTACTGCAAACTTTGTTGATGAAGTCGAGTTAGATGTGGTTTGACTTGAAATTTCCAAGATTATCTTGGGAAGTCCATATTTGTATGATAGGAAGGTGGTGTTTTATCACCATGAGAACAAATATCATTTTCTTAAGGATGGGGTGGAGCATATTGTGAGAGCTCATCACAAAAAACTGAATATTTCTTTATTTAATGTAGGGAAAATGAAGAGGCTAGTTAATGCAAGTAAAAAGTGTGTGATTCTCATGATCAAGAAAAAGGATGATGTTGAATATGAATATTTTAAAGGATTTGATGAAAAATTAAAATATGATTTGTTTGATGTGTTAAGTCGGCATGGCGAGATGTTTTAAGAACCAAATGGGTTACCTCCCAGGAGGGGAATTCAGCATGAGATTCAGCTGCAACAAGATGTTCCACTTTCAAACATTATTATGTATAGAATGTCAATTATGGAGAGTTTTGAAATAAAGAAGCAAATCCAATAATTTATGAACAAAGGTATCATATTCCCATCTACTTTGCCATGTGTTTCACCAATTGTTTTGGTACCAAAGAAGGATGGGACTTGGTGCATGTGCATAGATTTATGTGCACTAAATAAAATCACAGTAAATAATCTCTACCCACTCCCACTCATTGATGATTTGCTAGATCAGTTAAAGTATGAAAGATACTTCACTAAGTAAGACTTACAAAGTGGTTATCATCATGTTAGAATAGCTGAAGAGGACATTTGGAAGACTGCATTTAAAACTAGACAAGGATTGTTTGAGTGGATAGTTATGCCATTTTGTCTAACAAATGCTCCAGCTACTTTCATGAGAGTGATGAATGATGTACTAAGACCATTTCTATATGAATTCGTCATTTTTTACTTATATTTCATACTTATATTCAGCAAATCAAGAGATGAACATGTCATGCATGTGAACAAGGTACTTGATGTCTTGAAAAAAGAGCAATTATTTTTAAAGATGTCAAAGCGTGAGTTTGGAAAGACTTATTTAGTGTATTTGGGACACACTGTTGGAGGAGGAGAGTTGAAGATAGACGCTTCCAAAGTAGAGGTCATTCTGAATTGGCCCAAGCCCAATACAATTACAGACGTAAGAAGTTTTCTTGGGGCAACACAATATTGGAGGAAATTCATTGCTAATTTTTCTTCCATTGCAGCTCTGTTACATGCATTGACAACTGTCAAGAAAGTATTACATTGGGGAGATATGCAACAAAAATCATTTGATTCTTTAAAGATAAGTTCAGCACTAGTATTGGCTCTTCCGGATCTTAGACAACCATTTGATATCCAAAAAAATGCAAGTGATTATGCTATGGGAGCAGTTCTCATGAAGCATGGTAAGCATGTTTCGCTTTATTCTGAAATTTTTAATGGAGCTATGACTAACTATCCCACCTATGACAAAGATTTATATGCATTGGTACAAAGTGTAAAGAAATCGAAGCACTATTTTATGGGGAAAGAGACCATTATCCATACTGACCATCATCCATTGCAATACTTACATTCACAGTCAAAGTTGCAGCAATCAAGACATTTCAAATGGATGGGATTTCTACAAAAATTTCATTTGGTTATCAGACATGAAAATGGAATATTCAATAAGGTATTTGATATTCTCTCTAGGACTATTGTAAATTCATCTATTATACTCAAGCACAATTCACTTATGCATGAAATTTACATTGAACAATATGCATATGATAGTGATTTTCAAGATGTGTATGAAAGCTTGAGTCAAGGAAACCAAAATGAAGAGTCAGATTATCATGTGCATAAAATTTTTTGTATCACTTGGGAAATTTATGTATACCACAGGGAGAAATAAACAGTATCATAAGGGAGGCGCACACTTCATTGATTACTAGACATTTTGGTGTAGGCAAGACAATAGTGAATCTCCAAAGGTATTGTTATTGGCCACACATGATTGATAGTGTATCTAATTTTATTAGAGGATGTTCTTTATGTGCAATAAGTAAGTCTAGTAATAGGAAACTTGGATTTTACACTCCACTTTCGGTTCTTTCACATCCTTGGGAGAGTATCTCAATGGATTTTGTAGGTGGTCTTCCAATGTCAAGGAAAGGTCATGATTACTTGTATGTTGTGGTAGATAGGTTTAGAAAAGTGTTTCTTTTGATGTCATGTAAGAAAAAAATTACAACTAAATAAACCGCTCATCTTTTCTTTCAAAATTTTTGGGTTCATTTGGGTCTTCCTACTTCTATTGTAAGTGATCAAGATTCTCACTTTTTTGGGAGTTTTTGGTCAAAATTATGGGACATGATGGATAGAAAGTTCAAGAAGAGCACAAAATTTCATCTAAAAATAGATGGTTAGACCAAGGTGGTAAACAAGACAGTCATCCATCTTCTTAGAGGATATTGCAACAAACATCCCAAGTTGTGGGATGAACAGTTGCATTACATTTAGCATGCATACAATAGGGCAAACCATTTTTTCACAAACACATCGCCATTTGAGGCATGTTTTGGTTACTTTACAAGATTACCTTTGGAATTCATATTTGAGAAATATGTCGCTATAGATGGTCATAGTGACATAGATAAGGCAAAGAATTTCATTGATAAAATTTAGTTGGTACATCACACAGTGCAAGAACAACTTGAAAAGAGTCGAAGCAGCTACAAGGCAAGGCATGATAAACAACATGTTGATCACAAATTCCAGGCTAGAGATGAAGTTTGGTTATATATCAGCAAATAAATATTTAAAGGGGAAGGTAAAAAACTCAATCCAATCCATTATGGTCCATTTAAAATTCTGGAAAAAATTGGTACTAATGCATTTAAGCTAGATTTTCCTCCTTATATGCAAGTATATTCTGTAGTTAATGTTGAGAATTTGAGATTGTTTATGCCTCCGTTGATTGATGATCAAGGAGAGCATCTTCAGCTTCCATAAATAGATGATTTTTTGCCATAATATCTTGATGAAATTTAGCAAGATCTCATACTTGATAGAAGAATCAGAACTTCAAGGAGAGGGAATGTCGAATACCTTTGAGTGGGACTCAAGGGACAAAATCCTTCCAAGGCCAAATGGATGGAGAGTGAAATGGTGAGGGATTTGTACCCTTACCTACCAAACAATTGATAATATCTTTTTGGGTCCAAAATGCTCCTAGTGGGGAGGAATGGTCAGAGGCTCAGTATTTAGCTAAAAAATAGAAGTGCTCGGAAATTATCGAAACCAGAACGACTGGATAGAGCTCGTCACCAGAATTCCAATGCAACTCGTTTCATCAAAATCCAAGTTTGTACGAGTAAGTTCTGGTCTATTGTTTTTTTTCTCAAACAAGTAAAAAATGCGTAGAACAATGATAGACTGGTGACTTGGCAGTCTAGTCAGCGCCTCAGGAATATTCATGGAATACTCTCTATATTTCAGCCAATGACACTATGACAAGTGTCACATTCAGATTCACCAATGTTGCTTGGGGAAATTGAAATTTTCCTCCTAATCCTAAGGTTGAAATTTCTTCTATGGTGGATTATTATTTTTAATGGTGAATTTTTAGGCCAATGGAGAAGGGCCACATGGTGCAGCCGGAGGCTGCCATGTGCCCTCCCCCATGGCAAGGTTGGATGACATATTTATTTTATGGCAAGGTTGAATTCAGGGTCAGTTGAGCTCAACATACATTATTATATCCAAGGTTTGAACCAAATGTTACAAGTGCATATATTAATTTACACATATAATTTTAAACCAAAGTCCAAGACCTATGGTTCGTTCAAAAAAAAAATTTATGACCGAGGAGGGGCAGAGGACGGGGTTGACCCTGCGAACTTCCCCAAGCTAGCACCCACGCTTATCGCGAGACCATCATGTGTTCCTTGCTATGTAAGGGATGTCACCTCTATTTGAATTTTATCCGCTCTATGGTTGGGGTTTCGGAGGGGGCCAGCCCAGGGGGCAAACCCACTCCCATATGTCCAAGGCACGAAGACCAGGAGCCAAGCACTATTCCAACGGGAGATTATTAACGAGTTTAATACCATGTTATTGTCACTAATCTATGGTTAAGTCATGCTAGTCTGCAATCAACGATAAACACACTTTGTGCTAATCTAGTTGTTAACTACACTTTAATCCTCACTTATCTTAACATTAAGTGCGTATTATCATAGCAGAGAATTTGGTGGACTGTCCAAATGTGGGGAAGCTCCACTTTTAGTGGAGTTAACTGGTGGACTTCTAGATTTAGTGGAGAAATACTAGGAAAATTTGATTTTGCCATAACTGAGGAAATTTTCAACAAATTTTGGCTCAGGAAGAGTCATTCTTGGTAGATTTTTATGTTTTGGAGCCATTGGAGCAAGTTGCAGAGGCAACAGGAGACTGTAAACATTAATTTTTCACAATTGAAGCTAATACAAAGGCCTAATCTATGAAGCTATACCAAGGAGATGTAGCCCAGGAGGGGTGAACTCCTTCATCAAAACACTGTGTATTTGACTAAGTTATTTGTGCTTGATGTGTTTTTATATGTTGTTATTCAACATTTAGTTTCCATGCTGTTATGTTCATGAAATACACTTAATCTCATGAGTTTTATTTAATTGTCAATCATAAGCACATGTATAAACCCTTATATAAGAAGCAAACCAAAGAACTTTCATGTTAAATCTGAAACTGATATTAGCACAACATTAACTAACAATCAATTTTAGATCATCACTGGAATTAAATTCACATGATTTCACCCAATTGCTATTTTCTATCTTTGTTTATATTTCCAATTGTACTAACCATGGTTCTACATACAATTCTTTGGCCATCTTGAACTTTTCCACCAAGTGCGGACTAATATATATGTAATTAGAAATGGGATGAATTAAAATAGAAATAATATGATTACACAACTTACCTTCCATCTCAATGATGGGTTCCTGGTGGTCTCCATGACGATTATCCAAAACAACATAGATTTTGGGAAAAATTTATGCCACATCCTTTACAGTTCGAGCTTCCTGGGAACTATAAAGTTCTGGACCTACATTTTTCTTTTGTGGGAATTCCCTCTTTCAATTATTTTCCCCTAAAGTCTAGCATTTCAACTACTCTTTACCTTCAAATTTGCATCATTTTCTAACTTGTTGATGCATGCTACCCTTGGCATCTCGTCTACATTCACGGGGGCTTCAATGGGGGAGAAATACCATACCACATGCATTCACATTGGGGATATATATTGAGGAAAAAATGACATGATGTATTGAGAATATAATAGGGGTAAAGGGTTTTTATATTGGAAAATATAAAAAATGGAGCTCAAAGTTAATGAAAACATATAAAGGGGTATAAAAAATGTTAATGAAAAAAATGCATACCTACAAGATATAGTGAAAGTAGTGGTTTTTTAAATTGGGAAGGTGTGTTGGGTTCGTATAGATAGGGGATTAAATAATGTTATTTTTAGAGGTATTTTATAATATATATTCAAATTAAGGGTATTATTTAGTATGCCAAAAAGGCACGTGATGTGTGAGAGGTTCATTGAGTGAAGTCGCCGTGAATATATTTCGGTTGAAATATATTTTCACTGAATGAATGCATTCATTCCCTCTTGTCTATAGTTTTCTTAGGCCATTTCTTCTCATCCCTAATATTTTTCCTTGCCTTCAAATCACTTTTAAATTTAGTTTTCACTTTGCTTGCTCATAAAAATGTTTTAATTTCTTTATGGAATCCATAGTTTATAGTTCATAAAACCCTATGAAGTCTTTAAATGATATGGGAAACCCACTGATAAATCTTTGAAATTTTTCCTTCTCGTCATTGAGATATGGGACATATCTCAAAAATTCTAGAAATAGGGTTATGTATTCTTAATGTGTCAGTTGTTCAACTCATAAAATTCCTTTTCCTTGTTGTCATAATATCTTTCTAATAAATGTTTATCTATGAATAATTTCTCAAACTTTCTCCATGTCAATATCTCTTCAATTATGCCTTCAAAAATCTTCAAGTCTCCCACTATATGTTTTATTTTCCTTTCAATAAATAGGTGGCCACTTTTGCTTTAATATTCTCATAATTATCATGGATTCCAAAGAATTTTTTTATGCCAAGCAACCGTGCTTCTACATCTTTAGATTTATTCATCTCTCCATCAAATGTAGGTGGTTTTTCCTTCTTAATTGATTTAATAATATATTCCCTTTATCTTCTTCTATGATGATGGTAATAATGAGAATGATGATGATATCTCTTAATAGCATAGCTCAAATGTCTACCAGAGTGATGCCCATGAGTGTTGGTTTTTCATTTTGGTGTTCTCAATGTTCAATCTCTTTTCATTGTGTACTCATCTTCATATTTGGGCCTTTTCCTAGACCTGCCACCATCTACCCCATTTTTTTTCTCTTCTGATCCAAAAAATCATTGATTTCCTCTATGACTAGTCCCCTACTCATGTTTCCTTTGTCTTTGCAACTATGAGAGGATTTGCAGTATGACTGCATTCACTTATGCCTAGTTTTCTTGAGCCTTGATCGAACTTTCATTATCTTCTTTGTAGCTTCGAATCTAAATTTTCAGTCTTTTCTCAAGGTGTCCATCGAATCAAGAAAATTTACCCCTCCCCCTTGGCCAACTAATGTTTCTTATGCATCCATATTTATTGCTTCATACCCATGCTATGATTTATCAGAGTTGTATTGCACCACTCCTATCCTCATTTATTTTTCTTTCCCTATATTTTACTGCTTGTGATGTGTTTTCATTCACATGCAATCATTAGAAACATGATGATATAAATAAATCATTATAAATATTACCATAAAATTTCCTTTTTAGAGTTTTCATAATAATGCCAACTATAAAAAAATAGCCATGCATGCATCTCTAGCAACATATTTATGTAAACACAAATTATTGTCTCATCAATAATAGTAAAAACATATTAATCATGCTTGCATGCATTCAATCATTCACACAATTAACTAAGCATGTTGCTTTTTGCTCATGGTAGAGCCCATGTTGTCAAATTGTTGAACCTGGATGTGTTGATACCACCTGTAAATACACCCCTCCTAATCCCAAACCCATATAGAGTTAGAAGGAGGTGGTTATTCTGTTGACCCAGCTCCAAAAGTAAAATTATGGGAATGGGAATGAATTATTTTTACTCTTCCATAATTTCAAATAAACAACATCATAGTGTTCATCTGGTTGAGCCAATTCCAACGATATACAATTCTTCTCAATATGAATTACGAATAAAAATTTATGTCCCGCTAAATATTTACCACAACTTCCCTTCCACGTCATCATGACCTCCACATGGTAGCCTCATAGAGGCCCATGTGGTGAACCCATATGCCAGGTCCACGTGGCATTCACAAACCTTGATGAAGTTTTGGGTTATCCCTTTCTCAATAGCACACAATAAAACTTTAATGATTGGGCCCAACCCCCAACCTAAGACCTATGTCAAGGTCAACCCTGTTAGGTCCCTGTAATTTTAGCAGATTGGTGAGACTAAAGCTGCAGAGGCAACATTTGAACCACTTTGGGATTCTAGGATCTAGCCCTCCTGAATCCAGAGATGGATCTCTCTTATAAGTGCAAAGATTGATTTATCTTTAAGGCTTTTAGTATGATATTAGGCTAGTTATGAGGAACAAGGTTTTTGTTTGTTTTTGGTTGGGCAAATATGTATGAAGGTGAAGGATGTCTAAATGAAGGGTGAAGATGTATGCAAGTGAAAGAGTGATTCAACTAATAAGATAGGCAAGAAGTAGCTTCAATCCATTGGGCTATGGAGTCATAGTAGGATTTAATTTAAATAGCAAGGTTCAAGAGTGGTCCATGGGGCAAGCCATCTATGTATAAGGATCTCTTTAGGTTGATGTTATGGAATGGAATGAAACACTAAGAAGGGGAAACAAAAAAATGAAGAACAAAGAGAAACCTAAGATCAAGTAAGCACTTTGAAACTATCCTGATTTTGGCATACACTTAAGAAAGACATGAAAGTCATCTAAGATCAGGTAAGTACTTTGAAACTAGCCTGATTTCGATACACTTTCAATAGAAAACATTTAAAAACACAAAGAATAGCTTAAGATCAAGTAAGGACTTTGAACCTATCCTGCTTTCAGCATATTCAAAAGAAAAACATTCAAGATAAACATAAAAGTAGTCTAAGATCAAGTAAGGACTTTGAACCTATCCTGATTTCAACATACTTTCAGGGAAACTTTCAAACAAACCTTTGGAGACAGAACTAGGAGATAGGGAAAACCATAAAATTTCCTAGTTTAGCTCTACTTAGAAGGTAATGAAAATAACATTCAAGAACAACGTTCAGAGTTTAGACAGTAAGACGTGGGAACACCAACATTACTTAACTACTTAGACTGTATTAAATCATTCCTAAATACACAATTCGAAGAAAACATAAAGATAAATCTTATCAGTGAGAGTAGGGTACTTTTGACAGTAAATCCTAGCTCTATATTTATTGTTCCTTATCAGAGAAAATGGACAGAATGGAAACAAAAAGAAAATAACAATTTACAATAAGAAACACATCATCGTTGACATAGACCAGGATCCCATAAATCAGCTTGTACTTGATGTTCAAACTAGTTACAATCATCAAGTACAGTGGTTCTCTACAGCTTCAAACTTCTCATCTCAACCTAGGTATCTTGAATTACAAAATAGAGCTTACAGTAGCTTCAGAAAACTATTTACATGCAAAAGATATTCAGAGACCGGCCTTTCTATCGTCTTCTATAGAAGTATTTATAGAAGAAATGAGGAGGTGGGATGAGAGAAAATATCTCTAGGCTCAATTAATACATTTTAATGCTTCTCGGCCTTTGAGGGGCTCAATGGGGAAGCTTTTTTATATTTCCCTTGTATTAATTGACTTTCATTAAGTATTAAGCATACTGGGCAGATTTTGTTGACTTAAAAACTCTTAGGCGAGTTAGCAATAACTCTGGCTGTCTTTAGGAAAAATATCACTGACTGAGGCAATAACTCTGCCTACTTCTGATTTATTGAAAGATACAGGTGGCACTTTGGTGGATAGAGAGGATTCAATTAGCCTCTGATGTGACGGTGGAGGCTTTTCAGACTGATAGATCTCTTTGTTTTATTCTAAAACACATTTAATCTGTCTTTGCTCTGTGTTTTAGAACTAATTAGGCTTAATTTTTGTCTTCAGGTCTTCATACTGTCTTTTAACTGTGTGGATTAGGCCTTTGATAGTCGGATTTATGCCTTAATCCCTCAAAACTGTGTTTAAATCATAAATTCTTCATTTCTGCTTTGATTTTATCCTTTGACACTGATACTCTTTGTTTGATTGATATTCACTGTGTTTTGTTGTGCTTTGCAGGCGCGCAGAGGGTTTTATAGTGTTATCAGTGCTCATGATGCACGGATAAATCGTGATGTGAACCCTGCAGAATGATCTCCTTCATGAGTAAGGGCCTGAGGGATCATCATCCCCGGCCATTCATTTCCTCTTAAGACAATGAAAAAACCTTTAAAAACCTGCACAAACAAGAAAAAATTATAAAAATCCTGCGTGGATAGGTTTAAACTGCTTTGGAGGTGAGATTTAATCGTGGCCGTTGCATGAAAACAACCAATGGTCCAGATCAAATGGTGAGTTAAATTGGGAGGTCAGATGGTGAATGGTGGTAGGATTAAGTCCTGGTCGTTCGATCAAAAGGATGAACGGTGGAGATGAAGCGATGAAGTTTTTTGGAGAATAGATGAGGGAAAAAGACTTGAGGTTATAATGCAATGTAAACCTTCCAATTAGAGCAATCAATGGCTAGGATTAAAAACTGAAGATTTAGTGTTGCGGAGAGAAGTGGTAAGGCGGAAAACTGACAGTGGTTTCCGCGCAGCGTTTGGGCAGTAATGTGGTTTTAGCTTTTGGAACGCGATATAGGTCTGCGTTCGACACGTGGATCTTAAAAACCAATTTTATCACGTAAAAGTTGTGCACTATGAGCAAGACTCAAAAATTACATGAGATTTCTTCTAGGACGTTGGATTGGAGGATTCAGATCCAATGAAGTGGGTAGAGTGCGATGGTTGAAAAGCTGTGGGATAAAGAGTTACATGGGGCCCATGGTGGAGAAAGGCACAATACTTTATAAAAAACCAAGGTTTTAAAATGATTTATGCGCATATCATGGTTTTCAATGTAAAATGTAAATCTTTATGAATGCACAAATACGCAGCAAAACAATGAAAATGAGGGGAAAAGAGGGCGTGGGTGGTGGGACCGGAAGTACAAAGGTCGGGTGCAATAAGGACCGTTGATCTGCAGAGATCAATGGTGGATCTTCACCGAAGAATTACACTGTCGAGCTTTGTGGAATAACAAAGAAAGTTTGGGTTTGATCTGGACCATCAGATTTATGAAATAGACAGCCCAGATTCGATTGCAGGATCACAAATCGGCGGTGACAAGGGGTAAAGCAACAATGAAATGCATCGATGTGATTAAGCGCGGGCCGTTAGATCTAGGAGAGATCAACGGTGGTGATTCAATCAGCGGGTGCAATGGTAGGGGCTTTCAAGCAGAACGCGATTAAATCTGAGCCGTCGGTTCTTGTGGATTCAACGGTTCATATTGAATCGCGGGATCGCAATCAGAGGGAGGAAAGGGAATGGAAAAAAGGATTTTTGCGACGCAATGAGATAATGATCGTCGGATCAAAGGATGATCAACGGTCCTGATTAAATCGGAGATCGCATAATCGGAGGGAGCCAAGGGATGGCACTTCAGACTTTGTGCAATGCGATTAAGCATGAGCCATCGATCTAAAAACTAGATTGACAGTGGAGATTTGATCATGAAGGCAAAAGGGGGAACGAGGGGTTTGGAAAATGGAGCAATATGGGCCATCGGATCTGGGCATAATGGATCAGATCAACGGTGAAGAAACGATCACAGGATCGCATTGACGAGAGGGAAATAACAAAGGGTAAGATGAATATTTGTGATGTGATTTGCTGATGATCGTTGATCGGCTTTTAGATCGATGGTCAACATTCATTTAAACTTTGAACTATCGGATTTGTGAAATAACAAAGAAAGTCGGGTTTTACGAAATAACAAAGTAAAATGAGGTGTTGAATGGGGGTTTAAGGACTTTTAGCACCCAGTTACGGGGTTTATGGTCCCATGAAGCGAAAGGATTTACCAGAGTTAAGCCCTTTCGAGCTTAGGAAACTTTATACGCAGAAAAGGCATTTTTGGCCTAAAACAGAGTTTTTTAAGCCAATTTAGTGGTTCTGATAGGTAAATGGAGGCTTTTTAAACCAAATTGTAGGAGACCAAATGGTTATAAAAGGGTTTTGAAGTGAATTTTAAGGTTAAAAGAGTCTTATGGAGGGATTTTTATGGAGAACAAGGGGATAAAAATGATGGTCAATTATGAGTGAAAAGAGGGGTAGAATGATGGGAAAATGGGGTTTTTGAGCAGTCTTTCTCTTTGCAAACAATAGATTTTCCAGGATTATGAAGGAAACAATAGTAAAGATTAACTAAAGGATTAGTTATCTTCATAAGACTTTAAGAATTAACAATTTGGAATGGAATTGTTTCTTAAAGGCTTAAAAATGATTTAGCCACCATTTGATATGACAAAAATTTTTATAGGTGGCTAACAGTGGCTCCAACTTGGGATGGCAGCTCCTTGGAGGTGTCAAGAACCTCAAACAAGTCTTCTCTTGAAGCTGATCAATGCCTCATCCATTGGGCTGCAACTTTCTTTACTTTGCTGATCTTTTTTTGCTCTGATAATGTTAGCCGCCATTAAAAAACAATGGAACTCTATCAAAACAGGCTTTCTACCTACCCAATCCTAATGATCTAACATTTTTTCTTCTTTCAAAGTGCATTTGGATTGGAAAACTCTTTTTACAAAGATTTTATTCTTTTGAAAGCATAAAAATAATCTATTTCTACCCTTATTTCTCCATGAACTCAGATCAAGCAGTTGAGTTCAAAAAACTTCTCTACCTAACTACACTCTGTCAGGATTATCCTGTTTGAAAGAGTTTATTCTCTAATTTCTAAAACAGGAAATTAAAAGCAGTCAAGCAAAGATTAAGTAGTTTGACTTGATGCATATCTATGGCATAAAAAAAAGATGCACATAGACTAAAATTTGCATAAAATTAAAGCAAAATGGTGAAGGCTTAAGATCTGAAAGTTTAAGAACATCCTTCTCTTTTCTTCAGCTCTGTTTTTTAGGCTTGTTTGAGCTGTTTTTTATCTTTTTTCTCTGGTTCAAGTTTTGGGCATATTAGAACCAGTTTACTTCTATCCTTGGCTCAAGATTTGATCTAGTTAGAGCCATTCTTGTTTTTAAAACTTAGAGGTTCAGATTTTTAGCTTGTTTGAACCTTCATTTTTCTATCCTAATCTACCTAACTGATAAGCCAATATTAAGTTGTTTGGAAAATTTATTTCACTAACTTATCAATAGTAAATTGAAAACTAATTAGTCATGATTAGGTTGTATGACTTACTAGGAGTGTGTTTCTTAGGAGTGGCCCTTGAGCTTGCACATTTTCAGACTTTGTTTCTCTTTTTTGGTATGGGGCTGTACCTTTCTTGTTTTTTACAATCTGCCCTCTTTTCTCTTTTTATTGTTTCTGTATTTTTTATTTTTCTAACTTTGAATGCAGTGATGGATGCAATATTCAAAATGAGAAAAAATAAAAAGGCTTCCAAACTGATATGGTTAAGAGAAATAATGTTTGAGCATCCTGCCATTGATAGGACCCCCAAACAGTTCAGCTCCATTCAATTCTTGCAAAAAATAAGCATTGTTACTAACATTAGAATGAATGAGATAAGGGCCAAGCCATAAGTTGTCAAATTTCCCATGCTTGCCCTTCTCTTCTCTCCTTGAATCCCACTTTAAAAATTTGTCACCAATGTTGAAATCACTAGCCTTTGTCCTTCTATCAAAAAGCTTCTTGATGCTTTTTTGCTTTTGTAATGCTCTATTATAGACTTCCTATCTGGTTTGCTGAAGATGTATGGTCTGATTAATTCTTCTAATCATGTCATTGTCTTCAAACTGTACTTCTTGGATCAGCTTCATGACTGGCACTCCTAGGCTGGTTGGAAAAATTGCATCCACTCCAAAAACAAGCTGGTAGGGTGACATTCCAATTGATTTTTTAAGTGTTAATCTGTCATCCCATAATGCATGTACTAGCTTTGTGTGCCAACATTTCTTATTGTCCTCCAACAACTTCTTGATTATGTTCACCAAAATTTTGTTTGAGGATTCTGCCAGCCCGTTACCTTGAGGGTAATAAGCAGTAGAATGGCCCAATGCAATCTAATATTTGTGATAGAATTCAACCATCCTTTTGGATCCAAATACAACATCATTTTCAATGATAATATTCCTAGGACAACCAAATCTAGATAGGATATGATTTTCAAGGAATTTTATAATGACAGAGTCATTGGTTTGCCTAGAAGGGATGGTTTCTATCCATTTGGTGAAGTATTCTGTTGTGGTGAGAATCCATCTATATTGGGCAGATGATGGTGGATGGATTTCTCCTATGAAGTCTAGACCCCACTGTTGAAAAGGAGCTTCAACAGTGATTGGATGCAAGGGTAAGGGAAGCAATTTTATTTTGCCTTCAAAAAGTTGGCATTTATGGCAGATAATAATCATCTTATGAACATCATGAAAGAGGGTGGGCCAATAGTGACTAGCTCTAAGGATTCTGTTGGCAGTTGTCTTCCAATAGAGGTGGCCTCCATATTCTCCTTCATGGAACTTGTGCTTGACCTTATTTGCATCATTCTCAGGCAAACATTTAAGCAATACCCCACTAGCATTTTTCCAATAAAGACATTTATCTAAAATGCAGTAGTTAATAGCTTTTAACTTTAAGAACTTTGCCTTTGTTTTTGTCAAACCAGGAGGTGTATTCAGATTGAGTAAAACATACACAATATCAGCATACCAAGAGGAATTCATAAAATGATCTTCAACAATGGGATTTGAAAATTCCTCTTGTTCATCTAATGCATTTATCATGTTTATATCAAGAGCTTCAAAATTAGACTCAGCCATTAATATTGCTAGTCCTTGGTCTTTTATGAGTTTAGTGGGCTTGATTTCTAAATCATATTGAAGTATCACAACTATCCACTTACCTCTCTTGCCATCTGGGTCCTGTGTTAGAATGTCTTTCACAACTGAGTTTGGGACAAATGCAATTATGTGGGAGTGTAGAATGTAGACTCTGAAGTATTTTAAGGCTTCGACTAAGGCAAAGGATTGTTTTTCCATGATGTTATACTTCAGAGGAGCATCTCTCAATGCCTTGCTAAATAATGCAATTGGCTTCTCTTATCCCTGTGGGTTTTTCTACAATAGGACAGCAGCCACTGTATGTTTTGATGCAAATGAAAAATGAAAAAATATTTTGAAAAATCAAGATTTATGAGAACTGGTGTTTTGGTTAATGCTTGTTTCACTAGTTCAAATGATCTCTCTGCCTCTAAGGTCCATTTAACTCCTTGTTCCTTTTTTAGCATGTTTGTTATGTTTCTAAGGAGTTCAGCTAAGTTGGGTATGAACCTTCTCAAGAAATTAATCTTTCCAATGAAAGATTGAAGTTCCTTGATGTTTCTAGGATGGGTGATTTGAAATATACCCTCAATCCTCTTTGGGTTTATCTTTATCCCTTCTTCTGATATGATGTGTCGAAGTAGTTTACCTTCTTGGAGACCAAACATTGTTTTCTTCAGATTCAAAGATAACCCAAATTTTCTGCATTTCTCAAAGACTATTCTCAAGTGTTCTAGGTGTTCTTCATCTGTTTTGGAAAAAATAGTGATATCATCAAGGTAAATAATGATGAAGACGCCTAATTCTTCCGAGAATGAAATATACATGGCTCTCTGAAATTTAGCACCAGCATTCATTAAACCAAAGGGAATTTTCACATACATGAAAGTAACCCAAGGTGTGGTAAAAGTTGTCTTGAGTTTATCATCAGGATGTACTAAAATCTGATTGTATCCTGAGAAGCCATCTAGCAAAGAAATTCTTTTAGAACTAACTACCTTTTGTAAAATGTGATCCATCTTGGGTAAAGGGTAGTTTTCCTTTAATGATGCTTTGTTCAAGTCTCTAAAGTCAATACAAAGCCTAATATCTCCTGTTTTCTTCCTTACTGACACTAGATTAGACACCCACTCTGAGTATCTGATAGGGAAAATAATTCCAGCTTCATACATTTTCTTGAATTATTTCTCAACCAAAGGTAATCGAACAGGGTTTATTCTACGCAATTTTTGTTTAAAGGGATTTTGGTTTTCTTTGAGGGGTATCTTGTGCTCAATTATTTCTGTGTCATAGGACTTTAAATCCTCATAACTCCATGCAAATACATCAAAAAATTCTTTAAACAGCTCTATGTATTCCAGTTTGATGTGAGCTGGTAAATTTTTAGACAGTTTGATCATCTTGGATTTTAATTCACTGCCTATATTACACTCTTTTACCTCAGTTTCAACAGGCTCCAGCTTTGGTTTTTTGTCAACATCATTGAAATCAAACAAATCTTCTAATGGGACCAGACCTTTTGGCAAACTTTGAGTGTTAGATTGCAGCGTTTCTAAGTCTTCCTTTTGTAAATCTACACTAATATCTGTGTTATGTTCAAATTTATTAGCTAACAGATTTATATCAGCAATATTTGGAGAGTTTTCTTCTTCATCAAGTAGATTTTCTTCAATAACAATGTTACCGATGAAATAGGTAACCGCACTATTACCTACTTTTTTTTGGTAGCATAAAAAGCACATGATTTTGAAAAGTGATGATGCAGAATCACCTCTTTTTTTTTAAGCACATTTTTGACACTTTAATATTTTTATTTATGAAGTATGAATATTTGTTTTAAAATGTTAGTGATTTTCATGCTAATTTTGAAACGTATTGATGCAGCATCAACTTTTTTTTTTAAGAGCGGTGATTTTCATGCTAATTTTGAAACGTATTGATGCAGCATCAACCTTTTTTTTTAGAGTGGTGATTTTCATGTTGGTAATAAAACACAAAAATTAGATAAATATATATATATATATATATATATATATATATATATATATATATATATATATAAACAATATAAAAAACCAATAAAAATGTAAAAATAAAACAAAAAACAAAAAAAAAAAATATTCAAAAATTATATCAAAAGAAATGACAAAATTTGAAAAAAAAACACATAATTTAAAGAAAAAAAACAAAAATTAACAAAAAAAAAAATTAAAAAAAAAAAGCATGAAAAACATTTTTTTCTCAGTTATTAAAAAAAATCTATATAATTAAAAAAATTAAAATTAAAATAGAAATTTGAAAAATAATTTAAATTACAAAATTAAAATTTAGATTAAAAAAAAATAAAATACAAAAAAGAAAAAATTAAATTTAAAAATTTAAATTAAAAAAATAATAATAATAAGAAAAAAAAAATACAAATTTTAAAATTAACAAAAAAAGAAAATTAAAAAAGAAAAAAAGAAAATTGAAAATTGAAAAAGAGAATTAAAATAAAAGAGTTATAATTAAAAAAACTATCATTAAAAAACAAAAGAAATGAAAAAAACCACGTGCAAATAATTAAAAAACAAATATCCATAAATTTGCTGTTTTTTTTTAAATGAAACAATTTATAAATTTTAAAAATGAAAAACCAAATAAACTAAAAGATTTAAAAAAAAATTTAAATTAAATTAAAATTTAATAAATTTAATGAATAAATTTTAAATTTTAAAAAATAATTAATCTAAAATATTAAATTTAAAAACAAAATTAAAAAAAAAAAACAAAAAACCAAAAAAAATTAAAACAAATTAAATTTAAAATAATAATAATAATAATAATTTAAATTTTTTGAATTTAAAAAATAAAAATAAAAATCAAATTAAAAAAAATATTAAAAGTTAAAAAAAAAAAAATAAAATAAAAGAATTTTTTGATCGTGGTGGCATCGCCAGTCGCCCTCCTGCCTAGGTGGCGGCGGAGGCCGACCGCTGGGCGGGCGGGGGGCTGCAGCCTCCCGGCCACTGGGCGGGTGTGGGGCTGCCGGCCTCTGCCGCCACCTGAGCAAGAGGATGATTCCGGGAATCGGCCTCCCGCCGCAGGAGGCTGATTCCGGGAATCGCCCTCCCGTAGCAAGAGGCCGATTCCGGGAATCGCCCTCTCGCCACGCGAGGCCGATTCCGGGAATCGCCCTCTCGCCACGTGAGGCCGATTCCAGGAATCGCCCTCCCGCTCCCGCCCGCCCAGCGGCCGGCCTCCGCTGCCACCTGGGTGAGAGGACGATTCCGGGAATCGCCCTCCCGCCGCAGGAGGCCGATTCCGAGAATCGCCCTCCCGCCACAGAAGGCCGATTCCAGGAATCGCCCTCCCGCGACGAGAGGCTGATTCCGGGAATCGCCCTCTCACCGCAGGAGGGTGATTCCCGGAATCGGCCTCTCACCGCGGGAGGCTGATTCCGAGAATCACCCTCCCGCGGCGAGAGGCCGATTCCGGGAATCGATCGCCCTGAGGCCGATTCCGGGAATCGCCCTCCCGCCGCGGGAGGCCGATTCCGCGTCGCAGGAGGGCGATTCCCAGAATTGGTCTCCTGTCGCGGGAGGGCGATTATCGGAATCGGCCTCCCGCCTAGCGGCCGGCCTCCATCATCACCTGGGCGGGAGGCCGACTAGCGGCACCACCACAATCAAAAAATTATTTTTTATTTTTTATTTTTTTAATTTTTAATATTTTTTTTTTTAATTTGATTTTTTAATTTTTTTTTTTAATTCAAAAAATTTAAAATTATTTTTTTTAATTTAATTTTTATATTTGAAATTTAATTTTTTTTTAATTTTTTTTTTTAATTTTATTCATTTTTTTTGTTTTTAATTTTTTTTTTCTAAATTTTGTTAATAATTTTTGTTAAATTTTGTAATTTTTTTTTTATTTAATTGATTTTTTTTTCATATTTTTATTTAATTATTAAATTTTATGTTTCGTTTTTTCATTTCATTTTTTAAAATTTAATAAATTTTGTATTTTATTTATTTATTTATTTGAATTTAATATTTTTTTTAATTTTTTATTTTTTTATTATTATTTTTTTAATTACATAAATTTTTTATATTTTTTTTATTTCAATTAAAATTGTGTATTTAAAATTAGATTTTTTTTTAAGTTAAACTTAATATTTTCAAATTAATTTGTTTTTTATTTTATTTTTTATTTAATATATTTTATTTAATTTGTTTTTTTCAATTTTTCAATTTTCATTGATTTTTAAAGTTTTTTAACATTTTATTTTAACAATGTTTTTTTTTCTTTATATTCAAAATTTAATTTTTATTTCAAAATTTATTTGTTTATTCATTTATTTATTAAAATTTAAGTTTTTTTTAATTTAATTTGTTATTTTAATATTAACATATTTTTTTTTAATTTAATAAAATCTAATATATATATATATATATATATATATATTTAATATATTTTTTAAAATCTATTTGTTTTTTTAATATATATTTCTTTAAATTTAATATTTTTATTGTATTTTTTTTTTCATTTTTTATTTTTAATTAATTTTTCATTTTTTTACTTTTAATTTCAATAATATTTTTTTTTTTTTTTAAGTTTTAAATTTATTAAAATTTAATATATTTCTTTAAATTTAATTTTTTATTTTAAAATTTAATTTATTTTTTTAATATAATAAACATTTTCTTTTCCTTTTTTAAATTTAATTTCTATATTTTATATTTTATAATTTCTTTCTTTTTTTAACTTGCTTTTCTTTTTAATTTAATATTTTTATTTTTATTTTTTTATTTCTATATATTTTGAAATTTTAATCTTTAAATTTTTTTTAATTTTTAATTTTTAATTTTTTTTCTTAAATTTTAGGTTTTTTAAATGTTTGAATTAAAATTTTTATTTTGTTTATTTTTATTTTTTTATTCCTATATATTTTTAAATTTTAAGCTTTAAAATGTTTTTATTTTTTAAATTTATTTTTTTTCTTAAATTTTAGGTTTTTTTTAATGTTTGAATTTTAAAAATTAAAAAATGTTATTTCTATTTTTAAAAATGTCAAAAATATGACAATTTTTTTTTTTGGTTATTCCAACGTCAACTGGTTTTGTTTTGAGGGTGTTTTTTCAATCCTTTTTTCAAGAAACAATTTTGTTTTTAGCATAATTTTATAAAATGTTGAAATTTGACTTTCAAAAAAAACCAAGTGCGTTCTGGAATACACCTTTTTTGTTTTTGGGGTGTTTTTTCATGTTTTTTGAGTCTTTTTGGGCTAGAGTTCCCGTTTTGAGGTCAGGTTACCTATTTCATCGGTAACAGTGTTCAATAGAACGGTCATTTTCATACTATAAATCCGAACTTGGCAGTTCAAATTCATTTCAGGACTGTAAGAAGTCTTCTATTTGTTTGTCTCCATCAAACACTTGCCAATATTTTTCATTGTCAGGGAAAACTGGTCGAAATTTGATTTGGGTAGTGCATTGTTTGGTTTCATAAGGTGTAAGGCATGTTCTAGCAGTAAAGGCTAAACCATTTACTTGGATATTTTGGTCTCTTGGGACAAAGATCAGTTGGAACTCCTCAAATGTTTTCAATAAATCCATGACATCATTTCTATAGGCTCTAAGTCTGGGATTTTTGGCACTATATTCCCCATTCACTTGCCTAATTATTAGTTCAGAATCACCATGAACCTTTATTCTTTTGGCCCCTAATTTCTTCAATAAGTGCAGGCCTAAAAGGAGGGATTCATACTCAACTATGTTATTGGTGCATTGAAAGTTTAATTTGCAGGAATTTCCTTCAGTATGATTTTTCATTGTATTGTGAAGCCACACTCCTGCACCTGCATCATTCTCAGTGCAGGATCCATCAAAGTTCATACTCCAAAGAGGACTAGTTTCAGATTCACTAGTTTGACTACTATCCTCTTCATCTAGTGTGCTTTTGGATTGTTCTTGTAGATCATCACTATGTTGAATTTGTTTTAGTTCCTCATGTTTTTCATTGTGTTGAGGACTCTTCTCTCGAATCTCAAGGTTGAAAAGAAATGGATGACTAATTTATAGCTCTAGACCTGTAGTTTGTTTGCTAAGATTTTCCAATTTAGCAAACTGTTTTGACACTTCTAACTTGTCTTCCTCTTTTTATGTGTCTGCCACTAAGTCGGTTAATGCTTCTTGCTCATTGAATGTTTCCTCATTGAAGAGAATAAATGAGTCAAGGCCTATATGTACAGAATAAAGAGGTGATTTTTTTGGTCTCTCTTGGCTAGTAACCATGTATTGCATATGGGTTTCCCTGTAAAGTCTTCTAGTCTGATTGAAAACAAGAATAGTTGCATATGACATATCCATTTGCATTGTTACTTGTAACTTAGCTCCCCACGATCTTGATAAAAACATACCATACTTGGGGAGTACATCAGCCACTACAATATCCATTACTAAACACTTGGCTAGAATTTGTGCTAAGTTTACACAGAGGTCTTTGATCAAACCTAAACATTTCACTCTGCTTAAGTCAAAGGAGTAAAGATCTTTGTATGGTCTAGTGATTTCAAGGCCTAGGCTCTCCATCACTGATTTTTGCATTAAGTTATGAGAGGCCCCTGAGTCATGCATAGCGTTGTGTAAAATTTTATCATGAATCTTCAAACTAGCATAAAAAGGAGGAACTGGCCCTTCTTGATATCTACCTTCAATCTTAGGACCAAATAAGAGCTCTAGTTGGTCATCATTAAGATTGACAGTGTCGTTATTTTCTGTTATATTAAAAGCCTTCAAAATTTTTGATCTATATACATCTTGGGTGGCTAATTTAGTAAGAGGAACAGAGATTTTTATTTTGGAAATGTCCTTCTCCAAACTAAAAGGAAGCTGATTTTTTACAATGTTTGTTTCAGCCTTATTAACCACCATTTTCTCAGTAAAATCAGCTTGTTGATTTTCTCTATTTACATTGGTCAAAAATTTTTTAATAGGAGCACTAGCTGAGGTGCTAACGCTACTAAGATCTACACTCTATTTTTCATTAATTTGAGTGCCTTTTTCTTTGTTTTTATCAGAATTTACAGCCACTGTTTTGTCTTTCTGTTTTGTAACTTTGGGTTTATTTACAGGGTTGTTTTCTGCAGAATTTTCAGAGGTCTTAGTCTTGGAAGTTTCCTGATTGCTTTTACTCCTAAGGTCATACTCTTTTGGAGTTTCTATGATGACATTTTCTAGCTCTTGATAGTAATATTCATCCTCTGCTCTTTTATCATCATAGGGTGTGTAAAGACTTTGTTTTCTATTGTAATGAACATCAAAGGTATCATTATCTACTCCCAACATGTTTATGTCATCTTCCCCTGTTTCTTCACTTGTTTCTTCAACCTCACTCACATAGTTTTGGTGAAAAGGAGGTGTAATCTGTTGATCATCCTCCCTTGGTCTATTTTGAGGTTGGTTTCTCCTAAAATTCTGATTTTGATTTTGATTTATGTTTTTAGGAGATGATTGGTTTTGACTAGCTTGTGCTCTCTCAAGTATGCTCATCTTTTTCATCATCTCCTCCATCATTCTCTCAATTTTTGAACTAGATGTGGAAGGTGCAGACTCTTCCTTAAATGATACTTTCTTCTCTTTCCTCATTCTAGCTCTTTTCTTGATTAGATTAACTTCCACAACTAAGGCTCCTTTCTGCATATCTTCTAAAGTTAGAGGGTCTCTTTCTCTAAGTTGATAAGCCATTTCAAGATCAAATCCTTCAGGAAACTTGTTTAAATTTGAGCCTTGTGGAGGTTTCAGACCTGGGGGAAGTGCATTATACACACTGTTGAACCTAGTGCAATAAGCTTGAACACTTTCCCCGGTGTTTCTTTGGAGATTCTTGTAGTCCGAAAGTATTTGGAGAGGGTTTTTCTTAACTTCCCATTTGTTTAAGAATAACTGATCGAAGGCTTGGAGATCATTAATACCGTGAGAGGTTAAGCCTTTGAACCATTTTCTTACTTCTTCCCCTAAACTTTTAGAAAATAATCTAAGTTTGACAATTTCATCATCAATCTCATTTTTGTCAAAATAGTCATTCATCTTATCCACATGTTGTGAAGCAGTAGTAGCCCCACTAGCATCATATGATGGTATTTTGGACTGATAGTCCCGTGGAAGATTGACTAAAGGTAAAGGAAGGACTAGAGGGGCATACCATGTTGCCATGATAGGAGGTAAAGGTGGATTTAAAAGTGGTGGATTAAAAAGAGGGAAAATGGGCTGAAGTGGAGAATTTTGGACAATGGATGTATGAGGAACAGAAGTGGATGGGCCAACAAGAGACTGTTGAGCTGATTTTGTTTGAGAGAAACCAAAATTATGAAGGAAATGTGAATCAGGTGGAGTAGTTTCTCTGCTACTAGGATGCTCACTTTTGTCTTGGGATGAAGGTGGAGAATCAGAATCTATCTGAATTATATCATCAAGTGACCTAGTTCTGAATGAGTTCCTTAAGTCAACTTGTGATTGTTGTAGAGCTGTAAGGTTTTCAAGGACATAATTAGCTCTATGGAGTGGTCTGATAGTAGTTGAAGTTTTAGCCTTAGGAGACTTCCTAAGTATTCTTTCAGGGTTATCAACTATCTCAGGAGGATTTGGGTCGGGATAGGCTCTAGTATGAATCCTTCTAGGAGCCACTATGTTATGCTTTTTAGACCCAACTAATCAAGAAAAGTTTAACCAAATATGACAATCTTTAGGAGGCTAAATGATCTTCAAACAAGAAAAATTTAAACCTTAAAGTCTTCTTAACTGAGTTTAAATGATATTATGATGATAATGGGTTTCCCACTGGAGTCTTAAGGTCTGTTTAAGATTGTGGAGTCACCAGGTAGAAATTTTTAACCCTTTTTAGAGGTAAAATGTTTTATGGTCCACCACCATGTTTATTTGGATACCAATATGAAATATTTTGGGTTTTCTGAGTTTTTCCAGTCCTATAGGTTCTAAGAGTGTCCTAAATCTATTTCAACACTTAGCTACGGTGATGAGACAAATAAAATTTACTCTTATGGCTAAGCTAGCTGATTCCTTCAAGGTTTGATAAGCTCTTATGAGAATCCTAAGGGTTCCTTAGTTTTTAACTGATTCAAATAAGTTTTATCATGATTACCATTTGCTTGGTAGTGCCTGAAGAGGGCTACTTATACTTCACTGAACAATGTTCTTGAATCAAGGGTTTTTCTTGAGGCCTTAAGGGTATCTAAGATGAAATTCACTCAGAAGTCCCTAGTGGAGTCGCCAGAAATGTTAGGTCCCTGTAATTTTAGCAGATTGGTGAACCTAAAGCTGCAGAGGCAACATTTGAACCACTTTGGGATTCTAGGATCTAGCCCTCCTGAATCCAGAGAGGGATCTCTCTTATAAGTGCAAGGATTGATTTATCTTTAAGGCTTTTAGTATGATATTAGGCTAGTTATGAGGAACAAGGTTTTTTTTTTGTTTTTGGTTGGGAAAATATGTATGAAGGTGAAGGAAGTCTAAATGAAGGGTGAAGATGTATGAAAGTGAAAGAGTGATTCAGCTAATAAGATATGCAAGAATCAGCTTCAATCCATTGGGCTATGGAGTCATAGTAGTATTTAATTGAAATAGCAAGGTTCAAGAGTGGTCCATGGGGCAATTCATCTATGTCTAAGGATCTCTTTAAGCTGATGTTATGGAATGGAATGAAACACTAAGAAGGGGAAAAAAACAAATGAATAACAAAGAGAAACCTAAGATCAAGTAAGTAGTTTTAAACTATCCTTATTTTGGCATACACTTAAGAAAGACATGAAAGTCATCTAAGATCAGGTAAATACTTTGAAACTAGCCTGCTTTCGATAAAATTTTAATAGAAAACATTTAAAAACACAAAGAATAGCTTAAGATCAAGTAAGGACTTTGAACCTATCCTGCTTTTAGCGTATTTAAAAGAAAAACATTCAAGATAAACATAAAATTAGTCTAAGATCAAGTAAGGACTTTGAACCTATCCTGATTTCAACATACTTTCGGGGAAACTTTTAAACAAACGTTTGGAGATAGAACTAGGAGAGAGGGCAAATCATAAACTTTCCTAGTTTAGCTCTACTTAGCAAGTAATGAAAATAACATTCAAGAACAACGTTTAGAGTTTAGACAGTAAGACATAGGAACACCAACATTCCTTAACTGCTTGGACTATATTAAATCATTCCTAAATACACAATTCGAAGAAAACATAAAGATAAAGCTTATCAGTGAGAGTAGGGTACTTTTGATAGTAAATCCTAGCTCTATATTTGTTGTTATTTATCAGAGAAAATGGACAGAATGGAAACAAAAAGAAAATAACAATTTACAATAAGAAACACATCATCGTTGACATAGACTAGCATCCCATAAATCATCTTCTATTTGATGTTCAAACTAGTTACAATCATCAAGTCTAGTGGTTCTCTATAGCTTCAAACTTCTCATCTCAACCTAGGTATCTTCAATTACAAAACAGAGCTTACAGCAGCTTCAGAAAACTATTTACATGCAGTAGATATTCAGAGACCAACCTTTCTATCATCTTCTACAGAAGTATTTATAGAAGAATTGAAGAGGTGGGATGAGAGAAAAGATCTCTAGGCTCAATTAATACAGTTTAATGCTTCTCGGCCTTTGAGGGGCTCAATGGGGAATCTTTCTGATATTTCCCCTGTATTAATTGACTTTCATTAAGTATTAAGCATACTGGGCATATTTTGTTGACTTAAAAACTCTTAGGCGAGTTAGCAATAACTCTGGCTATCTTAAGGCAAAATATCACTGACTGAGGCAATAACTCTGCCTACTTCTGATTTATTGAAAGATGTAGGTGGCACTTTGGTGGATGGAGAGGATTCAATTAGCCTCTGATGTGACGGTGGAGGCTTTTCAGACTGATAGATCTCTTTGTTTTATTCTAAAACACCTTTAATCTATCTTTTCTCTGTGTTTTAGAACTAATTAGGCTTAATTTTTGTCTTCTGTCTTCACACTATATTTTAAATATGTGGATTAGGCCTTTGATAGTTGGATTTATGCCTTAATCCATCAAAACTGTGTTTAAATCATAAATTATTCATTTCTTCTTTGATTTTATCCTTTGACATTTATACTCTTTATTTGATTGATATTCACTATGTTTTGTTGTGCTTTGTAGGCGCGCAGAGGGTTTTATAGTGTTATCAGTGCTCATGATGCACTGATAAATCATGATGTGAACCTTGTAGAATGATCTCCTTCATGAATAGCGGCTTGAGGGATCATCATCCCCAGCCATTCATTTCCTCTTAAAACAATGAAAAAACCCTGAAAAACCTGCACAAACAAGCAAAAATTATAAAAATCATGCGTGGAGAGGTTTAATCTGCTTTGGAGGTGAGATTTAATTGTGGCCATTGGATGAAAGCAACCAATGGTCCAGATCAAATGGTGAGTTAAATTGGGAGGTCAGATGGGGAATGGTGGTAGGATTAAGTCCTGGTCGTTCGATCAAAAGGATGAACAGTGGAGATGAATTTTTTTGGAGAATTTATGAGGGCAAAAGAATTGAGGTTATAATGCAATGTAAACCGTTTGATTAGAGCAATCGACAGCTAGGATTAAAAGCTGAAGAGCTATTGTTGCGGAGATAAGTGGTAAGGTGGAAAATCAACAACAATTTTCGTGCAGCGTTTGGGCGGTAATGTGGTTTTAGGTTTTGGAACACGATATAGGTCTGTGTTTGACATGTGGATCTTAAAAGCCACTTTTATCACGTAAAAGTTGCGCACTGTGAAGAGGACTCAAAAATTACGCGAGATTGCTTCTGGGACGTTGGACTAGAGGATCTAGATCCAACGGAGCGAGTAGAGCGCGATGGATGAAAATTTGCAGGATAAAGAGTTACGTGGGGCCCATGGTGGAGAAAGGCACAATACTTTATAAAAAACCAAGGTTTTAAACTGATTTATGCGCATAACATGGTTTTCAATGTAAAAATGTAAATCATTATGAATGGACAAATACACAAGAAAACAATGAAAATGAGGGGAAAAGAGGGCGCGGGTGGTGGGACCGGGAGTACGAAGGTCGGGTGCAATAAGGACTGTTCATCTGTAGAGATCAACGGTGGATCTTCACAGAAGAATTACACTATCGAGCTTTGTGGAATAATAAAGAAAGGTCGAGTTTGATCTGGACTGTAGGATTTATGAAATAGACGGCCCGGATTCGATCGCAGGATCGCAAATTGACAGTGACAAGGGGTAAAGCAACAATGAAATGCGCCGATGCGATTAAGCACGAGCCATTAGATCTAGGAGAGATCGACAGTAGGGATTCAATCAGTGGGTGAAATGGTAAGGGCTTTCAAGTGATTAAATCTGAGTCATCGGTTCTTGTGGATTCGATGGTTCAGATTGAATTGTGGGATCGCAATCGAAGGAAGGAAAGGGAACAGACAAAAGGTTTTTTTCGACGCGATGAGATAACGACCATCGGATCAAAGGATGATCTACAGTCCTGATTAAATCGAAGATCGCATAATCAGAGGGAGCCAAGGGATGGCACTTCAGACTTTGTGCGATGCGATTAAGCGTGAGCCGTCGATCTAAAAACTAGATCGATGGTGGAGATTTAATCATGAAGGAAAAAGGGGGAACAACGAGTTTGGAAAATGGAGCAACATGGGCCGTCAGATCTAGGCATAATGGATCAGATCAACTGTGGAGAAACGATCGCGGATCGCATCGGTGAGAGGGAAATAACAAAGGGTAAGATGAATATTTGCGATGTGATTGGCTAATGATCATTGATTGGTTTTTAGATCAACGGTCAACATTCATTTAAACTTTGAACTATAAGATTTTTGAAATAACAAAGAATGTCGGGTTTTACGAAATAACAAAGGAAAATGAGGTTTTGAAGGGGGATTTAAGGACTTCTAGCACCCGGTTGCGGGGCTTATGGTCCCATGAAGCGAAAGGCTTTACCAGAGTTAAGCCCTCGAGGGCTTGGGAAATTTTATACACAGAAAAGGCATTTTTGGCCTAAAAAAGAGTTTTTTAAGCCAATTTAGTGGTTCCAATAGGTAAATGGAGGATTTTTAAACCAAACGGAAGGAGAACAAATGGTTATAAAAGGGTTTTGAAGTGAATTTTAAGGTTAAAAGAGGCTTATGGAGGGATTTTTATGGAGAACAAGGGGATAAAAATGGTGGTCAATTATGAGTGAAAAGAGGGGTAGAATGATGGGAAAATGGGGTTTTTGAGCAGTCTTTCTCTCTGCAAACAGCAGATTTTTTAGGATTATGAAGGAAACAGTAGTGAAGATTAACTAAAGGATTAGTTATCTTCATAAGACTTTAAGAATTAACAATTTCGCATGGAATTATTTCTTAAAGGCTTAAAAATGATTTAGCCACCATTTGATATGACAAAATTTTTTATAGGTGGCTAAAAAACCCTACTGCACTTGGCACTGCATTTCATTTGGTTGGGATGGGTATATCCCGTAACCACCCCGACCTCCAAACCCCCAACCTCTCGACCTATGGGAGTGAAGATTTAGGTTGGCCTGCCATATTTCAGGTGGTAGATCCCAATGAAGGTCGGGCCTTTCAGCTAAACTCAAACTATTCAAAATTTTCAAGCATTATTTCTAGCACTTAATGGTTAATAGATGTATGATCAATTTAAGGCTAAAATTAATAAATACTCAATCATATGAATTATAACAACTCATTAAAAAAGTAGAAAACTCATTTTCTTGGCTCAATATCCCTGTCAATAGAGCCAATAAGTGACAAGGGCTAGAAATAAGGCCTCCTTCCCTTTAAATAAAATGTATCTTTTAACATGCAACAAATTTTCCATTACATATTCCACAAATTAAAGATGTAATGATTAAAATATTTCAAATATTTCTACACTTTTCATTAACATGTTGCCAATTATTTCTACCAGTCCAACCTAACACCTTCATAGTGGAATAACCCATTACTCGAGGATGCTAGTATAAGAGCACACTTTTCATGCATTTCACATCTTCATGTATCTTGGAATTCCATAGTAAACATGCACAAACCTTTGATTTAAACAAAATCATATCACTACAATAAGGAATATTGCATGCTAGTCACTACAAGAACTATATCAATTCTCCACATGTGGTTCCAACACCTTTTACATAGTGACATAAACACATTTTTCAATTCATAAATCTAAAGGAATCATGAACCATGCCATTAATGAACATCATTTCAGAACAACAATGAAAATAGGCATATATATAAATTCTTGATTTTTGGAGAACATGAGAGACTCTTATCTCAAAATAAATGGGAGACTGAGTCTGGACTATGACTCTCTACCCAAATATAGACAACTACAAACAAATCTCACTTGTATTTGTCACCACCGAGCCAGATTCCAAAGATTGAGGGACCTTTTTCATTAGGGATTAAACACATCCATCAGCTGAAACAAGGACTTTGAAGATTCAACCACCTCCACCCACAAACTAAATTAAACCAATAAAACACATAAGGATTCTAGAGACTAACTATCTCCACCCTTCAGAACTCAACACCTAATGCAGGGATTCTAGAACCCACAATAAAATCAACATATAACAAAGAAACATCCTGAAATCTTCAAGGAATCTTCGAAGATCAATTCCTCCACCCCAACCCTTTGTGGTTTCCTGAGGAACACCATATCCACCCTTTAGGCCAATGAGGAATCAAGAGGCAATCAATTACCCACCTCATGATATTTTCCATTTCATTTTTCAACCTCTCTTGGTATTTGAATTTATATCTCCATGTGTTTTCGCTTTGTGTTCTTCTCTTTTTCCATATCTCTTCTCTTTTATTTTTATTTTTTTTATTTCTCCCATTTTCCAAAATATTTTCTAGCAATTTGATATTCCTCTTCTTGACTTTTCAAATTCCCTTGACTTTTCAAATTCCTCATTTGAATTTTCTGTACATTAATATTATTTCTAACAAACAATAACCCATCCGTCTAGAATCCATGTCCCAATACTCAACTCATTTTCATTTTATCATAATGTTTACATTGCATACATAAATATAAGTTAATTTGGGGTTCTCACAATCCTCCTTTGGTAAACTTAGGAAATTTTCAAAATTAACCTTTATTTATGTTGTTACTAGAGGATAACACCATCGATTGTAAGTGAGTTAGATCCATCACTATTAGTAGGTGCCTTACATAGTGATATGTGTACATGTTTTTGGCCCGCATCATATAAGCCTTCATATATATGTACCATGCTTTTAAAAGGGTGTACTTGCATCATGATCCATGTACTTTTATCTAGACATATATATCGACATTCAAATTGGAATATATCCCATTTGTTTGGATCCATGTACTGCATTGGAATATATTTCACTACATCGGGATCCCTGGGTTCCATATCATCATAATCACCATGTGGGCTACTTTGGTAAAACTCCCTTAATCAATTGAATTATTTTATCCAAAGTAAATTATTCTCTCTCAAGGACCACATAGAGTACTTTATTGAGGTAGTGGAGGAAACTCGTGGATTTATTACAACTGGTCATATGTTGTTTCGCACATGGACCCATTGGTTACTCATTACAATTTATTTTTTACGTGGTTGTTTTTCTAAGAACCACATATAGGTGAAGGAATGTACCTTTTATGTCACACATGCTATTTTTATTTCAGCACACTTCTCTTTATTGCCCATATTCCCACATTTTATTATTGGACACTTATTTCGTATAGTTAGTTGGAAGGGTACCTTTTCTTTGGACCTTCTTATTGACTTATTCATGATTTGTACAAGTTTTTTAAGCTTTGTAGGGGGATGCTCCTCTTTTTTCCTTCATTTTATTACTCATTGTGTTGTGTATCATTGTAATGACTAAGCCCTTACTATCGGCCCGTGGTTTTCCCATGTACATTGTATTGTCACATCATTAAATGGATTAGGTAAGAATCCTTATTTACATAAGGATATAATATCTCTAATTTGTAACTAGATTTGTAAAATGAAGAATACATTTTCATATATATATATATATATATATATATATATATATATATATATATATATAATCAAAATTCAGTAGTTTTTGACGATTTGTTATGTATAGCTTGCCAGAGTATTGATATGCAACATGTAAAGGTGGATGAAGGAACTAAAAAAGGGGAGTAAATTGCTATAGGAGGAGGGGCTTTCTGATGTAAAGATATTTTCATCCTTAGTTACTTATTTTCACACCTATAAGATTTATTTTCTTAATTTATTCATTTTGTTTCTTCACAAAAACATAGACCACTTGTCATTTGGAAGAGTTTATGGTCACACACCCTTCCCTCCACCTAGATCTTGGAGGATCTAAATGTTTTTTCTAAGAATTTACTAGGTACACCTTCAATTTCCATGAATCTAAAGACTTGATACAAGGATAAATCCCCAAGAAGACATAGTGTCACTCCACACCCCAAGTGGATGACAGACACTCGCCTCAACACTCTCCCTCCCAATCCTTAAATTCAATTTTTTCTTTATTTTGTTTCAAAGTGATTTAGGATTAAACACTTTTAAATTATTAGATCTTGTTTTCCCCTTTTTTCATATTCATTGAGCTAAAAATATATTTTTGATCTACATAATTAATTTGATTCTTTATTTACAAATTTACTCATGTGCTAATTAAATCTAAAATTATTTTGCAACTTCTCTTTGTCTAAAAGGAATAATTAACACATTCATCTAAGAAAATTGTTGGATGATATTAAAGAAATATGTTTCATTTGATTCAGCATCTAGACTTTGTGATAATATGATGACCAATATTTTTACGGATTCTTTTTAGGTACTTTGGACTTTCAAATTTGTATTTCAAGTTAAAAACATATTTTAAACTAAAATCTATTGTTAAATCCTTAACTTGGTGAGAAACATCTCTAAGTTTCACTTCCAAGATTTTGCACTTTCATGATCTAAATAGTGCTAAGATCATAAAAAAATCAAAAGTATATAAATCTTAAAGCTAACTTTTCATTTTGGTTCATGGTTACAAGAGTTTCATAAGATTAGTGTTAATGGTTTTATGCTTTAAGTTTGGAATCAATTTCAACTGTTAGCAAGTTCAATAAATTTTGTTAATAATTTTCAATGCATATGGAATACTAAAGGTTGCTGACTATAGTTGTTGTTTTAATGGTATAGGTAATAAAATTCAATGCTTTATTTCACAAATATTTCACTCACCCAGTCTTCTCCCGAGTAATATATTCTTCATTAGAGGGTTTCAAGGTGTGCAGATGATACTCGAGGATTTGAATTTTTAAATTTGCAAAAAAAGAACTGTAAAAGGCAGTTTGAAACGATGATAAATATCTCTAAACTACTATGCTACTAGTGATGTGTTTAAATTGCTCACAACTACTATTGACAATATTGGGAATGGTGTAAACTTATGGTTGAATTTACATGTTCATGGTATGTGTAGTCATCAGGGCTATTATGAGATAAAGTTCACACTCATTCAGGTTTATAATAAACATCATAAATCTCTATTCTTTTGTCATTTCTTGGGCCATAAGTAGTTTTTCAAAAGTTACGATGATACTGCTAACATACTTAAATCTCGAAATTTACACAATAAAGGTGGCTATTTGATATTGGCTTATATCTTGAGAATGGAGTTAAGAATAAATGTAATAAACATTGACTTCAAAGTGGTCACATGAGTGATTGCACTTTCCTCTCGAACACTTTAAGTTTATTTCTAAAGATAACATTTCAAAGAAACACGTGCATGAATAACCTTTTACTTGCGCATGATATTTGGAATTAACATCATCTCGAGTATAATTTTCTCTTCAATACCATAGTAAAAAGTTTGCTCATTGGTTGAGATTATATAACTATGAATGTAATTTTGTGACAAGATTTTGAGTGTAATTTTGTCACTATATTGTGCTCTAAAGGTGCAGTACTTCACTGCATATCTCTTTGAGATGTATTTTTCAAAATTTAATAGCTCATGTTGTGGATTATTTTTGGCGTATGGGATTTCTTTTGTTTCCAAATTTCACGACATTCAACTCTAAGTTATCAAATTCTTCATTTAGATTTTATGTAATTTTCAGATTTAAGATTTAAGATAAGTTACAACTTATATTTATATCATGATAAAAAATATAAAAAATAATAATAATAAAATTAGTAATTTTCTTAAATATATTTAGGAAAGAAAAAAAACTATATTGATGTTTTATAATTTTGATTCACTAAAAAAAATAAGCCCTACATAGTTCTGTTACAACTAGTATTTATATCAATAAAAAAAACAACAATAACTTAATTAATAATTTTCTTCAATATATTTAAAAAGAAAACAAATATCTTGATATTTTATAATTTTGATTCACGAAAAAGAAAAATAAATGCATTATCCCTCGCACCCAACAATAAACCAATACACCGTTCGGATGCCTAACAGAAAAAATGGAGTACAAAATATAACAAATTTATTAATAAAACTAAATTAAATTATTTATATATAGATATATACACGTAAAGACTAATTTAATAAAACTGCAAGCCCACAATTTTACTTAAAATAATAGGGAGAAATACAATATTATAAATGTGAGAGTTCATGCAATATGTATTTTTAATGTGAGTTTTCACTATGTTTTAATTTTTTTTGGTTAGGTTAAAAGAGTTTTTAGGGTCTAAAATCTTAACCCAAACCCTAAAAACATATGGCAGGATTGTCTTTTTCGAATGTAAAAAAACAGGCTAATGACTCAAGATCCAGAGACGTCTACCCAAAATGAAACCTTATTCCCTTACACCGCCAATCTGTAATTCAAGTAGGCATAGTTTTCCTTTATTAACAAATAAGTCAATGGTCAATAATAACTATCCCATTATTAATTTGAAAACTAAATTATAATAAATTTTCCGGGCAAACAGAGGCAAGCAAGCAGATAAACAGGCTGGCAGACATAACCAGACCTTCTTTCTAACGAATCCTTACTATTATATATATTAGTTATATATAATTAATGACTCTCACATTGAATGCAGATAAGGGATGTCACCGAGCCTTCTTTGCTACCACATGCGATAATCATAGTCCGTTCTTGATTTTCTATTATTTTTCTGTTAGCATACCTCCCTTAGGGAGAGAGGTCGTTCTCAAGGTGCATGATTTCACGCACAGCACGACTTTGCTCAAAAACACAAACGCGGAGGTTGGGTTGCTTACGTGAAAGTTAATAAAAGACTTTGTATCGATACGCTGACAAAGTACATATTTCTCTTATATATGTTAATTTGGGTTATTAAAAAAAAAAAAAAAAAACTTGTTTTCTCTTTCAGTCAATCAAAATTTTAAATTATTTTTTTAATTTGCAAATATATTTAAGAAAAACATTAAAAATTTTAAGTTACATTTATTTCTTCATTGTAATTTTTCTTTTTAATAAAATAATTAACCTATCAAAATGTGCATCTAAAAGTTTATTCCGGAAAATTACATCGACAGATTAGAATTGAACATGCTAAAATTGGGAAAGAAATAAATTTCCATACCCCTTAATTATTAAGACATGAGGCATTAAATTATTAAGAAAAAATAACATATATAAAAATATATATTTCCATCCCTTGACCAATAGTGAACAATATATCACAAAGAGATACAATGTAGTGATGTATTGCACCTTTACATCACCTTTAAAGTAGAATTTAATCACAAAATTACACTCAAAAGTTGATTTCAACCCATGACCAATATTTAGTGTAATCTTTCAAAGAAAAGTATACCAAAAATTATGTGAACTAAAAACATCATATCTCAATAAAAAGATATCCACCTTCCCCGTGCGTGTTTTCTGAAATGCCAAGTTTATAATTGAACTTGAAGCAATCGTGAGGAATGTGCAATCATTCACGTGACTAAGATTATTAGGACACTTTGAAATCGATGTTTATCGTATTTATTGTTAAATATATTCTCAATATTTGAACCACCATCAAATAACCACCTTAAATAACCATCTCTATTGTGAGAAATTTTAGGATATCAACAATCTAGAAATATCATTATAACCCTTGAAAAAAATACTTATGGCTTAAGAAATGAAAAAAACATTCAATGCATTAAAGAAACTTATGATTATTACCAATATGGTTTAGTTTGAAATCTATCTCATAAATTGCATGATGACTACACATACCATAAATAGGTAAATTTAACCATGAGCATGTAGAATCCTCTTAGTGGTTTCAACATATGTGGGGTGGAGGGTTTGGAATTCAGCAGGGTCGTCAATCTTGTGATCAATGGTTTGGCCAAAACAATTAAACATGGACCCACCCAAGTTTTTAGCTTGTGGTAGGGCATGGGCCCCCACATTTTGGTTGATGGGTCAGTAGGGTCACATGGTGTGTGATCCATCTAAGAACTATGTCATTGTTTAAACATTGCTCCTCCAGCTGCACTACCATTTTTGGAAAGACGCCAAAACAAAACCAACTTTGGAGTTCACTAAATCTAAAACCAAATTTGGCCATTCGCCTTGACATTTTGTCTTGTAAATTTGAATGCCCATTGTCTCTCACTCGAGGGGGTCTTTTTAAAAATTCTATATATTATTGGAAATCTCTCTTCAAGGCCTATCAATATGAGCAGTTTCCAATCTCATATAGGTTGATTTTTTGCTCCAAAAATGGATCTGAAGATGTTGCTCCATAATGTAGAAATTCCTTGTAGATTCAAAACTACTTATGAAATTTACTAAATCAAAAGACTTGAATCTACTCTACTTAACTGTGGAAAAAAATTAACGATTGCGAAATCAAAACATAAAAATGAGACAAGATTAAATCATACATTGTACATGGATTTATCTAGGGGAAAAAAATTGCTCAAAACCCCTTCCTATCTGTATTGAATTAATCAGAAAATGGAGAAGAAATATAACGATTTCACAAGCCCAAGCAACCTCTGCACTAATATAACCTATCTCACTACTTCACAAGCTGCCTCGAGTCAATACTTAACCAAATTTATGCATACCCAAGTCCTTATTTCCTTGCATTTTTCAATAAGGAATTAGCCCATATTAATTAGGGGAATTACTCATTGAGAATTGTGCAATTCTTGTAGGACCTTCTCTAGCTGCATGCTCCACCTGTACAACTTGGAATAGTCTACAACTGATATTACACTACCCTTTATCTCCAATCTCAACTGGGTAACTCAAGTTTCCTACATGTATCAATTATCCTGGGCTAATTGATGAGTTAACTAGTTGATCACAGGCGAACACACCCCACTACTAGACCTTCCACTAGTTCTTAATTAGTTAGAACTAGTTATACTCACAATAACTCAAATTAACTGAAATAGATTTCTAGAAATTAGCAATCAATCATAGCAAACTGAAATCAAGTGTCTCCTACTCGAATTAACTCAATTAACTGAGTGATATGTGCCATATCACCTCAGTTAACTAACTCCAAGTATTTTACTGAAATGAAAATTCAAATTTTTAATATAGTTTGACCAAAGCAAAGTCAAAACTAGATTTCTTGCTGCATTTTCAACACTCCCTCTAAGCAAGAAAAGGATTATCTGATGCTTGGATCCTGCTTCTATGGAACTCTAATTTTCCTCTTGAAAAATACTTTTTCAAAATATATGCATATTGTTCCTCTGTAGGAATGTACTCCAACAACATGATATGCCAATGCACATAATATCACAAATGGTGATACCAGATGTCGATATGCTTGGATCGATCATGAAATAATAGATTCTTAGAGAGTTAGATACAACTCTGATTGTCACAGTAAATCACAGTAGGATCCATCTTCTGGCCACATAACCCAACAAGAATATTTATCATCCATATAGCCTCACATAGTACTTGAATTGCATCCATGTACTCTACTTTTGATGGGCTGCATGTAACCAATCTCTCCTTCCTACTGTACCAAGAAACCGTTGGTGACCCAACACTAAAAATACCTCCTGATGTGCTATTCCTATGTGATGGAATCCCTACCCAATTTACATCTGTGAAGCCCTGAAACTTCACTCCCTCTGTTTGTATGTACCAAATACCAAACTCAGTAGTGCCTCTGAGAAATCTCAACACATGCTTTGTTGTCTTCCAATACAGCTTAGTTGGATTAACCATTGCCTAACTAAGATGGTTAACTGCATAACACATGTCTGGTCAGGCTTTCACCAAGTACATAAGAGAACCTACAAGTAGTCTGTAAATGGTAACCTCTACTACCTCACCTGAAGTGGAATCTTCCTTCCTCAAATTCCCTATTAAAGGAGTTACATGGTTTTGCTACTCTCCATGTGGAACTTCTTTAGTATCTCATTGGCATAATTTCCATGAGAGACAAACATTTCCCCATATCCTTCCCAAATTTCCAAACCAAGGAAATAATGAATGAGCTCCATGTCCTTCATCTCGAATTCTCTTTCCAGATCCTCTTTGCAAGATTTTATTAACTTCTCATAACCGGTTAAAATTAAAATCATCGACATATAATACTATAATCAATAATTTACTTTCAAAAAAAATATGGTAAACATTTGAATTTGATTTAATTTTGGTGGATCCCGACCTGGTGAAATAATTTTCTATCCTCGTGTACCAAGCACAAGGTTCTTAATTCAATCAATACAACGCTCTCTTGAGTTTGCACATATGAAACTCTCTGTCGAAGGTCTCAAATCCTTTTGTTTGTTCAATGTAGACCTCCTCATCAATCACTTCGTTGAGGAATGTTGTCTTCATATCCATCTGATGTATCTTCCATCCTATCTACATTGCAATTATTAAAATTGATATGATTGAGAAGTACCTTGCTACTGGAGAAAATGTCTTCTCATAGTCAATTCCCTCCACCTGAGAGAATCCCTTGGCCACAAATATGGCCTTGTTTGTATTGATGCTTCCATCTATTCCTTGCTTCACCTTGTAGATCAACCTAGAACCCACCACTCACTTTTTCTCTGGACTTGTAACCACTTCCCAAACACTTTTTCTGATAATGGAATCACATTCCTCTATCATGGCATCAATCCATACTCGATATTTAACTTCTTCCTTGAATGAGGATGGCTTACTCTCTATAAGCTCATTCATGAGGGCCATGTAGCCAGTGTATTGATCTGGTGACCTCCTCTTGTTGCATTGTGATGGGGGTGCTCCCACATTCTCTATAACATCATGCAATAATATATCAGCTTCTCTAGTGTGCTTCCTTTCATCTCTGGATGTATCTACTTGAGTGGGTGTCTCCACTCTTTGTTCCTCTGCTTGTGACTCCTCCAAAAATTCTGAAGGTTATTCCTTTGGAGCCAAAAATTCCCGATATGAATGCAATTGAAGCTTCCTCTCAAGAGAAAGCCTCATTTCCTTCTACTGATCAAACTTCACGTCTCTCCTAACAACTTTCATTTTTAGGTCCCTATATTACCAGTATAGTCCCTTATTGTTATTAGTGTAACCCCTTTATTGTTATTATTGTACCCTTGTAACCCCTATTTTGTTATTATTGTGCCCTTAAATTATTATTGTTAGGTCGGCTAGGATTACATTGTGGCCCACTAGGATTACATTATGGCCACATGGACTCCTATATATAGAAAGGAGGTTTTGTAAATTGTATCATCCAAGAATTGTTCATTCATGTAATGTATTGGAGGTTGCCCCCTCGAAGTCGCTTATTTCTAAGGCATTGATATCTCTTTTCTTCTATTTTTGGAGTTGGTTACACAACATTTGGTATTAGAGCTTTGGATTCTAGGGTTTCGCTGCTCCAAAAAGGTCATCGTGGCATTTTCGCTATAAATTTGTTTCTACGAAGTTTCAAAAGCTGAAATTTTTAGGGTGCGAAGCCGAAATCCTGAGGAAGAGCGTCTAAAATTTTTAGAACTTGGTTTGAAATATTTTCGGAGATATGATCTATGGAATTTAGGTCTTTTTTCAGGTTCCTAAACAGGTCATCGTGAATTTGCGCTATAACGTTTTTTCTATGAAGGTTCAGAATCTGAAATTTTTAGGGTGCGAAGCTGAACGCCTGAGGAAACTCATAAAAAAATTTCAGATCTTGATTTGCAATATTTTTGGAGATATGATCTGTGGAAGGTGGTGCTTTTTCAGGCTCCTGAATTTCATCTCAAAGAGGTGATCATGGGAAAAGTTTAATAACGCTCTCTTTGAGCATCGGATTGAAGTGCCGTAAAAATTGGTCGCAAGCAAACGGACTGTAGCTTCTTGGCTATCAATTTCAGAGGCGCAGGACGAAATAGTGACACGTGGCAAGTTGTACAAGTTCACTCTACTGAACTAGTCCATAATAGGTCATTGTGGGAGATTGGACATAACTTTGTCTTGGAGAATCCAAATCAGGTCAGACCTGTGGCATTCAAAAGATAATTCATAGGGCTACTTCAGTGCTGAATTTCAGATATTTAAGAGCCACAATCACAGAGATAATCAAATTTCAATATCGAGCTCCTCAAAAGCAAGAAAAAGGTGTGTATTTTTTTCCGAATTGCATAAGTCTTGTTTGAAAAATAAATTTGAATTGATTCCAAGGCCATATTTTAGAATAGATATCAGTATTGGGTTCCAAAAAATGCCCCGTAAAAATAATTCAACACCCATTAAGCCTTCAGAAGGCTCTACTATGACTCATGAAGATGAAGAATTGCAACATGATCTATCAAAATTACAAGAGAAAATGCACCAAATTTCACTCTCACAAAGAGCAGCAAAAAATGAAATGGAAGTTTTGAAGAAAGGCATGGAAGCAAAGATGGATGGTGTGAATAATAATATGGATGGTTTGAAGAAAGACGTGGAATCTAAGATAGATGACATGGAAGCTAGAATGGAACTAAAATGGAAAACATGAAGAATGATCTAAAAGCAGACATAGAAGGTTTGACAAAGTTGATACAAGAAATGTTTCCTAATGGTGAAAAGATAGTAGAGGAAACTCATGATGAGAACAAAATAAATGTTAATCGTGATTTCATAAACTCTAATGTTGGCGGGAAGAAACACCATATTCCAAAAATGGATATGAGGAAGTTTGATGGAAAGGATCCTGTAACATGGATACTACAGATGGAGCAATATTTTGATCTCCATAATGTGCAAAACACACAAAAGGTACGCATTGCAACTTTACATTTAGAACAAAATACATTTGTATTGTATCGATGGCTTTGCTCCCGTAAAAAATTGTCACTTGGTCAATTTTTACGGAGGAAATGATAGCACATTATGAGGATACAAAGAGCAACACCTTCTTTAGCCAATTGATAAATCTCAAACAAAAGGGTTTAGTGGGGCAGCACATTGAGGACTTCCAAAATTGAATATAAGGGTAACTGATATTCCAGAGGAACACAGGATTGATCTCTTCATAGGCACTTTAAAGGATAACATCCAACATGAAGTTCGCGTTTTGGAACTTGATTCATTGGAGAAGGCATTCAGGTTGGCAAGAAAAGTTGAATGTAAAATTATGGCGACAAGGAAGCCTACCACTCAATTCTATAAAGAAGGAAGTGTTGCTACGCCTAGATTTCCACAACCTACAAGGTTGACACCACAAAAATTAGAAGAAAAAAGAGAAAAAGGGCTTTTCTATAGTTGTGATAGAAAATACACTAAAGGTCATAAGTGTGCTTAGAAGAAATTATTTTACATAGATTGTGAAGAGGAAGAAGAAAATGAACAAGAAGAGGATATACACCAGGAACCAGCCCCAGAAGAGGGAGAAATGAATCCGACCATATCGTCTAATGCACTGGCAGGAATTACCACTCCTCAAACTCTCAAGATAAAAGGACAAATCAAGAAGAAAAAGGTAATAGTGTTGATTGATTCAGGTAGCACCCATAATTTTATTCATTGCAAGGTAGCCAAGGAATTAAATTGTTTCCTATACCCAGCACCAGAATGTCAAGTGATGGTGGCAAATGGAGGAACTATAAATTGCTTTGGAAAATGTCATAATATCAAGCTAACCATGGGGGAATATGTATTGACTAGTCCAATGCTTTCCATTCCTATGGGAGGTGCTGATGTTGTACTAGGAGTACAATGGTTACAATCTTTGGGGACGGTAGCTTTTAATTTCAAGAACTTTTCTTGAAATTTTTTTCAGAAGGAAAGGAAGTCGAATTACGGGGTATTGAAGGGAAGCCGGGAAGGATAATAAGCTCTAATGTCATGACAAAGCTTATAAATAAAGAAAAAAGAGGCGTAATTGCACAATTATGCTCACTAGAAGTTCCTACATCAAAATCATCTATTTCTGCAGATCTCCAACAAGTCTTGGACAATCATTCCAAGGTGTTTGAAACTCCCAAAGGACTCCCACCTATTCGTGATCATGATCATGCTATTCATTTGATTCCAGGAAGTGTTCCTCCAAACATCAAGCCTTACAGATATCCTTACGTCCAAAAGAGAGAAATTGAATGTATGATTGAAGAAATGTTAGAGGCAGGTATAATTCAACCTAGTCAAAGTTCTTTCTCTGCTCCTGTAGTATTGGTACACAAGAAGGATGGATCATGGCGAATGTGTCCGGATTATAGGGAGCTCAATAAGCTCACCATTAAAGATAAATTTCCCATTCCAGTGATTGATGAATTATTGGATGAATTACATGGAGCAATTTATTTTACCAAGTTGGATCTTCGTTCAGGATATCATCAAATTAGAATGAAGACTGAAGATATTCCAAAAATAGCATTTCAAACTCATGAGGGTCATTATGAATTTTGGTCATGCCTTTTGGCCTTACCAATGCACCTTCTACATTTCAAGGGTTGATGAATTCCATTTTCAAACCCTTCCTTAGAAAATTTGTGCTAGTATTTTTTGATGATATACTATTCTAAAGCAGGTCTTGGAAGGATCATGTTGAACATGTTGACAGGGTGCTAAAACTATTGCGGGAGAAACAATTATATGCAAAAACATCCAAATGTTTCTTTGGAGTACAAGAGGTGGAATATCTGGGTCATATTGTATCTCACGAGGGTGTTAAAGTAGACCCTAACAAAATTAAATCCATTAAGGAATGGAAAGTCCCCACGACCATAAAGAAGTTGCGAGGATTTCTCGGCTTAACAGGGTAGTATCGCAAGTTTGTTAAGAATTATGGGAGAATAGCAACACCTCTAACAACATTTTTGAAGAAAGATGCATTTTCATGGACTACTGAAGCAACTAAGGCCTTTGAACATCTTAAAGAGGAAATGTGCCTAGCACGGGTCTTAGCTACACCAGACTTCACAAAAACCTTTATTGTGGAATGTGATGCCTCAGGAAATGGAATTGGTGTTGTTTTAATGCAGAAAGGAAGATCCATTGCTTTTTAAAGTCTTCCAATCAAAGGAAAGTATTTACAGAAACCTATTTATGAGAAGTAAATGTTAGCAATACTGCATGCACTAAAGAAATGGAGAACTTACCTAATGGGAATAAACTTCAAGGTAAAAATTGATCATGATAGTCTTAAACACTTTTTGGAACAAATACTATCTTCCGAAGAGCAGAAAAAATAGGTCACAAAGATGTTGGGTTATGATTTTGAAATAGTCTACAAAAAAGGAAAGCTTAATGTTGCTGCAGATGCACTCTCAAGAAAGAATGAAGCGGTGGAAGCATTGCTTTGTGCCATTTCTATTATCCAACCAGAGTGGATAACCGAAGCAAAAGATGAATGGAAGAAGGACAAAGATGTATGGGCACTCATTCAAAAGTTGCAGCAAGATCCTAGTACATCTAATACATTTAGTTGGAAAAATGATTCCTTATGGTACAAAGATCGCTTATATCTTTGTAAAAATTCCCAACTAAAACAAAATATTCTTCTGGAATTGCACACTTCTCCTTTAGGAGGACACTCAGGATTTTTAAAAACTTACCACAGGGTGAAGAAAGAATTTTTTTGGGATGGCCTTAAATCTGATATTCAAAAGTTTGTGGCGGAGTGTTTGGTTTGCTAGTAGAATAAAGTTGATACAATTAAGACCTCGCGACTTCTACAACCTTTATCCATTCCAAGTCAACGTTGGGAGGATATTTCAATGGATTTTATCACAGGTTTACCTAAGTCCGAAGGAAAGAGTGTCATCATGGTGGTAGTTGATAGACTTACCAAGTATGCACACTTTTGTGCATTATCTCATCCATTTAAGCCAAGTACAATTGCTACTACATTTATGGAAAAAATTCAAAAGATACATGGAAGCCCAAGGGTTATTGTGAATGACAGAGATCCCATTTTTACTGGAAATTTTTGGACAGAGTTATTTTCTTGTTTGGGTACTCAATTAGCTCATAGATCATCTTATCATCCTCAATCTGATGGTCAAACTGAGATAGTAAATAAATGTTTGGAAGGATATCTTCGTTGTTTTGTATCTAATAAACAAGCACAATGGGTCAAGTGGTTACCTCTCGCTGAATGGTGGTATAACACTTCCTTCCATACTGCAGCAAGGATGACCCCATTTATGGCACTTTATGGATATCATCCACCATCTATCACATCATCTTTAAGGAAAAATTCGAAGGTTCAAGTAGTGGAATATCACATCGAGCATCAACAAGAAGTTCTCCAACTCTTAAAGGATAACCAAAATTTGGCAAAAAATCGAATGGAACAACAGGCAGATCAACATCGCAGCGAGAGAAGTTTTGATGTAGGAGATTGGGTATTTTTATGGATACAACCATACAAACAAATGTCCCTCAAGCAAGCTAAGAAGGATAATAAATTATCGCCAAAGTACTATGGTCCTTAGAAGGTTTTGCAAAAGATTGGTACTATGGCATACAAATTGGAGCTTCCTGCTTCTTCGCGAGTGCATCTAGTTTTCCATGTTTCATGCTTAAAAAAGGTTATAGGTGAAAATATTCTAGTTCAAACAATATTTCCAGAACTTGATGAGGAAGGAAAATTCATATTGGAACCTGAAGCGATCACGGAAACAAGAACTCGATAGCTACGGAATCGATCAATTTCAGAGTATCTCATCAAGTGGAAGAACTTACCCACTGAAGATTCTACATGGGAGGATGAGAATTTTATACAGAAGCACCTAGAGCTACTCAAGCGTTGAGGAAAACACTTTTTTGAAGGAGAAGGGCATGTTAGGTCCCTATATTACTAGTATAGTCCCTTATTGTTGTTAGTGTAACCCCCTTATTGTTATTATTGTACCCTTGTAACCCCATTTTGTTATTATTGTGCCCTTAAATTATTATTGTTAGGTCAGCTAGGATTACATTGTGGCCCACTAGGATTACATTATGGCCACATGGACTCCTATATATAGAAAGGAGGTTTTGTAAATTGTATCATCCAAGAATTGTTCATTCATGTAATGTATTGGACGTTGCCTCCTCGAAGTGGCTTATTTCTAGGGCATTGATATCTCTTTTCTTCCATTTTTGGAGCTGGTTACACAACATTCATCCTGAGATATGGCATGTACACTCGATATTTGTGAGGTTTTTTTGCGTACCCAACTCAGTAAACTAATGATCCAAAGATCCTGAAGTATGACACATCTATTTTCTTCCCTGAAAAATGCTTCCTCTGGTGTATTGATCCAAAGAATCTGATGTGGAATCATGTTCTGTAAATAAATATAGGTATTTCATGTTTCATGCCACAAGTAAAATGTTAGGATGTCGTCATGCAACATCGCCCACGAAAATCCCAGAATAATTTTATTTTTCCTCTCATCCACACCATTCTTCTATGGGTTATGTAGTTCTATTAACTCCCGCCAAATTCCTTCCTTTGTAGAAAATTTCTTAAATTCATTCGACACATATTATACAAAATTATGACTCCTAAGAGCCTTCAATTTCCTACCAATTTTTTTCTCAACAAGTTCTTTAAATTCATCAAATTTTGAAAGTTTCAGGCCTTTCTTCTGCGTGAATAAAATCCAGCACTACCATAAGAAATAATCTAACAATATAACATAATACCTTTGGTTGGTCGTGGAGGTTGTTGAGAAAGGTCTAGACACATTCGAGTGAATCCTTTCAAGGACTTCTTGCGCTCTAATGTCTAAATCATGAAATTTTGCTTTCATGTACTTCCCTATTGTATACCCTTTTCATGTACCTTGTTTCTCTAGTGCACGTTTGGGAAGTCTTGTAGAAATATACTACAATATATTCAAAGTGTCATGGTTCAAATGGTTGCGTCTCCTATGCCATAATTCATCAATGTCTCGGCTTTGCACCTTCTCTACTTTTGTGCTCAATGATGCACAATCTTCTACATCTAATTTGTAGATGTTCTTCACTCAAACCCTGATCTGCTTCACTTCTCCAATGTTGATGTGTCTAAGGAAATCCTTCCCTTTTCTAAATATCACATCATAGCCATGATATTCCGACATAGCAACTGAAATGAGATTCTTCTTCTAACCTCGAACATACATGACATATTTTAATTTTAGAGGGGAGCCAGACTCCTTCTAAAAATTAATTGTACCAATACCAGTTGCATTGTACCTTCCATCATATTCCATCTCGATGTGCATCTGGGAGTACTTCTCCTCCAATTCACTAAAGAATTATTATTTACCTCTCATATGGAATGAGGCTCCACTATGCAGATACCACAGACTACACATCATTGTGCTTACCATACAAGCGATGAGGCTGAAATAAAGTTCAAACTGTGAAGCCAAAGCTTCACCTGCCACTCCTCCTGAGGTCTTCTTACCTGCCTTCTTTTATGGACACTTCATGGCATAATTTCCTAGATCATGACAATGAAAGAAATTGATTTTTGATAAGTATTTATTCTTACCTACCTAACCATATTCTGCTTTCCATTAGGATTTATTCCCTTTCTCTTTCTTTATCTTTCTAGCCAAGGCACAACTCTCATCATCATCACACTTGGATGAGGTATCGTCTCTCGTGTTATGCCTTATTTATTCTTGCACCGGGTCAGACCACAATCGATCCCATTTGGTAGCTTATTCCTCCCATTTACCGAATCTTGGTAGTTATGCCAATTCTTGGGAAGGCATAGAATTTCTAGTCTTACCAGATCATATTCTATAATTTTTACACTAACACTCCCAAGTTTATCATGACATTGTGTGAACTTGCTCAGGTACTATGGTATTATGTCTCCCTTTTCAATATTGATCTTCTGAAGCTTTTCCCTCAGTACCAACTTCTTGTGGTCACTTCTATTGTAAAACAAGTCTATCAAGGCTTTACACATTGCATATGGAGTATATTTCTCGTGGAGATTCGATAAAACATGATCTCAAATTCCTTCCAATATGATCCTCCTCTCCTTCGCTACACATTTATTCCATTCTGCTAGATCTTTAGCATCAGATGCTGGAGGTTTAGGAGTATCATTATCTATGAATTCCTTCAACCCGTTATCTCACAATTTTTCCTCCATCATATCATTCCAAGCACAATAGTTTGACCTACCCTCAAGGTCATACTCGAGTCTTAGTCCATAGAAAGCCGTCATTCTAGCTCCGAGGAATTGATCCTGTAAATTTGATTCACCTATAAAGAAAACTTTGAATTCTCTCTTCTATTTTGATTCCATCTTTGATACCATGTATAAGTTCCTTATAGATTAAAAATTTCTTATGAAATTTACTAAATAAAAATACTTGAATCTACTCCAATCAAATGCGAAAAACAATTATCAATCATGAAATCGCGGGATAAACATGAGACAATTTCAATCACACATTGCACATGGATTTATCTAGGGGAATGAAAATACTGAAAACCCCTCCCAATCTGTATTGCATTAATAAGAAAATAGATAAGAAATACAATTATTTTTCAAGCTCGAGAAAACACCACACTAGTATAATATATCTCACTACTTCACAAGCTGCCTTTAGTCAATACTTAACCAAATTCCTTCCTTCCCAAGTCCCTATTTCCTTTCACTGTTCAATAAGGAATTAACCCCTATTAATTAGGGAAATTACTCATTGGGAATTGTGAAATTCCTGTAGACCCTTCTTTGATTTCATGCACCACCTGTACAACTTGAAATAGTATACAATTGATAGTACACTTCCCTTGAACTCCAATCTCAACTAGGTAACTCGGGTTTCCTTCATGCATCAATTATTTTGGGTTGATTGATGAGTTAATTGGTTGATCACATGTAAACACACCCCACTACTGGACCTTCCGCTAGTTCTTAATCAGTTAAAACTAGTTAAACTCACAATAACTCAAATTAACTCAAATAGATTGCTATAAATTAACAATCAATCATACCAAACTGAACTTAGGTGCTTCCCACTAGAATTAACTAAGTGATAAGTTCCATATCACCTAAGTTAACTACCTCCATGTATTTTACTGAAATTGAAATTTGAATTTTTAATATAGTTTGACCAACACAAAGTCAAAACTATATTTTCAGGGTGCACTTTCAAAACTCCCTCTCAACAAGAAAGGGATTATCTAATACTATAATCCTGCCTCTATGGAACTCTACTTTTCCTCTTGACAAATCCTTTGTCAAAATATCTGCATCTTGTTCCTCTATAGGAATGTACTCCAACAACATGATCCACATGTGAACACAATATCATAGATGGTGATACTAGATGTCGATATGCTTGGATCAATCATGAAATACTATATTCTCAAAGAGTTTTATACAACTTTTATTTTCACAGTAAATCACGATAGGATCCATCTACTGACCAAATAACCCAACAAAAATATTTCTCATCTAGATATCCTCACATGTTTCTTTACATGTAGTTATATACTCTACTTCTATTGAGTTGAGTGCAATAGATCTATTCATACTGGTGTAGAAAGACATTGTTGCTCACCCAACACTGAAAATTCCTCCTTATGTGATCTTCCTATCAGATGGAATCCCTTACCAATCCCCATTTATGAAGACTTGTAACTTCACTACCTCTGTCCAAATGTACCAAATACCAAAATAAGTAGTGCCTATGAGGTATCTCAACACATGCTTTTTTTCCTTCCAATACTGTTTGGATGGCTTAACCATTGCTTGACTAAGTTGGTTAACTACATAACACATGTTTTTTTGTGTGTTCACCAAGTACATAAGTGAACCCACAAGCTTCTTGTAAATGGTAGCATGTACTACCTCACTTGAAGTAGCATCTTCCTTCCTCCAATTCCTTGCTAGAGGATTTTCCATGGGTTTGTTTCTCTCCATGTGGAACTTCTTCATTATCTCGTTGGCATAATTTCCATGAGAGACAAACAATTCCCCGTCTCCTTGAAAAATTTCCAAACCAAGTAAGTAATGCATGAGCCCAATGTCCTTCTTCTTGAATTCTCTTGCTAGATCATCTTTGTAATATTTTATCAACTTCTCATCACTGGTTAAAATTAAAGCATCAACATATAATACTATAATCAATCATTTACCTTTAACAACAATATGGTAAATGTTTGCATCTTCTTCACTTTTGATGAAGCCCAACCTGGTGAAATAGTTGTCGATCCTGGTGTACCAAGCACAAGGTGCTTGCTTCAAGCTATATGCTTGAGTCTACACACATGCGACTCTCTGTCTAAGGTATAAAATCCTTATGGTTGTTCAATGTACAAATCCTCCTCAATCACTCCATTGAGGAATTTTTTCTTCACATCCATCTAATGTACCTTCCATACGATCTGCGTTACAAGTCCTTGAATTTATCTAATTGAAGAGTACCTTGCTACTAGAGAAAATGTATCCCCATATTCAATTCCCTCCACATGAGAGAACCCCTTAGCCATAAATCTAGCCTTGTGTTTCTCGATGCTTCCATCTATTACTTTCTTCCTATTGTAGATCCACCTAAAACCTACCACTAACTTTTCCTCTAGTACTGGACCCACTTCCAAAATTTTATGATAATGGAATCATATTCCTCTACCATGGCATCAACCCATATTCACTGCAACACCACTTCCTTGAATGAGGATGGCTAAGTCTCTACAAGATTTCTCATCAGAGCCTTGTAGCTAGTGTACCGATCTAGTTACCTCCTCTGCCTTGAGTGTGATGTGGGTGCTCCCACATTCTCTCTAACATCATGCAATAAGATTTCAGCTTCTCTGGTGTGCTTCCTTCTATCTTTGGATGTCTCTCCTTGACCTTTGCTGACTAACTGTAACAACCTCGGGTTGAATTTCCATTTAATTGGAAAGAAACCATGAAGGAAAAAATAATACCAAGGTCATGGGGCAAGTATTCCAAGCTAAATGGAGAAAAAAAATTAAAGTGGCTATCACTTGCAGTTAATTAAAGGCTATGGAAACTGGCATTTGCATTGGCATAGGAAAAATGAATTAAATGGAAATTAATTCAAGGAAAAAAGGAAAATAGGATAAAAGAAATATCAAGAGACAAGAAGATGTATACAAGGGAAATTAGAGAGAAAATAAAGGAAAAGAGGAAAAATAGGAAAAGGAAAGAAATAGACACTAGACATCAATGATAAAAATGGAATCCTATAAACAATTGAATTTTTTTTTATCAGTTTCTGAAATTTAACTCTAAGGGGGCATGGGGGGCCGAGAGAGAGAACTTGGACACAAGCAAGTAAGAAAAGGACAAGCAAAGGAAACCAAGAGAACATAAGGAAAATATTGAAGGAGCAAATACAAAAGAAATATTTTACTGGTAACAGGTTGCGTATGTGATTTCCTTGTTAGGATTTTAATGCACAGTGCATGAATTTGGTTTACATGTTATTTTGTTGTCATTGGCATGGGATTTGCCTAGATTGATAGTGATTTTATCATTTCCTTTCCATTTTCTGGATACCAATGGTTTGTTGGGATTCATTCTTGGTTGATATTTGAGTTGCCGAAATATTTCGGATCCAGGAGAGATGGTCTTAGGAAAATCCCATGGGTTGGGGGTGGATATGGTTTTCTATGGGAAGCCCTTTATAGGTGGGTGTTGACAGTAAAATTCCTCCTGGCATGGTGAGGAAATTATGAGGCACCCATGCTTGTGTTGGTTTGGTGATTTTAGAACCAGTTTAGGTGAAATAATTATGGTTGACGGTTGAGGTGGATAAGCCTCTGCATGCACTAGTTGGTTTTGTTTTAGTTTATACCATGAGATCCCACATTTATGATTTTAATATGGCACGGCTGGTATGTTGATGTCCCTGACTGGGTTGGAATTTTAATATGTTATCATGTATTGATTCTTATTAAGAATAATGAGCATAAGTACTAATTTTATGTATGATTTCATGACTATTTTTTCATGGTTCTATTTTGGTTAAGTGATAGTTATATGCATGGTATATTTCCTATTTTATGATGTTTTCTTGTTAGGAATCCATTTCATGGTTTAATGAGTTATTAGTTGCTTGATATGAATGCATAGGCTAATGTATGTTATTGAAACTAGTAAGAGATGCTAAAAAGCCTTCTTTCTAATTCTATGATGAAACTATGTATTTATGACCTACAGGTACCTTGACCACAAAGTGTTGGTTGAAATTATTCTCATGTATTTCATAATTTTTAGCTGAAAATGAGTCAAGAACAATGAATAAAGATTTCTATAAATGGTTAAGGAAATTCTAGAGATTTTTGGGAAGTTCTAGGAATATGGCCTGGAACTGGCCCTAAAAATATGGAACAAGGTTTCTAGCCGCACCCTTTGAACTAGAAAATTATGGCTACAACGTCACAGAGGAAGGCATGTGCATGCGGCTAGAGCTTTTGAAGTGCATGCACAGTTTGGCATGCATGCATTTGGGAGGTAGAGTCTATTAAAATTAAATTTCCAACTCAGGGTTTGATCACTAGTGGTTTTTGTGTGACACTTAAGTGATCTGGTGTCCCTGATAGGTTTCAGTAAGTTTCTGTTTATCATACCCCTCTTCCATAACTGGAACTTGGTTTTCGAGTCATTTAAAAGTATCTCTCAACTCATTTTTACCCTGGAGAGCCTATAAAAGTAGGTAAATGTGGGGTGGGGTGTTATAGTGTGGTATCAAAGAAGTTTTGTTCCTTGTAAACCTTTCTTGAGTACCGGTGTTATAGAGTGTTATCAAAGCAAGGTTTACAGTATTGGATGCCAAGGTAAATGCAGATGGTTATGTACATCATGCATGTGGTTATTGTTACAATTTTTGTATTATTATCATGAATGAATCATGATGTTGATATGTTGTTGCTATTACTATATATCGTAATAATCTGGACTGACTTGTGCAGATGTAAAAGCCTCCCCTAAGATACATTGAGGTATGATTTTGATTATTTATTCTATTTGGTTTACATAAGATGGCATGTTTGCAAGAAATATAAGGCCAAAGGATGAAGATAAAAATGGTGGATTACAATTCACATGACTACCCAGACAAGCCTGAATTGAAGTCAATGGAATGGGAAAATTCATTTGAGCAATAAGGAGAGGAACATTCTCCTAATATAGCAGATACATTAAGGATTTTTAGGGTAGGTATTAGATGTTGTAAAAAATATAATAACAGGTTGATTGAGGCACATGAAATACTTGCAAGGGCTTAAGAACATTAAGCTGAAGTCAATGTAGTGATTTTTCAAATCGTTTGAGACTTACAAAAGTAGGGGTAGTTGGGGATCATTCATGGAGATAGGAAAGAGAAGAAGACTAATGGTGTAGAGGAAATTAGGTCTCAGAGAAGGTAAAAGTTGTACAAGGATGATACAATGAGGAGTCACAAACTATTGGATACGCCTGACAAGAGGACTAGTATGCATGGGTTTGATTCCAGCTCTTCTTCTATGAGGCATCATCACCATCACCACCAACATTGTAGGAGGAGCGAGTATTTTCCATAGGAATTAAAGAAATACAAGGCTCCTGCTTTTGATGGGTAAATGAAGAAGTCATAAGATTCATAAGCATGGTTTGTTTAGATGAAATTTTTTTCAGATGACATGAATAATCAGAGAACATGAAAGCTAAGATAGCCATATTTAGTCTCAAAGGAAATGCAGACATCAGGTGGGAATATATTAAGAATGTAAGAGGCATCTGAGAAGTGAATCTCAGACCTGGGGTGTGTTTAAAAATATCTTAAGGAAGAATTATCTTTCAGAGAGATATTATGATGGAAATTCCAAGGATTTTTATGAGCTCAGGATGGGATCCATGATATATGAATAGTACATAACCAAATTTCTAGATTTATTGAGGTATGTTACCTACCTCAATGATTAGAAATGAAAGATCCAAATGCTCATCAATGGTTGTCCATTTTAATTTAAATATCTTATTGAGTTGGATGAGCCTATATCATTTGTTGAATCCATTAGAAAGTTTGAGCATTGTTATGAGAATTCAAATCACAAGCCTAAGTTCAAGCATGAGTGGGATGGTAATGATAAGACTAAAGGAAAGTGGCCCAAGAAGTGAGGAACATCTCAAGGTGTAAGTGAGAAATAAAATGTGTCCCCTTATAATAAGTTTAATGCAACTAAGACAGGACATGTGTCTCATATTGCAGAGAAATAGAATAAAGGAAATGGCAGGGAACCATTGAAGTGTTGTATTTTTGGTAAATACCGTTTCAATAAGGATTTTCTATTGTACCAGGGTGGCAATCCACAAATCTAAAATTCCTATGAGGTGCAGACAATTGGGGATTTTGGTTAGATCATTCCCAAGATCTATGAAGCACTTGATAGTAGGAAGGAGAAACATCAGACATCTATTAATGAGATGGAAGGTAAGCTTCATGATCAAGTTGTTTCCATTTTTATTGATCATGGATATAATTATATCTATGTTATTCCTAACCTGGTGAATCAGTGTCATTTGAATAAAGAAGTGCATGCAGAATCTTCGTTGGTGTAGTTGGCTATAGGCACTAAGAAAAAAGTTCATCATTGGGGGAAGTCTTATGCATTTGAGCTTAATCACATGCCTACGAAAACACATATAAATTTTCTTCCTATGGGTTCATATAATATTACTTTGGGCATGGATTAGTTTTTTATTCATAGGACCAAGGTAGATTTCTATGAAAAGGCCATTTTTTGTTTGGATTATGATGGAGAATAGAGAATCTTGTAGGGAAAGAAGAATCCTATTTTTGTGAGAATGATTACAACTATGAAAGCTAAGCACAGATGCAAGAAAGGGTGTTTATTGTTCACAGTTCATGTTTTCGGAGACAAAGGGAAGGTTGTTGAGGATGATGAAGAATTTAAGAAGTATCATGTCTTACAACTGTTTAAGGATGTGTTTCTAGAATAGATTCTATATTTTCCTCCTCATAGAGAGGTGGATTCCTCTATTGAGTTGGTACCAAATCAGCACCAACATCTAAGGTACCGTATAGGATGAGCACTCCAGAGTTAATGGAACTGAAGTTCCATATTAAAGAGATGATTGAAAAGGGATGCATAAGTCCAAGTGTGTCACCTTGGGGTGCCCTAGTGTTATTTCTAAAGAATAAGGGAAATCAAGAATAGGTACCCATTGCCTCATATTAATGATTTGTTCAATCAATTGAAGGGAGAAAAGGTATTTTCAAATATTGATTTGAGATCAAGATATGATCAGGTGCACATCAAAGAAGAAGAAATCTGTAATACTACCTTCCACACAAGTTATGGACATTATGATCTTGTGGTGGTTCCTTTTGGTCTTACCCATGCTCCAACCACATTCATTTGTTTTATGAATTGTGTTATGTCCTTACCTAGATAGGATTTTGATATTATGTGTTGATGATATATTTTTCTATTCCAAGAATGAGGAGGAGCATGTAGAGCACTTCAAAGTAGTGCTGATATTGTTGAGAGAGCATAAATTGTATGCCAAGCTTAGAAAGTGTAGTTTCTTTAAGACTTAGATTCATTACGTGGACACATTGTTTCCAAGGAATGGATAGTAGTGGATCCATAAAATACTTAAGCTATCATGGAATGGCTAGCTCCAAAGAATGTGGATGAGGTCAGATCAGATCATTCATGGGAATAATATCTTATTACATGAGTTTCATCAAGAACTTCTCCAAGGTTGGCTATCCTATCACATATTTTCAAAGAAGAGGAAATACATTTGAATGGACTACTGAGTGTGCAACTATTTTTTAGCAGTTGAAGTATTTTCTTACAAATTCTCTAGTTATGAAGATTATAGATCTTGTAAAGTATTGTGTGGTTTTTACAGATTCTTTAAGGGGAGGACTTGTTGGAGTCCTTATGCGAGAAGGATAGTTGGCTTTCTATGAGTCAAGGAAGCTAAACAAACATGAGAAAAAATGCGTGACTTGTGATCTTGAGTTGGCAGCGATCATTCATGTATTGAAGATGTGGAGAGATTATTTCCTTAGCAGGAGGTTCTTCTTGATGACTTATCATAGTGGACTGAGGTACTTGTTTGACAAACCAAATATAAATGCAAGGAAAGCTAGATGGTTGGATAATCTCAGTGATTTTGATTTTGATACCATGTACATAAAAGGAAAAGAGAACATATTTATGAATTATATGAGTAGGAGAGTGCGGGTAAATCATATTTCAACTGTGAGCTATCATGGGATAAATTTGCAAGAGAATATCATACAGGTAGGGAAACATGATGAGAAGTATCAATAGCTGAATAAAATATTACATTATCAAGGTGAGGGTGATTAATATGAGGAATATCACCTCACAACATATGGATTGGTCAGATTCAAGAGAAAGATCTATGTTCTAGAGAACAACTAGTTGAAGAAGATTATTTTGAGAGAGTTTCATGTCAAGCCATATTCAAGCCACCTCAGATATCAAAATACTTTGAAATTTGTTAAGAAGTTCTAATATTGGTTTAATTTGAAGAAAAAGGTGTTTGATTTTGTTGCAAGGTGCTTGGAATATTAGTAGGTAAAAGTTGAATGCAAGCATCCAACTAATCTATTGCAACCTATTTCCATTCCAAAATGGAAATGGGAGGTTATTTCCATGGAATTAATTATTGGATTTCCTAGGAAATCAAGGTAGCATGATTCCATCATGGTTGTATTTGACAAGCTCGGCAAGGTAGCTCACTTCATTGCAGTAAATTTTACTAATTAAGCTAGTTAGGTATCTCATATCTTCATCAGGGAGATATTGAGGTTGCATGCATTTCCCAAGAAGATTATATTAGATAGAGATGCCAAGTTCACTTCTATGTTTTGGAAGGAGATATTTTTGGGCTTGGGGACAAAGTTATATTTCAATAAAAATTATCATCTACATACAAATGGACTGACAGAGAGGGTTAACAAGGTTCTTGAGGATATGTTAAGGATGTATGTCATGCATCAGTAGAGGAAGTGGGAGGAGTATCTTCCACTGCTAGATTTTTTGTATAATAATGGGTATCGGGAATCCTTGAAGATGAGTTCATTTCAGGCTCTTTATGGGAGGAGTTGTAATGCTCCTATCAGTTGGAGTGATCCAGTGAACATTTTTTCGATTGGACCAAAATTTTTTCTAGAGTTAGAGCAAGAGAAAAATGACATTAGAGGAATTTAAAGGCAACACAAGACTAGAAGAAGAGTTATGCAGATCAAAATAGAGCATTCAAGGAGTTTTAGGTTGGGAAGAATGTGTACTTGTGCATCAATCCCAAGAGGAGATCCTTGAGGATTGGGTCATTTTCCAATATCGAACCTCGAGATTGAGGGTATTTTCAGATCCTTAGGAGGATTTGAATAGTGGCATAAAATATTACTTTGTCGCCATCAGTCAAAGTCCATGATTTTTTCCATGTTTCATTTCTTAAGATATATGTACAGGGTGTTGATCATGTGATTGATTGGTATGTACTAGAGGTGGAACCAGATGGAAAGTTCCAGCCAGAGCCACAATGCATATTGCAATGGAAACAACTCATGCTCTGGAGCTAAGAAATAGAGAAATTTAATGTGGAGTGGAAGCACTTTGGGCCCAATGAAGCTACATGGGGGATGGATAATTAGATGTGGGAATTATATCCTTCTTTATTTGCTGGTTTAAGAAAATGCTTTTTTGGTGTATATATATATATCTCTCTGTGTGTGTGTGTGTGTGTGTGTGTGTAATTGTAAATACCAGATCAAGTTATGTTTATAAATATATAATAAGCAATATCTTTGTCATGTTTTCAGTGGTTTATCATTATAAATACTACAACGAGCTATTTTATAAAGCTCCAATAAGAAGTGTGTTTTTCTTTCAACGGTTTGATGGTCATAAGTGTCATGGAACATTGAGGACAGTGTTCCCCCAAGGGTTATGGGATTGTAACATCCTCAAGTTGAATTTACATGTAATTGGAAGGACACTATAAAGGAAAACGTAAGACCAAGGCAATGGGAGACATATTCCAAGTTGAATGGAGGGGAAAAAATTAATGGAGGGGAAAAACTTAAAGTGGGTATCGCTTATGGTTAAATAATGGTAATGGAAATTGGAGTTGGCATTGGAACATACAAAAGGAATTAAATGGAAATGAATTCAAGGAATAAAGTCAAATAGGACAAAAGGAAGATGAAGAGACAATAATATGCATGTAAGGGAAATTAGAGAGGAAATAAAGGAAAATGAAAAGAAAAGGAAAAGGCATAATACATCAATAATAAAAAGGCATCTGAGAAACAATTGACAATTTTTTATGAGTTTAAAAAATTGAACTCCAAGGAGAGAGAGAGAGAGAGAGAGAGAGAGAGAGAGAGAGAGAGAGAGAGAGAGAGAGAGAGAGAGAGAGAGAGAGAGAGAGAGAGAGAGAGAGAGAGAGAGAGCACTTAGACATAAGTAATCAAGAAAAGGATAAGAAAAGTAAAGAAAGGGAGTGCACGGAAAAAATTGAAGGAGCAACTACAAAAGGAATATTTTGTAGATAACAGGATGCATGTGTGATTTCCTTGCTAGGATTTGAACGCGTGGTGCATGCATTTGGTTTACATTTTATTTTGCTAGAATTACCATGGTATTTTCCTGGACTAAAAGTGGTTTTATTCTTGCCTTTCCATTTCTTGGATAGTCATGGTGTGTGTTGGGATTCCTTATTGGTTTAGCTTTGGGTTGCTAGAATATTTTGGATCCGGAGAGAGGTGGTTGGTGAAGAATGTAACTAGTTTGGGTCTTCATAAATTGCACTTGAGTGAATAATTATTGTACTTCTCAAAATAATAAAGAAAATAATTTTATATTATTATTAAATTACTTATTAAAGCTTGGGTTTCATGCTTGGGTCATATTAATTTTAGGTCAAATTCCCTATTGTGGACTTCTAGGTTTTATTCTGAGTCTAGGATTATTGCATATTTAAATTGATCCATATTGGGATTTTGAATCATGAAAATAGGTCAAGTATTGAATAAAATATGATTTATGAAGCCTCCACATCAAGTCCACCTTAAGGTGATCAAGTCAGCCTCAAACCTATGAATTCGAGTTCGTCTCAAGCCTGTATATACACTGGAATTTAACTCACTTGGAACCATCTCAGTGCAACACATAAATTCAATTTTGCAGCTGCAACAAGGAGAAATTGCGAAATTAAGGAGAAGGAATTTCTAGATTTGGTTTTGGGATGACTTATAGAGTTGAAGAAAATATATATTTTGGCACGAATCTCTCTGCATTTCAAGCTATAGTTTCAGAGATCGAAGTTATCAAATTTTTATTGCAACAGTTTCTTCCAAGGTGTTGTTGTCAAGAGAGGAGGAATTAGAAGTTTTTTTTGTTGTATACTACTTCTTGAAGATTTTTTATTGGGCCTAAATTGAATTCTTTGAAGCTATGTCCAAGTCTCTACCTCAAGATCGAAGTCTCATGAAGCAAGGTCGAAGTTCCAGGTCATCATAGTACTGCTATTGTTACTGTTGTTGCAAGATTAAAGAAGGATCATAAGGAAGGCTTACTTGGTGTGGAGGAAGTCTGGGTCAATGTATAGAGTCTCAATAATCACTATTGAAGGAAGAATTAATGACTGGGTTTTCCCCACAGGGGGGGGTTTTTCCCTGGATGCTTGCCTACATCTGGTGTCCTTAATCTATGTGTATATGCTTTGATATTTTCTTGATGAACTTATAAGAAGAAATATAAGAATAACATAATCATAACTAAATAAGATCGCAAGTAAATAATCAAGAACAAGAGGATCTTTCTGCCTTTATGATTCTATAACATGGTATCAGAGTATTTTTGAAAGAAGAAGGAAAAAGGGAGTCTCTAGGACCTTATCAAGGAAGTCATAAGAATTTCACAAGAGGAAAGAAGTCTTCACTACCTTCAAGAAATATTTCTAACACATCAAGGGAGAGAAAAATCTTGAAGGAGCTACAAATTATAGACGTTGGAAGAAAAGGATTGACATCATCCTTGAAAATATCAAGGTCTTAGATTTAGTCAAAGGAAAAATGAAAAATCCTACAGAAGAATCATGTGATGTTGACGAAGTAAAGTACAGAGAATCATAATTAGTAGTGAAAGATTTGATGGTTTAAAGCATAAAGGAAAATATTGTTCCCTTCATAGCAAATATTGATCGCTCAGGAAATTTATGAGGCTTTGTTAGAACTATTCACCATCAAGAACACTGGAAAAGTGGTGAGCCTGAGGAATGAACTAAAAACTACTAAGATGAAAAAGGAGTATATTGTTTCCTATTTCTTTGTGAGGATAGAAAGGATGAGGTATGAGCTTCTTTCCATTGAAGAAATAGTGCCATATAAAGAACTACTAATTACATCCATTCTAAGACTACCACCTTCTTGGGTTATTTTGCTTCAATTCTCAACAGCTGGAAAGAAACACCCACCTTTGAGGAGATAAGGACAACATGTAGTCAAGAAGAATTAAGAGTCTCCATGGTAACCAACTGTGAAGAAATTTAAAATTCTTATGTTCCTCATCATAAAGGAATATTCAATAAGAAGACACTTAAGAAGAATGTTAATATGTCAAAGATTGAGTGTTATCATTGTCCCAAAATGGGACACTATAGGAGTAATTGCCCTCGAAATCCTAGGAGAAAGAAAAGAGATGTACATCATGCAAAAATTTCTGAAGAATCATCATCCCCCAAGAAAGAAAATCCTAAATATGACTTAATGGACTTGCACTACTAAGCCCCTTCTCTCGTATATTTGATTTTATATTTTATGTAGTATAGGTTTCACATCTTCTTGGAAATATATTTGTTTGTTTGATAAGTTTTAGGTTTTACCTAAAGCTTGGGAGGGAGCCCACAACAACTCCTTAAGATAATTATCTCATTCCCTTCATGTTTATTTATGTGCTTATTTAATATTTTGATTGTATTAAATACTAATCCCCTGTCCACCTCTATTCCTTATCTAGGAATCAATCTGTTGAATGTCCTAAATCATGGAGAAAAATTCAAGGATAAAATAATAAGACCACACAAGTCAAAACGTTTGTCAGATAATAAAAGGTATGTATTGAAATATATAGTATTGTTAATCTCCTTAAAAAATCCATTTCTATGTTACTAATTGTTGCTATGTCTATCTCTACAGGATCCTAAAAGGATTCTTGCTTGGGATGGTTCATCACCCAGTGAATCTACTCACCTTACAAACCTTTGATTTCTTATATAAATAGAACCATAAGGAGGTTCTATAAGAAAACCCTAACCTAAGGATATGTTGATGATATGTGAAACCCTAAACCTATTTACAGATATATATGAGGAAGTTGATATTTTGATTAATGTATTGATAATGTTGTGTTTCGGATTTTGATATGATCATGGAATATCTAAACTTTCTAGAGTTAAAATGATGATGTTCAAAATCTCGAACCTCTAAAGTATGATATAATAAGGGTTTTATTTTACAATGAACTGAAACCCTAGGTTTTGGTTAGGTATATAGGTAAAATCCTTGTTATGAAAAGCCCTAGGAGTGAAACCCTATTTATATGTTCTCTTGATTGAATCCCTAGCCTAGTCTAGGAATATATATATATGTCTAATGTATTAATGTTGACTATCATATGATGTTCCTATAACGATGATCTCCTATATATGTGTGTTGACCTAGTTTCTAATGGTCCTAAGAATCTAGGGTTTGGAAACAAACCTTAGTCAAAGTTTCAAAGATCTGGGATGGTGATTGAAAAGTCTAGGGTCTATAAATAAATCCTATTAATGATTAAATTTTTTAGTATGTACGCTAATTTGAATCTATATAATGTTTTCTGGGAATTTATAGATGGAAAATATAGGGTTTAAATTAAACCCTCGTAAAATATCTTCATGATATGTTTTGATAATTGATTTTAAATCTACAGTTTGAAGCTAAGTCTAGTAAAAGACAATGTCTGAGATGTGGTTAATCTTCATTGACTCGTTCATATGAAATCTAGACTTTGTACATGAATCCCTAGTGAAAATTATAACATGTGAATTCTAAAGGTTGTTATATATCTTGTATATCTATATTGGTTCTAGGGTTTACTAAATGTTGTAGCAAGGTATATTATACCTTTGAAATAAACATTGAAACCATAGATAGAATGAATGACATTGTGAAGTAGTCTAGGGCTTATGATAAAAGTCCCTAGAAAAAATGTTGAATATTATATGCCTCCTATATCTGATATGTATAAAGTTGGAAATCCTTCTGTAACTGATATGGCTAAATTTATTTTTCTATAGTTTTGGTTCCACTTTCTATCTAAATTTGTGCAGGTACATCATGAAGATGAGAAGCTAATAAGTATGCTGAAAAGTACGGAAGCCATGAAATATTATCCAACACCTAAAGAATAATTTAAATCTCCCTACATTAAGAGGGAGCCTGGATAGAAGTTGATCTCCCTAGATTAAGAGGGAGAATGGATAAAATAATAAATGGTTATGGTTCTCTACTTCATGTGTCCTGCACTAGACAAGGACTATCAATCGTAAGTCTTAGTGAATATCATGAGTAAGAATCATAGTCATGGTTGGAAAATATATTATGAAAATATAGGTTGCCACATGTAAAGTGGGAAGATGATTCTTCTATTGAAATATTCTACTGATATTCCTACTGGAATTAGATGAACGGAAATATCGAAACCCAAACTTTGTTTTTTTTATATATTTGTTATTGATGATTGAGGTTTTTGTTTGCACAGGTGAATATCTTGAAGGAATTGATAGCATGTTGGTTACCAATCAGTTTTATTGGGAGATATTGGTTGTCCTTGATCTTCTGGATCAAGGTGTGATGAGTTTTTTTGAGTGAAGCATTTCCTGGAAATACATTGAGCTAGAACTTTCATGTCTAGTTGGGAGGGTGGCATCAGATGGATGTGCACCTATTTCTCTGAGTTGATGGTTAGTAAGTAATCATGATGGTACCTATAGAGGCTGAAATATTTATTCCATCTTATTCCCACTTGGATAGATTTCCTTGGTCAGGAATCTAGTCCATGGCATTGTAGTGCCTAAAGTGTTGAGTAACCAATGGATAGATTTCCCTAGTGAGGAATATAGTCCATTACATTTAAGTGTCTAAATATTCTCCATATTTCATATAGTTGAGATTTTCCTTGTACTATTGCGTTGTGAATACCTCCCTAGATAATAGGGAGTGTTGAAGAATGTTACTAAGTTCGATCTTCATAAATTTTACTTTAGTCAATACTTATTGTACTTTTCAAAAGAATAAAGAAAATAATTTTATATTATTATTAAATGACTTATTAAATCATTGGTTTCATGCTTGGGTCATATTTATTTTAGGTCAAAGTTCCTATTATGGAATTTTAGGTTTTATTATGATTCTATAGGATTATTGCATATTTAAATTGATCCATGTTGGGCTTGTGAATCATGCAAATAGGTCAAGTATTGAGTAAAATATGATTTATGAAGCCTCCACATCAAGACGGCCTTAAGGTTATCAATTCGGCCTCAATCCTAGGAACTTGAGCTCATCTCAAGCCTATATATACATTGGAATAAAACTCACTTTAAACCATGTCACTACAACAAAAAAATTCGATTTTGTAGCTGCAACAATGAGAAATTGTGAAACTAAGGAGAAGGAGTTTCTGGATTCAGTTTTGGGCACACTTATAGAGTTGAAGAAAATAGAAATTTTGGCACCACTCTCTCTAGATTTTGATCTAAATTTTTGGAGATCAAATTTCTCAAATTTTTACTGCAACAATTGTTACATTAGTTGCTGCCAAGGTGTTGTTGTCAAGAGAGGAGGAAGCCGAAGTTTCTTTTCTTGAATACTGCTACTTAAAGAAGTTGTATTGGGCCCAAATCAAAGCATTTGAAGCTATATCAAAGTCTCTACCTTAATATTGGAGTCTAAATAAGAAATTTTGAAGTTTGAGGTCATCATAGTGTCACTATTGTTGTTGTTCCTACAAGATTCAGGAAGGTTCACAAGGAAGGCTAATTTGGTGTGGATAAAGTTTGGGTCGAGGTCTAGAGTTTCAAGAATCGCTATTGAAGGAAGAATATTTGATTGGTTTTTCCCCTCGAGGGGGGGTTTTCCCTGACTTCTAGCCTAGATCTAGTGTCTTTGATATATGTGTATTTTCTTTGATATTTTATTGATGAACTGATAAGAAGAAAGATAAGAAGAACATAATAATAACTAAACAAGATCACAAGTAAATAATCAAGAACAAGAGGATATGTCTTCCTTTTTTATTCTCTCACAAAGTTGTTAGGAAAATACTAAGGGTTTGGGGTGGATATTTTTTTCTACAACAAGCCCTTAATAGGTGGGTGGAGATAGGAAAAATCCTCTATGTATGGTGAGGAAATTCTGAGGCACCAAAGCTTATGCTGGTTTGGTGATTTCTAGACCAGTTTAGGTGAAATCATTGTGGTTGAGGGTTGAGGTGGTTTAAGCTTTGGATGCCCTAATTGTTTTTTTTTTAAATTTATCCCATGAGATCCCACATTCAGTCTTGGAATATGGCACAAGGGTTATTGGCTCAAAGAAATATTTAGCTCAACAAAACTATGGTTGGTTCATACGTGAAACTCACTGACTTGGTTTCCATTTGCATATGTTATTATGTGTTAATTATTACTAAGAATAATGAGCACAACTCCTAATTTTATATATGATTTCATGACTGGTTTTTCATGGTTATATTCTGGTTAAGTGCTGGTTATATGCATGGTATATTTCCTATTTTATGATGTGCTCTTATTATGAATAAATTCCATGGATTAATGAATTATTGGCTACTTGATATGAATGCATAGGCTAATGTACATTATTTCAATGAATAAGAGAGGCCACAAATCCTTATTGGTGATTCTTTGATGAAACTATGCATTTATGACCTACAAGTACCTTAACCACAAAGTGTTTTTCTAAATTATTCTCATGTATTAGATGAGTTTGAGTAGGAAATGATTCGAGACAAGTGAATGAATCTATCTCTAGCTGATTAAGGAAATTATAGAGAGTTCTGGGTAGTTTTGGGGAGATGGCCTGGAACTAGCCATAAAAATTTAGAATAAGGTTTCTAGCCACATCCTTTGAAATGGGAACTTTCAACTGCAACTACACGGAGGAGGCCCGTGCATGCCATTGGAGCTTTCAAGCTGCATGCAAAAATTGTCATGCATGTAGCTGGGATGTAGATTTTAGTGAAAAGAAAATTCCATCTCACGGTTTGATCAGTATTGGTTGTTTTCTGACACCTATGTTATCTGGTGTCCTTGAAATGTTTCAATAAGTTTCTGGTTAGTAGACCCCACTTCCATAACTGGTATTTGGTTGTTGGCTCATTTCATAGTAACTCTCAACTAATTTTTACCCTAAAGAGATTGTGAAAGTAGTGAAAATGTGGGTTGGGGTGGTACACTAATCGTGATTTATTCCTTGCCGCTTTAGCATGTTCATTCAATTTGTTCCTAAATATTCGCTTTGTGCAAATAACGTTCTTGTCTATTGGTCTTGGAATTGGATCCTGTGTTTTATTTTCCTCAATCTAATAGAGATCTTCATTCATCGCCTTTATCCAATTGTTATCTTGGTTGGCCTGAGAAAAATCCTTTCGTTCTTACATGGAGAACCTGGATACATGTGCTTGTGTAGGGGGTTTTATTAATCTTCTTATCTAAACACCTACATACAAATTTTCTATAATTTGATCAGCTGGATGGTTTTCTTGTACATACCTTGTAGGATATCTTAATTATGGATTGAAGTTGGGTTCTTAAATGTCTTCATATATAGCAATTTCATCATTGTCATGATGATGGATGACTTTGTCATTGGTACTAATGCTTGCTGGTTGATTGTATTCCAAATAAATGTGCTCATCAAATTTAACATCGATACAATTAATTATTTTTCTTGTATTCTTGTTGTAGCATCTATAACCTTTGATATTTTTAGAGTTCTCAAGAAAAACACCTTCATCACCTCTTTCATCAAACTTAGAAATATTTTCATTTTTCTTATTGATATAACTTTTTCTACGAAATAATCCAAAATTATTGATTGTAGCAGGTATGACATACCATAACTAATATGGGGTTTTATGTTTGTTTGGTCTGAAACACACTTTGTTCAAAATTATCATTTTTGTGTCTATTTATTTAGTCCAACAATTTTGCAGTATATTCCTTTCTTCCATCATGGCTTTAGCAAACTATTGGACAAATCTGTGGCTCTCTTTGTTACACCATTCTATTATGGAGTCCCTTCTATGGTGAATTGTCTTTTAATACCCCATCATTTGCAAAAATAATCAAACTCCTTGGAGGTAAATTCACCACCATTTTCATAAATTATGTGTTTCAATTTATATTCCATGTCATTCTCATCCATGGCCTTAAAATTATTGAAATTCTCAAAGGAATTTGATTTTTTATAGCTCTATTTGTCACTCAATTATAATGAGAGAAACCGAATATCAACTTACCTCTTTCGCTTGGATAAAATGCATCCATTTTCTCCTTTTATTTTACTTATTTGAGATTTATCCCATGATAAAATGGGTGAGTTGCATGATTGAGTTATTTCTCATAATTAATTTTCCAAAATAATATAATTATGAGATAATAATTATTTCATAATTGAGATAACCAAGAAAAAACTCATTATTGTGAAAAAGGTTTCTAGAGTTTTTCATTCCCAATGAGATCAAATTGAACCAGTTGTGTATAATTTGGTGTTGTCACTGCTACAAAACCCTCCAAAATTTATGCCTACACCCAACTTCGGAGCCTACCTTGGTCTTGCACACTTCCGTTGCAAACACTAAGACTCATCATGTGTGTTTTCTTCATGTGTTTCAGTCCCTTTTGCAAGAGAAGAAAAATGTCATATTTTAACATTTTACGTGTTGCACAATGTATATAAGCATGCTATTGTGGTTTCAAGGGGTTATCTTTGTGTAAATGAGTTGATCTAACCATGTAAGCATATGTCACACTAATTTTCCAACTTTTTAAGCATTGTCGCACACGTGTCATCACAGTCATCGCAAAGTGTATCCTTAGTGTCACACTTATCGTAAGTCATCACAAATTTTTTGCACTGAGGGAAATTTGTTGCTGGTGTGTTTTGGATGATATATTTTGTTTTGTTGTGAAGTGTTCGAAGTGTGCGATCACAAATAATTCATATCACTTCTCACACTAGCTCGTTGATTCCTCACTTATACAAATTCCAAAACTTTTTGTTAGGTCTCTATAATACTAGTGTATACCCTTATTATTATTAGTGTAGCCCCCTTATTGTTATTTTTGTGCACCTCTAGCCCCCATATTATTCTTATTGTGCCCTTACATTATTATTGTTAGGTCGGCTAGGATTATATTGTGACCCCATGGACTCCTATATATAGAAAGGAGTTTTTTTCATTTATGTAATGTAAAGGACGTTTCCCCCTCAAAGTGGTTGATTTCTAAGGCATTGATCTCTCTTTTCTTCTATTTTTGGAGCTAGTTTCATAACATTTGGAATCAGTAGTTTGGATTCTATGGTTTCGCTGCTCCAAACAGATCATCGTGGAATTTTCTCTATAACTTTGTTTCTACAAAGTTTCAGAAGCTGAAATTTTTACCAGGAGAAGTCGAAATCTTAAGGAAATTCGTGTAAAAATTTTAGATCTTGGTTCACAATATATTCAAAGTTATGAGTTGTGAGAGTTAGTGTTTTTCTAGGCTCCCGAATTTCATCTAAAAGAGGTGATCTTGGTAAAATCGTCATAACTCTCTCTCTGAGCATCGGATTGGAATTGTGTAAAATGCGGCCGAAATAAAATGGACTGTACTCTCTTGTTTATTAATTTTGGATCCTAAGGAGGAAACAGTGGCACCTGACATGTCATACAAGTTCTCTCTATTGAACTAGTCCATAATTAGGTCATTGTGGGAGATTGGTCATAACTTTGTCTTCAAGAATCCAAATCAGGTTAGACCTATGACATTGGAAAGAAGATTCAGAGGGCTACTAAACGACCTAATTTCAGATATTGAAGATTCGAAATGATAGAGATAATCCAGGTTTAATATCAACCTCATAAAAATCAAGAAAAATGTGTTAATTTGTTTTCAAAAATTACATAATGTTTGTTTGAAAAAATAGTTTGAAGTGATTCCAAGGGCATAATGAAGCATTTTTATCAGTATTGGGTTCTATAATTACTCCCAAAAATAATTCCACAACCATTAAGCCCTCAGAAAGATCTACTATGACACATGAAGAGGAAGAATTACAGTATGAGATATCAAAATTACGGTACCAAGTGCAACAGATTTCGATCTTACAAAGAGCAATAAAAGATGACATAGATCATTTAAAATAAAAAATGGAGGCTAATTTGGATGGTTTGAAGGATCACATGAAAGCTAATATGGACGATAAAGTAGTGGAAGATCACATTGTGCATAAACAACAAGTTCTCCAACTCTCAAAGGATAACCTAACTTTGGTGGAGAATCAAATGAAACAACATGAAGATCAACATTGCAGTAAAAGAAGTTTTGAAGCAGGCATAGAAACAAGAACTATACAACTACCAAATCGATCAATTTCAGATTATCTCAGCAAGTGGAAAAACTTAACCATTGAATATTCCATATGGAAGGTTGAGAATTTTATACAGAAGCATCCAGAAATAATCAAGCATTGAGGGAAACACTTGTTTGAAGGAGAGGGGCATGTTAGGTCTCTATAATACTGGTATATCCCCTTATTTTTTCTAGTGTAGCCCCCTTATTGTTATTGTTATTCCCATGTAGCCCCCATATTGTTATTATTGTGCCCTTAAATTATTATTGTTAGGTCAGCTAGGATTATATTGTGACCCCATGGACTACAATATATAGAAAGGAGGTTTTGTCATTTGTATCATCCAATAATTGTTCATTTATGTAATTTAAATGAGGTTTCCCCTCGAACTGGCTGATTTATATGTCATTGATCTCTCTTTTCTTCTATTTTTGGAGCTCATTTCATAACATCTTTCTAGCACCTTAGCCTCATCTAGCCCTCCTCCACTATTCATTGCACATTTCTAGCCCTAAATTTGTAACCCTACCCCTTGACCCTATGCAAGGCGTAGTTCCTTCCTCCCAGGATGGTACACTACAAAATTTGAATTCTCAATATTGGATCTTGGCCTCTGAAATTGTGTAATTCAGCCTTCTCGCCTAGCCCCAATTGCATATTGCACAATATATAACCTCTAGATAAACCCCTGAGTTCCTGAGCTATGAAATTGCATAATCACGAGCTATGCTCTTCCTCCTAGAAAAATGCAGTTGGATGAAAGAGTGAAAAACCCCTTCAACCCATCTCACTGAGTCCCAAAACTGTGCAATCTGAATACCCAGTCCATCTTGAAATGCACATTGCACAATCACAAGGCTCAAGCTTCACCCTTGGCTTCCTAAGGTGTGCAATTGCATAGTCACTGAGAATATACCTCAACCTGCCACCCAGTTCTGTCTTAGTTAGTGGATCAACATGCAACATATTAGAATAGGGGTTTATCAGACTCATTTCATTTCATCATGATGACTTGCATATGTATGTACTCTATAATACTATGAAAAGATGATGAAAAAGGGGATAGAGAAGGGAAACATGGTCAAATACATCCTTGTAGTTGATTATGAAAGTTGATCAGTTAAGGCAATGAAAATGGATACCAGTTTGCAACCTCATTTCAATACTTGATATCATTAAAGACTCCTTACCTATAAGTTATATGGAGGTGAATAAAAGAGCATTCTCAATAATACATATAACAAGGAGCATCAAAAGTGGCTTGACATTGCCATGTCATCAAGAATTCCATGTTAGCGGTGTCATTTCATGTCATTCAATGAGTTTTAATATGCCACATAATTATTGTGGGTTATGTAATTTATTATTTGAAAATTTATTGTAAAGTGGAAGTCTAGAGGACATCCATAGAAAATGAAGAGGCATGTAAAGTCGAAAAGTCATAGGAATTCAAATAGTCACGAGGTTATTCAAAGTGTCACAAGGGACGTGAAGCATCACTCCACTAGTTATATATGCATCCTCATTGTATGAGAAAGGGACGTTTCACCTTGGCTCCTCTCACAAGGCATTATAGATATAATCTAGTCCTTTTGGGCAACAAGGAATGACTCCAATGCTCCATTATTGGAGCTACTGGCGTTCATTGTATACATTTTTCTGATAACTTTTACTTAATATATGAATCCTGATGCCCAACACGTTCCACGTATATGGATTATGAATATTTGTAAGAATGTTCTATGAATGTTTGTAATTCATTTTTTATTTCACCATTGCTAAATTAGTTCAACTATTTCACTTATTTTAGTGCTTAGCACGTTGAGAATGTGTTGTAATGGTAGCTATCACTGTCATATCTTTGTGTAATATTCCACTAGAATTTATACATATCCTTCTTGTTTGTATTGGTTATATGAATATCAATCTTTGTGGACTATTCTAGTGGATGTTAGATGGATTCTTCCAATTTGTGCGTTTTTCTACTAAAGTGGTATTATTACATTTTTTTTAGAGGCTCAATTTTTCTTTCCCTCTGCAGTAGAAGAAACTTGAAACACCTACAGTTGAACACTCACCAGGAACACTCACTTGTTTTTCAATGGTACATGTGCATCCCTCTCTCTTGCTAATAGTGTTGTGAAACTATCTCCAAAAATAGAAGAAAAGAGATATCAACGCCTTAAAAATAAGCCACTTCGAGGGGGAAACCTCCAATACATTACATGAATGAACAATTCTTGGATGATACAAACTACAAAACCTCCTTTCTATATATAGGAGTCCATGGGGCCACAATGTAATCCTAGTGGGCCAAAATGTAATCCTAGCTGACCTAACAATAATAATTTAAGGGTAAAATAATAACAATATGGGGGTTACAGGGGTACAATAATAACAATAAGGGGTTACACTAACAACAATAAGGGACTATAGTATTAATATGGGACCTAACATGCCCCTCTCCTTCAAAAAGTGGTGTCCTCAATGCTTGAGTAGCTATGGGTGCTTCTATATAAAATTCTCATCCTCCCATGTAGAATCTTTAGTTGGTAAGTTCTTCCACTTTATGAGATACTCTAGAAATGATCGATTTCATAGCTATTGATTTATTGTTTCCGTGACCACTTCAGGTTCCAATATGATTTTTCCTTCCTCATCAAGTTCAAGAAATATTGTTTGAACTAGAATATTTTCACCTATAACCTTCTTTAAGCATGAAACATGGAAAATTGGATGCACTCGTGAAGAATCAAGAAGCTCCAATTTGTATGCTATAGTACCAATATTTTGCAACACCTTGTAAGGACCATAGTACTTTTGCGATAATTTATTATTCTTTTTAGCTTGCTTGAGGGACACTTGTTTGTATGCTTGTAGCCATAAAAATACCCAGTCTCCTACATCAAAACTTCTCTCACTGCGATGTTGATTTTCTTGTTGTTTCATTCGATTTTGTGCCAAATTCAAGTTATCCTTTAAGAGTTGGAGAACTTCTTGTTGATGCTCGATGTGATCTTCCACTGCTTGAACCTTCGAATTTTCTCTTAAATATTATGTGATGGACGGTGGATGATATCCATAAAGTTCCATAAATGGGGTCATTTTTGTTGCAATATGGAAGGAAGTGTTGTACCACCATTCAGCGAGAGGTAACCACTTGACCCATTGTGTTTGTTTATCAGATACAAAACAACAAAGATATCCTTCCAAACATTTATTTACTATCTCAGTTTGACCATCAGATTGAGGATGATAAGATGAGCTATGAACTAATTGAGTACCCAAACAAGAAAATAACTCCGTCCAAAAATTTCCAGTAAAAATGGGATCTCTGTTGCTCACAATAACCTTTGGGTTTCCATGTAGCTTTTGAATTGTTTCCATAAATGTAGTAGCAATTGTACTAGCTTTAAATGGATGAGATAATGCACAAAAGTGTGCATACTTGGTAATTCTATCAACTACCACCATGATGACACTCTTTCCTTCGGACTTAGGTAAACCTGTGATAAAATCCATTAAAATCTCCTCCCAACGTTGACTTGGAATGGATAAAGGTTGTAGAAGTCCTGGGGTCTTAATTGTTTCCACTTTATTCTGCTGGCAAACCAAACATTCCGCCACAAACTTTCGAATATCAGATTTAAGGCCATCCCAAAAAAATTCTTTCTTCACCCTGTGGTAAGTTTTTAAAAAATCCTGAGTGTCCTCCTAAAGGAGAAGTGTGCAATTCCAGAAGAATCTTTTGTTTTAGTTGGGAATTCTTACAAAGATATAAGCGATCTTTGTACCATAAGGAATCATTTTTCCAACTAAATGTATCAGATGTACTAGGATCTTGCTGCAACTTTTGAATGAGTGTCCATACATCTTTGTACTTCTTCCATTCATCTCTTGCTTCGGTTATCCAATCTGGTTGGATAATAGAAATGGCACAAAGCAATGCTTCCACCTCTTCATTCTTTCTTGAGAATGCATCTGCAACAACATTAAGCTTTCCTTTTTTGTAGATTATTTCAAAGTCATAACCCAACATCTTTGTGACCCATTTTTGCTGCTCTTCTGAAGATAGTCTTTGTTCCAAAAAGTGTTTAAGACTATCATGATTAGTTTTACCTTGAAGTGTCTTCCCATTGGGTAAGTTCGCCATTTCTTTAGTGCATGTAGTATTGCTAACATTTCCTTCTCATAAATAGGTTTCTGTAAATACTTTCCTTTGATTGGACGACTTTCAAAAGCAATGGGTCTTCCTTCCTGCATTAAAACTGCACCAATTCCATTTCCTGAGGAATCACATTCCACAATAAAGGTTTTTGTGAAGTCTGGTGTAGCTAAGACCGGTGCTAGGCACATTGCCTCTTTAAGACGTTCAAAGGCCTTAGTTGCTTCAGGAGTCCATGTAAATGCATCTTTCTTCAATAATGTTGTTAGAGGTGCTGCTATTCTCCCATAATTCTTAACAAACTTGCGATAATACCCTGTTAACCCGAGAAATCCTCGCAACTGCTTAATGGTTGTGGGGACTTTCCATTCCTTAATGGCTTTAATTTTGTTAGGGTCTACCTTAACACCCTCGTGAAATACAATATGACCTAGATATTCCACCTCTTGTACTACAAAGAAAATATTGGATGTTTTTGCATACAATTGTTTCTCCTGCAATAGTTTGAGCACCCTGTCAACATGTTGAACATGAACCTTCCAAGACCTGTTGTAGATTAGTATATCATCAAAAAATACTAGCACAAATTTTCTAAGGAAGTGTTTGAAAATGGAATTCATCAATCCTTGAAATGTAGAAGGTGCATTGGTAAGGCTAAAAGGCATGAACAAAAATTCATAATGACCCTCACGAATTCGAAATGTTGTTTTTGGAATATCTTCAGTCTTCATTCTAATTTGATGATATCCTGAATGAATATCCAACTTGGTAAAATAAATTGCTCCATGTAATTCATCCAATAATTCATCAATCACAGGAATGAGAAATTTATCTTTAATGGTGAGATTATTGAGCTCCCTATAATCTAGACACATGCGCCATGATCCATCCTTCTTGTGTACCAATACTACAAGAGCAGAGAAAGAACTTTGACTAGGTTGAATTATACCAGCCTCTAACATTTCTGCAATCATGCGTTCAATTTCGCTCTTCTGGACATAAGGATATCTATAAGGCCTGATGTTTAGAGGAACACTTCCGGGAATCAAATGAACAACACGATCATGATCACGAATAGGTGGGAGTTGTTTGGGAGTTTCAAACACCTTGGAATGATTTTCCAAGACTTTTTGGAGATCTGCAGAAATAGATTATTTTGATGTTGGAACTTCTAGTGAGCATAATTGTGCAATTACGCCTCGTTGTTATTTCTTTAGAAGCTTTTTCATGACATTATAGCTTACTATATTTCCTGAATTCCCTGCAATACCCCATAATTCAACTTCCTTACCTTCTGAAAAAAAATTCAATAAAATTTCTTGAAAATTAAAATCTACCATCCCCAAAGATTGTAACCATTGTACTCCTAGTACAACATCAACACCTCTCATAGGAATCAAAAGCATTGGACTATTCAATACATATTTCGCCATGGTTAGCTTGATATTATGGCATTTTCTAGAGCAATTTATAGTTCCTCCATTTGCAACCATTAGTTGACATTCTGGCGCTGGGTATAGGAAACAATTCAATTCATTGGCTACCTTACAATGAATAAAATTATGGGTACTACCTGAATAAATCAACGCTATTACCTTTTTCTTCTTGATATGTACTTCTATCTTAAGAGTTTGAGGAGTGGTAATTCCTGCCAATGCATCACATGATATGGTCGGACTCATTTCTTCCTCTTCTAGGGTTGGTTCCTGGTGTATACCCTCTTATTTTGAAAATTCGTGTTCATTTTCTTCTTCTTCTTCACGATATATGTAAAATAATTTCTTCTCGGCACACTTATGACCTTTAGTGTATTTGTTATCACAATGGTAGCACAACCCTTTTTCTCCTTTTTCTTCCAATTTTTGTGGTGTCAACCTTGTAGGTTGTGGAAATCTAGGAGTAGCAACACTTCCCTGTTTATAGAAGTGAGTGGTAGGCTTCCTTGTTGCCATAATTTTACATTCTATTTTTCTTTCCAACCTGAATGCCTTATCCAATGAATCAGGTTCCAAAACATGAACTTCATGTTGGATGTTATCTTTAAAGTAACTATGAAGAGATCAATCCTGTGTTCCTCTGGAATATCAGTTACCTTTATATTCAATTTTTGGAAGTCCTGAATGTGCTCCCCCTCTAGACACTTTTGTTTGAGATTTATTAATTGGCTAAAGAAGGTGTTGCTCTTTGTATCCTCATAATGTGCTATCATTTCCTCCGTCAAAATTGACCAAGTGACAATTTTTTTACGAGAGCAAAGCCATCGATACCATACAAATGTATTTTATTCTAAATGTAAAGTTGTGATGCATACCTTTTGTGTGTTTTGCACATTATTGAGATCAAAATATTGCTCCATCTGTAGTATCCATGTTACAGGATCATTTCCATCAAATTTCCTTATATCCATTTTAGGAATATGGTGGTTCTTCCTTCCAACATTAGAGTTTATGAAATCATGATTAAAATTTATTTTGTTCTCATCATGAGTTTCATCTACTATATTTTCAACTTTAGGAAACATTTCTTGTATCAACTTTGTCAAACCTTCCATGTCTTCTTTTAGATCCTTCTTCATGTTTTCCATTTTTTCATCGATCTTATCTTTTATGCCATTAATCTTAGATTCCATGCCAGCTTCCATGCCATCCATCTTAGCTTCCATGCCATCCATGCTATTCTTCAAACCATCCATCTTAGATTCCACGCCTTTCTTCAAACCATCCATCTTAGTTTCCACACCTTTCTTCAAAACTTCCATGTCATTTTTTGTTGCTCTTTGCGAGAGCGAAATTTTTTGCACTTGTTCTTGTAATTTTGATATACCATGTTGCCATTCTTCGTCTTCATGATTCATAGTAGAGCCTTATAAATTCTTAATGGGTGTTGAATTATTTTTAGGGGCCATTTTCAAATCCAATACTGATATCTATTCTACAATATGCCCTTGGAATCAATTCAACTTGATTCTTAAAACAAGAATTATGCAATTCGGAAAAAAAAAATACGCACCTTTTACTTTATTTTGAGGAGCTCGATATTGAAATTGAATTATATCTATAATTGCGGATCCTCAATATCTAAAATTTGGCCCTATAGTATCCCTTTGAAGCTTCTTTCAAATGCCACAAGTCTGATCTGATTTGGATTCTTCAAAACAAATTTATGTCCAATCTCCCATAATGACCCAATTATGGACTGGTTCAGTAGAGCGAACTTTTATGACTTGCCACGTGTCACTGTTTCCTCCTTTGGCTCTGAAATTGATAGACAAAAAACTACAGTCCATGTACTTGCGGTCACTTTTTACAGCATTCCAATCTGATGCTCAGAGAGAGAGTTATGAAGTTTTCCCATGATCACCTCTTTGAGATGAAATTTAGAAGCCTGAAAAATCCCTAACTTCCATAGATCATATCTCTGCCAATATTGCGAACCAACATCTAAAATTTTGCAACGATGTTCCTCAGGATTTCAGCTTCGCACTCTAAAAATTTAAGTTTCTGAACCTTCGTATAAACCAATTTATAGTGAAAATTCCACGATGACCTATTTAGGTTAAATTCAGGAGCCTGCAAAATGACCTACCTTCCACAGATCATATCTCTGAAAATATTGCGAACCAAGCTCTGAAAGTTTGCGATGATGTTCCTCAAGATTTTGGCTTCGCACTTTAAAAATTTCAGCTTCTGAACGTTCGTAAAAAGAAAATTATAGAGAAAATGCCACGATGACCTATTTGGAGTAGCAAAACCCTAGAATCCCAAAGCTTTGATACCAAATGTTGTGAAACCAGCTCCAGAAATAGAAGAAAAGAGATATCAATGCCTTAGAAATAAGCCACTTCAAGGGGGAAACCTCCAATACATTACATGAATGAACAATTCTTGGATCATACAAACTACAAAACCTCCTTTCTATATATAGGAGTCCATGGGGCCACAATGTAATCCTAGCTGACCTAACAATAATAATTTAAGAGCGAAATAATAACAATATGGGGGTTACATGGGTACAATAATAACAATAAGGGGGTTACACTAACAACAATAAGGGACTATACTAGTAATATAGGGACCTAACAGATAGTCAAAGGCAAGGAAAATATTTAAAAAACAGGCAACCAAGCATATTATGGATAGGGATCCTATCCAAAATGGTTTAAGGTTTAATTGGGACAACATATCGGGGAGAAACCTTGAATGTTGGTGGGTCCAGCACCTTCAACATTTATGGTGCTAGAAGGAGGGAAGCCATATTTTTATGGCTGATAACCACACCCATCCCAATCCTACTTCTTATAGTCAAGGTAGTAACATTGCCAGCACCTCCCCTAATCATATTCACAAATTTGGTGGATCTTCTCAAATTTTTTTTGGATAGACTTACAAAATCACTTACGACCAGATGTAGGCAATCTTTCCTATTACTTGTAAGTTTTAAAGAGCTATTGGATTGATTCCTGGAGTACACAAGCTTTCATATTTCCCAAAGAAGAATGTGACCAACCTTACCAATATAATGGTTTCTACATTTGAATATTTGGTTCTCGCCACTCTTGAAGATTTGGAAGAGACTGCAAAAAACGTAGAGAAACTAGAGAATCCTTAATATTTTAACAATGGTGATGAAGAAAACATTGCAATCTCAAATGATAATTTCCACGGGTTAGGCTGTGAAGAAGAAGAAGAAGATGCATCATATTTTGATGAAGAAGAGGAATGCAGAGACGAAGATATGGCAGACCAAGATATGGATTGGATGACTCAAGGACTGCTTGCATTACCGAGTGTTTTACACAAGATGTCTAGACACCTAGAGAAGCTCTTAAAAAATTATGCCCCTGATAAAGTAGTAAAGGCAGAGGAACACCTAGACAACTTCTACCTATACCTGCAAATGCTAGAGGTATGTTACTATGATATTGCATGTAGAATTTTCATGTGTGCCTTATATCATAGAGAAGTTTAATGGCACCATATTCTTCCTTCAAACTCAATCCATAATTGGAAGGGGTTGAAAAATATTTTTCTTGAAAATTTTGCGGATGATAAAACCCCCGACATGTTATTGAGGGAGCTAGGCAGTTTAAAGATGGAGCAGAAAGAAAAGGTAAAAGATTTTAATCAACGATTTAACTGCATCTTGAACAAGTTTCATATAAACACTAAACCTCATGACTCCATCACAATTGATTATTACTTATATGCCTTACCTACAAACATTGCACAATTATTGAATAGAATTTCAAAATAAACATTAGCTAAAAATTATGAAGAAGCAATCGTAGTTGAAAAGGACTTGTGTGCGATTGGAGTCATCGTGGATGTAGAATCAAAAAAGGACTCCAAAGACATAGGAAAAATGTATCAATCCTCTATGAGTAAGGCCAAGGAGAAGGAAGTAACCAATATTTAGAACTTGACCTGCATCATCAATTATTTGTCAAATGAGTTGGAAGAGTTGAAACAAAGGTCAAGCGAGACCACTATGAGCAACAAGCCTCCTAAGTTTAACATTCTGAGAAGGGCTACCAAATCTGGTAGTCGAAACAACTAGCTGGCAAATTTCTCACAGAGCTTGAAAATTTTGTTGAATGTTGAAAGCATGGTCATGGATCAATATTTTTCGTACCATCAAGAGCATCATTGAGAAAAGACATTCTCGCAATGGAACCACAACATGAAATATTTTGTTGAACATTTTAGTGATACAGTGCTTTTAGGTGACCAAACTGAGTCAGCAAAAGAGAAGGAAGATAATGTTGTAGTCAAATAATTTGTGATTTTCAGGAACTCAGTGAGTACATTCAGTTGTATTTATGCAATTTAAAATAAGAGTTCCAAATAAAAACCACTAAGTGAGGCCCCGACCTAACATAAAATAATTTGATATAAGTTAAGGAACCAAGCGATGGTGTCTAAAATAGGGTTGATGAGGCAAAAGTTGAAAGAGAATTTGTTGAGAAAGATCAAACCACCCATTAAATCAGCCTAGATTACTGAGACCAAGTTTGGAAATGTGGATACAAAAAAAAGTACTTCCCTTAAAAACAAAAGTAAAACCATTGTATTGGAAGTAGCATACCAATTTACTCTACTAGACACTTCAGAAATGTCTCCACACTAGATTATAACATAGTTGATGATATGCACCAGATATGGGTGACACGTCTAGATCGTGTGAGGACAGATCCTCCCATGCTCATGTTGATTTTTCCCTACAATGCTAGCTCTAACATGATGTGGAAAATAAATTCATCAATGATTCATAACAGTGCTCTGTTGCACCTGACCTCTTGCCATACATTGTATCACATGCAGTTACACTTGGACTGTCCCTCACCACATATGCACTCGTGCCACAAGTCTTCAAAAGGCACTAAAGATCCCCATTCATCCATCTCATTACTGCTCCAACCAGTCTCAAGATCCATCGCTAGTATATCCCTCACCATCACGTTGTTGCTCCAGGTTCCCCCGTGCATCTCTACTGCGTGCTCCCCCTGCTTCACGTCCCCTATTGTGAGCCCCTTGTCACACGCCCTCCTACTGCATGCTCCTCCCTCTGAGATCCTCCTTGTTGTGTGCCACCTAATGTGAGCCCCCCAGTTGTACGTCTCCCTATTGAAAGCCCCTCCTCTTGTGCCTCTCCCTGTTGCACGCTATCTGCGGCAAGCCCCTCTGCGGCGTGACCCCCTGTTGCCCCCCCCCCCCCCATTGTGCACCTTTTTTGGGCGTACTCCAGATGTGCATCTCACTTCTCTTTGCCCAGCATCCCTATCTCTTCTCAATAGCTTCCCCATGGACCCGCGACAATGTCAAAATACTAACAGGGGCAGCCAAAGATGTGCATTCTCAGGGTGCTATCACCACGGTCAAGATCAACATCTGAAATCCATTGAAGCTTCCTCTGTAGGTAACCACGAAAGGGAGGCTACTCAAATGCCTGACTACACCTAGGAAGATATTTTCTTAACTTTGGAGAAGCCTAGCGGTATAAGAAGCCCTAGAAAATATACCATAGCGCCCTTTGAGCTACCCACTCCTCGAAAAACTGAGCTGATCCCTATTCATGAGCCAGTGGAGGAGGAGACAGAAATTTGGATGATGGGTTCAGATGGAGTCTAGACCAAAGTTTTAGATGCAGAGTACCCTATTGGTCCTACCATCCGTGCACCCCCCCAGGAAGCCCCCGCGTGAGCCTACAGCTGAGGAGGAGGCCATTGCGCATGAATATGGATGCCTCGTAGAGGAGGAGGACCCCGCAATAGAGGAAGATGAAGGAACACCATGACTTCATGGTAGCTCGGTTCATTTATGTTTTTTTTCAGCTCAGGACATAATATAGCTATTTTCTTTTTTTATGTGTTACGGAACAGTTTGTAAAACATGAATATTTGACTCTATTAAGGAGCTAATTTCCTCTTAGGAGGCAACCCCAAACTTGCTTTATTTTGAAAACTACCAAGGTTGGGATTGGCTAAGCACCGCTTTCCATCTCAGCCCAATGCCTATGTAAAGTTTCTTTTATGATCTAATATAGTTTAGCCTAACTTACAAAAAAAAACATAGTTGATGATATGAATAAATATTGCATAAATATTTCACTCTTTGAACTGACAGATCGTGAGCCAATGGGAACTTCGTTTCCACACTCTCAAATAGTCCACCTCAGGTAACAATGCTTCTTCATATAAGGGATCTAGTAATTCCTCTAGTTCCCTAGAGTTTGTAATTAATTCTTTATCATTCAATGCAAATACACTTCGCCCCCCATTTTTGTTATCATTTGAAATTTTCAATTATAATGTGCACAATTTATTATTCGATTTCAGTGCATCTGTACATGTAATGCCTTTATCCATAGAAAGGAATGAAAAATGGGATAAAACATATGCACAAATCATCCATTTGGACATGACTCTTGTCCATGCTATAGGTGAACTCAATAATGTGCTTATTATTTTATCACTTGACCAACGAATTCATCAGTGTATAAATATAGTAATTGTGGACATTCCAGAAGCATACGATGTATTGTTGAGCAAAGAATAGTCCAGAAAAATACAGGGGTATTTTTCTATAGACTGGTCACATTTATGGCTTCCGTATAAGGGAATAAAAAAATCAAATTCGGGTTAATTTAGAACCTTACATGAAGCATATTGTGACTCCCTTCAAGGGAAAAAATGAACAAGTTGTTTTCATAGATCATATCTTTGGTAATTTCCTTTTAGAAACTGATATGAGGTGCTATCTTGCTAAGCCATCCCAAGTCCCACCTAACACATAGTTGGAACTCCTTCCTAGTCCAACTATTAAAAATTACATTTGTTCAATAGATAGCAGTAGTAGCAGTAGTACTAGTACTAGTGAAACACATAGTCATTCTACATATGATGTTTGGAAATTTTATTTTGATGGCTTGAAGGCTCAGGAGGGCTCTGGCATTGGTTGTTTTATAGTAGACTTGCGAGAGAGAAAATATATGATATCTAGTCGCTTGGAATTCGAATGCAGAAATAACATCGCGAAATATGAAGCACTCATCCGGGGATTACAAAGGACCATTGACCTTAATGTTGAAATTATAAAAGCTATACGTGACTCAGAAATTGTCGTAAGACATGTACGTGATACTATACAATTTGTGTCACCTCATCTGAAATGTTATCAATAAGAGGTATGGAATTTAATTTCTCATTTCCAAGATTTCAATATCATTTCTATTCCTAGAATGTTTAACACAACTACAAATGCATTAGCATATTTTGTTGCTAGCGGTTATCACTACTTAGGGGCGCTTTTTCTATTAATATTATTTATAATCCATCCATCCCTAACAATATTACTAATTTACACATTTTCAATGATGACCAATATATATTGCACTTTATTTCAAACGTTGATGTATTCAAGGATGAAAATATTGATGAAGAAGAGCATGAGAAAGCTATGTAGGATGCAGCTCACACAAAAAAAGGAAAATCCCATTCCAAAAGGCATGGTATAATTGGAGAATCTATATGACTTGAAGAACTGCTTCCAAGGGCTAGTGAAAAAAAAACTCTACTGTTTAATGCTATCGCAAAAACAAAGAAATCTTGGAACAAAAAAGGATCCAATGTTTTTCACTCTTGGTACTTGTTTCACACCATAGGAGAAACAAGATTTTATCCACTTATTCAAGTAGTATTGAGTTGTTTTTGCATGGACATATGATGTGCTAAAAAATTATGATAAGTGAATAATATAACATGTTATTCCGATCAAAGAGGGGGGCAAGATTTTCCAACAAAATCTACGAAAGGTGCATCCACGCTTAAGCCTCTGATTCAAAATGGGTTAAGGAAGTTTTTAGATTCTCAGATCATATATAAAGTGTGACATTCAATCTTGGTATCAAATCTGGTCCCAGTGAGGAAGAAGTATAGGTAAATCTACTTGTATGTTTATTTTTGTAACTTAAACCGTGCCTCAGACACAGATAATTACCTCGTGTCGTCTATGAAATAGATACTATAGATAGTATCAGGGTCATAGATGTTTTATTTATTAGTTTTGTATTTTAGTTACAACCAAGTTCTGGTCTCAAAGCCTGAAATACTTAATACTAAATTTCTCATGAAGTGGGGTACATTCGTATTCACAAGAATGCCATTTGGGTTAGTCAATATCGGTGCAACATTTCAGCACACAATGAACATAAAATTTTGTGGACTGATAAGACAAAGAATAATGGTGTATATTGATGATGTTACAATTTTTTCCAAGAAGATATCCGACCACTTATGCCACTTAAAGAAAAAATTCGACCGGTTTCATAAGAACGGGATATCCCTTAATCTAAGAAGAGTATTTTTGCAGTGTCTAAGGGAAACCTCTTGGGCCACATCATTGAAAAAAGTGCGATTAAATTAGACCCTAAGATGTATAGAAAGATTACAAAGTTTTCCTTCCTAGTTAATAAGAAAGCTATGCAACCCTTCGTGGGAAATATTAACTTTATCTGCATGTTCATCTCTGATTATGCTCAGATTGTGAAACCAATGTAGGAGATGGTAAAGAAGGAGGCGATATAAAAATGGGATAAAAGGGAAAAGGACACATTTTCTCATATCAAGCAAGCTATTACAGAAGCACCTACTTTTTATAGCCCAAATTTTAGCAAATATTTTCTGCTCTACACCTTCACTTCTAATACTTCTCCCATCGTTGTGCTTACGCCGAAGGATGAAAAAAATAATGAGAGACCAATATCTTTCATGAGTGCTATCATTCAAGGACCCGGACTAAAATACCCCACCATTGATAAGCATGCATACAATGTCTACAAGGCCATGAAGCACTTCTAGCCCTATCTCTTGAAAAATCATTGCATCATCAATCATGTTTTTTCATCTATTTCTTATTTTTCGTATAGCAGAGTCCATAAAAATTATGCAACATGGGTACTCCTTGGATGAGGAATTAAATTTTGCATCCAACGAGTACTCCCGCTTGAAATTTGAGTAAAAACATAAGTGGATAAGTTCAAAATACAAGTTTTAAAAGTAGTTTTATTATTTTATTATTTTTTAATATTTTTACTTTTTTACCCCAAATATGGTGAATCATCCTCCATGGTTGAAATCATCATCTTGAATCCTATTGGTTCTTATAAAGTTTATTTTGGTTTTACATTTTTCATTGGAGGCCCATTTTAGACCTCAAAAGTTCTCTAATGGCCATTTTCTCTGAGCATAGGAACTAGCACTTTGCTTTGGTGAATTCCATATGAGTTGACCGATTCATGACAAAACCCTCTCTGAATATGTCTCATTGCTTCCTGGCATATAGAAAATAACACATCCTACCTCTGAACATCTACCTACCTTCGCTTCAAATTTCACAAGTATCACAGGGCAAGCCTTGCTTATTGGTTTAGAGTCGGATAAATACCCTTCATAAGTTTTAAGACGAAAGGTAAAAGGAGAAAGAAAAAATTTCTCTTCACCAGATTCATATCAAGAGGTGATTTGAAAATAAGTTTGCAGGGAATAATGACTTTAGTGTGGGTGACTTAGTATTGAAGTGGGACAAATCCCATGAGGAGAAAGGAAAACAAACTAAGTTCCAACCCCTGTGGATCAAACTGTTCACTATACACGAAAATCTTGGCCAACACATGTATAGTATTCAATCACTAGATGGGAATATTGAATCTCTTATTATCAATGGCCAAGACATAAAACATTATTTTCAATTATGATATGGGGATTTTCCATGCATTATGTGCATAGTTTCTTTATTATTTTATTTTTTTTGGTCATGTTTTTTTTTTTTTTCTTCTGTTTGTGTGAATATGCATTGTGTGTGAACGTGTGTTATGAATTATTTGTGTGTGACTGAATTCAAAAGAGCCTTGTGAAACCACAATATTTGGGTAACCTTTGGTTCTCCTTCTTTGTGTTGGCTACATATTTTGGTGTATGAAGTTATGACGGAAAATATGATCCATCTGTAAGGAGAGTTTTGGTCAAACCATTATACTTGTGTCTATTCTAGAAACCTTATGCCACACTCGGTTATTTTTGTCTCAATATTTTCACGCTTATCCAATCAGTAGATGAGAAAAGGGGGAAAAATCTTAACAAGAAAACCTAAATAAGGGGTATTTATATGATTTTTGTGAAGGAGAAGACTCTCTTACTCTTAATAATTCTATATCCCTCTTCCACCATAGAATGAATAAGTTCCTACGCACAATCCTCTTTAAATATATAAATAAATACTAAATAAGAGAAAGGATTCTTGTGCAGATAAGTGAAGCAAGCAACTCATCTCAGGTATTGTCCAGTCCTGCTGGCAACAATGCAACACCAAAGATGAAAAAATATACTCTGAAAATCTAAATCTCATGAAACACACTACCCTTTCTGATTAAAAAAACATTGCGATATTGTTGAATATTTTATCTGTATTCAACTTAGAGAGAACAAAGGAGAATATATTTATTCACGGGAAAAGTGGGGAAGCCAAATTAATTTGTACGATGAATCAATACTCCAAACACCCTGAGACCCTGCACGAAATATTTAACCAAGACAGAGTGGTTGGAATTATACCATTGTGTCACCAAATGGAGTTTCTCCTACAACACCCTCCAAAATTTTGTCCTACACCTAATTTTAGAGCCTACCTTGGTCTTGTACAGTGTTGTAGAAGGGTCCCTTAGGATCAAAATTTTGGGTTAAATAATAGTATTTTTTTATTTTTGAGTTGTGCGTGCAAAGCAATGAAGATTCAAGGGACTTTGGGGTTGATCAAAGTCCCTCCATGAGTTGTAATGGGCTAAAGGGAAAAAATAGGGTCTCCAACCACTGTTTGAGAACCATAATATGAGCACAGGCAAAAGTATAAGTAGAAGTCTAGGTTGAGTCGTATATATTAGTTTTTGGAGGAAGTAATTGATAGATGAATTGATGATAGAACTTAGAAGTAAGTCAGTGGTAAGCATTTGTGTCTGAAATTCTCTTGTAGAAATTTGAATAATAGATGAATTATTCACCGAGATTATCCTGATTACACACTATTTAAGCTTCATGCATAATACATAACCTCTTCTACAATTGATCATCAATTTGCGGAAATAGAAGCAGTCGCATGCGCACATTAAAACATAATCAAGCACACATATAACACAGTATCTAATGGGGAAATCTTACAGCTGAAAACCCCCAATTATCTGTATATTATAATGATATAGAACATGTAACAATACATAGCACAAAGCTCCTCACAGCTCTCAGCACTATCTCACATGCTACACACAAACTAGCTCAGATATGAACAAGTCACAAGTTCAAATCTCTTCCACCTGTCTGCCTGCCTCTACTACGCAATCCAAGATGAATAATGATGAGATCCAAGTTCGAATCCCACTGGCTTGTACTGCGCAATCCTCATTGGCAATCTCAAGCAATGTGTGTGCAAATCTCATGCACAGCTATAGTCACAACTGATAGTAGACTCACCCTTTCACCCACCTCTAACACTGGTCTCCACTGAACTGTCCATGCATTGCAGTTAACTGATGTATTCTTTAGTTGATTTATGAGTTAATAATTAGTGAATTAATTAATAATTAATTCACACCACTCATCACTAGTGTATTTATCAGTTAGACTAAATACAACTAGTTCAACTAAGTTAAACCGAACACAAATCCACCAATTGTCTCATCAACTCCACCAAACTCTGCCACATGAGTTCTAACTGAAGTCAACCATGCAATAGCTCAACTAACCCCTAGGAAAAGCGTATTTCCTTCTGTCAGCTACATGTGCCACATCCAAGCATCAAACTGAAGTGCTCCAAGAGGAAAAGATAATGTTTATAGTCTAAATATTATTAAGGGTTAATAATATTTGACTACTCTATTTTTAGCCCAGCAGTCTAAAAATAGAAACCGCCCAATGTCTAAAAATAGAGGTCCATATGTTTTTACCAACTCGACCAATCATCCATAAATAGCATCCTGCAACTCATAGACCATGATCCATATGTCTAAAAATAGACATAGTCTAAAAATAGACTTTGCGCCAAAAATAGCCTGCGGGCCCACTTAGTGAAGGCGACTTCTTTTCACTAAGCTCCATCATCTTGTTGCATTTTCAACACTCCCTCTCAAAAATATATGGATTATCTGCAGCCCCTATCCTGCCTCTGTGGTATTCGAATTTTCTCCTGGTGAGCGCCTTCCTCAAGATATCAGCATCCTGATCCTCCATGGGAATGTATGAAAGTAACATGATTCTCCGCTGCACACAATCTCTGATATGATGGTACCTGATGTCGATGTGTTTTGATCTATCATGAAATACTGGATTAGCTGAGAGTTTTATGCAACTATGGTTATCACAATAAATCACAGTAGGCTCCAAGTGTGACCTGAACAACCCGACCAGGATCTTCCTCATCCATATAGCCTCGCATGCAGCCAAACTCGCTGCCATATACTCGGCCTCTGCTGAACTGAGTGCCACGGATATTTGCTTCTCTTGTACCAAGAGCTGCTGTCGACCCGATCTTGAAGATCCCTGGATGTGCTCTAGATATCCCAGATTTGGGCTCCATATAGATATGCATCTGTGAAGCCACATAGCTTCACCTCATCCTCCTGTTTGTACCACAATCCATATCCCGATGTGCCTCTAAGATAACGCAATACATGCTTGCCTGCCTTCCAGAAGAGCTTGGTTGGCTTAACCATAGCTTGTGAAAGCTGGTTAACAGCATAGCATATATCGGGTCGTGTATTTACCAGATACATAAGCGACCCCACCAACTGTCGATAAACAGTGGCATCCACTACCTCCGCTGAAGTAGCATCCTCCTTCCTCCAACCACCAGGAAGAGGAGTATCAACAGGCTTGCAGCCATGCATGTTGAACTTCTCCAGTATCTCCCGGGCATACTTACCCTGAGAAACAAACAGTCCATCACTACGCTGCCAAATTTCCAATCCCGGGAAATAATGAAGGAGGCCCAAGTCCTTCATCTCAAACTCTTTTGCAAGATCCTCCTTGCATGAGAGTATCAACAGCTCATCACCTGTCAAAATCAAATCATCTACATAAAGTACAATGATCGGCAACTTACCCTCCACCACAATCTGGTATAGGTTAGGATCCGCCTCACTCTTGGAGAATCCAAGTCCGGTGAAATAACTGTCTATCCGTGTGTACCAAGAACGAGGTGCTTGTTTCAACCCATACAGCGCTCTCTTGAGCCTGCACACATGCGACTCGCTGCTGAAGATCTCGAAACCTTCGGGCTGCTCTATGTACACCTCCTCCTCAATGACTCTATTGAGGAATGCAGTCTTCACATCCATCTGATGAATGTGCCACCCCATCTGCGCTGAGAGAGCTAGGATCGTCCGTATGGAAGAATACCTTGCGACAGGTGCAAAGGTATCCTCATAATCGATCCCCTCTATCTGTGAGAAGCCTCGAGCAACAAATCTTGCCTTGTACTTCTCCACACTCCCGTCAGCCGCCTGCTTCACTTTGTAGATCCATCTCGAACCCACCACTGATTTCCCTTCCGGCCTTGGGACAATCTCCAATGCACTGTTTCTAACAATCGAATCATACTCTTCCACCATGGCATCTACCCATGCGGGGTCCTCCACAGCTTCCTCGAAAGAGGATAGCTCTGTCTCGACACATTTGCTCACAAGATCCATGTATCCAGTGTACCGGTCCGGTGACTGTCTCTGTCTGCGCTGTGCTGTAGGTGGTCCTACAACCTTCTCTTCATCTTGAGCCAGTCGCTCAGCTTCTGTAGTGTGATTCTGCCCTTTGATGGTTGGCACTGCATGAGTGGTCTCTTCCACTCCATGAACCTCATCTTGTGGCTGATCCACATCCTGAAGCTCATCCTTAGGAAATAATATCTCCTCATCTGCATGCAAGTGTGGCTCCCTCTCAAGAGAACACTTCATGGCTTTCTCCTCCTGAAATTTGATATCCCGTCGCACAACATTCTTGCGACTATCTGGAAAATACACATGATAGTTGTGGGGCGTATCAGTGTACCCCAAAAATATCCCAACCTCTGCGGTCGGCTCCAGATTCTTCCTAGCATCCTTCGTCACATGAATGTAAACAGGTGAACCAAAAATCCTCAGATGGGAAATATTAGGCTTCTTACCAGAAAATGCCTCCTCGGGTGTACTCATGCCAAGTATCTTGTGAGGACAACGGTTCTGCACATATACTACAGTATTGCATGCCTCCGCCCACAAGTGAATGGGTAGGCCCTAATCATGCAACATTTCCCATGCAGCACCCACGATCGTTTTTTTCTTCCGCTCAGCAACCCCGTTCTGCTGTGGGTTATGGGGTGCTATGAGCTCTCTTCGAATCCCTTCTGCGCTGCAAAAGTCATTGAATTCGCTAGAGATAAATTCACCACCATTGTCACTCCTAAGAGCCTTCACATGCTTCCCCGATTCCTTCTCAACCAACGCCTTGAACTTACAGAAATTTGAGTATGTCTCACTCTTCTTCTGCATGAAGAAGATCCAGCACTTCCAAGAATAATCATCAACAAAGATCACATAGTACCTGTGCTTTGCTGTCGAAGCTACTGAGAAAGGTCCACACGTCTGTGTGAATTATCTCAAGGATCGTCGTGGCGCGACTATCCTTCTCATGAAAGGTGGTTTTCACACATTTTCCCAAGGTACACCCCTTGCACTGATCTGACTGCGCAAGAGTGCCCTTAGGAATCCCAGTAGAAATCTGCTGCAGTATCTTCAAAGCTCCATGGTGAAGGTGTCCCAATCTCCGGTGCCATAGCTCGCCATCATCCCGACTCACCACTCCTTCTGCCTTGCATGCAATTGCTGCGAAGCCATCTAATTGCAATTGATAAAGGTTCTTGACTCGAACCCTATCTTCCATATTTCTCCAGTTGTCTTACTACGCAGGAAAGCCTTTCCTTTGCTGAAGACAACATCATATCCCTTGTCTTCTAACATCGCCACAGAGATAAGATTCTTCCTCAATCCTGGAACATGCATCACTTCCTTCAATACGAAGGGTTTACCAGACTCCCTCTCAAAGGAAATGGTACCGATACCGGTCGCACTGTATCTACCATCATCGCCCATCTCGATGTGCACTCCAAGATCTTTGTCCTCCAGATCTGAAAACAGATCTCGATCTCCTGTCATGTGAAAAGACGCACCACTGTCCAAGAACCATACTGATCCCATCACACTTGAGACCAAGCATGTGATCAGCAAAAAATACAGCTCAAACTGCGAGGCTAAGGCATCTCCCATTGCAGATCTAGCAGCCTGCTTATTTTTCTTCTTCTACGAACAATTTGTGGCATAATGTCCATGTTGGTGACAGTGAAAGCACTTCACCTTGGACATGTCCTGCTTCTTGCCTTTTGCACCGGAATGAGAAGCTTTCTTGCTCTTCCGCTTCTTTTCTTTGGAAGCCAAAGCACAATTTTCTTCATCAGATGCCTTTGATGAAGATCTGTCCCTGGTACTCCGCCTTATCTCCTCTTGCACAAGATCCGACCAAAGTCGCTCCCATCCTGGAAATTTCTCCCGACCATTGACAGAGTCCTGATAGGAATGCCAACTCTTCGGAAGACCAAGGAGAGCCAAGCTTACCAATTCCTCATCATCTACAGTCATCCCCACACTTCCCAGCTCATCCCTGCATTGGATGAGCTTTGTGAGGTACTTGGGCATACTGTTGCCTTTCTCCATCTTTATGTGTCTGAGTTTATCCTTGAGGGCCAACTTCCTTCGGTCACTTCTGATTTGGAATAAATCTGTCAACGCTTTCCACATCAAGTATGGAGAAGCTTTTCCGTGCAGGCTGGATACAATGTGATCCTTCACGCCCTCCAGCAGAATCCTTCGACATTTTGCTGTCTTCTTTTGCCAAGCCTCAACTTGAGCAGCATCAGTAGGCTTTGGGACTTCAGCATCTATGACCTCCTTCAGCCCATTGTCATCTAACACTGCCTCCATCCTATCTCTCCATGCAATATAATTCGAGCTGCCTTCAAGAGCATACTCCAATTGCAATCCGTTGAAATACATTTTGACTTCAACACCAAGAAAACACTGCTACAAATTCGAATTCCACCAGCTCAAAACTCAACCGCTTCTGATCTGTGAGAACAAAGTATTTCTAGCACAGATATCGACTGTAGAGGCATTTACTGGATATATCACCTTTCAAATAAAGGATGGATCCAGAGGCTACCTAGCCCGCTTATAGACTCTGTCTACCGAAATAAGTTGTAATCACTGTAATAGATCCGATGATCAATTTCGCTCTGATACCATGTAGAAATTTGAATAATAGATGAATTATTCACCGAGATTATCTTGATTACACACTATTTAAGCTTCATGCATAATACATAACCTCTTCTACAATTGATCATCAATTTGCGGAAATAGAAGCAGTCGCATGCGCACATTAAAACATAATCAAGCACACATATAACACAGTATGTAATGGGGAAAGCTTACAGCTGAAAACCCCCAACTATCTATATATTATAATGATAGAGAACATGTAACAATACATAGCACAAACTCCTCACAAGCTCTCAACACTATCTCCAATTGTTACACACAAACTAGCTCAGATATAGAACAAGTCACAAGTTCAAATCTCCTCCACAAGTCTTCCTGCCTCTACTGCGCAATCCAAGATGAATAATGATGAGATCCAAGTTCGAATCCCACTGGCTTGTATTGCGCAAATCTAATTGGCAATCTCAATCAATGTGTGTGCAAATCTCATGCACAACTATAGTCACAACTGATAGTAGACTCAGCCTTTCACCCACCTCTAACACTGGTCTCCACTGAACTGTCCATGCACTGAGTTAACTGATGTATTCTTTAGTTGATTTATGAGTTAATAACTAGTGAATTAATTAATAATTAATTCACACCACTCACCACTAGTGTATTTATCAGCTAGACTAAATACAACTAGTTCAACTAAGTTAAACCGAACACAACTCCACCAACTGTCTCATCAACTCCACCAAACTCTGCCACATGAGTTCTAACTGAAGTCAACCATGCAATAGCTCAACTAACCCCTAGGAAAAGCGTATTTCCTTCTGTTAGATGCATGTGCCACATCCAAGAATCAAACTGAAGTGCTCTAAGAGGATAAGATAATGTTTATAGTCCAAATATTATTAAGGGCTAATAATATTCGACTGTTTTATTTTTAGACTGGCAGTCTAAAAATAGACTTCGCCCAGTATGTCTAAAAATAGAGGTCCATCTAATTTTACCAACTTGACCAACCATCCACAAATAGCATCCTGCAACTCATAGACCATGATCCATATGTCTAAAAATAGACATACTCTAAAAATAGACTTTGCGCCAAAAATAGCCTGCGGGCCCACTTAGTGAAGGCGACTTCTTTTCACTAAGCTCCATCATCTTGTTGCATTTTCAACAGTTCCTTCAGGTTGTGTGTGCGGAGAACTTAGTTTGGGTGTGTGTGGACTACAATGGTTATGTGTGCGAGTAGATCTGAAAAATTGTAAGTGTTTCCATGAATGCTTGATGAACAAAGATATGTTTTGATAATTCAATATACCAAATGCATCCGTGATTCGCTCTGTGTTCTGTTTTGCGTATGATTTACCTTCCTGCATATGATTTATGTTAACCGTGTTTGGATCGGGTTCCATACCTGTCTTTATTGATGATACAAATGGTATATACATGGTTTTTTTACTTTTAATTGATGAATAGTACAAGGTTAGATAGTTAAAATGATGTTGGATCTATTGTCTATGTGTGCGCAAAGGGTTAACCTATGTTAATTAAACTAGGGTTTCTAGTGCACAAAATAGTATGTTTATAGATATAAAACTGAGAACACCGACTTCACTTAATTCTCTCTCAGGGTGTGGAAACCTAGTTCCAGCACCACCCCATATTGCTTCAGGTGATACTTTTTCCTACGCAAGTAGGTCATTTCCGAAAGGGCCAGTAGTAAGAGGGTTTTGTTGGTTATGCGCTAACTCTGAACCTAGATCAGGACCCCTCAAGCCAAAAAATGTTTCTGTGGATGGGACATGGATAATTTTGAGGGAAATCAGATGTTGTGGCAGCCATCAAACACTAAATTAGAAGACTAGTTTGAGAAAAATATATGTGAATTCACCTTCAAGGAAACAGAAGTAAGAAGTTGTCTGCTGAAGAGGGGGAATAGAAGTACATTTTCACGAATTTCCACGAAATCTTATTTGTGACCTTGGTGCATGAATTACAGGAGTTTTTATTAAGGTTAGATGACTTTCAGACCTACTAGAAGGATGATAAAGTCACTCAGTTGACACCTGAGTTGATCCAACAGTTAGAACAGATAGTCTTGCGCACCAAAAACCCTAACTAGAAACCCTAGGTTAATTAACACAGGTTCAGTAGATCTGGAACCCTTTTGACTATCTAACCATGTACTATCCATCCTTTAAAAGTAACAGATATATGTAAATACCTTACACATCATCAATAAAGAGAAGTATGCAACCCGATCCAATCATAGTTAATGTAAATCATATGCAGGAACATAAATCATACGCAAAACAAAACACATAGCAAAGCACAGATGCATTCGGTACACATAATTATCAAAACAAATCTTAATTCATCAATCATTCATGGAAACCCTTACAATTCCTCAGATCTACCCACGCACACATCCAGTGGGGTCCGCACACAGCTGGACTAAGGTCTTCGTGCACACATCCAACAAGAACCTTTCAAACACAAACACTTACCACATAATTACTTCAAAGTTCTATCAACAATTCATTTATCAATTACTTCCTCCAAAAACTGATCTATCTGACTCAATATATACTTCTACTTATAATTTTTCCTATGTTGATACTATGGTCCTCAAATCATGGTTTGAGACCCTTAGTTTTACCCTTTAGCCCATTAAAACTCATGAAAAGACTCTGACCCACCCAAAATCCCCTTGAATCTTCATTGCTTAACATTCATGATGCAAAACTAACAAAAATAATATTATTTAACCCAAAATTGCAGTCCTAAGGGACCCTACTCCAACAGTCCCCAAACACAATCTTTTGACTTGTCCTGAGTCATAGAGGCACTGGGGTCTTCATCTTCGTCTTTAGCTCTTCAATGGCGGGGCTGAAGGGCGCAAGGATGCCCGTGCTTTGATCAACAACGCTCTGAGCCTCATTCACCAACTTCTGAGATGTAAGTCCTTCTGCGGCAAAACTGATGCTCCGATGCATCTGGCCTAGGTTCTTTACAAAAATATCTAGGTCCTGAGATAGATTCATTGCCTCATCAGCCCATGGCTTCATATGAGTGGTGAGGATGTGTTTCTTTCGGTGCAGATCATCGATTTCATCACACATCACTTGAATTTTCTGCAAATGCACAATTCTCTGATCAAGTATAAGTGTGGGCAACGCCTCCTAAAGCTCATCAAAGGTCTTTTCCTTGGTGAGCGGATCCTAGGAGATCTTTCTCTAATATCCCAAAATAGGGAAAATCTACAACAATGAGAATATCTTAAGATATTCCAAAGTTGGAGCTACAATAATACATGAACACAATATTGTAAACACAACAAATATGATCATGTCATGATAGAGAACAATATTCAGCCATCATATTATTAATGGATCAGCAACAAAGTACAAAATATCATGAGGGACATGCCACTCAAGCCATAAGAACAAGTCTCCAATTATCAAAACAATAGATACATGTCATGCTGCAACTATATAGAATGCTAGAGAGCAGTGACTGCGCAATCTATATTAGTGTAGTTTCTACTGTAGATGTACATACATGAAATATGGCTGAAGGAAACAAAATAAATTCCCAATAATGAAGATATGGGCTCCAATACAATATTTCTAGCCAACCCAGAAAGGATTGCTAGAAATGCCGGAAAACATACAATGTGAAAAATAACCTTGGGGTTAATGTGCTACTGCAAACTGGATCTGATATAAAATGAGGCTAAGACAGATCTGAAATAATGATGTCCTCCTCCAATGGTATTTCTAATTAGAAGGTTTATCCCTCTATTCAGAAATAGACCCTCCCGATGAGCTCAATGAACCCTCCCAGCAACTGCCTTTGAAAATAACGCAGATCTAGACTGAAACTGCGCTGTGAGGGATGGTATATGGTTGGCCTGATGCCAAAGATATGAAAATATGCCTGGGATTCCTTCTTTCTGATCCTCCAATGGATAGACAAGCTCTCCACTGAAAACAAGCCCTGAAATGACTCAAAGAGATCCTCCTTTATTGCACCCTGCAACACAACCCATCTCTAAATAGAATCTGCACTGTAGCTGAAGGAGGTAGCTTGGCCAAAATGTCGGAATGAGGAAATGTATCCCAAAGAACCTCTCCTTCCCTGAGGATGAGGTAGGGATTCCTGACTAGGAACACCCTTGTGCTAAACAGCACTGCAACCCAGTTAAACAAAAAGAGGAAGCAAAGTCTTAACAGATCCAAGAAAATAATAATCAAAAGCATGAATCACAATGGCTACCCTCCTATCCATATATAGAAATTTCTCCTCTCCACAATGGGTCCCATCCATATGTGCTACCTAGCCCATGCAAGTTGTCCTCCATTGAAACTGTGCAGTTCATCATGGAGATACAATGTATCTAGACAGTGCATGTGGACTTGGTCAAATATGACTCAATCAACCTAATCCAATCCTGTTCAAACTTGTACGTGCTCAATACAACTGCTTATTCTTCCCCTTTTCACATGAGGAATGTTATTTTCCATTCTAAAGAGGTTAATGGGCCTCCCTACCCATTTTATTCATCTACCAAAAGATAATGCTAACTATAATGTTCCTTTTAACTTGAGGCTAAAATTTGGGAACATTATAGTCCTCCCCTCCAAAATGTTGCTTGTCCTCAAGAAACTGTATAGGGAGAGAAAAATACCTCCCCTTCTCCTCTTGTGGCCTTCTCATCAATAGTCCCCATCACTGCTCAAGATAATCTGCAACAAATCTGCCCTCCAATGTCTCCTCCAAAGATGCATAACCAAATGGCTCACATCATGAAAAGGTGGAAGGTGTAAGTGGAAACCTTCTTGTTGTCCCATTGCCTCCCCAAGGTAGGAGTGATGATACACATGGGAAATATCATTCCCAATGACTGACCCTCTCACGAATGCTATCATCCAAATGAAATGAGCCATCCTAGATAGCTCATCAAATAAATCCGCAACCCTAGTTTTATGCAATGTGTTGGGGCTGAATGGAGAGTTTATATTTTCCCATCCAAGTAGTTTCTCTCTCCATTTATGGTAAGTATGGGGGGGTTGCTGATATTGGGCTGAAATTTCATGGCCTTCAAAAATGGACCAAGCTACCCCACAATATAAGTCAACCATGAAGTGCCTCCTCCAAGAATGCAAGTTCTCCCAATGGCTCCTCCTACATGAAGGAAAGAGGTGTGTTGTGGCAATCATGGTGTGCCCATTGTTTCTCCTGAGACATACAACATGTAAAATATGGAGAATCATACTCCCAATGGGCATCTACATCTCAAGTTACACTCTCCAAACAAAGCTTCCCATGAGTATAAACATATCATCAATATATGGAAGAAAAATACTATGAAAACAAGCTGCCAAATGACAACCGAAGAGTGAATCATAGTTCCACACAAGGAACCAACACAATGCATTCCATGCCTACCTCAAAACAAAAAATAACAAGTGTTTCACCAGCCACTTCTTTGTTGCCACAGTCATCTCATAATATGGAAACATGAAGATACAATGTGGTGTCAATGGTGCACACCAAGAATCATGTGGCTTCCCCCACAAACCACCAATAAGGTAGCCAAAATCAATGCTACAAGTAGCTACAAGTACATCATCATACAATATTCAAGAAGGGATAATTCTTCTTGATACATCATGTTGCTCAAACAAGGGAAAGAAGTACAATAAAAAAAGTGAAATTATACCTCCTCCATCGTGTACTTGAGATCTTGAGCTGAAATGGCTCAACTGGAATTTTTCCCTCACCTCCAATGAGTAGAGAAGTGGCTGTGACCTCCTCTCTATCACCATCCGAGCTATGCATCTCTCCATATGCTGAAATATGTCATGCTAGATGCCCTCCCAAGTGAACTCCTCTGCTAAAGAAAGATACACATCATAATGCATGGAAAGGAAGTCCTCATGTGCTGCATGAAGCAGCTTCTCCTTGAGCTTAGAAGCTCTAGTAAAGAAGACTCAACCATAAGAATAGATGACCACATCATCCACCATATACTGATCATCTCTATTTGGGTCATCAAGAATCATACATGCACCTAGATCCTTGGAGTACTCTACCAAGATTTGAGATCTCCAATATGGGTCAATCCTCTTAAGAGACAGGGCTGGTGATCTGGCATGTGAAGCTCTCCTCATGTTGCTTCATGCTACTTTGACATCCCCCATGCCAAAGTCTCCCTCCAAACTCTTCACCTCTCCAAAATCCAAGAGTGGTGAACCCAAATAAAAGATGTATCTCATCATCTCTAGATCTGGTGGCCTCCCTGATGGAATGCCTCCATGTCGTGAGACATCAAAATCTGAAGTAGATTGTATATATGAGTGGACTGAGTTGTCCCCCTCTTCACTGCACAGTGCAGTCCCCTCCTTATGTGCATAAACCTCCCGAAATATATAAGGGTGAATGCTCATCGTTCCTTGATGCTGATCCTCCTCCTCTTCTTCCATATATGAGAATTCCTCATCCTCAATGGGAGACCCTTGATCTTGGTCATCTCTTGAAGGAGGAAACTCCATGTCTTCACAAATAGAAGATGGCTCCTCAAAAAGTGGGGATCTTACCCTTGGAAAAATATCATGCATGTTTTTATCCCCTTTAGAAATATGGAGTGGAATTGGTTTAATAGGTCCCTCCAACTCATGCAAAGTGTTTGAGTTTTTTCTTTTAACAAATGATGGTTCACAATGTTTTCTATCAAATCTTCTCACCAATTCCTCAGTGAAATCAGCATAAGTTTTTACATTTGCATGAAAAAATGAAGTAGAATCATTAAACCACCAATCATGGGCCATAACTTTGAGGTGCAGTGCTACTACTCTGATGGCCTCCTTCTCTGAAAATTGGTGTAGCTGAAAATAGGAATCTAGCTCTTCTACCCAAGCTTTGGTTGTGCACTCTTCTGATCCATCAAAGTGAGATAGGAAGATTCTACCTCTCTTACTCCTTTTTTGGTTGCTGGATCTTGCCTCCTTGAGTTTGAAAAACCCTTGGAAGTCCAAGTGCTCTTTGAATCTCCATGATTGAGATTCATACTCCTGAAGATAGTCACTCAAGGTCTCCTCCCTTGGTGTATCTTCTTCCTCCATCCTTTTTGCAGTAAATGTGTGCAATAGACTACACTGTGGATCTGCATGTGTGGTTGAATGCCTACACCCATCATTTGAACAGCTAGGGCTTGCTTCAAACCCTCTCATAAATCTTCTACACTCCTCCCCTTTCATCTCCTTGAGATCTTCTTTGATATTCTTCATAGTTTGGAAAAGAAGTAGGGAGATCCTCTCTTCCTTCATTCCTCCAAATAATGGAGTCATGCTTTTGTTTCTTCTGCACAAATTCTCTTTTTTTTGAGAAGCTTCTCCTCCTAATGGCATAATTTCTTGGATGCACAGGCTGAGCCAATATTATGCTTTGATACCACTGTAATATCCCAAAATAGGGAAAATCTACAACAATGAGAATATCTTAAGATATTCCAAAGTTGGAGCTACAACAATACATGAACACAATATTGTAAACACAAAAATATGATCATGCCATGAGAGAGAAAAATATTCAGCCATCATATTATTAATGGATTAGCAAAAAAGTACAAAATATCATGAGGGACTTGCCACTCGAGCCATAAGAACAAATCTCCAGTGATCAAAACAATAGATACATGAGATGTTGCAACTATATAGAATGTGGGAGAGCAGTGACTACACAGTCTATATTAGTGTAGCTGCTATTGTAGATGTACATACATGAATATGGCTGAAGGAAACAAAATAAATTTCCAATAATGAAGATATGGGCTCCAATACAAGATTTCTAGGCAACCCAGAAAGGATTGCTAGAAATGTCGGAAAACATACAATGTGACAAATAACCCTGGGGTTAATGTGCCACTACAAACTGGATCTGATATAAAATGAGGCTATGAAAGATCTGAAATACTGATGTCCTCGTCCAATGGTACTTCTAATTAGAAGGTCGATCCCTCTACTCAGAAATAGACCCTCCCGATGAGTTCAATGAACCCTCCCAGCAACTGCCTCTGAAAATAATGCAGATCTAGACTAAAAATTTGCTATGAGGGATGGTAGATGGTTGGCCTAATTCCAAATATATTAAAATATCCCCGGGAGTCCTTATTTCTGATCCTCCAATGGATAGACAAGCTCTCTACTGAAAACAAGCCCGGAAATGACTCAAAGAGATCCTCCTTTGCTGCACCCTGCAACACAACCCAGCTCTAAACAGAAACTGCGTTGTAGCTGAAGGAGGTAGCTTGGCCAAAATGCTAGAATGAGAAAATGTAGCCCAAAAAACCTCTCCTTCCCTAAGGATGAGGTAGCGATTCTTGACTAGGAACACCCTTGTGCTAAACAACACTGCAACCCTGCTAAACAACAAGAGGAAGCAAAGTCTTAAAAAACCCAAGCAAATAATAATGAAAAGCATGAATCACAATGGTTGCCCTCCTCTCCATATATAGCAAGTGTTCCTCTCCACAATGGGTCCCATCCATATGTGCCACCTATCCCATGCAAGTTGTCCTCCATTAAAACTGTGCAGTCCATCATGGAGATACAATGTATCTAGATAGTGCATGTGGACTCGGTCAAATATGACTGAATCAACCTGATCCAATCCTGTTCACACTTTCCGCCAAAATTTGGCAACATTACACTTTCCGACGAGGGATTTTTTCTGCACTAAATTCCACAAGCCCATGGTTGTGTCGAAGAGTTCGGTTCCCTTGTCAACTATTGTTGCAATTCTAGCTGATGCCTCTATTACCAAGGCAGCCTATTGCGCTCGTACTTCAAGTAGAGTCTCTGGTTGGATCTTTTCCTTTAACTCTACAATCTGCTATTCAAAATCGGCCCTTACCTCTTGGACTTCAGAGTGGGAGGCCTTCAAGGTAGCCACTAGAATTTTAATCTTGTCCTGAGGTGTAGCAGAGGTAGGGATGGAAACCTTAGGAAGGTCACCAGAAAGGCGAGCAATCAAACTTTCTAATTCGACGCATTGGGCCACTGTTGCTTCTTGAGCTATCTACGCCTGCAGAGACTCTTGTGTTCATGATGAAACCTTCTCCTCTGCCTCTCTGAGCTACAATGTCGAGAGGCATACATGCACCAACATCTCATAGAGGTAGAGAAGAAGGGTGCATCGCTAACGCAAGAGACTCTGCAGGCTCAGACAACTCAATAAGGAGCGGTGGCCCAGCGTGCCGAATTAGAAAGTTTAATTGCTCACCTTTGTGGTGACCTTCCTAAAGTTGTCATCCATACCTTTGTTGTGCCTCAGGATAAGGTTGAAATTCTAGTGGCTGCCTTGAAGGCCTATCGCTCTAAATTCCAAGTGGTAAAGGCTTAGTTTGAATAAAATATTGTGGAGTTACAAGCAAAGCTCCAACGAGAGACTCTGCCTGAAGTATGAGCGCACCGCATTGCCTTGGTAAAAGAGGCATAAACTAGTATTGCAACAACAATTGACAGGGGCACCAAAATATTTGATGTTTCCATGGGCTTGTGGACTTCAGTTCATATATACCCCCTCATCATAAACATCTCCCATGATATGTGCACCAAGGAACAGACCTTTGATGAGCTTCAGGAGGCACTGCCCACACTTGTACCTACTTAGAGAATGGCACGTTTGGAGACAATTCGGGTGTTGCGTGATGAAATTGAAGATTTGAACCAAAAGAAACACATACTTACCACTCATATGAAGTCGTGGGATGATGAGGAAATGAAGCTATCTCAGGACCTAGATGCTACCATAAAGAATCTAGGCTAGATGCACTAGAGCATCAGTCTTGCAGCGTAAGGACTTACATCTCAGAAGTTGATGGATGAGGCCCAGAGCTTTGTTGATCAAATCATGGGTACCCTTGTGCCCTTCATCACCACCATTGAAGAGCTAAAGATGAAGATGAATACCCTAGCACCTCTATGACTCAGGATGAGTCACAAGATTGTGTTGGGGGACTATTGGAGCAGGGTCTCTTAGGACCGCAATTTTGGGTTAAATAATAGTATTTTTGCTAGTTTTGAGTCATGTGTGTTAAGAAATGAAGATTCAACAGGCTTTCGGGTAAGTAAAATTCCCTTCATGAGTTGTAATCAGATAAAGGGTAAAACTAGGGGTCCCAAACCATAGTTTGAGGATCATAGTATTAGCACAGAAAAAATTATAAGTAGAAGTCTAGATTGAGTCAGATAGATCAGTTTTTGGAGGAAGTAATTGATAGATGAATTGATGATAGAACTCTGAAGTAATTATGTGTTAATTGTTTGTGTCTGAAAGGCTCATGCTGGCTGTGTGCACAGAGGCCTTAGTCTGCATGTGTGCGAACCCTATCGGTTGTGTGCGGGGGTAGATTTGAAGAATTGTAAGGGTTTCCATGAATTATTGATGAATAAAGATATGTTTTGATAATATTTTGTACCAAATTCATCTATGATTCACTCTACATTCTATTTTGCGTATGATTGATGTTCCTGCATATGATTTATGTTAACTGTGATTGGATCAGGTTGCATACATGTCTTTATTGATGATGTGTAAGGAACTTACATAGATACATTACTTTTAAAGGACGAATAGTACATGGTTAGATAATTAAAAGGGTTCTGGATCTACTATCTGTGCATGCGCATAGGGTTAACCTGTGTTAATGAACCTAGGGTTTTTGGTGTGCAAGACAGTCTATTTAAAGATATAAATTTAAGGATGCCCACTTCAGTTAATTCTCTTTCAGGATGTGGAAACCTGGTTCCATCACCCCCCCATACTGCTTTGAGTGAGACTTTTTCCTATGCAAGTAGGTAATTGTCGAAAGGGCCAGTAGTAAGAGTGTTTTTTTTGTTATGCGCTAACTTTGAACCTGGTTCAGGACCCCTCAAGCCAACATACAATGTCATCACAATCACTAAGACTCATAACGTATGTTTTCTTCAAGTTTTTCGATCCCTTTTGCAAGAGAATAAAAATGTCATCTTTTCACATGTCAATTGTTGCACTATGTATATAAGCACATTATGGTGGTTTCCATGGGTTATCTTTGTTTAAATGAATTGATCTAACCATGTAAGCATTTGTCACACTCATTTCCAAATTTTTAAGCACTATTGCACAAGTGTTGTCACAGTTGTCGCAAATTGTATCTTTAATGTCCCACTTGTCGTAAGTCGTCGCAAAGTTTTCGAACTGAGGGAAATGTGTTTCTCATGTGTTTTGGATGATATATGTTTTTGTTTCGTCATGTGTTCTAAGTATGTTATCAAATTGAAGTCATATCATTGTTTACACCAGCTCATTGATCCTAGAGTTAGCCCAATTTCGGAAATTTTCCAGCGACCTAGCCTCATTCATCCCTCCTCAACTACACATTGTGTGGTTTCAGCCCTCAAGATTCAACCCTAAACCTTGATACCATGCAATGTGTAGTTAATACCTCCTAGGAGTATGCATTGCACAGTTCCAGTGCTCAAGCCCAGAACTTAGCCTCCAAAATTGTGTAATTCAGCCTTTCAGCTTGGCCCCAACAACACATTGTGCAGTCTCTAAGCTCAAGCTCAAACCTTAATATCATGATCTATGCATTTAAAAAATCACCAGGTCTTATCTACCTCCCATAACTTTAGAGTTGGTTGAAATAGTGAAAAAACCCGTAGCCCAGCTCACTAAGTCCCAAAATAGCACAATATTCCTACCCATTCCAGCCTGAACTGTGCACTGCACAGTATCAAGGCTCAAGCTTCACCCCTGACTACTTGAGCTACATAATTTCAAAATCACTGATCCACTCCCTTAGCCTGTCACCTAGTTTAAGTTCAGTTAGTGGATCAATCTGTGACATCTTAGACTAGGGTTTTATTGGACTGATGTCGTCTTTTCATGAGTGAATTGTAGATGCAGGTAATATACCATACCATGACCGGATGATGAATAAAGAGATAGAGAATGGAAACATGTCAAAAGACATATTTGTAGATGATTATGTTGAAAATTTGGTAGGGCAGTGTTTAATTCAAATTCTCTTCTTGATAGTTACTTGTGAGCTTACTTCCTTTACTTATGTCTTTTCTTATTAACTTATTAGTTTTTCATGAAGTCAATTACCGAAAACACAAGAGACACATATTTAGCCTTTTCAAGCCAGGGCCAAAACCTCTCCCTCTTGGAGAGGAAAACCCACAAGAAATTATTCTTATAGACTTTCAAATGACAAGTACCATGACCATGACACGGACCCTTAACCCATGTATGCCTCCAAGACCTTGTCACTTATTCTTCATTGACTCCTTGAGCTGATCCTTCTTTCTTGTACCATCCTACATTTATCTGCACCTTTCTACACCAATACTAGATACATCGGTCTCTACTTGTATTCTTCCTTCTCTAGTTGTATGAGATACTTTACTTGTGATATCAGTAATGTGTCATGGATTGTCTTACCTTAAGCCTCCACTTTAACCTTACTGACTTTGCACACTTTTCTCGATTCCTTCCAATATGCAGTCCATCCTATGTTCACATTCATTGCTAATAATATATCTTAACATTTTCATATAACCACTTTAACAAAAACCGGTTCCAATAATTTAACACAATCCTATTTCGCACATCAATACAACCCTTTTTTTTCACTTGACCATAGTCATATATATGCACCTTGACACAGTTAGATATCCTCACCTTAACACAGTCATATATCTACAAATCTCAGACCTTGTAAAATTTTCAAATATATATTATATCATGTCTCATTTCTTCATATTTTCTACTTGTTGTATGACCTTATTACTTTAGTCTGTGATCTACAATATTTCTGTGAAATTATATATGAAAATCACAAAGGAATCCAAGTCACTATCTCTATTTTTCAGTGTAGTATATATAGGGTATCTATATTTGATCCAACCTAGAACTGAGCTGACCTTTCCATGTGTAATGAGGCTGACATGAACGCTAACATATAGGTCAACTTGTAGTGCCTACTGAAGGTTAACTTGAAGGGTGTTCCAACGCTGATCTTGAGCGATGTATTTAAGCTTAATTTGGCAAGGTCTTGAGGCATACAAGTGTGACATGAAGAAGAAGTCTTTTGACCTATAATAAAACCTTTCTCATGAAACCCATGAAGTAAGCATACCAAAAATACATTTTATTATCTTTGTCTTCTTCATTACATAAATACATAATTACGTAGTCAATATGAAGATTGATCTTAGTTACACTTTCCAACACTCCCTCTTAACTAGGGAGGTATTCGTAATGATACATGGTCACTTTAAATCTGAAGAATCCCATAAGAAGAATCAGGTTAGTAATCACATCTGTATAGTATCATGTCAACTAGCATTGTCCTAGTGCAAGGCCTTGGCTAAAAACCCCATATCTAAATGAGAAAATGGGCTACAATGCTGGCGACACACATGACTTATAGACACCATATTCATTGTCTCTCCAAGGTACATACTCCACCCTGGTGTTCCAAAGTATGACCTTATTGGACTATTCTTCTCTTGGGTATCCAACCCTCAAAGAATATCAGTCCCTGACTACTTTTATCTTGAATTCTATATCTCATTCTCAAAGAGTATTGGATGTCAGATGATTACCCAATCCTCCATTCTATCTTCCCGGGTGAAGACCAGAATGATGTGTATATCCATTCTCTCCTCATGGTCTTCACTAAGACTTACGACTGTTAGTCGTGTTCTAGTGCCTGAAAAAAGAATTAGAGAATCATATATGCCACTCCCTCTTAACTAAGGAAAGACACACTCCAAGTTTCTTCCAAGTAAGAAACTTACCACCAGGCTCCCTCTTAACCAGGGACCTGTAGCAGCAATAGTGAGACACCCAATTTCTCATGAGAAATTCCGCCCCTAGATTTCATGGATTCCAATATTTAGGAATCTTCAACTTTTGGCTTCATATGGCATATATCATCCATCATTTTCATCCTCGAGTCATGTCAACCATCAAAAATTGATTCATCAGTCTTTCTCATCTGGCCCACCTTTATTACATGATGCTTTCCTTCGAACCATCTCCTGGGAATTTTACATCCTTCCACATGATAGGCATCCCTGCATAAACTCATCTAGATAAATATATACATAAAAAAAATTTAAATCAAAAGTTACCTTAGTGATGATATTTCACCATGACATCTTCCTGTAGGCTTCAAAATCCTTTATTCAGATTGACACATCTCCTAAATATATGTATTTTCAAGGGTGTTCTTACTTACCATACTTCTATCAAAGTCCGTATATCTTCCTAGGATATCTCCTAGACACATCTTCTTGGCTTCTGGATGATAATTGTCTCTTTACATGGTTGCACTACATGAACTCTTCCATTATTTCTCCGTACAACTTCACCCCTAGTAACTTCCAGTATCCAGTTCCTTGTTTTCATACAACTTCCATATGAGGACATATTTAATTTTATCTGTTAGTGGCAACCTGTGCACCTGAAGAGATCGTCCTTCATATATCATACTTATAAATATGTAAGTCCATTACTTGCAACCATATGACATGAATTCATAGTATCCAGTGTCATCACAAATATATATGTACCTCATCATTCTTCCTTTTGAGTCATCCTGCAAAATTTTTACTAGAATGAAGAACTTTATTCCCTTGACCTGCTTCATCAATATGTCATCATATTCTAATCCCAGAATTCTGCAAGATATAATTCCTGATGAAACTTTTTGCTTTCCTTCTAGTCACTGAATCCAAAGAGCACTTGTTTCCATACTAATTATTGAATGATGGCCCTTGATCCAGATGAATATCTTCCATCAATGTTGTTATCAGTGAGGTTCCTGGGAGCTACTTCTTCAAGTGCTCCTTCCATGCTTCTATCATGATGTTTTTAATATACTCTACTTTCTATCATACAATTTTACAACCAACAGAAATCACTTAAAGAGGAAGATGATATTAATCATAATAGAGATCTTTCTCTTCTTCTTTCTTAGATTTCTTTGCATCAGGTTCTTCCCTTTCATCTATGACATGGGCTTCTTCCTTTTTCCTCTTTTTCCTTCCCATATTTAGGGCAATCCTTTTTATAATTCCCAAGTTCATTACATCAAAGCATTGTAATTTTTCCATATTTATTCTTTTATTTTCATGACCAAATTTAACGAATCATCCTCTCTTCCTGGACATGGCTGCAAAGGCTTAATGCCCTTCACTTGATTTTGTATCATATTTGGTTTTCAATCTTGTTTCATCTATTTTATATAGAGACCATAGATCCTAGAATGGCGTTGCTTCTTTATTCCCGTATAAACTTGAAGTGAATTTTCCACATTCTTCCTGTAGAGCATTCGGTACCACTGTAGTCATCTCACTATCAGGTATTACTTCTCCCAACTCTTTCACGTGGTCTCTAATTTTAGAAATCCTCATAAAATATGAAGTGATTCCTTCCTCTCTTGATAATTTCATCTTGTATAATTTTTGTCTCAAAGAGATCGCTTCTACTGCAGTATTCAAAGAGAATAACTCCACTAGTTTCTCATATATTTGTTTCACAGTTTCTAGTTTTGATACATAGGGTATGAGTGAGTCCTTAATGGATTCTACGAGAATCCATTGGGCTTTGATTTCTCCTTTCATGTATTTGGCATGAGATGGAGCATCTTCTTTTGAGGGTTTAAATCTAGATCCTTCTACGTAACCCATAAATTTGTTTTCGATTAGATTCAAATCTATCCTCTTTTTCCATGCACTAAATTTTGATGACCCAACCAATTTGTTTCTTTCTTTTCAATAATTCATTTTGACAGATTTAGATGAGGTCATAGATACTTACTTGAATAGGGTGAATTTCTCCTTCTAGCAGCTTCCTTGATGATAATGAAGATGAAGTTAGGAACTCCCTATAAGATTGAATTCTCCAATGTAGATGTCTTCAAAGGTATTGGATAAATTTAGATGGTGCTTCATGATGTGTCTTCCAACAATGTATTCAATGCTATAAATATTTGACGAAAAATATTATCTCCTTGCTGAGAGGATCCTTTGAATGAGATTGAACGTCTTCTTGAAATCACCTGAGAATCTTTCTTGCAAACTGATTTTACTTTTCAACACAAAATTTGACCTTGACTTTGGTTCTTTCTTCCTTGGGAGTCTCCTTGTCAAATAGCCCTTATCTTCAGCACCTGAGATCTGATACCATGTTGAAATTTTTTTAGGGCAATGTTTAATTAAAATTCTCTTCTTGATAATTACTTTTGAGCTTAATTCCTTTACTTATGTCTTTTATTCTTAGCTTATTAGTCTTTCATCAAGTCAATTACCAAAAACAAAAGGGACACTGATTTAGGCTTTTCAAGCCAGGGCCAAAACCTCTCCCTCTTGGAGAGGAAAACCCACAATAAATTATTATTATATACTTTCATATGAAAAGTACCATGACCATGACACAGACCCTTAACCCATGTATCCCTCCAAGACCTTGTCACCTATTCTTCATTGACTCCTTGAGCCAATCCTTCTTTCCTCCACCATCTTGCACCGATCTGTACCTTTCTGCACCAAGACTAGAGAGCTCGGTATCTACTTTTATTATTCCTTATCTAGTTGTATGAGATACTTTACTTGTTATATCAGAAATGTGTCATGGCATGTATTACCTTGAGCCTTCAATTTAACCTTACTGATTTAGCACACTTTTCTTGATTCCTTCCAATGCATAGTCCACCATATAATAGCATTCCTTCCTGAGAATATATCTTAACATTGTCCTGTAACCACTTTAACACAACCCTGTTCCAATACTTTAACACGGTCCTATTTCTTACTTCAATACAACCATTCTCTGAACTTGACCGTAGTCATATATCCACACCATGACACATTAATATATCTGCACCTTAACACATTCATATATCCACAAATCTAGACCTTGTAAACTTCAAAAATATATATTATATCATGTCTCCTTTCTTTATATTTTCTACTTGTTGTATGACCTTATTACTGCAGACTATGATCCAAAATCTTTCTCTGAAATTCTATCCGAAAATCACAGAGGAATCTGAATCACTATCTCTATTTTTATGTGCAGTACATATAGGGTATATATAGATGATCGAACTTGGAATTGAGCTGACCTGTTCATGTGTAATGACGCCGACTTGAAAAATGATTTATAGGCCGACTTGTAGAGCTTATTAAAGGTTGACTTGAAGGGTTCCAATGTTTATCTTGATCATTATTTGTGCCATGTCTTCAAGCATAATTTGGCAAGGTCTTGAGGCATACAAGTGTGACTTGACTATTCATAAACATAACTCTTAATTAGTACATTTATGACAAGCTAAAAAAACCCTAAAAGACATCAAGAATAAGTCTTTTGACCTATAATAAAGCCATTCTCATGAAACCCATGAAGAAAGCATACCAAAAATATATTTTATTATATTTGTCTTCTTCATTACATAAATACATAATTAGATAGTCAATATAAATACCGACCCTAGTTACACTTTCCAATAGATTATGCAAGCTGATCAGTGAAGGAAAAGCAAAGGGACACCACTTTGTGACCTCAGATTAAGATGCGATATCATTGATGACTCCTTACCTCTAATCCATATGGAGGTGAATAGAATATCATTCTCAAGAAGACGTATAGCAAGGAGTGGCAAAAGTGGCTTGACATTGCCATGTCATCAATAATTCCATGTTAGTGGTGCCATTTCATGTCATTTCATGAGTTTTAATATGACACATCATATTAACCTATATAATCTCACAAAGAAGAAAAGGGGTTAGATCAAGTATCCACACTATATTGCAAGAGCACTGCTATATTGGGAGAGGAGACCATGATACAAGCTTGAGAAGAGGAAATTATTCTCAAATGTATAATTATACAATTTTATTATTTATTAATAGAGATATATGTTCCTTTCCTTTCAGACCTATACTTGAAGTTATTTGTTCATGTCATTATTGATTTCTTTGAACTAACGATATTCTGCATAAGATCACTTGTTGTCCTTGTTTGTTTTTTCTTGTGTGCAGGATTAGGTCAGTGGAAAAGGAGTGGGATCTCCTAGTTGGATTGAGAGGATTATGCATCGAACTCAAGAGCCTTCACAAATATGCAAGGATACCAAGTGCTGGTTAAAACCCCATAGAAATAGGGAATGCATGATTGCTTGCTTGTATGATCATATGGTTGGGGATTTTATTTTGTATCAAATAGCAATTTCTTTTTTCTATCTAGTAATCCTAATAGGGTATAGGATCACAAAGAAATAACTTCTTTCACATAAATTTCATTGCAACAAAAGTGTTGCTTTCAATGACAGTTTTTTTTCCCCTCTTTGTCTTTAGATCTCTTCTCTTTTGATTTGGATATTTTCTTTTATTTTTTCTTAATTTTTTAATTTTGGTCACACATTGAGTTATATATGGTTTTTTGGATTCATTTTTCTCTCCATTTATTTCACTTGCTTCAAATCTGAGCTCATCTTAGATCTCAAGACTTATTTTATGTTCTTTTAGAGAATAACAAGTGGCAAATGTTTTATAAATTTCTGTTGTTTTAACCAAATATGATAAAAATAGCCACATATATAAATTAATCTCAAAATTATATCATAAAAAAAAAAAAAAACTGTTGACAACGAACCATGTATGTGGGAGTTATGTCCAATTGAAGATCGACTAGTTTGTTTTTCTTCCACCCTCACGCACGACTGTTTTTATTTTCGTTCCTATTATTTTATATACAGAATTTTGTAAAACTAAGCATACATATGTAATCCTATTTAAATTTTACCCTAAAAAAACACCTGAAATATAGTTTGTATGAAGAAGATATGATTGATTGAAAAATCAACCTATTTTTTGTTCGTTTTTCCCAATTTTTGGGTTTTCTTTCAACTTTTTTGCATGATTTTTTAGGTGTTTTATTCAGAACATGTTGTTATTTTTTGGATTTATTTTCTATTATTTATTTCAAGTGTATAAAATATCATATCTAAGTGTACTATTGTTCGTTTTTGTTGGATCCTTCGTTTGGTGCTACTCTAAAGTTTTCCTTGGAGGTTTGGTGTGCTTTGGTTGGGAATATTTTCTTCATAATTGGATCCAATTTTTCATATTTGTTTAATTGATCAAGTAATAGCTAAGATATATTTTTATTTTTATTTTTCCTTTGTTTGACTTTTATCACTTTTGTTTGAGTGATTTTTCTTTCTTATTTTTGTCACAGTTGGTGTTGTTGTGATTGGTTGTGTAATTTCCATCTAGAAAATTCATGTGAGTGTGTTTCTGATGCTTTCTATCACTCTCAGTTGATCTTTTTTAGGCCTTCCTACCTCTAGGGTTTGGTTTGACCTTTGTAGAAAATTGGCCTTTGTTGAACCATTGTGCTACAATCCTAGCTTGTTGACATTGCCTTCCTTTTTCACTCTTGGCTTTCTCTTTTATCGCTTGAGTGTGTTATCTTCTTTGGTTTTGTTTTGCTAGATTTGACGCTTTGAGGTGCTTAATGTTCTAGTTTGGGGAGTTTTCCTTGGCATATTTTTTTGTCACTTTTTCTCTTTGGTTTGATTTTTGGGTCAACATTTTATAAATTTGGTGATTTTCATTTTAAGAATTTAGTGAAAGGTACATTATTTTAGGCATTGGTGTCTTGTGGAAAAGCTCTTACCCTCTTATAGTTAGCATTCATCCAATTCAAAAGGATAATTTTCATATCGATACATCAGGGTTACTAAAAAGATTCATTCATACCATCTAATTTTCACACCGCATCCCAACTGTGTAAAAAACAACCTCCTAAAATTAACGCAGTAACAAAAGAAACTAAACTCGTATTTTTATTTTACTGGTAGTACACCAACACTAGATTAGGCTAGGGTCTTGGAGATAGTGTGTGAGTTAACTACTCGAAGGCTACAAGATAAACTTATTATCTTGCAGTAATGCGATACAGGAATCCCTTCTAAAAAGAGGGTTAAACATGAGGTCACACTTGGGCTAGGCGAGGTGATGTAACCCCATTTCGCTTAGTTTTGAGTGGTGAGATATTGCATAATTTGCACATATTACAAGTAATGTTATTAGCATTTTTTTGTAGCACTTGGGGGCCCCTTTGGAGGAAAATCTCAAGGGAGTTTCAGTCTTATCTCTCTAGGCTAAGTGTCCTTCCCTTTGTGTGAATTTGGCCCACGAATGTCCCCCCATGACGTGTTATTATCGATGAGAACCATATTGGACTATATTTTAGGGCTCAGACACAAGTGCAGGGTTGGGTTAATCTTCTCTGTACTTGGGAAAAATATTAATCATACTCTCTTAGTCCTTTCATATGGTTCCCCACAACTAATAAGGGAACTTGCATCGATTTTACAGCTAAAAGGGTTGGGAAGCAGGTGACTATATTTTATGACGTGTCTAATGTGTGTTGTTTGGTCTTAGTCATTATAATTGGAATTAGGGTTTTTGCACTAACAATTTTGCATCAATTTATAATTTTTCACCTTGGTTAAATTTATTCACCATTACTCACGTCGTACACACAGTTTTCCTACTGAACTATGTGCACTTTCTAATATTACATGAAGATCGCTTGTCAGTGCTAAAGACCCTCACCAACCCACATTTGTGGAATTTATACCTAGTCCTTTTGATAGTGATCTGAATTCCATTGAAACATTGGCAGATGATTCTGCTAGTCCTGTCAATCCACCTTTGACCAATCCTTTAGGACCTAATTGTTGCAGCTAAATATTTATATTTCTACACCTAACTATACTCATGTTCCTTTTTACATTTTCTATCCTATGGTGGAGTATAAGACCCCTTTATCTTCTCCATTGATAGTGTCAACTTTGATGTCATCATTATCGCTTCTTAGTGGGGCCATACCTACTCCTCCTTGTACACCTCTCACATATTCTTGGGGCATCCCACCAGCTTCATCTATAGCTCCCACAAATTTCCTGAATTTTTCCATGCCTAATCCATCCTCTATGTTGACAATTCTTATTGATCCTAGTTAGCCTGTCGGGTTATGAGTATTTTCACCTATCTTTTATCAACCAACGATTCTTATTCTTTAGTTAGGCATGGTTACTTCTAGAAATGTGTGGGGGGGGAAGGGGGGGTGTCATTAGTTTCTCCTAGTCATCCTTGGGGCCACACCGCTTCTAGTATTTCATAATCATGGCACAATTCATTATTTGGAGGGTCGTTACCTTCTAACACTTTTCTTGGAGTGGATATTTTACCAAGGGGAAACCTTGCTGCTAGTATTCTTTCCTTTATGATTCATCCTCCTTATGTCGGTGCTACCACTTAGGTCATCTATCCTTTCCTCCGGGCTAAAACCATGTTAGTAGCTATGATCTTGGGGGTTTATCACTCTCTGGAGGCACTTATCTTGGGAGGAAAACTACTTTTACTAGATATGTTGGCCCACACACTTTATATGATGATATGAATCCTTGCCAAGGTCAAAAACCACTACATCACAATCCTTATATGGGAGGACCTCAAGGTTCGTCGGGTAACTCTCCTACCTATGACTAGTTCAGTCAACTACATAATCCATTTATATCTTCACTTGATTTACCATATTTGGCTAATTTTACCAATGAACCCATTCGGCATGATCCCTAGTGGCCACCTATTCCCACAAAAGTTCCTTCCGAAATACCCAAAATTGAAGGAAATCCTGGGGAGAATCTGTCTACTCAAATCACCACGTATCACCTATGGTGTTCATAAAAATATTTAGTGGATGATTTTGTTAAGATATGCTTGTTTTGATGGAATTTGACTAGGGATACTGCCAAATGGTACATCGAATTGGACACAAAATCCTACAATGACTTTCATCATTAGCCCAAATCGTTTTGATACACTTTCAGTTTCCTACGTAGTACGATATTGATTTTGATACTTGTCAAACTTTAAACAAAATGATGCCACGCTGATTTTTTATCATATTCATGAATGGAATCGTCACAAGAGGTTGGTGAGAACCAAGCTTCCTAATTATATTTTATGCAAATGGTTCATTCTATCTTTAAGACCTCAGATTACCAAAGGGGTGTCCATGTTTAGGGTTGTTACTGAAGAGAAAATTATCTTAGCTAACCAACAACTGGATTTGATTTATTAAAAATAGGGCTTGCTATATGAGGTTTTTCTTAATGCTCCTAGGCCTTCCATTGACCCATCGATGCCTATTTCTTTCCCACATGTTGATGGTGTGATTAGGTCTATTTCTGATTCCATGATCCAACTTGCTACTCGGCTTGGGCAATTGATTATTACATCGGAAGCCCCGACAATTGAATTTGGATAAACTAAATCACCTTCTTTTGAGCAGTCCATCGATGTTTTTACGGTGACTTCCACACAACCTAAGAAAAAACAACAAACTGGTGGTAACAAGAATAAGAATAATAAACAAAAATATCAATTTTCTCAAGAACCTCAACCAAACCCTCAGAATGAGGGAGGGGGAACTAGTGATTATTGTTGAAAGATTAAATTTCCTTGTAAAATTTATCAAGGTGAAAATATTACTCATGAATTCCCTTGTATGGATGAAGTTCATAGGCTCCTTACACTGCCACAATCTACCTAATAGTCTCTTGTTTTAACGCATCCATTTCCTACACAACCGTAGCAACAATTGGTTGCACAACCACCTCCACCTCTGCTAGGGGGAAATAGGGGCAGAATTTTCAACCCCACCAATAGTTCATTTGTCTTTATTTGAAAAAAATACATTAATGTGACCATGCAAGGCAAGTCGTATGATGTTCCCGAGTAAATTTTTTCTTCTAAGGATTCACCTCCTCCACCTATTTCCATTATACCTCTAATATTATAAAATCATTTGGAACCTATTTATCGACCCCCAAGGGTGTCATCTGTAAGAAAACACACAAGCCATCTGCCTAGGCCACTCAACATTATAGTATTGTTGAAGATCTTGCCCAAGCTCCTTGTGCCATGTCTGCCTTGGAGGTTTTGCAAAGTTTTCCTTATTAGGGCAAGGCCTTCTTGTCTGCAATTGGCGGAGCTGATCCATATTAATCTAAACTCATTACAGTGAATGATGACTAGTATTATATTTTACCTTCCCACCATATCAACTTTCATATTATTGTGTATTTTTCACAAGAATATTCATTTCACTTTGGTGGATGAAGGACCTTCTACTTGTATCATGTTAGCATCATGTTGGAAGGTTCTTATCTCTCTGGCACTTGCTAAGTCCAATACCACTCTCCAAGCCTTTGATGGACATAATTTTATATCTAAGGGGGTTATTCCAAAGTTCGCCATTGAGTCAGGAGGAAGAATTGTCTATGTTGATGTTGAAGTCGCTAATTCTCCTTTGGAATATAACCTGCTCCTTGGTCGTAATTGGTTCTATGTCATGACTGTAGTTGTCTGATATGTATTCCATGTCCTTTGCTTTCCTAATGAAGGAAATATTGTGACCATTGACCAAGTGGAATATTGCGTGCCATCAGCCCAAATTTCCAGTACGAGGACCTTATTCCCACTTGTGGGAGATAACCTTGGTCAATATCAAAGTTTTTGTGCAGGCTCGTTTAAAATATCATCTCTTATTAGGGTTTTTCGTCAATTACCAATGCCTAAAATTCCTTTGTATTCTTCTAAAGCTCCTATGCATATGATATCTTCCAACAAATGTGGACCCCATAGACCTCCTGATCCTTGAGTGGTGTCTCATGATCTTATGGAAGTTGATCAACCTAGTGAGCCTCCTCTACCACCTTTATTGGAAGATATTGCCTCCTTGTAAGTCTCGTTAGTACCTCTTGTCATTGGTCAGAAAGTCCATCATAATATGGAATATAACCAGGTTCTGTTTCCCACATGGGTTGTCACTCTACTTGTTCCACATGACTCCCTCGATGAAAAACCTCCCCAACAAGTCAACTCAGTAGTCATGGATCTACCCATTGATAATACTTGGGATATTATGCCTATTTCTGCCTCTAGTCTCCCTGATTCATAACAAATAGATCCTGGCAACATAAACCTTGAATTGACTCAAGGGGAACCTCCTCTCTGTTCCTTGGAAATTCGACCCATGGACCATGTCAAGACTTGGGATTCTACTACCAAACTTTCCAACGAATTTCCCACTGCATTTCCACCTATTGACGATCATATTGTACTCTCTTTATATCTTGACCCTCCCTTATGTCCTCAGACTAATTTCAAGAGCGTGAATATTTTAGAATGTCCTTGGCTTGGCCAACCTTTCTGAACTAGGAAGTTTGATTTTCTTTGGCATGTCCCCACATTGGTAAGCCATATGGTACCTTTACCCTCCATGAGTTTTCATATAGAAACCCTTGGCTTGTGCGTAGCCATGGGCACATATTAACGTGACCTACTGGACTATGTTGCGCTTGTGCATATTTTTCATAATAGTTTGATGATTTTACCCCTTTTTTTGGTGTGCGATGCGAGTATTTGTCATGCCTTATTTATGCTAAAAATCCAAAAAAATCAAAATATACAAAAATACAAAATATAGTCTTGTTTTTACCTCATCCATACTTTATGTCATTCATTTTGTGATTTAACCATGAGTCTAGTATTTATATATGGTTTTTATAGGATAAGGTGTCATTTCTATTGTAGCATCCATTGGATCTTAAGTACATTGCTCTTGAACTTGGAATATAGGGGTAGGTCACATATCTCCATATTCGATGCATTATTGACCATCAATGCCATCATTATGCCTTAGGTCTGACCATGTGAAGTTAAGGAATTAACCACTCTTTCATATGCACATGGTATCTTGGGAGTAGAGCTTACCTATAAACGGATGCACTAGTATAGCACCTCGTTGCCATTTTGGTGTCCATGTAGTCAATTTTACTCCCATTTCAAAATCCATCCTTCTGACCCACCATAATCTAGAAATTGAGCATCACATCCTCTTCTTCGCCATATTTCTGGCCATACCCCACGAGGATTCCACACTTTATCCCTTGTGATTTCCAATTTTATCATCCTAATTCTGCACGATGACCCTTGTTTTCTTCATTCCATCGACATCATCTGCTTGGCCTACAATTCTCTTTCACTTGGTGCTTTACCCTTTCTTGGAGAAAAAAATACGATGATTGGTCCTATTATCCAACCCCTTTTCCTCATTATCTCATGAGTAGTTCCATCATCACCAGAACTAGTTACTATCTTATATACCAATCGTTCCTCCACGAGGAGATTTCTTTAAACGCTTTTCAGACTCCTTAATTTAGAAAATATTTTCATGTGAACTTGTATAGTTCACACTCGTTAAATTACTTGAAGGGTCATCTACCTAGTATAAGTTTAACCTTTTTCTGGACTGGGATAGACTAGTTACAAAAAAGGAATACCATAGTATACTATGGCTAAGAGGTTCTTCGTATCACTTTTAGAGGATTGGGGGACAACTTTACGAAAAAGGAGCTTTTAAAATAGAAAGGGGAGGGAATATTTATCTTTGTTAGGAATCCAAATGGAAACATCAGTCACGTCGCCCTTGAACATGACACAGATATGCATCATTATCTCACATTTGGGTTTTAGTTTTCCTAGGAGCCATACCATACGTATGAGTCTCTTTACTCCTCCGGCTTGTTACTCTTCCATTCATATAGAGCATGCATCGATGCCTATTGAGTTTTTGCATGATATCACATGGTTCTCATTATTCATGCTGAAAATTCACTCTTGTGTCATGTCGTTATGGGTTTAAGGGGAGTATCAGCCTATGTCGATCATCTGTAGTAGCCTTTTGACCTTTTTGAGTCAACCACCCATGTGTCAATTGTACTTCATTGCTTCATGACTTCATTCATACATCAGATCATCTTGGTTTTTTCCGTGTCGATTGATGAGGGACACATCAAGGCTCTCCTTTAATGGATATTCTCTTGTTGACTTTAGTTCATTATCAAGGAGCTGGATCTAGGAGCCAGTAGTACATTGGAGATTGAAGACCTCAGTGGCATACTTCCTTGTAATTGACAGTGAGTTTCCATCATTGGCTTCCGATTGGTCAAAATCATTGGTGTTATACATCAACTCATTTATTCATGCTTGGTGGACTCTATTAGGTACCTTGGGGTCCATTTTCCTCATTGGTGGATTCCCTCGCGTCTGTTAATAGTTTACCTCATGGCTGGTAATCAGGCAATTTCTACCATGCTCAACATCAACTCATCTATTCACGTGGTGTAGATACGTACAATCAAGGTTATCTCAAATACCCTAGGTTAGGTACATCTCACTCTTATATGGCACTCTTCCCAAGCTGCATTGAAGTTCTGTATCATTTATGTATTTCTAGGACTATCCTATGACACTTCTCTATCTGTCATGTTCTCATAGTCCTACTAATGTATACTATGACATCAATTCACATCGTATTTTTCGGTGGCTATTCTCTATATGTTGAGTCACATGGATCCACACTTCATTTCATTGTGTCCATGTATAGCATTTCATTTCATGGATCTGCAGTGTATTTTTTGGTGGCCAAGTTCAGTATTTCTTTATGACCAAGCATGGGTATACCTACCTCAGGGATGTTATTAGAAGAGTTGAGACTTCAACACTTGATTTCCTCCAATCAAGTTTTGTAGTCTTGGCTTCTTCCTCCCATTTTGAGCTTTTAGCGTTATTGTAATGCATTTTAGCCATCTGATTCTCTTATGACCTCATGAATTAGGGTGAATCTGTTCTAACCCTATTTTTTACTCCATTATAGCAAGAGAAACCTAATATCAACTTACCTCAGTTTTTTAGCTAAAATGCATCCCCTTTCACATTTTCTTTTACTTATGTGAGATTTATCCCATGATAAAAGGGTCAAATTACATGATTGAGTTATTTCTCATAATTAATTTTCCAAAATATTATAATTATGAGATAATAATTATTTCATAATTGAGATAATTGAGAAAACACTCATTGTTGTAAAAAATGTTTCTAGATATTTCCATTCCCAAGGAGATCAAATTGACCCACTTGAGTGTGAATTGGATAGGGGTCTATTATTGTAGAAGTTTCTTAACTTCTCAAGCCCCAAGGTGTCTAAATAAATTCTCCTGTAGGATAGAATGAGGCTATATAATCTCAGCAAGAGGAAAGGGGGTTAGATCAAGTATCCACACTATAGTGCGAGAGTTCTACTATGATTGGGAGAGGAGACCATGCTACAAGATTGAGAAGAGGATATTATGCTTGAAGGTATAATTGTACCATTTGATTATTTATTAATAGAAATATATGTTCCTTTCCTTCCATATCTATGCTTGCAAGTATTTGTTCATGTCATTGTTTATTACTTTGAATTCACATTCTTCTACATAAGATCGCTTGTTCTCCTTGTTTGTTTGTGTATGTGTGCAAGATTATATGATTGGAAGAATAGTGGTATCTCCTAGTTAAATCAATAGGATTCTACATCAAACTCAAGATTCTTCACCAATCTGCGAGGACACCAGGTATTAGTTCAAACCCTATAGAATTAGGGAATGCATAATTGCTTACATGTATGATCATATGGTTGGGGATTTTATATTGTATCGGTTGGAAATTTCTTTTTTTTGTCTGGTATTCCTTATAGGGCATAGGATTATGGAGAAATATGTCCTTGCATGTAAATTTTATCACAACATGATTCCTCTCTTAAAATTCAACTCATTTTCCAACAAAAAAAATCATTCATTTTTGTTGTTCAACCTCTCTTGGTATTCAAATTTATATCTCCCTTTGTTGTTTCCTTTCATTCTTCCTTTTTTCTAGATCTCTTCTATCTCTTTTTTTCTCCTTTTTTCCAAAGTCTTTTATAGCAACTTGATTTTCCTCTTTTTGACTTTTCAAATTCCCTTGACCTTTCAAATTCCTCATTTAAATTATATGTATATTAAAATTATTCCTAGCAAACAATCACCCTATCCCTTAGGGAATCCATGTCCCAATAATCAACCCATTTTTATTTTTATCATAATCTTTACATTGCATACATAAATAGAAGTTAATTTGGGGCTCTCACAACCCTCCTTTGATAAACTTAAGAAATTTCCAAAATCAACATTTTTTATGTTGTTCCTAGAGGAGAACACCATGGATTGTAAGTGTGTTAAATCCACCACTATAAGTGGGTCCCCTACATTGGGATAGTTTTACATGTTTTTGGGGCATCATCTAAGGCTTCATATCTATGTACCACACTTTTAGAGGGGTGTACTTGATTTAAAGATATTAAAGAAATATGTTTCACTTAATTTAGGATACTAGCTTTGTGATTTTGCAAAGATTCTTTTGAAGTGCTTTGGACCCTTAAAAAATGTTTATTTGTGAATTAGCTTTCTTTTAAGTTAAAAGAAAATTTTAAATTCAAAATTCAAAACTAAAGATCTATTGTTAAATCCTTAACTTAGTAATGGACATCTCTGAGTTTCACTACAAAGATATTGTTAAATCCTTAACTTAGTAATGGACATCTCTGAGTTTCACTACAAAGATTTTATACTTTTTATGATTTAAATATTGCTAAGTATTAAATGTATCATAAAAATCTCGAAAGTACATAAACATTAAAGCTGACTTTTCTTTTTGTTTCATTGTTAAGGAACATCTCTAAGTTTCACTATCAGGATTTTGCACTTTTATGATCTAAATATAAGTATTAAATCGATCATAAAATTCTCCAAAGTAAATAAATCGTAAACCTAACTTATCTTTTTAGTTTTTAAGAATTAGTAATATGAAAGTGTTAAGGATTTTATGATTTAAGTATGGAATAAATTTCAATTTTTAGAGAGTTCACTAAATTTGGTTAATAATTTTTTCAATGCATATGGAATACTAAAGGTTGTTGACTATAGTTGTTGTTTTAATGGTATAGGTATTAAAGTTCAATGCTTTATTTCACAAATATTTCACTCACCTAATCTTCTACTTATTATACCTGCCCATAGGCATGCCACTGACTTCTTATTATTGGCACAACAACCTTGAGCTCTTATTGCAGCCTTCATTTTCCGATGTAAATTGCCTAAATCTTTATCCAAAGTTTCCTCTTAGGTTTTAAATGCTTTATTCCTTTAACCAAAGTTTCCTCTTCGTTTTAAAATTATCTCTGTTTTTTTAAATAAACTTTGTCTTTAACTAATGTTGTCTCTTGTATTTTAAATTATCTCCCTCTTTAATTCATATGAAACGTATCCCACAGCGGGTCTTGCATGTTCGGCTCTTGCATGTTCGCCATTTGCCCATATGCCTTGGTTCATCGTGGCTTTTATGTTCGCCATGGTTCGTTGACGCCCTTTGACACCCCATTTCAACTGACATTGCCCTTCCATTCTGTGCAATTTTGTGTCCTTCTTGTTTCTGCAATTTTGTGCCCTTCTTGTTGCTGCATTATTTTGCTTCAAGTTTGCAATTTTGTGCCCTTCTTGTTCCTGCTTTATATTGCTTCAAGTTTGTCCTTTTCTTTATGTCGGAGAGTACTAATCCTCTTGTGATTGCTCTCTTTCAGAGCTGCGCTGTTATTCCTCTGATTGCTCTCTGAGTTATTCCTCTGAGTTGTTATTGCATGTAATAGCAACAGAGTTATTGCAGGAGTTATTGCAGGTAATATTAATAGCACCAGTGGCATTTTTCTTCAAGTTCTTGCATATATCTACCTCCTGTCATTTTCTTTATGTCGGAGAGTACTAATCTTTCTCTGATTGCTCTCTCTCATAGATGTTATTGTAGGTAATAGCACCAGAGGCAACAAGGGAGGGTAAATGCATCATCATAAGTAGATAACTTTTTCAGAAAGTGCTCACTATGCGTTCGAAAGGGGCTAAAAACATCTATTATTGAAACAGGCTGGCAGCGTGACAGGGATAGTCAAAACATCTATTGAAGCAGCATGAATAACAATATGAGAAATAAGAGCAAGAAACCCACTAAGAGGTACATAAAACTCATCCTGCCTTTACTGCATATGTCATTAAACAACTATAACAAACAAGCACAAATTTCACAATTCATGGTTACTGCATTTCAAACATTTCACAATTGATGGTTATTGCATTTCAAACATACCTCGATATTTGGCTTGGGGAGGCACAATATAGAATGTCTTAATGTATTATCTTTAAAAAAAAAATTAGAGTTAGCTCAGTGCAAGTTGTTGGCTCTGCTTCATGTTCCCATATAAAATTATTTGCATTTTCTTGTTTTGGAATGTCAAATATTCCAGCCAGACCAGTGAGCATAAATAATTTCACAAAAACTTTTACTTCAACATAATCTCTTGGTTGGCCCACCGAAAGCAAAAGGACGGCTGCTAGTGCTTTCTTAAATTCCATGCTCTAAGGAATCTCCACGCACTGCAAGGCACCAAGTTAGAAATACAGGCCCCAATTTTCCTCTGGTGCGAGAACAATATCTAGAGCTTGAATTAGTTAAGAAAATACATTTAATTTTGTTATATTCATGACTTTAGAGTGGGGAGTGATGAGCGTAAAAGTAGAAGCAGAGGTTTTTCTGCTTCTCTTAGTTACATTACCAGGAACCCAACGCTTTAGAAAAAGCCTCATCTCCATCTCAACTATTTTCATTTCGCTGCATAGATTTAGAACTACCTACCAGAAAAAAGTATAATGTGTGCAAGAAAAAGTATAATGTGTGCGTAAAAGTATAATGTGTGCATAGGTTAACGTCAATTTTATTTTGCATAAAGAATCAAATAATGCATATTGACCATCTGCTAACAGAAAATAAAATCTCTGATAATGGTTGGGTCCCGAGGTTGCGTTTGCAATGAAAAAACAGAACAATAGGAATAATTAACACATCCAGTTCACTCATATTTATGATAGCACTTCCAACAACTTAAGAGGCTCTGATATTTACTGAATGAAAGCATATGCGGTTCCTTTTTAAAGACATAAAGGCAAAATATCACCTTGGATTTTTGGCTTTTGAAGTTTATTGATTCCTCGTGTAATTAAAAGGGGAGTTTCAATCTCAAGTTGGTACACGGTTTCAAAATGCACGTTGTAAATGTTAATTTTGCATTGAGATGTGGAGCAGTTTCAAAATGCACGTTGTAAATGTTAATTTTGCATTGAGATGTGGAGCAGTAATATTAATTCTCAATGTTAATTGTTGGGTTGAGATGTGGCGCAGTAATATTAATTCTCAATGTTAATTGTTGCGTTGAGATATTCAGTACCAATATGAGATTTTGGTCTATTTTCTGATCTCGCAATGGAAAAAAATTTTGCTCACATATTTAAGATTTTAAGAACAAAATTTCAAAACCATTTTACATGCAGTCTATCCAATCTTCTCTCGGGGATTGCGCATCCGGATTACTGGTTGCAATTCGTTTCAATGTCGGCTCCACTACTAAGTTTCATTCCCTGGTCTGTCCACTACTTATATTTTTCATTTCTGGAAAATATGTGTTTTTCAGCGTTACCTGACATTTTTGGTGTGCTGAATATTTTACTATTCTATTTCTAATAATGCGGCGATTTAGTACTTCCTTCTTCTTTGTTTCATGGTAAATTTTGTCTATTGCACATAGCGTTGATAGTAATATTTTAGTTTTAATCAAGGTAGATTAAATTTATACCTTGTACGCTAGTTTATGGGGCAGGTCTGCATCACAGCCTTGTTAATATAACTCCCGATTAATATATTCTTCATTAGAGGGTTTCAAGGCCTTTAGATGATACTGGAGGATTTCAATAATTAAATTTGCAAAAATGGAAGATTTGAATAATTAAATTTGCAAAAAAAGAGCTCTAAAAGGCTGTTTGAAACATCATATCATATCCCCTTTTAGGTAAGAAAAACGATGATAAATATCTCTAAGCTACTTGTTAGTGCTCACATCTACTATTTACAATATTGGGAATGTTGGAAGCTTATGGTTAAATTTACATGTTTATGGTTAAATTTACATGTTTATGGTATGTGTAGTCATCAGGGCTATTATGAGATAAAGTGGACGGTAATTCATGTTTATAATAAACATCATAAATCTCTTATTCACTACAGAATGTAAATTATTGTAGTACAAAATATACGATGATATAATCCTTAAACAAAATTATTGTTAAAACCAATATATATATATACCTTCAAAGAATAATTTAATAAAATTGCAAGCACAATTTTATTTAAAACAACAAGGAGAAAAAAAATATTATAAATTAGAGAGTTTATGTCATATATTTTTAATATGGCTGTGGGTCTGGACTATGTATTAAAATTGTTTGTGTTTAGTTAAGGAAAAATACCGTCTTATCACTCACACCCCACTGTAAACCAATACACAGTCCAGTTGACTAACAGAATGTAGCACAAAATGTACGATGATATAATCCTTAAACAAATTTATTTTTAAAACTAATTTATATATATACCTTCAAAGAATAATTTAATAAAATTGCCAGCACAATTTTATTTAAAACAACAAGGAGAAATATTATAAATGAGAGAGTTTATGTCATATATTTTTGGGTGTGGGTCTGGACTATCTATTAAAATTGTTTGCGTTTAGTTAAGCGTTATTTTTTCTTAGACTTATCAGATTAACAGCCACAAAATTTAGAGGACGTAGAGTGAAAGCTTATTGGTTATGGTCTTACTCGTTACGAATTATCAATTATTAATCCCAAGTGACAGTAATTTTCTTTATTGACACTAATGAGTTAACTTATATTCGGGAATAGTAGTCATTAATGTCTGGTCTATTGTTAGTTTGACAATTATCAAACTAAATTATGATAAGTTTTCTTACTGTTAAATATATATATATATATTTGTTAAATATATATTTTCAGGGCTAGTTAAGGGCTCTTATATATATATTTGTTAAATATATATTTTCAGGGCTAGTTAAGGGCTCTCCAAAGAGGTTTGTTATTTTGAAAACTGAATTATGATAAGTTTTCTTACTGTTAAATATATATTTCTCTGGCTAGTTAAGGGCTCTCCAAAAGGGTTAGTGGTTACACTAAAACCCGCACGGATTGGTAAAATTCGAAATCGATAACTAGGATCTCTAGGGTGGGAATTACTGAGTGATTACTCCAACACCCCCCTCAAACATAGCTCGGGGGAATTAACACTCCTTTCAAATGCAGCTAGGGGAAATCGAACCTGGGTCCAAGCTCTGATACTATGAAAAGGTTTATCATTACACCAAAATTTGCAGGTGTTGGTAAACTTCCTAGGTTTATCATTACACCAGAATCTGCAAGTGTTGGTAAACTTCTAAACAGGTAACTAAGATCCTAGAGTAAGAATTACAAATTCCATAAAAGTAGTGATTACAGAGAGGTTAGCCGTTCTCAATGTCCAGGGTTTCACGCACAGCACGACTTTGCCCAGACAGAGGTCAAAAACGCGGCGTGAGCTAAAGCGAGTAAGAACTAGTGAATGCGTTAATATTGGAATCTGATAAGCTCAGATCGCGTTGATGATTCTCAGGAATATCTCGCATATCAGAGGTTAGCCGTTCTCAATGTCCAGGGTTTCACGCACAGCACGACTTTGCCCAGACAGAGGTCAAAAACGCGGCGGCGTGAGCTAAAGCGAGTAAGAACTAGTGAATGCGTTAATATTGGAATCTGATAAGCTCAGATCGCGTTGATGATTCTCAGGAATATCTCGCATATCGTTTTGGTCGCTGTATATCACTTATTGTGTTGATACTTCGTATATCTCACACATATAATAAGCTTATCCAAAGGCGATATCCAGATGGTAGTCTTCATATCGCATATTAGGTTGATAACTCGCGCTTGATAATTCGCGTATTCAACAATGCGTACAAAACGCGTTGATAAGTCGTATAACAAGAAGTGATAACCGCGATCGATACAGAACAGTTCGCATATCGCAAAATAATCTCGGAAATCTCACCGATAATTCTAATTTCCGATGGATAAAACTCGCGTATAGTAGAGATATCACAGTATATCCCGCGAGAATGTTTCGCGTATCGTGATGATAGCGTGAAAATTACGTTGACAGTGCTTATATAAGGCGCATTAAAGGCACTTATCCCGCGTATCTCCCTGAGATAAGACGCACGTGCCTTTTCGAAATCGCGTATAGCATATTTAATTTGATAACCCGCGTTTTTGAATTTGAATTTGACGTTTATAATTCGCGTATACCATATTTAATTTGATAATCCGCATATTTGAATCCGAATTTGACGTTTATAATTCGCATATAGCATATTGGTTTGATAATTCGCGTATTTGAACACGCATTGTGGCGTTTATAATTCGCTTATAACTTATTGATTTGATAATTACGCGTTTTTGTCCTAGATAAAGCGTTGATAATTCATATCCCACCGACCTAATACGCATAACCAGTAACGATATCATGTCGCCTGACTACTTCTCAGGCGATTAAACCTTTACATTACTAAACAGCACGCTGCGTTCTAAGGGCGAGACTAGTTCTCACGCGATTTAACTTTCACGCTGTGTTTTGACCTGAGACTGCCTCTGTCTGAGCAAAGTCGTGCTGTGCGTGAAACTCTGCACCTTGAGCACCACAGAAAACCGATGTGAAAGACACGAGAGGTATATTGACGAAAAACCCATAGAAATCAACAAAGTGATGATGGCATGATCCAAGAAATGGGTCACATTCTTTTCTGCATCCAAATTAGAGAGGGTAGAGTATGTATGGGTTGGTATACTTAGAGAGGGTAGAGTATGTATGGGTTGGTACACTTAGCAGTCAAATCATTGCCTGGAGGTGGGTTCCTTATCTCCTTGTACACTAATTTGGTTTGTGGTTTGCCCTTGACCTTAAAATATAATAATAATAATAAACAATACTAGAATGAATATTAAAACAATAGAGAATTAAATGATAGTAAATATGAAGCAAGCATTCTTAAGTAGTATTGTTAACTCGAGATCTACCGACAAATCTTATCCATCAAGATAGATATAAGTTGTGTAATAATTAATTATAATTATTAATTTTATTGTTTTAAATTTATATAATTCTGGATCTATCATATCATATGAGTCTGAATATGAGCCTGAGCCTAGAGGGATCAAACCCCAACTGGAAAATTTTTATTCAAATTCTACACTCTAAAAAAAGTTTGCATGTGCATGAATTTTTAATTGTTTATTTATATAATTATTTAATTTTTTTATAAGCTCATATTATTTAAATGTTTTGTATATTTATTTAAATTCTTTCATTTTTTGGATTTTTAGATTACATAGCAAAATTTCAACATTGATGATGGACTCATATCCTTATACATAATAATGGGTTGTAGAATGAGCATCTAGGCACAATAAAATGTATGACTCCAAGAATGGGTGTAATAGATAAAAGTAATTTTTTTCATTTACAACTTTTTTATTCTTTTAAATCTTTTTTACTTGCATCATTGCCAATTATTTTTGTAATATAAACATATATGAGATTTATTTAGCTTTAGTAATTATATTATTTTATATTTTTCCCAAAATTATTTATAACAAAATACATTTTTTTGTTGGATTATTAAAAATAATAATAATAATAATAATAATAAAGATCATTTCTTTCTCTTTTAATTAATCAAAATTTTAAATTGTTTTTTTCATCTGCAAAATATTTAAAAAAAAATTAAAAACTTTAAATTAAATCCTTCTTAATCCGGCATTATAATTTTTCTTTTTAATATCTTAATAAAATAATTAACTCTTCAAAATATGCATTTAAAAGTTTATTTATCATTTTTAGCATTGTTTTTTAGCCAATATAAATCTAAAAAATTACATAAAATTCAAATGGAAAAATTGACAAATTAAAGTTGAATATACTAAAATTTGAAAACAAATATATTTCTATATCCCTTAATAATCTAAAACATGAACCATTATATTTATTAAGACCTATATATATATATATATATATATATATATATATTATATTTCCATCCACTTGACTAATAGTGAACAATATATCACAAAGAGATATAATGCAATGAAGTATTGCACCTTTAAAGTTGGATTTAATCACAAAATTACACTCAAAAGTTGAATTCAACCCATGACCAGGATTTAGTGTGATACTTGAGGGAAAAGTATACCAAAGATGATGTGAATTACAAACATCATATCTCAATAAAAATATATCCACCTTTCACTTGGGTTTTCTTTTGTGAAATGCTAAGTTCATAATTAAATTTAAAAAATTCACGAGGAATGTGGAATCATTCACATGACTAAGATTATTAGGACACTTTGAAATCAATGTTTATCATATTTATTGTTAAATATATTCTCAAGATTTGAGTCAACATCAACTAACCACCTTTATTGTGAGAAATTTTAGGATATCAACATTGTAGTAATATCATCATAGCCCTTGGTTGCTAAGAAATGAAAAAAACATTCAATGCATTAAAGAAACTTATGATTATTACAAATATGATTAAGTGTGAAATATATATCATAACATCCATGATGACAACACATACAATATAAATTTAACCATGAGCATGTAGACCCCCTTAATGGTTTGAAAATAGGAAGTGGAGGGTTTGTAATTCACGAGGGTCGTCAATCTTATGATCAATGGTTTGGCCGAAACAATTAAACGTGGACTCACCCAAGTTTTTAGGTTGCGATATGGCATGGGCCCCCACGTTTTGGCCGATGGGTCAGTGGGGACACATGGTGTGTGATCTACCTAAGAACTATGTTGGTGTTTAAATATTTCTCTGCCAGGTGCACCACCAATTTTCGAAAGATGCTAAAACAACATCAATTTTGGAGTGCACTAAATCTAACACCAAGTTTGTCTATGCACCTTGACATTTTGTCTTGCAACTTTGAATGGCCATTATCTTTCACTTCAGGGGTATTTTTAAAATTTCCATATATTGTTGGAAATCTCTCTTCAAGGCCTATCAATATGAGAGGTTTCCTATCTCATATAGGCTGATTTTTTGCTCCAAAAATGGATTTGAAGATGTTGCTCCATAATATAGAAATTCCTTTTAGATTCAAATTTGCTTATGAAATTTACTAAATCATAAGACTTGAATCTACTCTACTCAACTGCGAAAAAAAATTAACAATCATGAAATCAAGACATAAACATGAGACAAGGTTAAATCAGACATTATACATGGATTTATCTAAGGGAAAAAAAAAGCTGAAAACCCCTTCCTATTTGTATTGCATTAATAAAAAAAATAGAGAAGAAATAAAATTCTTGCTCAAGGTCGGGCAACCTTTGCACTAGTATAATATATCTCGCTACTGTGTAAGCTACCTTTGGTCAATACTTAACCAAATTATTGTGTGCCTAAGTCCCTATTTCCTTGAATTTTTCAATAAGGAATTAGCCCCTATTAATTAAGGAAAATACTCATTTGGAATTGTGTAATTCCTATAGTCCCTTCTTTGGTTGCATGCACCACCTGTACAACTTGAAATAGTCTACAACTTATAGTACAATACCCTTGAACTCCAATCTCAATTGGGTAACTCGAGTTTCCTGCATGCATCAATTATCTTGAGTTGATCGATGAGTTAACTGGTTGATCACAGGTGAACACACCCCACTCTAGACCTTCCACTAGTTCTTAATTAGTTAGAACTAGTTAAACTCACAAGAACTGAAATTGACTGAAATAGATTGGTATAAATTAGCAATAAATCGTACCAAAATGAACTCAAGTGTCTCCTACTTGAATTAACTAAGTAAACTAAGTGATATGTGCCATATCACCTCAGCTAACTACTACCAGGTATTTTACTGAAATTCAAATTTGAAATTTTAATCTAGTTTTTCCAAGGCAACGTCAAAACCATATTTTCTTAATGCATTTTCAACACTCCCTCTTTGCAAGAAACGGATTTTCTGATACTCGGATCCTGCCTCTTTCGAACTCAAATTTTCCTCTTGATAAATACTTTTTCAAAATATATGTAGTTCCTCTATAGGAATTTACTCCAACAACATGATCCGCCTCTGCACACAATCTTGTAGATGGTGATACCAGATGTCGATATGCTTAGATCGATCATGAAATACTAGATTCTTAGAGATTTTGATACAACTCTGATTGTCGCAATAAATCATGGTAGGATCCATATGATGATCAAATTACCCAACAAGAATATTTCTCATTCATATAGCCTCACATGTTGCTTGACTTGCATACTTGTACCCTGCTTCTGTTGAGATGAGTGCAAACATATCTATCCTTCCTGTTGTACCAAGAAACTGTTGGTGATAAAGCACTTAAAATTCCTCATGATGTGTTCTTCCTATGTGATGGATTCCATAATCAATCTGCATATATGAAGCCTTTCAACTTCACTCCGTTAATCTGTCTTTTCAAAGACCAAACTGAGTAGTTCCTTTGAGATATCTCAACACATTCTTTTGTTCCTTTCAATATAGTTTGGTTCGCTTAACCAATGCATGAATAAGTTGTTTAACTGCATAATACATGTTTGTTCATGTGTTCACTAAGTACATTAGTGAACCCATAAGCAACCTATAAATGGTAGCCTCTACTACCTGACTTGAAGTGGCATATTCCTTCCTCCAATTCCCTACTAGAGGAGTCTCCATGGGTTTGTTGCTCTCCATGTGGAACTTCTTCAGTATCTCGTTGACATATTTTCGCTAAGAGACAAAAAATTCCCCATCTCCTTGCCAAATTTCAAAACCAAGGAAATAATGCATGAGCCCCATGTCCTTCATCTCAAATTCTCTTGTCAAATCCTATTTGCAAGATTTTATCAACTTTTCATCACCGGTTAAAATTAAATCATCGAAATATAATACTATAATCAATAATTTACCTTCAACAACAATAAGGTAAAGGTTTTAATTTGATTAACTTTTGGTGAAGCCCAAACTGGTGAAATAATTTTCAATCTTGGTGTACCAATCACGGGGTTCTTGTTTCAATCCATACAACGCTCTCTTCAGTCTGCACACATGCGACTCTCTGTCAAAGGTCTCAAATCCTTTCAGATATTCAATGTACACCTCCTCCTCAATCACTCCATTGAAGAATGTTGTCTTCACCACCATCTGATGTATCTTCCATCCCATCTGCACTGCTAGTGCTAGAATTGATCTGGTTGAAGAGTACCTTGCTACTTGAGAAAAGGTATTCTCATAGTCAATTCCCTCCACTTAAGAGAACCCCTTGGCCAAAAATATGGCCTTCTATTTCTCGATGCTTCCATATGTTGTTTTCTTCACCTTGTAGATCCAACTAGAACCTACCACTGACTTGTCCTCTAGTCTTGGAATTACTACCCAAACACTTTTTCTGATAATGGAATCACATTTCTCTACCATGGCATCAATATATACTAGATGTTGCACTTATTCCTCGAATGAGAATGGATCAGTCTCTACAAGCTTGTTCATGGGATCCATGTAGCCAGTGTAACGATATGGTGACCTCCTCTTCATGCATTGTGATGTGGGTTCTCCCACATTCTCTATAACATGATGCAATAATTTGTCAACTTCTCTAGTGTGCTTCATTACATCTATAGATGTCTCTCCTTGAGTGGGTGTCTCCACTCCCTGTTCATCTGCTTGTGACTCCTCCACAAATTCCTAAGGTTCTTCCTTTGGATCCAATATCTTCTGATCTTAATGCAACTGAAGCTTCCTCTCAAGAGAACACCTCATTTTCTTCTCCTCATCAAACTTCACATCTCTCCTAACAATTTTCATCCTCAGGGATGGAATGCACACCCGATAGTTGTGAGGTGTTTCTATGTACCCCACAAATATACCCAACTCAGTTGTAGGCTCTAAATTTTTCCTTTTGTCCTTGGAAACATGACAGTAAACTAATGATCCAAAGATCCTGAAGTGTGACACATCTAGTTTCTAACCTGAAAAAGATTCCTCTGGCATAGTCATCCCAAGAATGTGATGAGGAATCTTGTTCTCCAAATAAATATATGTATTGCATGATTTAGCCCACAAGTATAGTGGTAGGACTTGGTCATGCAACATTTCCTGTGAAAATCGCACAATACATTTTTTTTCCTCTCAACCACCCCATTCTCTTGTGGGTTATGGGTTTCTATTAACTCCCATAAAATTCCATCCTTTGCACAAAATTTCTTAAATTAATTCGACACATATTATACACTGTTATGACTCTTGAGAGCCTTCATTTTCCTACCAGTTTCTTTCTCAACAAGTTATTTAAATTCAAAAAATTTGGAGATTTTCTTGTCTTTCTTCTGCATGAATAAAATCCATCACTTCCGTGAGAAATCATCTACAAATATAAAATAGCATCTGTTCTTGGTTGTGGAGGCTGTTGAGAAAGGTCCAGAAAAATTTGAGTGAAACCTAAGGATTTCTTGTGCCTTAATGTTTCGATCATGAAAGGTCACTTTTGTGTTCTTCCCTAGTGTACACCCTTTTCATGTACCTCGCTACTCTAGTGCATGTTTGGGAAGTCTCGTAGACATTTGCTCCATTATCTTCAAACCAACATGGTGCAAATGGCCAAGTGTCCTATGCCTTAATTCATAGATGTCTCGGCTTTGCACATTCTCTAATTTTGTGCTCAATGTTGCACAATATTCTACATCTAATTTTCATATGTTCTTCACTCGAATCTTGATATGCTTCAGTTGTCCTGCGGCGATGTGTATAAGGAAATAATTCCATTTGATAAATATCATATCATAGCCATGGCCTTCCAACATAGAAACTGAAATGATATTCTTCTTTCGACCGGAAATTACAATATATATTTTAATTTGAGAGGGGATCCATAATCCCTCTAAATATTAACTGTACTAATACCTGTTGCATTGTTCCTTCCATCATCTCCCATCTTGATGTGCATTTGGGAGTCCTTCTCCTCAAATTCACTGAAGAATTATTAATTTCTCGTCATATGGAATGAGGCTCCACTATCCAGATACCACACAATACATATCACTGTGCTCACCATACAAGCGATGAGGGTGAAATCAAGTTCAAACTGTGAAGCCAAAGCTTCACCTGCCACTCTTCCTGATGGATTATTTATCAGTGTCTTGTATGGACACTTCGTGGAATAGTCTCCCAGATCATGACAATGAAAGCATTTGATTTTTGATAAGTATTTCTTCTTTCTTGCCTGACCAGATTCTGCTTTGGATTGGGATTTCTTCCCTTTCCTTTTCTTTTCCTTTCCATCCAAGGCACAATTCTCCTCAACATCACACATGGATGAGGTATTGTCTCTCGTGTTCTTCCTTATTTATTCTTGCACCAAGTTGTACCAGAATTGCCACCAATTGGGTAGTTTTTCCCTCCCATTTACCAAATCTTGGTAGCTGTGCCAACTCTTGGGAAGGCACATAAGTGCTAGTATTACTAGATCATATTCTACAATTGTTACACTAATACTCCCAAGTTCATCACGACATTGTGTGATATTGCTCAGGTATTGTGGTATTGTGTTTCCCTTTTCCATATTGATTTTCCAAAGATTGTTGTGTTAGTGTGTTTGGTGCACGCATATATGAAATCACACCAACTTAAGGGGTGTGGTTTACCCTCTTAAGTTATTGGTCACATGTAGAAAAGATATGGATTCAAGAAAGTTAGTGGAACATGCTAGAACATAAACATACTAGATAGAGAATTAGCATGCATATTCAAACATAAAAACTAAACTAAAACTGAAACAAATAAGACATAAGCTCTAAATAGATTCAAAAAACTACAAGAATCCAAACAGTGGTGCTTACGTCCCCTCTATTGAGTGCTGGTAAGAAATGAGGATGAAATTTTAACCCACTTTCCAAGGGGCCCTTAGAACTAGGAATTCTAAGTCCCAATTCAAGGATGTCTTTACTTACAATCTTTCCTTGGCTCAAATTCTCCCTCTCTCTACTATGGCGGACTGAAGTTGTTAGATGGCCAACAATTGAGTCCCCTCTATCTCTTCTCTAGATCACACACTGCTGGTATTGTTTTGGGTAATTGTTGGGAAAAATATTGAGAGGGGGGGGGGGGGGGTGGGGGGGGGTGAATCAGTATTTAGGGCAAACTAAATTTTTTTACTTTTCCATGCTCTAAAACCCATACGCTACTTTGCTGAACCAAACTAGCGTATACACGCGGATATCCTTCATAAAACTCGCGTATACACAGAGATCTAATTATGCCATTAACTCTTCACTTATATCATTCCATCATTCATTCATTAGATGTGAAATAAAAAGTAAACATGTGCAGTAAGAACAGAATAAACCATCACACATGAACACCAGGATTTTTAGGTGGAAACCCAAGTCGGGAGAAAACCACCGCTGCAGTTGCTCAGCCTTCAATATTTTATTATAGAGAAAACATCTTACAACATATGTGCTGGCGTAGAATTGACCAGCACGCAGGCACCCACCTGCGCTCGTTTACCAGCCTCTCTTGGAAGGGAGCTCCAACCCCCTGACTCGTTTACCAGCCTCTCCTGGAAGGGAGCTACGACCCCCTGATCTCGTTTACCAGCCTCACCTGGAAGGGAGCTACAACCCCCTGATTGAAGGCTACAACCCTCAGCACCTCTATGGACCACGTTTCATCAATTTTCACACTGGATCCAAAGCTTCCTTTAGGACACAACTTGCAGGCCACGTTTCATCATATTTTCAGACTGGACCCACTCCACATATTTAAGCTCCATCATACAACCAAACTGAAACAGACAACTCAGAACTGTAGAATACAGATAGCAGCAACACAGCAGAACAAATCAGACATTTCATACCCCTTGCTTCAGCAAACCCTAGTTTGCATACGCGCTTTCCTTTCACTGATACCGCGTATATAAGCGCTTCCAATCACATCAACCCGCGTATACTTCTGTACATATTATAGAGCTAATTTCACTGCGCATATGTGCTTTCTCTTCAGCGAAGCCGCGTATATACGCGCTTCCTCTGCATCAAACTAGCGTATGGTTCTTCAGACATTTAGATCAATGCAATTCTTCAGAACAGATACATCACACAGATTTTTACCCTTTACTTCAGACAGATGTTCGCCTCATCTCAGATCTAATCATTCCATAAACATATCTAGCAAATACAAGTACATTTCAGATCTAGATCCCCTTCTTCATCATTGGTGCATCATACATTCAGATCTATCATTCAACTGTAACCCTTTCCATTCAGATATACTTCAGAGAGAAGTATTCATTCAAGCTCAGACATCTCGCACCCACACTCATGATTTGCACAATGAATTTCTTCTCATATAGGCCATCTTTTTCAATACCATGAGCCAAAACCACATTACTTCCGATGGTATTCCTGGACGGGGTCATTTAGACGAATCATTACCCAATACAATGGGTCAATACCATGGTGGTTACCCCTGGTTTTGCACTTTTTGAGTGCTTTTTCCCATACACGACTTGGCACGTACTTTACCGCGTGCATATGTGACTTCTACTAGAAAAATCCGCGTATGCCTTGAGACATACTCTTTTCATCATAGATCTAGCACATGCTGAATTCCTTTCTTCATTACCTTCTGTACTCACTGTAGATACATCAGATTTACATCATTCAGCACGTTTATCAATACATAATCTATCAAGCACAACTTCATCAGGTGGGTTGCCATTCAAGGGCAACACTCTATCAAGTGGGTTGTCATCAAGGACAACACCCAGCATCATATTGCCAACAAAAATAATATCACATCAGATTTACATCATTTACCAAGTCCATCAAGTCAAGAATAACTTCATCAGGTGGATTTCCATCAAGGACAACACAAGCCAACAATCTCATGTCTTCATCTTCATTCAGTGGGTTGCCATCAAGGACAACACTCTGCATCATATTGCCAACAGTAATCCTGGCCAGCATAAAAATGTGCTCTCAAGTTGTTCATCTTTTGGTGGCCTTTTATTGGAGAATTCAAATCCTCCTTCCCTCTCTTGGTACATTGTGGATGGTGACCCAAGAGAGGGGGATGATTCCATTGTGTGCCACATTTATTCCATTGTGTTCTCCCTTGATGTCCTAAGGAGGCTTTAGTGGCTGTCCTTAGGCTACTTCAAGTATGGAATCAATGTCCTGGAGTGTGCTTTTTGTGATCCCATAAAGTGGCTTCCGCCACTCCCAGGATTACTTTCATTTTGGGTCCAAAGGCACGCAAAGGCGCTCTTAACAAAGGATTTTGCACGCAAAATCATTTATGACTTGTTAAAATTTGATTTTTCCTCAGACCTTAGAGATTTTTAAACACTTTCCAGATTCTCTAATGTCTCTCAGCCCTATATATTCTCTGCATGAAATTAAATAATGTCGTCTTTTCTTGTACGATTTTCCAGTGTTAACACTTGTCCTTCAGTGATAACTTCCTGTGGTCACTTTTGTTCTGAAACAAGTCTATCAAGGCTTGAAAAATTACATATGGAGTGTATTTCCCATGGATATTCGAGAAAATATGATCTCCAACTCCATCTAATATGATCCTCCTCACATTTTCTACACACTTATTCCATTGTGCTAGATCTTGAGCATCAGATGCTGGAGGTTTAGGAATATCATTATCTACTAATTCCTTCAACTAGTTATCTTCCAACATTTCTTCCATATTTTCCTTCCAAGCACAATAGTTCGACCTACCCTCAAGGGCATACTGGAGTAGTCCATATAATTCCATCATTCTAGCTTTGAGGAATTGATCCTACAAATCTGATTCACCTATAAGGACAACTTCAAATTATCTCTTCTATTGTGATTCCAGCTCCAATAACATGTATAAATTCCTTATAGATTCAAAACTTCTTATTAAATTTACTAAATTTGTTATGAAACCAACTCCAAAAGTGGAAGAAAGGAGAGATCAATTCCTTAGAAATAAGCCACTTCGAGGGGGAAACCTCCTTTACATTACATAAATGAACAATTCTTGGATGATACAAATGAAAAAACATCCTTCTATATATAGGAGTCCATGGGGTCACAATATAATCCCAGCCGACCTAACAATAATAATGTAAAGCCACAATAATAACAATATTGGGGTTACACGGGTACAAAACTAACAATAAGGGGGCTCCACTAACAACAATAAGGGACTACACTAGTAATATAGGGACTTAACATGACCCTCTCCTTCCAAAAAGTGTTGCCCTAAATTCTTTAGTAGCTCTAGGTGCTTCTGTATAAAATTCTCATCCTCCTATGTAGAATCTTCAGTGGGTAAGTTCTTCTACTTAATGAGATACTCTCAAATTGATTGATTTTGTAGTTTTCGAGTTCTTTTTTCCATGACTTCTTCAAGTTCTAATATGATTTTTCCTTCCTCATCAAGTTCTGGAAATATTGTTTGAACTGGAAGTTTCTCACCTATAACCTTCTTTAAGCATGAAACATGGAAAATTGGATGCACTTGCGAAGAAGCAAGAAGCTCCAATTTGTATGCCATAGTACCAATATTTTGCAACACCTTGTAAGGACCAGAGTGCTTTGGTGATAATTTATCATCCTTCTTAGATTTTTTGAGGGACATTTGTTTGTATGGTTGTAGCTGTAAAAATACCCAGTCTTCTACATCAAATCTTATCTCATTGCGATGTTGATCTTCCTATTGTTTCATTTGATTTTGTGCCAAATTTAGGTTATGCTTTAAGAGTTGGAGAACTTCTTGTTAATGCTCGATGTGATATTCCACTGCTTGAACCTTAGAATTTCCTCTTAAAGTTGATGTGATGGGCGATGGATGATAGCCATAAAGTTCCATAAATGGGGTCATTTTTACTGTAGTATGGAAGGAAGTGTTATACCACCATTCAAAGAGAGGTAACCACTTGACCCATTGTGTTTGTTTATTAGATACAAAACAACGAAGATATCCTTCCAAACATTTATTCACTATCTCAGTTTGACCATCGGATTGAGGATGATAAGATGAGATATGAGCTAGTTGAGTACCCAAACAAGAAAATAAACCCGTCCAAAAATTTCCAGTAAAAATGGGATCTCTGTCGCTTACAATAATCTTTGGGTTTCCATGTAGCTTTTGAATTGTTTCCTTAAATGCAGTAGAAAATGTACTTGCTTTTAATGGATGAGATAATGCACAAAAGTGTGCATACTTGGTAAGTTTATCAACTACCACCATGATGACACTCTTTCCATCGGACTCAGGTAAACCTGTCATAAAATCCATTGAAATCTCCTCCCAACATTGACTTGGAATGGATAAAGGTTGTAGAATACCCGGGGTCTTAATTGTATCAACTTTATTTTGCTAGTAAACCAAACATTCTGCCACAAAATTTTAAATATCATATTTAAGCCCATCCAAAAAAAAAAAAAAATTTCACCCTGTGGTAAGTTTTTAAAAATCCTGAGTGTCCTCCTAAAGGAGAAGTGTGCAATTCCAAAAGAATATTTTGTTTTAGTTGGGAATTATTACAAAGATATAAGCGATTTTTGTACCATAAGGAATCATTTTTCCAACTAAATGTATCAGATGTAGTGGGATCATGCTGCAACTTTTGAATGAGTTTCCACACTTATTCATCATTTTTCCATTCATCCTTTGCTTTAGTTATCCAATCTGGTTTGATAATAGAAATGGCACAAAACAATGCTTCCACCTCTTCATCCTTTCTTGATAGTGCATCTACAACAACATTTAGCTTCCCTTTTTGTAGATGATTTCAAAGTCATAACCCAAATTCTTTGTGACCCATTTTTTCTTCTCTTCTGAAGATAGTCTTTTTTCCAAAAAAAATTTAATACTTTCATGATTAGTTTTTACCTTGAACTATCTTCACATTAGGTAAGGTTGCCATTTCTTTAGTGCATGTAGTATTGATAACATTTCCTTCTCATAAATAGCATTATGTAAATACTTTACTTTGATTGGGTGACTTTCAAAAGAAATGGGTCTTCCTTCTTGCATTAAAACAACACCAATTCCATTTCTTGAGGCATCACATTCCACAATAAAGGTTTTAGTGAAGTTTGCAGTACCTAAGACCAATGCTAGGCACATTTCCTTTTTAATATGTTCAAAGGCCTTAGTTTCTTCAGGAGTCCATGAAAATGCATCTTTCTTCAATAATGTTATTAGAGGTGGTGCTATTCTCCCATAATTCTTGACAAACTTGTGATAATACCCTGTTAACCCGAGAAATCCTCACAACTGCTTTATGGTTGTGCAGACTTTCCATTCCTTAATGGATTTAATTTTGTTAGGGTCTACGTTAATACCCTCGTGAGATACAATATGACCCAGATATTCCACCTCTTCTACTCCAAAGAAATATTTGGATTTTTTTTCATATAGTTGTTTCTCCTCCAATAGTTTGAGCACCCTGTCAAGATGTTGAACATGATCCTTCCAAGACGTGTTGTATATTAGTATATCACCAAAAAATACTAGCACAAATTTTCTAAGGAAGGGTTTGAAAATGGAATTCATCAACCCTTGAAATGTAGAAGGTGCATTGGTAAGGCCAAAAGGCATGATCTAAAATTCATAATGACCCTCATGAGTTCGAAATGTTGTTTTCGGAATATCTTCAGTCTTCATTCTAATTTGATGATATCCTGAACGAAGATCCAACTTGGTAAAATAAATAGTGCCATGTAATTCATCCAATAATTCATCAATCACAAGAATGGAAAATTTATCTTTAATAGTGAGCTTATTGAGCTCCCTATAATCCTGACACATGCACCATGATCCATCCTTCTTGTGCACCAATACTACTGGAGCAGAGAAAGAAATTTGACTAGGTTGAATTATACCAACCTCTAACATTTCTGCAATCATACGTTCAATTTCGCTCTTTTATACATAAGGATATATATAAGGCTTGATGTTTGGAGGAACACTTCCTGGAATCATATGAATAGCATGATCATGATCACGAATAGGTCAGATTCCTTTGGGAGTTTCAAACACCTTGGAATGATTGTCCAATACTTTTTGGAGATCTGGAGAAATAGATGATTTTGATGTTGGAACTTATAGTGAGCATAATTTTGAAATTACACTTCTTGTTCTTTCTTCAGAAGCTTTGTTATGACATTATAGCTTATTATCTTTCTCGGCTTCCTTTCAATACCCCGTAATTAGACTTCCTTTCCTTCTGAAAAAAAATTCAAGAAAAGTTCTTGAAAATTAAAAGCTACTGTTCCCAAAGATTGTAGCCATTGTACTCCTAGTACAACATCAACACCTCCCATTAGAATGGAAAGCATTGGACTCTTAAATACATATTCCCTCATGGTTAGCTTGATATTATGGCATTTTACAGAGAAAATTATAGTTCATCCATTTGCAACCATCACTTGAAATTTTGGAGCTTGGTATAGGAAACAATTCAATTCCTTGGCTACCTTATAATGAATAAAATTATGGGTACTACTCGAATCAATCATCACAATTACCATTTTCTTCTTGATATTTCCTTCTATCTTGAGAGTTTGAGGAGTGGTAATTCCTGCCAATGCATTACATGATATGGTTGGATTCATTTCTTCTTCTTATAGGGATGGTTCCTTGTGTATATCCTCTTCTTTTGAAGTTTCTTATTCATTTTCTTCTTCCTCTTCAAAATCTATGTAAAATAATTTCTTCTCAGCACACTTATGAACTTTAGTGTATTTGCTATCACAGCTGTAAAAAAGCCCTTTTTCTCTTTTTTCTTCCAATTGTTGTGGTGTCAACCTTGTAGGTTGTGGAAGTCTAGGAGTAGCAACACTTCCATCTTTATATATGTGAGTCGTAGGCTTTCTAGTCGCCATAATTTTACATTCAATTTTTCTTGCCAACCTGAATTCCTTCTCCAATGAATCAGGTTTCCGAAAGCGAACCTCATGTTGGATGTTATCCTTTAAAATCCCTATGAAGACAACAATCATGTGTTCCTCTGGAATATCAATTACTCTTATATTGAATTTTTGGAAGTCCTCAATGTGCTCCACCACTGAACCCTTTTGTTTTAGATTTATCAATTGGCTAAAAATGGTGTTTCTCTTTTTATCGTCATAATGTGCTATCATTTCCTCCATAAAAATTGACCAAGTGACAATTTTTTTATGGGAGAAAAGCCATTGATACCATGCAAATGTATTTTTTTTCTAAATATAAAGTTGCAATGTGTACCTTTTGTGTGTTTTGCACATTATTGAGATCAAAATATTGCTCCATCTGTAGTATCCACGTTACAGGATCCTTGCCATCAAACTTCCTCATATCGATCTTTGGAATATGGTGGGTCTTCCATCCAACATTAGATTTTATGAAATCACGATTAACATTTATTTTGTTCTCATCATGGGTTTCCTCTACTATATTTTCACCATTAGTAATAATTTATTGTATTAACTTTGTCAAGCCTTCCATGTATGTTTTTATATCATTATTCATGTTTTCCATTTTTTCTTCCATGTCTTCCATGCCATTCTTCAAACCATCCATATTAGCTTCCACACCTTTCTTCAAACCATCCATATTAGATTCTATGCCCTTTTTCAAACCATCCATACTATCTTCCATGCCCTTCTTCAAACCATCCATCTTAGCTTCCACGCATTTCTTCAAAACATCCACTTCATCTTTTGCTCTTTGCAAGAGCGAAATTTGGTGCACTTGCTCTTGTATTTTTGATATATCATGTTGCACTTATTCATCTTCATGAGTCATAGTAGAGTATTCTAAGGGCTTAATGGGTTTTGAATTATTATTAGGGGGAATTTTTGAACCCAATACTGATAGATATGCTTTAATATGCTATTGGAATCGCATAAAATTGATTTTTCAAACAACACTTATGCAATTTGAAAATAAATACACATATTTTTCTTGCTTTCTAGGAGCTCGATATTGAAACTCAATTGCTGCTTTCCCCTTTCCAACCCACATTCATTTTCGGAAATTTGTCTAGCCACTCTTTTTGGTTCCCCTACTTAAATAATAATAGGGGTTGTGGCTAAAGCACTAGACCCCAAAAACGAAACATTCAACTCTGGGATTTTAGATCTTCAATATTTGTAATTAGGTCTTATAGTATCCCTCTAAATATTCTTTCCAGTTCCACAAGCCTGACCTGATTTGGATTATTCAAGACAAAGTTATGCCCAATCTCCCACAATGACCTAATTATGGATTGGTTCAGTAAAGAAAACTTTTATGACGTGCCACGTCTCACTGTTTCATCCTTTTTCTCTGAAATTGATACAAAGACAACTACAGTCTGTGTACTTTCGACCACTTTTTACAGAATTCAAATCTGATGCCCAGAGAGAGAGAGAGTTATGACGATTTTCCCATGGTCACCTATTTTAGATTAAATTTAGGAGCCTCCAAAAACCTTAACTTCCGCAGATCATATCTCCAGAAATATTGCGCACCAAGATATTATTTTTTACAGGACATTACTCAGGATTTTGGCTTCATGTGCTAAAAATTTCAGCTTTTGAACCTTCGTAGAAAAGATGTCATAACAAAAATTCCACAATGACTTGTTTGGAACAGCACAACCCTAGAATCCAAAGCTCTGATACCAAATGTTATGAAACCGTCTCCAAAAATGGAATAAAAGAGAGATCAACACCTTAGAAATAATCCACTTCGAGGGGGAAACCTTCTTTACATTACATAAATGAACAATTCTTGGATGATAAAAATGAAAAAACCTCCTTCTTTATAAAGGAGTCCATGAGGTCACAATATAATCCTAGCCGACCTAACAATAATAATGTAAAGGAAAAATAATAACAATATTGGGGTTACAAGGGTACAACAATAATAGTAATGGGGCTACACTAACATCAATAACGGACTACACTAGTAATATAGGGACCTAACAAAATCAAAAGACTTGAATATACTCTAATCAAATGCAAAAAACAATTAACGATCGTGAAATCACAACATAAACATGAGACAAGATTCAATCACACATTGCACATGGATTTATCTAGTGGGGAGAAACTAATTAAAACCCCTCCCTATATATTGCTTTAATCATAAAATAGAGAAGAAATCAAATTCTTGCTCAAGCCTGAGAAAACTCTACACTAGTATAATCTATCTCACTACTTCACAAGTTTCCTCTAGTAAATACTTAGCCAAATTCATGCTTTCCCAAGTTCCTATTTCCTTGCATTGCTCAATAAGGAATTTTCCCCTATTAAACTCATTGAGAATTGTGCAATTCTTGTAGGCCCTATTAGGTTCCTATAATAATAGGGTTCATAAAATTTTGAATTGACTTTGATAAGTCTTGTAAATATGTACATACCTTACTTTCTACAAGTTGTTTTCCCATATTTTGAAAAAATGAAAAATAATAAAAAATCCAAAAAGAGGGTAAAAAGTCCTAAAAGAAAGATCAAAGGACTTAGAAAAATATAGACCCCAAAATAAAAAGAGAAATAAGACCTGAAAGTGAGCAAATCCAAATGCCACTACTTTAATTTTTACTGCAAGAATAAATGATTATGTGCAGAGTGTCAATAAATGCCATAACCCACGATCAGTTAGACAATTTAATCTTAACTTTTCATGCTTTCAATTTCATGTTTTAGATAGAGAATAAAGATTTATCAAACAATTTAAACTTGACAAATAAGTAGATAGGTAGAGAATAATGAGGAGCTCAATAGTTTAATCTGAGCCCTCAGATGAAATAAGGTAGATTTAGATTAGTTTTATGCTTTGAAAGGAAAATGTTTTAAGGTTGCAAGGCTAAATGCACCTGAAAAATGAAGAAAAAATGTTAGAAATAGAAGTTGGGTAGGTAGAAAGAAGTGGAGCAATCATGTAAATAATACATCATCGAGAAAAATCACTAATTTTCCCTCCCCCCTTAGTATTCAGTGTTCTAACCTATCAGTCAAACAGGCTCAGAGAATTTCTCTGACTTTTGTTGGGACCGGATCCAAGGCTATATGACTGGTTAGTTAAAAATATTGAGTTCTTATGATAAATCCTCAGTTATCATCATTTACCCTTCGTTCATGTATTAAAACCCCTTTTTCCTAAGTAAAAACGCATTTCTTACTTAGTAAAATTTTAACCCTAGAATAATTAACTTCATCCCTTCATAAGAATTCATAAAAACCCACAAACTTACATTTATCCTAAGTATAAAGATGAACAATACTTGATTTTATATATAATACTTAGAGATAATGTGTATTTTGGTTTACATTACCCTTTCATATTAACTTTTAACATATTTTATTAAATTCCTAAGAAATATCCTTTCCTAGTTATTAATTCCCTTATATTTAATAAACCCCAAAAACCCACTATTATAAATTTTTGACCAAAGTATATTATTCTATGTGCGTAAATGAAAAACCAAAAATATAAAGCCCTTTGGTCTAAAAGATTATCGTTATTCAAATATCCCTCCCTATAGTTTTTAAACTATCAAAAATGGTTGAAAACTAGATAAATACATATATTGCTTCCACACGATAAAATTTAAAAAACATTTCATATAGGTTTTAAATACAAATGTTAAAAACCTTTTATATCATGATCAAAACATTTGTCTTACACCTATCCCCACCGCTATATAAAGTATGGTTTAAATGTGTTTCAAAACATTTATTTCGTAAAAATTAAACCATTTCCGCCCATACAAGAGCTCGGTCCCACCCTTCTGCTCCAAAGTAGCTCCCAAACAAATCCTCACCATTCGCATTCGTTTCTCGGATCCGACAATTAAGGGCTGATATTGCATGGATTAGATGCACGACCGCTCCAATGTAAAAGCCACATGAAATAGGCAGTTTTTCATTGAACCCTCCCCTCCGTGTGGCCTCTTCTGATTCGATCACGTGAGTTTTGTTTAAAACCGTTTACCACTTAAAAGCCATACGATAAACCGTCAGTTTTCTACGCCTTTGTAATTCAAAAGCCACCTTCCTGCCTGATCAAGACTCACATTCAATGTTGATCAATTCAAAATCATGCATTTTGATAAAACCTTGGTTAATACGTTAATTCATTCATCTGTCGGGTTTAACCATTATTTTTTCCTTCCCGACTGTATAAGCTTGCAAAAGCCCCTGATAGCCATTTTAATGCCCAAAACCTTTGAATTCACCAAAGAAACCCATGAAGACTATTGAGGAGCCACACTTGCTCCAGTTCAACCACTGAAAGCCGTGAATTCAACCAGAGACTGAAGAAACCCTTTTAAAACCAAAACCTGCGTCAAAATAGGTATTCTTCTAAGATTCAAACCTATAATTAAATTGAAAAAACTTTGTAAAAGAAAGCAAAATCATTTCTAGAGTTAAGAAATCAAGAAATTAAATTTCCCAAAAGTTCTAGAAATAGGCTAAACCTTGGAAAAATTTTCCCAGAAACCCTAGAGTCCGTTGCGCACCATTTTCAAGGAAATTTATCAATTTTTTCACAGTTTTAATAATCAGTTTCAAGATCTAAATGCCATAAATCCTCTGTAGGTGTCCTAACCTTCTATAAATCCTTTTTCAACAGAGATCTTGCCCATTTTATAGTAAAAAAACTCAGAAAACCCTGGTTTTATGTTTTAGACCAATTTTTGCCTCAGAACTTCATTCAAGAAACCTAATTGAGTATAAAATCCAAAAGGACATTCTATTTTGCTAAAATTTCCTCATCAAACCTCTGTTATAGTAAAATTGCCTTTGTAAATAGTTTAAACTTGCAAAAACAACCAAAATTCCAAAAAAACAGAGTTCTAGCAATCATGAAGGTTCCAAAGTGCCAAAATCAAATCCAGTATTGTGACCACTTGAAGCCATTATCACCTCCCTGGAGTCAGGGTTTCATTAAAAATTATTTGGTTTTGTAGGTCATTAGAAAAAGGATAATTTGGATAAAACAATATAAATACTAGTTAAATATATGTTTTACTCTAAGAACTTACAAGGAAATGAATTCAAATGATTCTCCTTAAAAGATTTCATGCATCAGAGTTAAAGAACAGTCATCCTGTGAAAGATAAAAGAGTATTTTAATGTAAAGATTAAAACTGGGCATTCATAATAGTCAGAGGTAAAAGGAAGAACTCACAATAAAGGTTAAATTTTAAAGTAAAGTAAAGAGTCACAGTGACAGTGAAAATATAACAGTCAAAGAGCATCAGAGTTAAAGTGTATCAGATGAAAGTCAGAGTGAAAGTCAAATTAGACAAAGTTACAGAGCAGTCAAGGTAAACAGTAAAAGTAAAAAAAGAGGCAGTAAATGGTAAATAAAGATGAAAATACTTTCAACAACAATGAATTTTATCCAAAGTGAAACTAAAAACAGTTAAAAGAATAGTAAGAATAAAAGATGAAAAAAAAGCAAGAAGGGACATTTTTGCAGAAATTTCATGTTTAAGTCATAGTTTTGAAGAAACTATTGTGGACAATCAAAGATGAATTTCAAAAAATTAAAGGATTTTTATGTTCCAAATATCTCCGAATACAAAAACCTCTCTCATTTTTATAACAACCATTATAGGTTAGAAATATTAAACAATATTTGAAAGCACTCTTTGCAGAAACTTCCTGTTAAGTCATCAGTTTGCAGAGAATATTGTGGCCAATAAGAAATACATATTACAAAAATGGAGGTTTTTATTTCTAGGAGACCCATCTACAAAAACCTATCTCACTATTTTCACAGGTATTACATCATGACAGATACATGCACATATTTACAGCCTATTTTTCAGACTACGGAAAACTCAGTTTTACACATCTTTGTGCAGAGTGTATTGTGAATAACAGGAGAACAATTTTAGGGAACCGAGAGAGGTTTATATCAAAAACATATTTACCTACAATAACCTCTTTCACTTTTTAAATATATATTTTGGATTCAGAAATACAAACGTATCATTGGACCCTAAGTTTGCTGAATTGTTGGAGAAGAATGCACAAAGAAAGGAGATAGTTAGTGATTTGGATGCCTCATCATCAACTAAGAGTTGAGATAAAATTCAAATTATCCTCTTTTTCATCACCTATCCATAAAAAATAGTGCCAAATATATGCATTAGTTTTGAGTGTCCTTTACTTAAGTTCTATTTATGTAAAACAGTTGGAGATATTTGTAAACCAATCTTGATATTTTTTCAAGATATTCTAGTTTAGAATTTGTATAAATACTTCATCCTTTGAAGTATTTGGTGTGGAATAAAATTTATGGGATTGTTATAGTCATTTCTTCCTGGAATTTTAAGCTTTTGTGTGTTAAAACTTCGAGTAGCAGGCTAGATCAAAGCAAATTTGCATCATACTTCAAGATCCATGTGATGAGCTATTTGGAGTGAAGTATTTTATTCACTTGTTATTGTTTCCTTTCTTTGTTACATAAATCCATTTATGTTTATGCTAAATCTTAATGTATAACTAGGAGTATTACTATAGGATATGTTAATAGAACCCTGTTTTAAACTAGTTATCATTTATATGATTTCCTCCGATTTCCAGTGTAGGGAATTCTTCATTTCTCCCTCTCTCGTTTGACCTCTCCTACTATTTAATTTTCCGGATTTAAGGATTCTTAAGTGCCCTTTATCCTAATCATACCACCTCACAAAATGAACTTTCCAAGTTCCCCAAGGGTTATCTATCTTGCCCTGAAAACATTTGACCTTTTTTCCGTTGATCCTAGTCTTATTAGCTTGATTTTGACTCCATAGCCCAATGGAAAAATAGATTTCCTACTATCCATCCTTTCAAGTTTTTTTTTCCCACCAAATCTATCAAAAACAAATCAAAATTTCACTTTTAAAACTAGCCTAATATTCAAAAATCAAAACAAAGCTAAAATTTAAAGAGAGAGCCCTCTCTGAACCCTAGGAAGGCTAGATCCTAGAGTTTGAAGTAGGTTTGTGGTTACCTCGGTGAGTTCTCTCTTGAACCTGGAGAAATTACTGAGTGATAACATTAATGGCGACCATACTAGGGAATATTAACATTTTATTCAGAAATATTTTACAGGTTCAGATCTGATCTATGATGGTGGACAGTGATCAAACACACAAAGGTTAGAATCATCCACCTGGTGACTCCAAATCAATTTCAAAATCAAGACTCCACTGGAGGAATGAACCTAAAAGAACAATATGGAAAGATCAGGCTTTTAACTTGGATCTTAATCCAAGATATTATGTTCTTTCTCATTAAGAAAAATTTTCAATATATATTGTATTTTGTAGAAGGATCTAGCTTGGTTGTATAGATATAGTGGCCCTTCTTTGTGACTAATTCACAAGATGACCAAAGAATAAAACAAAATTATGCTCCCATGAGCAGAGATCACATACCTAGATTTCCACACAAACTACCAAAGGTAAAGTGGGATAAAAATCTTCCTATATTTCAAAATGAGAATATTGATGATCCTTTTTTACATCTCATTAAATTTCATATACACTCATGGATATTGAAGGGTGATTGGCATGAGGATTGCCTCATGAAGATATTCATGGCAACCTTAGAAGGACAAGCAAGGGAATGGTATGAAGCTCTCAAACCTGCTAGTTTATTTTCTTTAAAGGATTTTCATAAGGTATTTTATGAGCATTACAAAGAAGATTTTCCATCCTTATCATTAGCTGAAAATTGTTGTGATCAAGCTGAAGATCTCATACATTACCTTAAAAATGTTGATGAAGATTTTGGAAATTCGCACCATGAAGATTTATTAGAAGTAGTCCATAAGTTTCATTCTCAAGTTAATTGTCACGATAATCAAGAGGAGTTAATCAAAGATCAAATAGATCAGGAGATGAATCAAGATCCACAAAGCCCTCTGTAGTAACAAATGATGTTTCATATAAAGTTTTGAATGAATTTAAATAAAATATTCAACCTCATGATCAATTTTTGCATAAGAGAGAAAACAATTGCTATTCAAAGCTAAAAATTAAAAGATTCCCACCCCCCCTCACTGAAGAAGAAATCAATTGGCTTCTAAAAATGCAACCATCCTCAAAATATTTACATAACGCATGAATTATTTCTACTTATTCTAATGTTGATGTATGTACTAAAGTTTTTTTCCTTGAAGAGACAGAAGAACAAGTTGATGCTCATGTTGTTCTACCTTCCCAAAAAGGCTCATTACCTAATAGTACTCCTATTGAGAAAAATGATGACCTTCAAATAGAATGAAACCAATCTAATCAAGATATATTAGGATTGATCAAAAAGCAATCTGTTGATGATGACATTACTTCTTCTGAATATTTGCCTAAGTATGATCAGTATGATGATAGTTATGTTCTCGAAATTCAAGCTAACTTCATAGAGCAATCACTAGCTAGTTTGTGGGATGAGGAAGTTCAGTTTCAGCAGCTCAAATACAGTGATCAAACAATACACATAAAATATGGGAGTGAAGAATAAAGTTCAAAATTTTTGAAAGAAAGTTCTATACCATTTTTCTCTAAAGAATTTCAGTTTTTAAAGGATGAACAACCCCTAGAAATATATGAAGTTACATTAAAACCCATATATAATTTGCAACAATCTTTCAATTTTTTTCATCATCCAATAGTATATATGTTGGATAATGAATGCATTCAAAGTCTTTCTCCATTTATTGACTATGAGCTTCAAGATCAAGATGATAAAAGTTTCCTCAAACAAACATTTTCATCAGTAGAAATATCATCACAAAGCTTATCTGAAAATTTGAAAGTGTCTCAGAACAATAATAGGTTGATTTTGCAAGTAAATAAAGTTAAAAAGGAAAATTTAGTCTCATGGCATGAATGTCATCTAGAACAGATTTACAGTTATTTAGATTAGTTAAACATTGGTGTATATACCTTGGAAGATCCTTTTGAAAAGTTTCTAGAGTCAACAAAGGAAATCAAGTATTTCATTTTTCTCTCATTTGTTGACAAGTTTTTAATAGGTTGCAGAATTACAATTTTGACAATCAACAAGCACATGAAACAAAATCTATCAAAGTACATAATGCTTGAATGGTTGCATTGGCTATTTCATTTTACCTAACCAGCAGTTGGACAGTTGATTAGAGTAAGTAGGTAGGATTTCAACTTATTTCAGTTTTCATTTTTCAGCCAAAGAGAAGGCCCTAAGCTTTGAAAGGTGAATATCATAAATATGAATAATTTGCAGATATCATAAGAAATTTACAGGATTATCACAGTTAAATTTCAAAAAGGCTACTAGTCTTAGAGTTCTTGATATTTCACCAGGAAATATCATCCCCATGTGGACCCACTGTTAGAATCCTATAATAATAGGGTTCATAAAATTTTGAATTGACTTTGATAAGTCTTGTAAATATGTACATACCTTGCTTTCTGCAAGTTGTTTTCCCATATTTTGAAAAAAGGAAAAATAATAAAAAAAATCCAAAAAGAGGGTAAAAAGTCCTAAAATAGAGATCAAAGGACTTAGAAAAATATAGACCCCAAAATAAAAATAGAAATAAGACCTGAAAGTGAGCAAATCCAAATGCCACTACTTTACTTTTTAATACAAGAATAAATGATTATGTGTAGAGTGTCAACAAATGCCATAATCCATGATCAGTTAAACAGTTTAATCTTAACTTTTCATGCTTTCAATTTCATGTTTTAGATAGAGAATAAATATTTGTAAAACAATTTAAACTTGACAAATCAGTAGATAGGTAGAGAATAATGAGGAGCTCAACATTTTAATTTGAGCCCTCGGATGAAATAAGGTAGATTTAGATCAGTTTTATGCTTTGAAAGGAAAATGTTTTAAGGTTGCAAGCCTAAATGCACCTGCAAAATGAAGAAAACATGTTAGAAATAGAATTTTGGTAGGTAGAAAGTAGTGGAGCAATCATGTAAATAATACATCATCGGGAAAAATCACTAATTTTTCCTCCCCCATGAGTATTCAATGTTCTAAGCTATCAGTCAAACAGGATCAGAGAATTTCTCTAACTTTTTTTGGGACCGAACCTAAGGCTCTATGACTGGTTAGTTAAAAATATTGAGTTCTTATGATAAATCCTCAATTATCATCATTTACCCTTCATTCATGTATTAAAACCCCTTTTTCCTAAGTAAAACCACATTTCTTACTTAGTAAATTTGTAACTCTAGTGCTAGGGTCTCTATAATTTGCAATATTGGCAAGAAAAAATGCTATAGTGCCTACATCAAAACCACTTTGGAATCCTATGATCTAGCCCTCTTGGATTCAGAGAGGGATCTCTCTATATAAGTGTTTTCAAAGATATTATATTTAAGGTTTATGATATGATATTAGGCTAGTTATGAAGTACAAGGGTTTTGTTTCTTTTTGGTTGGGATGGATATCATCAAAATGAAGGAAGTATTTTTGAAGGGTGAAGGTATTAGCAGGTTGAAAGAATGGTTCAGCTGATAAGATAAGTAAGACACAGTGTCAATCCATTGGGCTATGGAGTCATAAAGGATTTAATTGCACAACAAGTTTCAAGTATGGTCTATGGGGCAAGTAATCTATATCAAAGGATCTTTTGAGATTGAGTTTATGGTATGAAACATCAAGAAGTGGTGAAAGAAGCAAACATATAAGAAAAACAAAGGGCAGCTTAAGATCAAGTAAGAACTCTGAATCTATCCTGATTTCAACATGCTCTTAAGGGAAAACAAAGAATAGCCTAAGATCAAGTAAAGAATTTTAACTTAGCCTACTTTCAACATATTCTCAGGGAAACAGTTTAAAACAAAGAACAACTTAAGATCAAATAAGGACTTTTAACCTAGTCTGCTTTCAGCATATTCTCAAAGGAAATCATTTAAGATTAACAATAAAAAGTAGCCTAAGATCAAGTAAAGACTTTTAGCCTAGCCTTCTTTCAACATACTCTTCAGGAAAATTTCAAAGACAATATCTCAAGTTGTACTCAGGAAACATGGGCTCACCAACAATTCACTGGTTATACTCTATTGAATTATCCTCGAAAACACAATTAGAAGAAAACATAAAGATAAAGATATATCAAGGAGATTTAGGGTACTTTACAGTAAATCCTAATCTATATTTGCTGTTGTTTATCAGAGAAAGGTGGAAAGTATGAAAACATAAGTAAAATAACAATTACAGTAAGAAACACATCACCGTTGACATAAACCAGGATCCCATAAATCAACCTGTATTATGATGTTCAAACTAGTTACAATCTTCAAGTCTAGTGGGTCTTTACAGCTTCAAACTTCTCATCTCAACCTATCTTTCTTCAATTACAAATAGAGCTTCAACAACCTTAGAAACTATTTACACTTGATGAGTATTCAAAACCCAACAATAATACTGAACTCCTCATATGATATATATAGGTTATTTGAGGAGGTGGAGTGAAAGGAAGAGTTAATTTTTCAATTAATATAGATTAATTGCTTCTCAACCTTTGGGAGGCTTAAGGGAGAAGATATCAGATGTTTTAACTCTGTTAATTGATTTTTTACATTAATTTTTATCAACCTTAGTCACTTTTGTTGACTTTGGAGGCTTTTGGTAGGCTGGTAATTACTTCTGAGCTGTCTTCGGAAAAATATCTCTGACTGTGCATTAACTGTGTATTCTTTTGAGAAAATAAGTCTGGCAGGTAGCATTTCTGGGTTTAATTGCCTCATTGATGTGGCATTCGGAGGCTTTCTTTGTTAATTTGTGCTGATTTGGCACTTTGAACTTCAATTAAGCCTTTGATTTAGCTTTAAGGCCTTCATTATCATCTTTCAGGCCTTTTGTCCTTTACTGATTGTTTTTAGCTTTTAAAACTAATTTGGTCTTCAAACTGTGCTTTATTCCTTTATTCTTCGAATTAAGTATTTTGATATTCATATTTTGCTTTAATCCTTTTTTATTTAATCCTCTGATACACTTTATCATATTCTGCTGATGTTCTCGGCTTATGCTGTACAGGTGGCATCTTGAAGGGTTTACTGTGTAACCGGTGTCCATGAAACACTGATTAAACTTCGAAATCCAACCACTTTTGTCCCTTTTCTTCACTTTTGGGCCTTTTTGGATCATCATCCAAGGCTATATCACTGGAATTTGACTGTGGGATGACATTTTATAATTGTCGCCATGAAACCTGCAACAAGCCACAAAACTATTATAAAAACCTGCGAGTGCTGGATAAACTGCTTTGGAGGCTCCAAGAAAGGCGAAAAGAGAAATGAGAAGAGGAAAATGCATGCAGGAGGAGATTCCATGGAGAAAACTGCGAAAATGGGGTTCAAATGTGAATTTGGGCGCGAAATATGGATTAATGGTTTTGTGAAAACCGTCAGCGGTTTTTGCGCGGCATTCAAGCGGTAAGTGGTTTTAACGTGATCGAACGTGATACCACACAAGGTGTGATACCTGTCCAACCTGAAACCACCTTTTTCGCGTAGATTCAAGTTGTTAAACCCTGATAGCAAATTATACGTGAAATAGAATGTGGGCCGTTGGATCTGGGGGTGTAGATCCAATGGCCATGAGGGAGCGTGATAGGTGGAAGATGCATGGTGGAAGGGAGGTGGTGGAGGCTAGGTGGTAGTTAGATATTGGAAGGGCTGTTAAATAGTGGGGGGTGGGACCAGAGTATGACGTCAACTCTTTTGTTTGGTAGCAGGATGGTTGATCGGTGGGGTTGGATGTCGAGTTAAACGGGAACCATTAGATCAAATGAATCAATAGTGGGGATTCATTGTAGGGGTGAAAGGGTAAGGGATGGTCCAGAGGATGAGAGGGGAATGGAGAGCCGTTATTTCAATGAGATCTACGGCCAGGATCGTTTTGTAGAGTGGTAAGGCGGGGGAGTAAATGAAAAATAAAATTAAAGGGAGGAGGCTTAATAACCATCAGATCCCCTAAGTCGATGGTGGAGATCTGCCATCGGGGGGGGGGGAGGGGAGGGTGTAAAATAAAAGGTAAGGGAAGGGGGCTAGAAAGAAAAGGAAGGCGTGGTTCTGTGGATAAAAAGGGACTGGGAACTAGGAAAACCGGAGCTAGAAAGAAGAGGGGAAGGTAGGGTGAGAGCGTAACCATTGGATTAATAAAATCAATGGTGGGATTTACCTGAGGAAGGAATGAAGCGAGGTGAAGGGGTATTGAATTGGATTGATGAAAGTCATTGATCTTGGAAGATCAATGGTGTAAATCCCATTGGGAGTTTAATCATCGGCAGAGAAAAGAAATGGAAATGAAGGAAAGCAGTGTTTGCCGATGCGATGGGGGCTAATGGGTAGGTGCTGGGGAATGGTCTCGTGGAGGAATAAGGGGACCGGGAGCCAAGGAGATAAGGGGCTAGAAATTGGCACAGAGAGTTAGCGCTGGCTGTCAAATCAAAACCTGATCGACAGTGGAGATTGCATCGGGGCATCGCTATTGGGGTGGAAAGTTTTACAAAGGAAATGCGGGTTTACAGAGGAAATGCCGATGCGATGGGGGCTAGTACCTAGTCACGGGCGCAAGGTTTTATTGCGGAAAAGGGGTGGGAGATTTAATCCAAGGGGGCTTAGAGCCTTAAAGGAGCGGAACAACTTTTTTTCAAAGGTTTTATGTGTTTCTTAGTGTTTCGATAGGTGAAATAGGAGATTTTTAAACCAGAAAAAGGGGTTTTCATGGTTTAAAGGGATTTTTAGAAGGTTTTTTAGGGAAATGAAGGGTAAATGAAAGGGGAGAAGGGGGTTTTTAGCAAGGGAAAATGATGGATATTTAAAAGGGAAAAATGAGTGAAAATGGAGGAATTAAAAAGCTTAAAACAATTCTTTTTGAAACCAACATGACTCCTTTGAAGGATTTGAAGTGAAGATATAAGTGGATTGGATCTCTTAAGGGTGAAGAACATAGAGAGGCTTCAAGAATGAGTAATTTTCTATGAAAATAATCTCTTGAAGGCTCAAGACTTGTTTTAACCATCATTTGCTGGGACAAAAATTTACTGATAGCTAACACCTAGAATAATTAACTTGACCCCTTCATAAGCATTCATAAAAACCCACAAAATTACATTTATCCTAAGTATAAAGAGGAGAAATACTTGATTTTATATATAATACTTAGAGATAATGTGTATTTTGTTTTACATTACCCTTTCATATTAACTTTTAACATATTTTATTAAATTCCTAAGAAATACTCTTTCCTAGTTATTAATTCCCTTATATTTAATAAACCCCAAAAACCCACTATTATAAATTTTTGACCAAAGTATATTGTCCCATGTGCGTAAATGAAAAACCCAAAATATAAGTCCCTTTGTTCTAAAAGATTATCATTATTCAGATATCCCGCCCTATAGTTTTTAAACTATCGAAAATGGTTGAAAACTATATAAATACATATATTGCACCCGCACCATAAAATTTAAAAAACATTTCATATAGGTTTTAAATACAAATGTTAAAAACCTTTTATATCATGATCAAAACATTTGTTTTAAACCTATCCCCACCGCTACATAAACTATGGTTTAAAATTGTTTCAAAACATTTATTTCATAAAAATTAAACCATTTCCGCCCATACAAGAGCCCCGTCCCACCCTTCCGCTCCAAAGTAGCTCCCGAACAAATCCTCACTGTTCGCGTCCATTTCTCAGATCCGACGGTTAAGGGTTGATTTCGCATGGATTATATGCACAACTGGTCCAATGTAAAATCCACGCAAAATAGGCAGTTTCGCATTAACCCCTCCCCTCCACGTGGTCTCTTCTGATTCGATCGCGTGAGTTTTGTTTAAAACCGTTTACCACTTAAAAGGCACGCGATAAACCGCTGGTTTTCTATGCCTTTGTAATTCGAAAACCATCTTCCCGCCTGATCGTGACTTGCATTCAATGTTGATCAATGCAAAATCATACATTTTGATGAAAACTTGGTTAATATGTTAATTCATTCATCTGTCATGTTTAGCCATTGTTTTTGCCTTCCCGACTGTATAAGCCTACAAAATCCCCTGATATCCATTTTAACACTCAAAACCTCCGAATTTACCAAAGAAACCCATGAAGACTACTGAGGAGCCACACCTGCTCCAGTTCAACCACTGAAAGCCGTCAATTCAACCAAAGATTGAAGAAACCCTATTAAAATCGAAACCTGCGTCAAAACAGGTATTCTTCTGAGATTTGAACCTGTAATTAAATTGAACAAACCTTGTAAAAAAAATCAGAATCATTTCTAGAGTTAAGAAATCAAGAAATTAAATTGCCCAAAAGTCCCAGAAACAGGGCAAACCCTGTCAAAATTTTCCCAAAAACCCTAGAGTCGGCTGTGCACCATTTTCAAGGAAATTTATAATTTTTTCAGAGTTTTAATGATCAATTTCAAGCTCTAAAGGCCAGAAATCCTATGCAGATGTCCTAACCTTCTATAAATCCTTTTTCAACAGAGTTTTAGCCCATTTTACAGTCAATAAACTCAAAAAAACCCTGTTTTCTATTTTAGACCAATTGTTTGCCTCGGAACTTCATTTGAGAAACCTAATTGAGTATAAAATCCAAAAAGACATTCTATTTTGCTGAAATTTCCCAATCAAACCTATGTTACAGTAAAATTGCCTCTACAAACAATTTAAACTTGCAGAAACAACCAAAATGCCAAAAAAACAGAGTTCTAGCTTTCCCAAAGGTTCCAAAGTGCCAAAATCAAATCCAGTACTGTGACCACTTAAAGCCATTATCACCTCTCTGCAATCGGGGTTTCATTGACAATTATTTTGTTTTGTAGGTCATTAGCAAAAGGATAATTTGGATAAAACAATCTAAATACTAGTTAAAGATATTTTTTACTCCAATAACTTACAAGGAAATGAATTCAAAGGATTTTCCTTAAAAGATTTCATGCATCAGAGTTAAGGAACAATCATCCTGTGAAAGATAAAAGAGAATTTTAATGTAAAGATTAAAATAGGGCATTCATAATAGCATAGGTAAAGGGAAGAACTCACAATAAAGGTTAAATTTTAAATTAAATTAAAGATTTACAGTGACAGTGAAAACAGAATAGTCGAATAGCATCAGAGTTAAAGTGTATTAGATGAAAGTCAGAGTGAAAGTCAAATTAGACAAAGTTACAAAGCAGTCAAGGTAAACAATAAAATTAAAAATAGAGGCAGTAAATGGTAAATAAAGATGAGAATAAATTCAACAAAAATGAAGTTTATCCAAAGTGAAAGTAAAAGCAGTTAAAAGAATAGTAAGATTAAAAGATGAAAACAAAGGAAGAAGGGACATTTTTGTAGAGATTTCATGTTTAAGTCATAGTTTTGCATAACCTATTGTGGACAATCCAAGATGAATTTTCGAAAAATGAAGGAGGTTTATGTTCCAAATATGTTCATCTAAAACAACCTCTCTCACTTTTCTAACAATCATTATGGGTTTAGAAATATTAAACAATATTTGAAAGCACGTTTTGCAGAAAATTCTTGTTAAGTCTTCATTTTGCAGAGATTATTGTGGCCAATAAGAAATACATATTACAAAACTGACAGAGGTTTTTGTTCCTAAGGGACCCTTATAAAAAAACCTATCTCACTCATTTTATAGGTATTACATCAAGAGAGATACATGCACACATTTACAGCCTATTTTTCAGACTGCGGAAAACTCTGTTTTACACATCTTTTTGCAGAGCCTATTGTGAACTTCTGGAGAATAATTTTAGCGAACTAAGAGAGGTTTATCTGAAAAAAAATATTTACCTACAATAACATCTTTCACTTATTACATTTATATTTTTTATTGAGAAATAAAAAGGTATCATTGGACCCCAAGTTTGAAGAATTGCTGGAGCAGAATGCACAAAGAAAGGAGACAGTGAGTGACTTGGATGCCTCTTCATCAAGTAAGAGTTGAGATCAAATTCGAATTCTCCTCTTTGTAATCACCTATCCATAAAATATAGTGCCAAATATATGCATTATTTTTTAGTGTCCTTTACTTAATTTCTATTTATGTAAAACAGTTGGAGATATTTGTAAACCAATCTTGATATTTTTTCAAGATATTCTAGTTTAGAATTTGTATAAATACTTCATCCTTTGAAGTATTTGGTGTGGAATAAAATTTTTGGGATTGTTATATTCATTTCTTCTTATAATTTTAAGCTTTTGTGTGTCAAAACTTCGAGTAGCAAGCTGGATCAAAGCAAATTGGCATCATACTTCAGGATCCCTCTGATGAGCTATTTGGAGTGAAGTATTTTCTTCACTTGTTATTGTTTCCTTTCTTTGTTACATGCATCCATTTATGTTTATGCTAAATCTAAATGTATAACTAGGAGTATTACTAAAGGATATGTTAATAGCACCTTGTTTTTAACTAGTTATCATTTATATTTTTTCCTCCGATTTCCAGTGTAGGGAATTATTAATTGCTCCTCTCTTGTTTGACGTCTCCTGCTAATTCTTTTTCCAGATTTAAGGATTCTTAAGTGCCCTTTATCTCGATCATACCACCTCACAAAAAAAAATTTCCAAGATCTCCAAGGGTTATATATCTTGCCCTGAAGACATTTTACCTTTTTTCCCTTGATCCTAGTCTTGTTAGCTTGATTTTGACTCCATAGCCTAATGGACAAATATATTTCCCGCTATCCATCCTTTGAAGTGATTTTTTTCCCACCAAATATATCAAAACCAAATGAAAATTACACTTTTATAACTAGCCCAATATTTACAAATCAAAACAAAGCTAAAATTTAAAGAGAGCGCCCTCTATGAACCATAGGAAGGCTAGATCCTAGAGTTTGAAGTAGGTTTGTGGTTGCCTAGATGAGTTCTTTCTTGAACCTAGAGAAATTACTGGGTGATAAAAGGCCCTTCTATGATGGCATGCACCACCTGCACAACTTCGAATAGTACACAACTGATAGTACACTTCCATTGAACTCCAATCTCAACTGGGTAACTCAAGTTTCCTTCATGCATTAATTATTCTAGTATAATTAATGAATTAACTGGTTGATCATAGGTGAACACACCCCACTACTAGACCTTCCGCTAGTTATTAATCAGTTAGAACTAGTTAAACTCACAATAACTCAAACTAACTGAAATATATTTCTAGAAACTAGAAATCAATCATACCAAACTAAACTCAAGGGTATCCTACTAGAATTAAATAAGTGATAAGTGAAATATCCCCTTAGTTAAATACGTCCATGTATTTTAATCTATTTTGACGAAGGCAAAGTCAAAACTAGATTTTCTTGTTGCATTTTCAAAACTATGTCTTAGAAAGAAAGATATTATCTGATACCCTGATCCTACTTCTATGGAGCTCAAATTCTCCTCTTGACAATTCCTTTGTCAAAATATGTACATATTGTTCCTATATAGGAATCTACTCCAACAACATGATCCACATGTGCACACAATCTTGTAGATGGTGATACCGGATGTCTATATGCTTGGATCAATCATGAAATACTAGATTCTAAAAGAGTTTGATACAACTATGATTTTCTCATTATAACACAGTAGGATCCATCTGCTGACCAAATAACCCAACAAGAATATGTCTCATTCGGATAGCCTCACACATTGCTTCACATGCAGTTAAGTACTCTACTTCTACTGAGATGAGTGGAACAAATCTCTGCTTACTGTTGTACCAATAAACCGTTGCCGACCTAACACTGAAAATTCCTCCTGTTGTGATCTTCCTATATGATGGATTCCCTACCCAATCTACATCTGTGAAGCCTTGCAGCTTCACTCTTTTTTCCCGATTGTAAAAAATACCAAACTAAGTAGTGCCTCTGAGGTATCACAACACACACTTTGTTTCCTTCCGATACAGTTTGGATGGCTTAACCATTGATTTACTAAATTGGTTAACTACATAACACATGTTTGGTCGTGTGTTCACCTATTAATTAAGTTAACCCAGAAGCTTTCTATAAATGGTAGCCTCTACCATCTCACATGAAGTAGAATATTCCTTTCTCCAATTCCCTACTAGAAGATTATCCATGGGTTTGTTGATGTCCATGTGGAACTTCTTCAATATATCGTAGGAACACTTTCCCTGAGAGACAAATAGTTCCCCATATCCTTGCCAAATTTCCAAACCAAGGAAATAATGCACAAGCCCCATGCCCTTCATCTTAGATTCTCTTTCCAGATCCTCTTTGTAATATTTTATCAACTTCTCATCACCGATTAAAATTAAATCATCGAGATATAATACTATAATCAATAATTTACCAACAACAACAATATGGTAAAGGTTTTCATCTGCTTCACTTTTGGTGAAGCCCAACCTAGTGAAATAGTTATTGATCCTAGTGTACCAAGCACTGGGTGCTTGCTTCAAGCCATACGCTTGAGTATGTACACATGCGAATCTTTGTCGAAGATCTCAAATCATTCTAGTTGTTCGATGTAAAACTCCTCCTCAATCACTCCATTGAGGAATGTTGTATTCAAATCCATCTAATGTATCTTCCATCCCATCTGTGTTGCAAGTACTAGAATTGATCTAATTGAAGAGTACCTTGCTACTAGAGAAAAGGACTCATCATAGTCAATTCCCTCCACATGAGATAACCCCTTGTCCAGAAATCTAGCCTTCGGTTTCTCGATGCTTCCATATGCTGCTTGCTTCATCTTGTAGATCCACCTAGAACCTACCATTGACTTGTCCTCTAGTCTTGGAACCATTTCCCAAACATTGTATTTGATAATGGAATCATATTCCTCTACTATGGCATCAACCCATACTCGTTGTTGTACTACTTCCTGAAATGAACATGGCTAAGCCTCTACAAGCTCACTCATAATAGCCATGTAGCCAGTGTACCGATTTGGTGACCTCCTCTGCCTTCACTCGTACTCAAGGGCGGAAACGTGAAGCTGGGTTACACTTTTGTGAGAATCGGGGGCAAAAAAAAAATTTCGGCAATAGTTCGGCCGAACATTTTATAAAGTTCGGCCGAACTTTATAATAGTTCGGCCGAACTATTTTAGTACGTTCGGTCGAACTTTTGAGTCCATTTATATTGACGGCACAGTGATGGCCCAGCAAACGGAATTTTTGCCGGAGGTTTGAAAAACCGGCAATGGTAGTTCGGCCGAACTCAGTTGAAAGTTCGGCCGAACTACGTTTTTATAAATAAATCGCCCGCGAAGGGTAACAATTTACTGTTTCATTGTTTTCGCGCGAATTTATGTTTTGTCGTCGAGGTTCTGCCGCATCTGGTCGAGGTTCTGCCGCATCTGGTCTGCCGCATCTGGTCGAGGTTCTACCGCATCTGGTCGAGGTTCTGCCACATCTGGTCGAGGGCTATTTCTTTTCAGAGGTTGGTTGGACACCTACTGGTTTTCTTACTTGTAGTTCTGCGTAGAATTTCTAAGAACTATTACAAATTTGTGAAAAGGAGACAGAGTGTTTCATTGTAATTTTATTTATTATAAATAGATTATATGTAATCCTATAACTCTTAGGGCTGGACAGTTTGCAAATATGTTTCTAGCTTCTAAATATAAGGCTCTATTTGGTTTAAATGAAGATATTTTATATTTTCTATACCATGACTTATTTATAGTCAGTGTTTTGTCCACAGTAACATGTCCTGAATGCATCTTGAAATTATGCACATACTATTTCCTGCATATATTTTAGATCATAATTTGTTACATCCAAATATACGACAGTATATGAATATTTCTTAACTATGCGATACCTTTATTTATCCATCAGACATCTCTATTATGGACTAGTAACTTTTTTTTTCCTCGAGAAAAAAGCATAATTTTATTTACTGCAGGTGAGTTATAAAATTAGATTGTGAAAAACACATTGTTGTGTGTTCAGAGAGACAAACCCAGTGGTTTGTATACAATGGCAGTTACATAGTGAGAAACTATGCATGGTCCAGTAACTTATAAATTACATAATACAAAACCCAGTTGTTCGACCTAAGAAGAGCTTGCAGGTCCTAATTGGCACAAACACTACGCTGCTAAAAGAATTCCCTCAGAGAAAAACCTGAGAGAAAAAACCTGCCAACAGAGAAAAATATAGTGCAGAACTGTTAAGGAACAGAAACCCGTTCAGTTTTCCATTAAAAAACAGAGCCAGCGAATACCCTTCTGTATGTAGGCAAAGATGGTTAAGAAGCCAATGGAAGCGTTCACGCCAGAGTGACAGTGTCCAGCCCCCAGTAGGAACCCTTCAAAATGTGAACCAGCACACAAAAACGCCTTCTCCAAACGCACAAGTACAGAGAAAGCGATTTTGCAGTCAAACTGTCAATGCAAGGTTTGAAAAAAACAAACATGAGACTTCGTCCCACAGCAACCTATCAAGCTGTCCAATGTGTGACTTCGACCCCCTGCAATCTTCAAAACAGTCCAACAACGCTCTGAAGAAACAAGAAAGGGATACATTTTGTAGTTCATGGTCCTCAAAACGCAAAAAACAGAGGTGATATGTACACCCCAAGGAAACCAGCCAAAGACAATATAAAGACCCGCCTTTTGAAAGGAGTCTCCAGTCAATTTGAAATCCAAACATCAAATGAAGAAAAACTCACCCATCCTCAGAAAAAAAACTGTAAAGTCTGCTCACTGAGAGGAAGAAAACAGTAGTCTGGTGACTAGTAACTATTTACAATACTGTACTTTTTATTTTCATTCATGTATAACTAACTGTTGCTCAGATGTAATTCAGTATCAAATATTAGAATGTTTTCTCTCTGCAAAGATGCTTTGAATTTCTACTTTTAGCATAAATATACATTTTAGAGATATTGAATTTCTACTTTTAGCATAAATATACATTTTAGAGATACGTCTGTCTACCTTAGTTTCAGTTCTGAATTATTTGTCTATAGTTAGTACAGAATTTCTCTCTGAAAAGATGCTTTGAATTTCTACTTTTAGCATAAATATACATTTTAGAGATATTGAATTTCTACTTTTAGCATAAATATACATTTTAGAGATATGTCTGTCTACCTTAGTTTCAGTTCTGAATTATTTGTCTATAGTTAGTACAGAATGTGTAACCGTACAATGCAACATATCTATGGCTATAAAGTATCTACTTATTCCATATCTTAATATTAATTTCTATTTCAGAATTTGTTTCTCTATGAGCTATACAATTTGATAGTTTCCCACCACACCAACACAACTATTGGAGATTCAAACGACCTCACCACTTAGAAAATCATAAGAAATTATTTCACCCCCTTGTACTTGAACAATACATAGAAAGAATAACATAATTAATACAAGAGATAAAAATATGAATTAGAGAAAGGCATGGATCACATATTAAAGGAAATGTAAGCCAACCTAGGAAGAAACCAACTCTTCGCTCCCACTTCAAATAATTTCTAAGAGTAAACAATGAAAACAACAAATTGATCTATGTACTAGATGTACAACATTCAACCATACCTATATAAAGAGTGTACAATGAAATTAATGTTGGTTTACTTCAAAACTTGGAAAATATCTTGTTTCTATCCCATTTGTGGAAGTTATGCAAATATGAAATAAAGATATGAGGTTAAGAAGTTCTTAAAATTTGATGAAGTAGATGACCCTACTTTTGAGGATTATCCTACAGAGTTATAAAAGATGAATCAAGGGAATAAAAATGTAATTCATAAACATTTTCATATATTCCTATTTATAAATAAAATATTATTACACAACTATATGCTAGATTTAGGAGAAACAACTGATGTAATTCCTTTGAAAGTGATGAAATAATTAGGCCTTACAACAACTAGGGTGCATATAGAAATGTATGTGCTATGGATCCTATGAAAATCGGGATGGGTAGAGTAATAAATACACATGTTTTGAAATTTTTGAGGAGTAACTCAAAGCATGCATATATACAAAATGAAGTGGCTACTTTCTTCATATTCCATGAGGGACTATTGTTCTTCCTAAATACTATTCATATCATGTACCTCTGAATTATTTCTAGTGAAATTAAATGACTTGAAATTAAATTTCCTAAAGCCTATTGAAATTTCTCCTTCAAAATAAGGATGCACTCCCATTTTATTCTCACATATAGGTTGTAATCATGAGGCTCTCGCTCAAGAGTGGACCTTCACAAAATCTTGTGACATCTTGTCACAAACAAAACCATCAAACTGAAAACACATCATTTTCTCCTTCAAAGAAAAAAAAATTCACATCATGTGAATATGTCCATGTACTCTTACATATTGGTGTACAAAACCATCAACCAAACAAGTTGACAAAACATGCCTCTTCAAACAACTGACTCCGAAGACAAATAATAGAGCTCATGTACTTTCAACATCTTGCTTCATGCAACATGCACTGGATACTTTGAATTTGCAAAGAAATTAATGAAACATCAAAATACATGCTAGGCCTTAATTGGATAAGAAATCTAACCATTTGTCAGCAAACCATTTCAATGGCGCTTTTTTTTCTTTCAACTATGTTGAATTTAGTTTTTAGTTATATTTTTAATTTTGGAGAAAATAACTATTTATTTCATGTGTAATTAGATTAGTGATTTCATGTGTTAGGGTTGTGGATTCAGGCATTCAAACAACACCATTATATTTCAAATTTAAAAATGATGGTTTGAGTCGTAGGTAGCTTAGAATCCTACTTGTTTTCAAAATAAGGATGTACTCCCATTTGATTCTCACGGATAGGTTGTAATCATGAGGCTCTCGCTAAAGAGTGGACCTACGCAAAATCTTGTGACGTCTTGTCACAAGCAAAACCATCAAACTGAAAACACGTCATTTTTCTCCTTCAAAGAAAAAATAAATTCACATCATGTGAATATGTCCGTGTACTCTTACATATTGGTGTACAAAACCATCAACCAAACACAAGTTGACAAAACATGCCTAAATTCAAACAACTGACTCTTAAGTCAAATAATAGAGCTCATGTACAAATTTCCATATTTGTTGCATTTATGTGTGTTTAACATAACTCTACTTTCAACATCTTGCTTCATGCAACATGCACCATACTTTGAATTTGCAAAGACCCAGGAATTCTCCACCCCCCATAAAAATGACCCTACAAGTTGATTCTTTTAGTTTTTTCACTCTATAAGCATCGACGTACGATTATGCATGATGGAGAATCTCTAGCGCTTTCCCTTGTTAATATATTTAACAAGGGAAAGCGCTAGATATTCTCCATCATGCATAATCGTACGTTGGATTTGGTGATAATTGTCTCCATATTTTTGCTTTCTGACCTGCAAAACATAATTATTTTAGAAGGGAGGGAAGGAGGGATGATCACATTGACTTGCTTGATGACCTGTCTATGAAGATTAACTACCTCAAGAATTATTTTTTTGCGTAGGGAAAGAGACCCATTCCCATGTCTAGTTCTTTGATATTGTTAATGCCTCTAGTGTTTACTTCTACAAGTTCTATAGGCAGAGTCTGTAAAGGGCCAGGTAGCCTCTGGATCTCATCTTTTATGAAAGGTGACATATCTAGTAAATGCCCCTGCAGTCAATCTCTGGAATGGATCTAAATAGAAGTTCTTCATTTTTTTAATATTCGTAAAACACAACGACTTTAAGGTAAACTATGTACATGTTCCATTCATCATGAACACAAACCTCACAAGCCTCCTTGGCTTTGGAGCATTTTCCATGTTTTCCATAACCAATACCCAAATAATTAGGCCCTTCTTGAAGAACATTTGGCTCAACTATGCCTTGTACATGCTTGCCTTTAAAACCCTTTACTTTCATAGCACATTTTCATCAAAAATTTGGACCTTGTTCCTCTAATGTCTCTAATGTCTCTCAAAAGCACGTACACATTCATTTTCAGAGGAAATTGAATGTAGAAACCAATAGCTAATTCTTCTAACTAACCTTGACTAAAATGAGCTAAATTGTACTTTGATACGAACTTGATTTAAATTGTCCACCCCACATTAGGCACCAATGATTATAACCTTTAATGGTCTAGCACTAGTTTGTAATCATCATCTCAAAATGGCCTAGTAGATGAAAAATTATCATGTTTGTAATCATCGTTTCACACCATCTACATATGACCCTTCTACACATTATATGATTGAATTTATGGTAGGTCATCCCTTCTATCTAGACCACGATTGATTGTGACATTAGGTGAATAAAAGAAATTTGATAAGGAAATGATCAGTATAAGTTTGTCCTCCTCCACGCACTCCATATCTAATGATTGCCTATTTTTCTCTTCCAACATTTTATTTTGGAAATTCATTTTGGTAGTTAATTCTACTATTTAGTCACAACACACTTGGAAGTCAAAGAAATTGTTATATACACTACTAAACTCAATTAACATTGTTTTTTATTGGACTTTACAATAACAAACAACGTAGAGTTCATTAATGTAGTAGTGTATAATATGATAATTATATGTATAGTGGTGTGGCTATCGATAAAATTAACTGCTAATGAATTTCGAGAATAGAAAGTTGGAAGTGGAAAATTGAGAAATCACTAGCTATGGGACGGATGGAGGAGGACAAGCTAGAAACTATCTTCTTCTTATAAATTGTATTTTATTCACCTGTTGTCACAATCCATTCATGGGATAGGTAGAGGATGACATTTCAAAAATTCATGCATATAATATGTAGAAGGGGTCATGTATGAGATGGGGTGAAGTGATGATGATGGACATGGTAAATTTTCATGTGCCAAGTCATTTTTAGATGATGATGACAAACCAATATTAGCCATTTTAAGGTTATAATCATTAACAAGAACTATGGGTAAGGAAATTCAAAGTGCCAAATTCTAAGGAAAAAGCCATATTTGCTTCTCAAAAACTTTATTTGATATATTCTTAAAAAACCAAGTACAAATTTTAGTAATCCTATAATCATGCTTTACATAAGGTAAAAGTGGGGAACTCATGACGTGTACTATAGATAAAAAAAAACATTTACACTTACCAAAAAATATATGATAAAAATTGACAAACTACATACCCTTAAGTTCAAGGGGATATAATCATTCTTGCCTTCCATATAGATAATGAAAATGATTGTTCTAAGTCTCATGTTGCTTCTCATGTTATTTTATAAACCTTGGTTGGAAAGAAAAATAGGAGGGCTGAAATGTAAGAAATATAGAACATATTGGATTTAACATCCCCAAATTGGATTTTACTCCGAGGTATTGATTTTTTGAAATCTATTTTGTGAATGTTGACCAATAGATATACATCATGGAGGATGAAAGACGAAGATCAACCGAATCCCATATGGAGTCTCGGGGATCGGAGGATGTTCAGGGTATTTAAATATAATCTTAAATCTACATACATGTGTGTACATATGGACTTGATTTTTTTACTAACTTTGTGAGTGAAATTAGTTGTTAACAAGTTTCATATTTTAATTTTTAGGAGGCAAGAGGAGAAGGCTTTCTACTCCATCAATGGAGCGTGGCCAAGGTTCAACCGGTCGAGGTAGCAGGGTGCCGGAAGGGGGCGATATTTATTCCCCCGAAGGCCAGCAATCAATGGCTGCTGGTTCTCAACAGGGTCGCTGTGGGTCTGGTTCTCAGCAGCATCATTCTGGGGCTGGTTCTCAGCAGGGTCATGTTGGAGATGATGTTAACCAACAACATCAAGGTTGCCATCAATTTCAATATTTTTTCATTAAATTTTTACAACTTTTTTTACACGTGTTTTTTCTAATATATGAAATTATATATATATTGATGTAGAGGCTCAAAATGTTCGAGCCAGTGGTCAAAAAAGACGCAGGGCAGCGCGCTACATTGAAGAAGAAGGCTGTCAACCTAGCACAACTTATCCGGCTGAGATTACCGATATACCATGGGAAACGAACATGGCGGAATGCACCTTACAAAGGTGTCAAAGCCTTTATGCAAAATTGCAGAGAGATCTCCAGGATTTGACTCTACCTGCTGAGAGTAGACAAAGCCTACAGATAGTTACACATTCATTGAGTGAAATGGTAAAAGTGTACAAATATTTGGGGCCAACCACTGATTCGTTTGTAGAAGTGATGAGACAGAGAAGAGAAACAGTGATAGGTCCCAATAAATGGCAGGACATAAAAAAACAAGTTTCAAGAGAGCAGGCTAAGTCAATGTTTAATTATAAGGAAGGGCCAAAAAGAAAGATGTTGAAGGTGCAGTATTTCAAGCACCCAGACATAGCAAAATATTTGTATAGTCGACATCTTGCGGCCTTTGGAAGGCTTCCATGGAACGATGAGGTTCCTCTTTATTTTGCACAAATGTTTTATGCAGAATTTTTTTGGGTATGAAACCCGACTACAATGATCTTCCTTCAGATTTTTTTGGCCCGGGGAGAGGTCGATTATGTCAACGTAAGGGCGCAAAGCGAGATGTGGAGTTGCCTCGCCCTGAGCCGCCATTGGTGAGTCGACCGTCTCGAGTCGAAACCTTGCGATCAGAGATGGATGCGACTTCTCAAATAAGTCGTGAAGCAAGAGATGTTATGATCGAAAATGTTCATAGCGGATTGAGTGGAGTCAATATTGGCTTAAATAGACAAAGAGCACGTGAACATGCATGTGCCAATTTTGTTTATCATACAGATGAGGAGATTTACAACATGAATGTTGAAGATCTCCGAACATACGCAATAAATTGTCGCAATGGTCTGCAAGACCTAATTTTTCGTGAGGAAGAGGGCACCGGAACGGTATGTGTTAGTGACCTTAGGATTTGAAATTATATTTACATATACATGTGTACAATTTATAATAAATACATGTGTATGTACACATGTATACATTTATTTGTATGTGTACATTAATCTAACAAAAATGTATGATTATATGTTAAAACACCATTTGCAGTTCTCAGGCATGATGCGTGATGAAAATGTTAATATTACGTCCGGGACCTCTGGCTCAAACGATGCAGATGGGTCTGCCCATCATGATATGTTGGCACATGTATGTTAGTGTTTTTTAAGTGACTCTAAAATAAATAATTGTTGCCACACATGTACATGTATGTATATATATAATTCGATAAAATGTTTTAACAGTACCGATTCCGTCTGATGTTTTTGGGATCCCGGTACCTTCTTCTTCTTTAGGAGATATACCTTCTACTTCATTGGGAGATGACCAAGTATGGACAATTTTTCACAAGTTCAAAATTTATGTTACCTCAAAAAGTTCCATAAAAAATTGAGATATAGAGAGAGAGATCTATATTTTGAGTTATTTAAAATTTTTTGAATTTAGGTTTGTATAGAAGATTTTTTTTAATCCGAGGACTTTAGCGACGGAGATAGGGACATCCACAGCATTTGAAGAAGTTGTCTTTAGTTCTTTTTTTTAATATTATTGTTCAAATAAGTTTATATATATGTACACACGTGCATTTTCATTTGAAAGTTTTTAATTTATATAAATTATTTTTGTATATATATATATATATATAAATTTATATTTAACTGTACATGTATATTGTACAGGTTACCACTAGAGATGTTTCTATGGCAGATCCTGTTCATCAAATGGAGAGGAAACCTTACGAGGTATTGCGCGATTTTTTTGTTATATTTTGTTTTTTACATGAAGTTCTAGATATATATATTCTCGTTAATTTTTAAAACTTCAAATTTTAATGTTCAAGTACATGTACATTGTGTATGTAGGTTTTCCCTTTACAATATAGCGAGCCAACCGGGACCCAGAGGCTAGATCTTCCATTTGACGGACAAGACATACAGTAGATTTGATTTTATTTCAAAATTTAGATGGTTTTAAAATTTGTTAAACTTGATACAGTTTGATACTTGAGTGAGATTTACAATTTTTTGACATATTTTATTACAATATGTTTTTTGGACATATTTTTGGACATATGTTAAATGTTTTTGTTGGATAGTTGAATTATAATTGGCATGGCATGTGATATTTAATGTTTTAATTGTTTTTGTTAGATAGTTGAATTATAATTGGCATGGCATGTGATATTTAATGTTAAATGTTTTTGTTAGATAGTTGAATTATAATTGGCATGGCATTTGAAGTTTTTAAAACTACATGAATGATGGAATGTGAACCCACATTTGCACATGTGGTAAATTGAAATGTTACTTGTAACAAGACAATCCCCATTGATTTCATTACAGTATATGTTGATTTCTGATTTGATATAATTGCATACATATGATGGTACATTACTTGTAAAGTCATTGGATTAATAATGTTCATTGATTTCAGTGTTCTTTGGATGGTTTTAGTACTTTTGGCATGTGAATGTGAAGTAATGTTGTCATTGAATTACATTTGACATTTGATATTTAATGTTAAATATTTTTGTTGGATAGTTGAATTATAATTGGCATGGCATGTGATATTTATTGTTAAATGTTTTTGTTGGATATTTGAATTATAATTCTAATGGTATCTGAAGTTTTTAAAACTACATGAATGATAGAATGTGAACCTACATTTGCACGTGGTAAATTGAAATGTTACTTGTAACAAAACAATCCGCATTGATTTCATTATGTAGTATATGTTGATTTCTGATTTGATATAATTGCATGTATGATGGTACATTACTTGTAAAGTCATTGGATTAATAGTGTTCATTGATTTCAGTGTGACATGAATGATAGAATGTGAACCTACATTTGCACATGTGGTAAATTGAAATGTTACTTGTAACAAAACAATCCGAATTGATTTCATTATGTAGTATATGTTGATTTCTGATTTGATATAATTGCATGTATGATGGTACATTACTTGTAAAGTCATTGGATTAATAGTGTTCATTGATTTCAGTGTAAGCGCAAAAAATTATTGACAATGTAGAATGATTTTTGTGTTATAATAACTAAACCTAATAATATTGTAGAGCAAGAGAGACTTGAGGTATGGTGTTTACTACAAGAGTTTGAGCTAAATATTTAAATGGTTTATCTATCTTTCATAAAATAGTTTAAGATTGATCACAAGAATTAAGAGAATGTCTCGGTCCATCATTGGTATGGTCCATCATAGAATGATCATCCATGTCAATGACTCTTAAGTCTATCTTTCCAAACGATGACCCTACTCTCACATGTGTGCTTTTCATCATCATTCCTCCTTGTCTTGTGCCTTACTTTCGCAATCTTCTTCAACATTTCCTCTTCCAATATGTTTTTCGAACTAGCCCTTGGCTTAACAGCATGCTTTTCACATATCTCTTCTCATGAAGCTCCATATAACAATTTGATCTTGGGCTTGCTTGAATTGGTTCAAGCTCTTTCTTTTTCGAATTCTGTCTAATTACTCCAATACGACATATATTGACTCCTTCCAAATGAAGTGCACCAATCCTCTTAGTGTGGTCGTCTTCTTTTCCAAGTGTGCCAACACATGCATTTTCTTTCTTCAAACCAATAGGTTTCGGATCAAGAAAGTCCCTCTTGATCTTATCTTCCATGTTCTTGACTTTACCCTGCAACGTGGTGCTTATTTCCTTCAAGTGAGCCCTTTCCATAAAGAGTTCATGAAGTCTTTGTTCACCTTGTCGTATCTCCATGTCAAGCTTTTCAATTTCAGCAGTTTGTCTAGAAAGTCCATCCTTGGAATTTCTTGCGTGAAAACCAAGTAGGTTGAACCAACGTTGGTCTAGTGCATTGGAATTCATTAAAGAATTGGTCATTGGCGCTGCTTCAAGCTAGGAGTGAGCATCGTCACCAACCTACATTGAATATTTTACACTCCCTATGGTGAATGATACTTTAAATTGATTGACAGTCTAAGACTTTCGAATTTTTCCGAATGCCAAATGATCTTACAGAGTTAGTATTTATAATATTCTAGTAGGTCATTCGGCGACAACTTTTACCAAAAACTTGAAACGACTTTGGCGTGTGATATTTAATTTGTTAAATGTTTTTGTTGCATTGTTGAATTATAATTGGCATGGCTTAACAATTCTTTTCACATATCTCTTCTCATGAAGCTCCATAGAACAATTCGATCCTGGGTCTGCTTGAATTGGTTCAAGCTCTTTCCTTTTCGAATTCTGTCTAATCACTCCAATACGACATATATTGACTCCTTCCAAACGAAGTGCACCAATCCTCTTAGTGTGGTCGTCTTAGTGGCGTGTGATATTTAATTTTTTAAATGTTTTTGTTGGATTGTTGAATTATAATTGGCATGGCATGTGAAGTTTTTAAAACTCCGGTTTTGGATGGTTTCAATCTACATTTTGCATGTGATATTTAATGAACTTTAAATGTTAAATGTTTTAATGATGCACAATATATAATCGAAAGGGTTTTAAGACTTAAAGTTTTGGATGGTTTCAATTTAAAACTTAAAGTTTTGGATGGTTTCAACCTACATTTGCACATATGGTAAATTGAAATTATGTTACTTGCAACAAGACAATCCCCATTGATTTCATTGTATATGTTGATTTCTAATTTGATATAATTGCATGTATGATGGTACATTACTTGTAAATACATTGGATTAATAGTGTTCATTGATTTTACTTTAAGCGCAAAAAATTATTGATAATGTAGAACGATTTTTGTGTTATAATAATTAAACCTAATAATATTGGAGAGCAAGAGAGATGAGGTATGGTGTTTACTACAAGAGTTCGAGCGGGGCATTCAGGGACAACTTTTACTAGAAACTTGAAACAAAGAGAATCTATCTTTGGCTAGGACATCATGTAAGATGCTCGACATAAACAGTAAAATTGTACTTAAAAGCCGAGATTTGGGCAAGTGGGGACAACCACTTGTTATCTCGTCCCTTGGAGGCTAGGCCATATGGGGACCGAATCTGACTTTACAAAATAAAGTGAAATAATTTGTACCATATGGTCGGAGAACATATACAAAAACAATTAATATACAAGAACAATTAATTTCATTCTAGAATATATATATCCAATACATATTTACCATTTTTAATCAATGCACATGTATAGAAAAACTATTTTCAGTGGAAACTAGAGCACGTGTTTGTACCCAAACAATTTGTAACATTTGCAAACCACAAATAACATAAGCAGTTCAATTTTTAGTTGAGTACTGAAAGGTTTAAAAGATAATAAATTGTTGTCCCGACACTTCACTCAAAAAAATTCTAATGGAATTCCATCCTCAATAATCCGTTCATGATCGGATTTTGACATTTTCCATTTCTTAATTTTTTATTTTTTCTTTGATTGAACTTCTATCAACTTTATGCGTGCTGCACACACCAAGTGACTATATTGACAACTTATGGAATCAGGTTCATAGTCTTCGAAGTAAACAAAGTATCCACTTTCACGAGTTTGTTTGAAAAATAACCTTTCAGTATAATAGACCCTTTGTCATACTGAAATCCGTGATCATTATAGTCTTGTAATAATTTCATTTTTTGTTCAGTGCAACGCATCAAATAATACTTCACATTTTCATCGTTGTCAATAGGTGCAATTACAGCAAAAACATCTCCTGCACAATAAAATAATTTTAACATTTAATTATGCATATTTAAATTTAAATTTGTAAATCTTTAAATCATTAAAAAGTAATTCAATTGTTACCTTCTCTAACAAGATCAGAAACTCGATCACCATCGGATGATATTGTAGTTTCCTCTGATTCCATTTCTTCAATCATTGCAACAGACATTTTTCCCTTTGTATTTAGCTCTGTATGTTTCCAATCGTTCACATACATTTTTTTTTCACAGATGTCATTGGATTTTGTGTTGTCTATGTAAACATCACAAAAACAAGAATATTTTCTTTTATCCAATGCAAACACATTTGTGGACAATTTTGTTTGAATTGAATGCAATTTTCGAGTCCCTTTTATTGTTCCAACTTCATTTCCAATTGATCTATTTACGTCTCCGATTCCAATATGCCAGAAAAACCTTTATATGAAAAATTAGAAAAAGAATTTGTAAATATGATATCAAAATACAATTAAAAATAATCAAATTGCATGATAAATGTACAATGTTTAAAATTAGATTACCAATATAAATTAAATTGAATGTACCTTTGCACTTCTCGTGATGGGTTAATCTCATGGCCTAGAGCATTTTTGCACCATTGAACAACTTCTTCAGCGTTTGCAAGTCGGCGTGCAAAGTGGTTCATTTGATATCTTCGAAGTACTCGTTTTATGCATGCTCCTGCACCGTCATGTTCTCCTTTTCCATGGCCAGTCTCAAAGAAATTCCAACAATGTTTAATGGAGGTTTTCTTATGAAGACGACACAACCAAAAAAAATGATCGTGCAGATTTGAATTGACCTGCGCATCCGTCTGACCATATCCAATGTTCATTGAATGTTATTCCACGATTTTTCAATGAATCATAAATTTTTCCAAAACAATGTTGTACAAAACATGTATCATGCGTACGATCGTCACTGATATAAAAATTTTATTCCTTAATGATATGTCGATTTTCACTCGTGCTTTCTATATGATCGACATTTTGTTCAGCATGTCTATATAGAATATGAACGAGCATGGAGACTTGGTCAGAGTGATAGTATTCACTCTGAATTTCTTTTTGTGGAACAAATGTGTAGTTTTCTGCAAAATCAATCACTGACAAAATGGTTCCCGGTGGAAAAACTTCACGAGATTTTTTGAATTGCAAGTCTTGCCATCGAGCTCTATGGGAATGCATGGTGTATTTGTAAATTTCTGCTTCAAAATTTCTCAAAAAGTCTATTAGAAAAATTTCGTCTTCTCGTAATTCGATTCTTTTAACACTATCTGCACTTTGAATCGATGTACTGGTATATTCGTATCTCTTCCATTTCACTTTCATGTTGGACAATGATTGATCATTTATATCAATATGATATTTGTTTTGAAATTTAGTCAAATTTCCACAATCATCGCATTTTTTACCACCAACACATTTATTTTTGTAAAATAGTTCATCGCTTTCTCTTTCACATATAATTTGAGATATGAATTCACGGATAGTGGAAGGAGGAGGTGAATCCTTCCATAATGTTCTACCAAAATCAAGGAATGTGTCATAATATAACTCAAATTCTACATGATAACGACAACAACAAGTGTCGCATACGGTGATAGGTTTTACATACCATGGTTTTTGTTGAACAAAAGCACTGAGTGAAACTTGAATTTGACGATTCTCTTCTTTGAACTTGTTGAATAACTCTATTTGAGTGGTTTCCAAGAGATTTTTTTCATGTTCTTCGTATTGATTTCGTGCTATTATTCTTCGCATCACATGTCTTGCAGTGGGTGAAACACGCGAATTGTTCTTCCAATATTCATATATTATTTTTTTAACATCTTCTCCAAGTCTATCTTTGTATGGTTGCCTACAAATAGCTATCCAACAAGCGATTTCATCATTTACGTCTATTTGCAGTCGAAATTTTCGATGTTTGTGCAGAGTTTTTCGCGAGGTTCCCAGTGCTCGTGCCATAGATGTTAGATTCAAACGATTCTCTTGAGTACTTGGTGAAACCATTGCCATTTGTATTCCTCTACGTATATTTGAAACATTTTTATCTCTAGATCTCTTAATTGAGTCTATAGCACTACTCATATTTTTTATCACCTCTTCTTTCATTTTTTTATCTTTGGTTGATTTTCGAATACCCAATAGTGTCGTCGCTTCTTTTAATTTCCTTGATGATAAGAGACATTTCAACATTTGAGCTTGAACTGTCATCTCAGTTTTGAAAAACATTTCCAAAATTTTCTCGACACGATATCGTATAATATAGTCAGGTTTTTTATCTCCATATGTGTGAGTGTCGACATTTTCTAACATCTCATTATCGATAGTGATTTCATCTGTACATATTCGAAAAAATAGTACATATTCAATAAATAACTAAATTAATAAATATGTTAATAAATATTAGGAAAATTTTAAATATATCAATAGATCATAATATCTACATTTACATACCCGATTCAATTTCTGCTTGAGGTTTATTTTCTTCTTCAATATTTTGAGGAGTATCTCTGTCTGTTTACATTAAACAAAATATTTTTCAAACTAGTTCATCAAATAAAAATTAAGCTTCACATTCTACATTGGGAAAACTTTAAAAATAGATCAATAGATCATAATATTTACATTTACATACCTGCTTCAATTTCTGCTTGAGGTTGATTTTCTTCTTCAATATTTTGAGGAATATCTCTGTCTGTTTACATCAAAAAAAATATTTTTCAAACTAGTTTATCAAATAAAAATTAAGCGTTACATTTTACATTAGAAAAATTTTAAATATATATCAATAGAGCATGTAATATTTACATTTACATACCTGCTTCAATTTCTGCTTGAGGTTGATTTTCCTCTTCAATATTTGAGAGAGCTTCTAACTTTCTTTTGCGATATTGTCTTGTCTCTTCTCTACGTTCCTCGGGCTTTCTTTTTCGATCATATTTTCTCACACAAGTTCTTCGATTTCCCATGATAATAGGGTATGAGGTTCAAAAAATTTCCTTTAAAAAATTAGACAATAACTCAATTACAAACAATATCATAAAAAATTTAATTTAAAAAAATATTTTCTAAAAAATGAAAGTCTTAGTCCATAGAAATCCATCATATTAGCTCCAAGGAAATGATCTTGCAAATTTGATTCACCTTTAAGGACAACTTCAAATTTTCTCTTCTATTGTGATTCCAAATCTGATACCATGTAGAAATTCCTTAAAGATTCAAAATTTCTTATGAAAATTACTAAATCAGATTACTTGAATCTACTCTAATCAAATGTGAAAAAAAATTAGTGATCAGAAAATCGAAACATAAACATGAGACAAGATTCAATCACACATTTCACATGAATTTATCTAAGGGAAAGAAACTAATCGAAACTCCTCCCTATCTCTATTGCATTAATCAGGAAATAGAGAAAAAATACAATGCTTTCTCAAGTCTAAGCAAACTATACACTAGTATAATCCATCTCACAACTTCACAAGTTGCCTCTAGCCAATACTTTAATATTCCTAAATTAGCTTCAGCTAATGGGAATATTAATTTTTCTCTTAAAATTTAGATGGATGAATAAATGGGTAAGGAGGCTCATAATTTTCTCAAATATGAATAAAAATCCCTCATAGAGTGAAAAGGGATCATGGAATAACCATATCAAGCATCCACATGTGTAAACAAGATCTAAAATATGTGGAAAAGGTCAAGTTTGACCAAGTCAACATGATTTATCCTCAAAGAGTGGATCCTAAATAAAGACAGCTCAATGTGAATGAAAATCAAGCTAGCTAGCTAAAATGAAGACACGTTGAGTGTGAAAGGAGACAAGGCATGAAGAATCAGTCAAGAATGACCCTATCAAGATTGATCTAGTCAAGCTTGACTAAATCAAACTGCATTGCAAAAGGATTACCCTTACTAATGAAGACAACGTAATTGTGATGGAGGAATATTTGCATGGAAGCAACCTCCTAGTGGGTGGGACCCTTGGTGAGGAAGCTCATCAATTATATAATGGTGGAGATGGAAAGCATATGGAAATATTGGAGATTATATTGTGGTATATTTAGTTAATTTGCTGCACTGCTTAGTGCAAGGGGTTTCCCGAGTGGGGATTACCTACTCTTTCTTGAAGGTCTTGTTTAATAAATCTAAGAGAAGATTTCTGAGCTACATTTTCCACTACCCAGTGTTGGAACAAGCATCTAACTTCAGCAAAAACGTATTCCCTTTATAAAACTGCATTATTTCTTAAGGTGTGCAGTGGAAGGGGTCAAAACCACATTTTGAGGAGCTAGTTTCCCAAGAGGAGGATCAACCTTTCATTGGGAGAGCTAGGAGAAGAGTCTACAACCATTTTTTTTCATTTTCAGACATTATTATACATAGCTTCATCCATACAGCATGATTCTGCCACAGATCTGCAACAACTTTCTCTTGTATATCTTTTCTGTCAAGAAACCTTTGCTAGGACTTCTTGTATCTATACAAAAGAGATTAGATCTTTGTTTTTATGCCTCATTGAGTAATCTAATAATAATATCTGATTTATCTTCCTATTTTATAAGTTTTACCTCCATTACACTATGCAGTATCTTATGTAGCAATTTCTGTGTGTTGCAGTCTTGGGGTTTTGTCAATTTTAAGCTGTTTTGAGTATGGGATGCCTGTTTAACTAGGCTAAAGGAATTTGTTTCTGAAATGATTTTGCATGCGTGTCCTATATTATCTATTATAAGGGACATAATTGTTATTTTTCACTTTTATAACTCAATATTCAGAAAATAACGTTTTTGGGGCCAAAACTACTGCTTTTCCCCACTTGGTGACATTATAGAGAGGCATAGTTTTTTGTTGTGATTTTTATATAGAAGATATTTGTTTAAATACACTACATGATTTTATTACTTTCTACTCTCCAACTTTGTAATACCTTAAGGTATTCTTATTGTTGTAGAATTTTCCAGTTTTGGGATATTAAAGTGGTATCAGAGCAACAATAGTGGCTCAACCAGTGAGCTTCAAGAATTATGGAGTCTTCTCATGGGAAGGAGGAGATTTTCAGAAGAAATTAGAGCAAACCATTTTTTTCTGGAGAAATGAGTTTCTCAAAACTTCTCTTTCCAAATCTGCAAGGTGGAAGCAAGGGCATCAAAGAAATGAGGGAGAAACTTGAAAATACCTCAACAAGATCTATACAAGAGGAAGATTCTAAGTTCTCATCTTATGGATATGATAATTCATCCATATCATCAGATCTACCACGTTCTATCAGCAATTTCTTCATGAAGAGGAAGAAAGGAGGTGTGCTAAAGAGAGATACTCTTGGTGATTATTTGTAGGATTATGAAGCTCAATCTAAGGAGTTCAAAGATAACTTGAACTTCCAAGGATTCTACAAGATAAACGAGGATAGGAGCGCAAACGGGAAGCATCATGGTGTGGGTATATTCTTTCTATCTACTTTTGATGGATCACCTAAATGTCAAGAGAGGGCTTGGGTGAAGGAGCTAGACACCTATGTGCAACAACATCAAGTTCTAGAAAATGAGGCCATCAAAGTAGCAGCACTGTATTTTGAGGGTAATTTTTATGCTTGGTGGTTGTTTGAATATTTTTCCTTGAAAAATGAAAATACATCTGCTTATGCACAATTTATTCAAAGAATAGTAGAAAGGTTTATTGAAGAATCATGTAAAACACTTCCTCTAGAGGCTATCAAACCATGTCAAACAAAAATATTGCATGGGTTGAGAGGATCTATAAATCCAACTCCATTTCCAGAAACTATTGAAGAGGGTGTAAAATTTTTTGATGCCTTGCCGAGGGCAAGATCTCCATTAAATGAAAGGCTTTCTTCTCAAAAGGAAGACATGAAGATTCCTTCTTCAAAAGAAGACCAAGATCTAGGGTCTCTTATTAGAGATAAGAAAACTTCAACTATTGGAGAAGAGAAAGGGGAGGCAGGAGGGGGTAACGCAGTCATGAAAATGGCATCTCAAGCACATCATGAAGAAAAGGATTGAGCACTTGCTCCAAGAAAAGAAACTCTTGCACTCTTGCAAGGAGTTCCAAAAGGTCTCACACATAGAGCTCTTGGCATAACACATGAGAAACATGTACCATCATTGTCAAATGATGAGAGATCGAGGATAGAAGGAGGAAAAGAGGAGGAAGGGCATCACAAGATGAAGAGAATGTACCCTTCTCTATTTCCAAGCTTTAAAGTACAAAGAAGGAAAGAGGACCTATGCAATAAAGAAACAACATATTTGTCTAGAGAGGGAACCTTAAAAGGAGCCACTACAACACTGAGAATCATTGATGGTAGGCTAAGAAAATTTCTGAAATTGACCTTGCTATATTCCATTCATCTATTTGCATTGCAGGGAATAGATTCAAAAATTTGTGTTGATATAAGCATAATATCAAAAGGCTACTCCATAGCTTTGGAGCAGCAAAGGATACTCAAATATATAATGAAAATCTCTGAACATAACAACAAGATATTTTCATTTTTGTATGCAGGAGAAAAATTGTGGAAGTTTTGGAGAAAGAGAACCTTTCAAAAGGAGGGTGACTCTCCTAAACTTCAATCTTGTCTTGAGCAAGATCAGCTGCAAGAGAGGAAGCAAAATAAAGCTGGGAATACTCCAACATGTGACTTTGACATCAAGCATGTCAAGGAGGAGAGCCATCATATGAAAAATGCATCATTTCATACTTCTACAACGCTGTCAATGTTGGGAAGCCTAGACCCTTATTGGGAGTCCCAACTCTTCATGGAATATTCCAAGGACCTATTCACATGTAAGGTTCTTGATGGGAAAGAAATGGATGGGAAGTATAAGGTAGTTGATGGGATCATTTATGTTCATGATCAGATCTACTTAACTAAATATTCCAAACTCAAGAATAAACTACTTAACACAACCTATGAGGTCTTGCTTTCAAACCCCACTGGTTTCATTAGAACATATCATACTATCTTAGATTGATTCATGTGGGAAAATTTCAAAGAGGAGATGCACTCTCATATGAGTAAGTGCATGGATCATTTTCTGGTTGAGGAGGAACATAGCTCTTGGGAAGAGTTATCATTATCACCTCCTTATTCATTGAGTGTGAGAAGGAGCTCATCCGTGAGCTACCTTGCTGATTTTAAACAAGTGTATGATAAACATTGTATTGCTGAACCTCATGATTTATTTATTATATACTTGCATTTTCTTAACACTCATGTGCAGGTCTTGGCTCCAAGAGGGGGCACTTTTTCTGATGGGCTTCATGAGCCACTTTGGGCCATGAACAATGGTGATGCTAGCCATTACTTGGGAGATCTAGGAGAGGTGATGTACTCTTCATGGTGTGATTCCTTAACACCAACCATCAAACACCTTCTCCAAGCATGCAAGAAGAATGGGGTAGAAAACAAGTGTTGGGGAGAATGCTTGTCATATCATATTCTATGGAAGTTAGGCGAAAAACTGCACTGTTTGCACATGAGGGACCATTGTCCTTCTCCCTTATTGCATATGGCAGCTAGCATGATCTTACTTATGATCCCACATGATGAAGATGTTATTATCTTTGTTGGGGGCATGGTTGGAGGAGAGACACACTTGTTGGATGTGTCCTTGGGGGAAGAAAGTCCCTACATTTTATGCACTACATGTTTTAAGGGGAGCATGGGAAACTATATGGTATTTTATGTACACCACTTGTTTCTTTATGATGTGGACCATATGTTTGGTTGGAGCACTTGGGGCATGCCTCTCATGAGAAATTGGGAGGAGATTTTCTATGAATTACCCAGTTGGAAGGTGATTCATTTTATTTGGATGATAGCATGGAGGAGGGAGACCTTCATTGATGATTAAATTCCCCATGATTGTCATCACTTATATCTTGAAAAGGCCATGGATCAGCAAGGAGGTTTCCACATAGACCTTCCATTCTTTTATAAGGAAGGCCCTTGGGGTTATTCACCAAAGGCCAACTTTCACACTTGGGAGGAGACATTGGGAGATGGAATTTTTGTAGAAATTCTGAAGCAGTGGTAGAGACTATTGGATGAAGGGGCCACAAGAGAAGGAGGGGAAATTTTGCAGCACCCTTGCAGTTGCTTGAGGAAAAGAAACATTTGGGAGGGGGAGACTGTGATATTCCTAAATTAGCTTCAGCTAATGGGAATATTAATTTTTCTCTTAAAATTTAGATGGATTAATAAATGGGCAAGGAGGCTCATAATTTGCTAAAATATGAATAAAAATCCCCCATAATGTGAAAAGGGATCATGGAATAACCAATTCAAGAATCCACATGTGTAAACAAGATCTAAACTATGTGGACAAGGTCAATTTTGACCAAGTCAACATGATTTATCCTCAAAGAGTGGATCCTAAATAAAGACAACTCAATGTGAATGAAAATCAAGCTAGCTAGCTAAAATGAAGACACCTTGAGTGTGAAAGGAGACAAGGCATGAAGAATCAGTCAAGGATGACCCTATCAATATTGATCCAGTCAAGATTGACTAAATCAAACTGCGCTGTAAACGGATTACCCTCACTAATGAAGACAACGTAATTGTGATGGAGGAATCTTTGCATGGAAGCAACCTCCTAGTGGGTGGGACCCTTGGTGAGGAAGCTCATCAATTATATAATGGAGGATATTGAAAGAATATGGATATATTGGAGATTATATTTCATGTGGTCTATTTAGACTTCCTGCATACTTGGGTTTTTAGCTAATTTGCTGCACTGCTTAGTGCAAGGATTTTCCCGGGTGGGGATTCCCTACTCTTTCTTGTAGGTCTTGTTTAAGAAATATAAGAGGAGATTTATGAGCTGCATTTTCCACTACCTGGTATTGGACCAAGCATCTACCTTCAGCAAAAACACAGTCCCTTCAGAAAAATACATTATTTCTTAAGGTGTGCAGTGGAAGGGGTCAAAACCCCATTTTGAGGAGCTAGTTTCCCAAGAGGAGGATCGACCTTTCTTTGGGAGAGCTAGGAGAAGAGTCTACAACCATTTCTTTGAATGTTCAGCCATTATTATGTAGAGCTTCAGCCATACAGTGTGATTCAGCCGTAGATCTGCAGCAACTTTCTCTTGTATACATTTTCTGTCAAGAAACCTTTGCTGGGTCTTCTTGGATTTGTACAAAAGAGATTAGATCTATGTTTTTATTCCTCATTGAGTAATATAATAATAATATCTGATTTCTCTTCCTATTTTCTGATTTTTACCTCCATTATACTGCACAGTCTCTTATGCTGCAATTTCTGTGTGTTGCAGTCTCGGGGTTTTGTTAATTTTAAGCTGTTTTGAGCATGGGAGGCCTGTTTAACTAGGCTAAAGGAATTTTTTTCTGAAAATATTTTTCATGAATGTCCTATATTTTCCATTCTAAGGGAAACAACCATTATTTTTCACTGTTATAACTCAATATTCAGAAAATAATATTTTTTGGGAAAGAACTATTGCTTTTCCCTACTTGGTGACATTATAGAAAGGCATAGTTTGTTGTTGTGATTGTTCTATAGAAGGTATGTGTTTAAATACACTACATGAGTTGATTACTTTCTGCTCTCAAACTTTTGAATACCTCAAGGTATTCTTATTGTTGTAGAATTTCCCAGTTTTGGGATATTACAAATACTTAACCAAATTCCTACTTGTGCAAGTCCGTGTTTCCTTATGCTTTTCAATAAGTAATTAGCCCCTATTAATCATGGAAATTAATTATTTCGAATTGTGAAATTCCTGTAGGCCCTTCTATGATTGCATGAAACACGTGTGCAACTTGGAATAGTATACAAATAGTAGTACACTTCCCTTGAACTCCAATATGAACTGGGTAACTCGAGTTTCCTTCAAGCATCAATTAGGCCAATAATAAAACTTCTTGATGGTTGTGAGATTATTTTGGTATCTAGGATGAAAATTATATGGTTTTTCATGAATTTTTTTTATTATAAGCCTGTTTAATTCATTATTATCTAGTACATATATTCTGTTCTTGAATATAATTAAGCCCTAATCTATGAGACAATATTCCTCATCCTCACCATCTTGTTGCATATTTTCCTTCACTTGCTAATATTTATCATCATGTTATCTTACATGCTTGATCCGTTCTACACGATATGTCCCATAAGAAATTATGGGTACTATGTGATTCAATTTGGTTCTTCTACTAAGTGCATCAACAACCTTGTTCTCCTTACCTTTGATATACTTTATCTCAAAGTCAAATTCACTATGTATAGCTAGCCATATATCTCGTCTTGCATTCCAATTAGGTTGATCAACTAATTATTTGAGTCCACCATGATCTGTCATGAGTGTGAAATTTATGTCGAGGAGGTGATGTCTCCACATCTTCAATGCATGATTAATGGAAGCTAACTCTAAGTCATGAGTCACATATTTGTCTCATGCTAATTTAATTTCCATGACTTATAGTATATTACCTGCCCTTCCTTTATTAAGACTCCATTGAGCCCTTATTTTCAAGAACTTGTACAAGCCATAAAATTTTTGTCAACATCTGTAATCCTCCACATGAGAACATTGGTGAGAAATTTCTTCAACTTTTCAAAGCTCGTTGCACATTCATATGTATATTCAAAATTCATTCACTTCCTCTGCAAGGATGTGATATGATGGCCTATCTTGGAGATGTTTCTGATGAACCTCTTGTAGTATCTTTCCAATCCCATGAATGATCTAATATCATTCATAGTTTCATTGTTTTCCATTCCATAATGGCTTTTACATTTTTCAGATCAGTTGATATACCTTGGAGCCAATGTCCCCTTAATAGTGTGTTTGGAAGAAATCACACTTGTTGAGATTTGCATAAATCTTGTGTTCCCTCAACAACTATAGTATTGTATCTAGTTGCTTCTCATGTTATTCTTTAGTCTTCAAATAAACCAATATTTCATCAAGAAATATAATCATGAACTTGTCCAAGTAAGGATGCATCACATTGTTCATTAAACACATGAAAGTGCCAAAGGCATTAGTAAGACCGAATGGCGCCACTATAAACTCATAGTTCCCATATATTTTTTGGAAAAAATTCTTATGGATTTTTGTAAGAATTATGGTGTATATTTGAAACTTCACATGAAATTTACTAAATCACAAGACTTAAACCTACCCTACTACTCTACAGAATTCAATTCACAATATAGAACACAAATAAAAAACATGCAAGAATAATTAACACATATGTGAAAATATTTATCTAGGGGAAAGAAACAACTCAAAAACTCTTTAGCCTTGTGTTCATTAATCAAGTGAGTAAGAGAAGTGATTATAATTTTTAGCTTAATGCCAGAGTTCAACCTACAAAAGAAATTATATTGTCTCCTACTAAATGATCGATATCACTAGTACTTAACCAATTCAGCCCACAATGCCCCTATTTCCTTGCAAAATTCTTGATTAATTGGGTCCTATTATTTATGAAATTCCTCTAATTGATTTCGTAACTCCAAAGGATGGTCTACCTGACCTCATACAACACTTTCACACTCAAACTAGTCTACAATTGTTGTTACACTACCTTGGAAACTCCACCAAAATTGGGAAACTTGTATTATTTGCATGCAAAAGCTAATTTAGATGATTGACCATTTAACTATATGATGCGTGAGTTATACTGATTTCCCACTACTTAATTTACCACCAACTAGTTCTTTTTACAATAAGAACTAGTTTAACTAATTACAACTAAAATTAACTCGACCTAGGATCCTAAAATTTAGGAATCACTATATGCAACTGAAATTCATGCCCATAAATCGAATTAACTGATTTAACTGAGTGGAAAATTCCATGTCACCTCAGTTAACTACTACAATCTTTCTATTGATGTGGAATTTCAAATTTTCTCAATTTGACTAGGGAAAAATCAAATTAATAATTTCTTGCTGCATTTTTTCAACACTCCCCTTTAGCAACAAAGGGATTATCAACCACCCCTATCATGAAATTATGTACTATGATACATGAAAAATATATCATTATTGATGTTGCTACTGCAACATCTGCAACTTAGAAGCATCCAAGAAAACAAACCGAATCAACTATGTCTACAATTGTCTACTAGGAAAATTATGTTGTTGTTGACTCTGCTACTAAGCCTCCTTCTCTATTGTCAACACTTCTATGCAATCCTCAGTATCTGATTTACATTGATCCTCCTAATACTGAATATTGTGGGCTTTTGTATCAAGGTAATGATCGATGAGAAGAATGCCTCAATGGACCCTATTCTAATTTCTGCAATTTCGGGGCTAAGGATCTACATCACCCCACCCCACTCCTGAAGGTAGAGTTGCATGCATGGAAAATATCATAAACTCATATTGTTGATACCACTTTGTTTCTTATTCTAGACTACTTCTAAAACTACTATAACAATGAGTCTTATCTCCCCATATCGTGAAGTACTAGCTTCCATAGGGTTGCTCCCTTTGAAACTAGACTCTCTTTGAGTCTCGATATCCCTATGGAAAATTTCGCTGCTCCTCAATCTTCCAACGTCAATGACCAAAACTCCTTTTGTGTCACCAAACATTGGCTAACTAATATTCCCACTAGCAACCTTCTAGCTCCATTAATAGGTCTTCACATAGGGTCTTTTGGATCTTCCCTAAAATAGGGCTCCATAACTCTGCCTCCTAACAACTCATTAGTTATTCATTGACCAATGTACATGGGGACTTAAAGGATTGGATCTAATGTGAATCTTGCTATGATACCATGTAGAAATTATGGTGTATATTTCAAACTTATCATGAAATTTACTAAATTACAAGTCTTAATTCAATTCAATGTGTAATTCAATTTACTGTATATCACGCATTCACTAGTCGAGGATTCCTAGGCCCAATGAGACAACACAATCCTGGATTTACCACAACTCACACTCTAGCTCAGGGGTTACTAGGTGAGAGGCTTTACTGTGACCTACATTTTGGTTCATGAAAAACTAGACCATGTGATATATCAATTCAAATATCCACCCCACTCATCATCAATCCATCTGAAAATCCCACCAAACCAAAACATGATAACTCCACAATACCATGGCTATTCTGAAATGGAAAGGCTAGGCTAAAAACACTGTCACACCCAGAAACAAATATTCCAATACAACAAAGAACCACATGCAATACCATGCATGTCAAATCTATAAAGGAAAATACACATGCAAATCGATACCTGCCAAGAATCCTATTGTAGTTTCTTGATTCCTACTCCTCCTTGCTTGCTTCTTACTTTTTCTTGCTTTCTTGCCTTTATTAGTTCAATGCCAAAATTCTCCGAGAAAAATATAAGTTTCCAAGGGTGATAAAGAGAGAGAGAATAATGAGAGAGCTCCAAAAATGTGAGCAAAAGCGTTCCAAATGATCCTCAGAAGCCTTTTTATTAATGAGGCCTCTATTTTCTTTGTTTTCCATTTTTTTCCTTCATTTTCCTCCTCACATGTAACCTATGACCTTTCACCTTCCCCTTCTCCTAATTTCCATTATTTTCACAAATAAATGTGAAAAAGTTCCATTTTTCCTTTCCAAAACCTTTTCCTTTTCCTTTGCCAATTTCCTTAGCCACCATAAACTAAATCAACACTCGCTAGGATGTTTTCCAAACATTTATCTTGGAATAAGTGTCCCATAAACCGTGGTTATTATTTTTAACTTTATTACATTGAGTTTTCACCAGGGTTGTTACATAACCCTCCCCCTTGGGGGACACCATCCTTGGTGTTCAACCACAAATATACCTCAACAAAACCACTGAAAAGAAAACATATGTCCCATGGAGCTTTATAATGTATCTCATTGTAGTATTTACAATGAATAACATGCTCAAAAAGAAAAAAATCGTCATGGAAATCATACCACATACTGGAGCTTTATAACACAACTCATTACGATATTTACAAGAAACATCAGATATATACATATGCAAATTTTCCCAACCGATAAATAAAATGATATGATGTCTGCATCTACATCAAGGGAATCTAGAAGCTCACACCTCCACCCTCAAAGTAATACCAGGATTCACCTCCTTTCTAAGAAGTCTAGAATCCAATGTCAAAGTCAAATCTGCATCCAATATCCAGTGCTACAATGTTGCGCTACTACACCCTCAGTGAACAGTTATTGACTCATTTTTCCAGAGCACACTCCCAATGTGCATCTAATTCCATCTGGAAATTTTAATGACCAAAAAAAAATCCATACTTGTCCTTCCCTTCTCTGATACACAGTCTCTTGAGAAATCCGATAATCCCCTTTCGTGCAGTCACTCACCTTCCAAGTTCCCTGACATCCCCTATCTCGAGTGATCCATCCCTTGGAAATTATTCCTCGCATCTAAAGATAAAAAAACCAAGGAATATACCCACTTCAAAATCATCATACTGGACATATCATGCTCATGAAAATCAATGGAAATTATTGGGTGCCAGTGTCCCATAATGGCCCTGATCCTGAAGTGCTTTACTAGCATATTATTGCATGTTTCAATCCCTTTTTTTTATGCTGCTAATTATTGCAGTTAGTTTCAACCACCCAACCAGGAATTTCCATGCTTCTTATACCAAGAAAATAACTACAATTAGATTCAAAATAAATTGAAATAAATTCACGTCATCCTCATTGGTAGCTTATCATCAAGGTACATTTGTAATCCTATTTACTTCTTGTCACAAGAAGTCAAACTAGATAATTGATCAAATCATCATGTATAAACATATCACATATGGTTAGCTAAAACACAACCATCATAGGTAAAAGCCATGAATCACATGCAATCGTCATAAACCATAATCATAAATCATATTTAACCATCATAAGTCAGAATCATAGATCAAATGCATAATAAAACTGAAATAAAATACTAATACTTATCCTTCATCGATCCTTACTTCTACCATTTTTCCTTGTCCTTTCCATACACACACCGGATTGGTTGCGACACCCATCAAGCACCCAATTCCCTTTCTTCTCTTTACTCATGTACACATAAACACAATGTAAATCACAACATGTACATCCACACAATGCATACACCCACACCAACATATGACACATACATCTACACCCAGTGTACAATACAGGACAATACATATGCCTACACCAGAATACAACACATACACCTAAACCTAGTGTACAATACAACACAATACATACTCCTACACCAACATAAAACACATACACATACACCCGGTGTACAATACAATGCAATATATACACTTATACCTAGTGTACAGATAATACATGTACATACACATACATATGGTCTACAATAGAGCACCATATATATACATATACAGAGTAAAATATAATGAATACACATGTTATGGTACCACGACTACACTAAGCACATACATAGTATCGCATGCCCTCAACACAAGGTGTACAACATAAGCAAAATACCACATGTATACCATTACCCTATGCACAACATGTACACAGTACCACTTCTACATTCATGCACACAACACCATATTTACATAGCATTGCATATACAACATGTACATAGTACTATATGTACACAACACTGCATATCCAACATGCACACAATGTCACATATACAACATGCGCACAATACGATATGTACACAACACTGCATATCCAACATGTACATAACACCATATATGCCTAGCACTCCATAGGCAATATTCACACAATATCGTATATACAGCAGGCATACAAAATTAAACTTCACAATTTGTACCATCATGTACAAAACATTGCATGAACAATGTGTACACATACTAAGTATACACGACACTGCATACACACAACACCACAGGTGCAAAATGTACAACATATACATGAAAATAGTACTACACATCCATAGACCACATATTTACCCCACAAATAAACCTTCCTTCTAGTGTCTTTACATTATCCATGCTTATCCTAGCATGCCACAGATCACACTACTTTCACTTCTTTGATGTACCCCTCTGCATTACATGTACATAAAACAAACATAGACATAGTACAAGCATACAACATTAAATCATATACACATGAGATTGACCTTGTATATTTTTCAAGGCTACTCTTCCATTTGATTCCTCATAGATAGGAACCTCTTCATTCCACTCACATGCATAAGAAATCATTCCTCCTCAAGAATGATCCTTGAAAACCATGTCATATAGTTACATGGATACATACAGACATACATACATATATAAATCATTAGCATAAAAAAATCATGATCATGGAATATGACGACATAAATTCATACATATATACATATAAACATTAGTATTAAATAATCATGATCCATGATGACCCTGTCAGACACGACATACATACATACATACATGTATTCATATATAAACATAAAAATAATCCTAATCACAACAAAATTGCTAGATATCATAAGGTATAGGCTAAGAGAACTTCTTTTATCCATGCACAACATGAACATCATTGAGAAAAATAGTTCCCAACTTTAGCCAAGGCATCTTATGCCTCAAATCCATTTACTTTACCTTTTTGCTACCTTTCTCATATTTGTACTACCACCATCCATTTACCACAATGGACCCAACCATTCCAACCGACTATCATAGTCTTACCTTCCGCTGCACTTACTCATGAACCGAGCTTCATTAACATTCCTTTTTCCCAAGTCAATTCCCAAGACTCAAAACATAAAATTCAAGAAGAATAAACAAATGAAGAAAATAATGGAAAACCAATAGCAATATGACACCACGAACAAAGTGGCAAGGGCTTGCACTAGACATAAACAAAACCACAAATCAAGCTCAACAAAGCACAAAATACCAAAAGCATAAAACCAGCAACAAACACCATGACTCAATCCCCATGGTTCCTAGTGCTTCCAAGGGAAATCTCAACCCAAATATTTTCAAAGATTTCATGGCAGTCTCTTTTCCCATGCAATCCCCTGCATCATACTTCCATAAACACACAACTATCAGTGCATAAATAAACATATCAACATGATGATTAACTTACCTTCTTGTGCCAAGAACTTTGACCTGTAACTGAAGACACATGTCATCCATACGTACCAAAGATAAATAGAACATATCTATCCATTTGGAATCAACATTTACCAAGTCTAAAACCATGTCATAATAAAAAATAAACTCGCAATCATCAGTCATAATACATTATTCTAAAAATATCACCTTATTTCACTCAAGTACATATCAATTATCTCAACACATGTGTGTTAGTACAATCATCTTAAGACACGATCATTACTTCATGAAATATTATATAAACGTGCTCATATCATTCAAGTAATAGAAAATTAAACAGTAAATAGACGACATAATAGAAACCAACACTCAAACACCAAATATATGACATAACCAAACATTTAGGTACAAAGTAGACAACATAAGCAAGCTCATACCTTAATCTATCTCAAGGGAGGCTATCTTTTCTACAGAATCAATATATATTAGCATGCGATAACTTCACAACACATAAAAACAATCATAAATAAGCTCATAATATCCATAACATAGTCTAGCTAACATGTTCACATCATAAGCCCATAATAAAATGTCATTAATGCATACAATCACATATGCATAATCAGTCTAGGCATAATACAAAAAAATATCATAATTTAGTTGAATCATGCCTTAATGTCATAACCCTAACCATATGCATGGGCCAATCCAAAGTAGTATAATACATATAACATCAAGACGTTAAAGAAATGACCCTAATCATCAATTCACTAGCATGTAACAACAACAAGTTATATATCATGCTCATCAACAACATGTAACCTAATCATCAAGCTAACTATCATACAACAACAATAAGTTAGCCCATAACATGCTCATAAACAACATACAAGTTATCTAACATAAAAAAAAAAAATTAGCAATGCATACCACCACTGGTTGCTATCATTCATGACTATCTGAAACATGTACATATAACCACACTAATCAACTGGCATCTATAATGTATGTAACCCTGACATCAATAGAATGAAAGGAGTACTCATAACTGTAATCCATATTCCTACATTGATAAACCAACATTTATCATATGTGTAACCATAATAATAGAATTAAATGCATATAAGTAACCCTAATTCTTACATCAACCATGAATCACATACCTGCATGCCAAGCATACAAACTTGTATGATGATTTTCTCTTACCCCACATTCCATTGTTGCAACTTCACTTTAATGATCTGCACCTCCTGCTCTATCCTAGCCAACACATTAGCATCATAACAAACCAATATCATCATGATGACCTAATTTCATGCAACGACCTTATGCACAAAAACCTTTGACCATACCAATGCAAACTTTACCATATGCACCCACTTGACATGTATAACCAATCATGAATGACCAATGCATGTCACACATATAGCATCACATAAGCAAGCATACATAGAAAACACACAAGTATGACCAATATATTATCTAGCATAAACAAGAAATGCATACTCAACATGTAGCAACATGTAAGAAAGCATGCACGAACACGACATAAGCAAGAACTGCACATAATCAGTCATAAACTCATAACAACATGTTCACAAAATCACCATCATCCCTTCCATGGTGACACCACTGCCACCATGGACAACACAACATAGATGCAAAAAGCACATATATACCATGAGAATACTACACACGCATACAAACAACATAAATGCATGGTAAAAACACCTCCCATCCAGTCTGAGAGTTGAACCATGCTCTAATACCGCTCTGTAAGACCCTCTTCCCACATCTATCCAAGTAACCATCCAACTGGGGTAAACATTTGATGAGAGGCTACTAATATGAGATTCAACCTCCTAGATTACTTTAAGTAAGTGGGACCAATGAAAACATGACAAATAGACCTTACACTGCATCATTGACATCCCTAGGAGGTAACCCAACCTTCTAGGGCCCTGTTCCCTAAGGGCGAAATGATTTTTAACCTATTTGAGGCTTAGCCACAGGCATATAAGGGTAAGAGAGTAGTTATAGACCCTTATTCGTGGGATTTCCTTGTTAAGGCTATGGCTATGTCCCCAAAAGTTCAATGTTGTGCCTATAACTTTGGTATTTGTGCCACAGTTTTAGCCCCTAAGCCTAGGTCATTTCCCATAACTTCCTATAACTTTAGGAGAGGTTAACTAACTTAAAAACAAATAAAATGAATTAATCACACTATCAGGAACTCATGTGGTCCCTGCCCAACCATGACAGGAATTTTGTTGAACATGTCACAAACATTGCATCTATAGGTGTAAACAACATATTTAAACATGGGGGTCTATTAAAAATATGGAATAGCTAAGTATCATTTCTCCCATACATAATAAGATATCATACAATATATTTGACCATAGATACATTGTGCACTAATTTACTGGTAAAAACATAGATAGAGCCATATATCCTCACTGATCAAATACATGCTTATAACCAACATGATAAAAATAGAAATACAATGCATATAACATCAAATAAATCCATATATAAACCAATACCTTTGCATACAAAATACCACATGAATGAGCTCTTCATTACTTAAATTAAAACCCAACCGGAGATGGGACTTCCATGTTCCACCCAACCATAGATTGGCTCAGCCAAATCTCTCTTCATCCAAACAACCCCATGGTATATTCCAAGCATGAATGTGGGACTCAAATTGAAAAATGTGGGACTCAAATTGGAAAACCAACCAAGGCATACCAAGGCTAAACCACCTCATACTAATCAATCATAAACCGGGATTTACCATGATATACAAATAATTAGTAGGCCAACACAAGCATGGATATTACCAGATTTTCTCTGCCTAAACCATGAGGAATTTTCTTGTCTTCTAGTCTCTCAGGATTTACCACAACCCACAATTTGAATTAGGGGTCACTAGGCCCTAAATTGAGACATAATATCCAAGCTTTACCACAATACCAAGCCTCACATTCCTAGGCTTTATCGTATATCCCTCCATTCACCGGTCGAGGATTCCTCGGCCCACCGAGGCAACACAATCATGGCTTTACCACAACCAGATTCTGGCTCAGGGGTTACTAGGTCAATGTCTTTACCATGATCCACATTCTAGTTTAGGGACCATTAGATCACGTGTTATATCAATTTGGAGATTCACCCCACTCAGCTTCGAATCCATTTGGAAATCCATCTAAACCAAAACATGAGAACTCCACAACACCATGGCTATATAGAAATGGCAAGGCTAGGTTGAAAATACTTTCATACTTGGAAAAAACTATCCCAAATATTAAAGAACCACATGAAATACCATGCATGCAAAATATAGCAAGTAAAATACTCATGCAAATCGATACCTACCAAGAATCCTACTGTAGTTGCTTCATTCATGCTCCTCCTTGCTTGCTTCCCTCTTTTTCCTACATTATTTGCTTTCTTGGTCCAATGCCAAAATGCTCCAATAAAACTATAAGTTTTCGAGAGAGAGAGAGAGAGAGAGTAATGAGGGAGCTCTAAAAATGTGAGAAAAATCTTTCCAACTGATCCCGAGAAGACTTTTTATTAATGAGGCTTTTATTTTCTTCATTTTCCCTTATTTTCCTTCATTTTACTCGTCACATGAAACCTATGACCTTTCACCTTACTTTTCTTCTAATGTCCATTATTTTCATAAATAAATGTGCCAAAAGTTCCATTTTTCCTTTCCAAAGCCTTTTCCTTTTCCTTTTCCAATTTCCTTAGCCATAATAAACCAAATCAACACTGCCCATGATGTTTTTCCCAACATTCAACCTGGAATAAGTGTCCCATCAACCATGTTTATTATTATTAACTTTATTACATGGATTTTTCGTTAGGGTTGTTACATATGGCACAGGTGGTATGTGGATGTCCCTAACTTGGTTGGAATTTGAATATGTTATTATATATTTATTCTTATTGAGAATAATGAGAATAAGTCCTAATTTTATGTATGATTTCATGATTGGTTTGTCATGGTTTCTATTTTTCTTAAGTGTTGGTTATATGCATGGTATATTTTATATTTTATGATGTGCTCTTGTTATGAATCCATTTCATGGTTTAATGAGTTATTACTTTTCCTTATATGAATATGTAGGCTAATGTATGTTATTGCAACTAGTAAGAGAGGCCAACAAGCCTTCTTGGTGATTCCTTGATGAAACTATGTATTTATAACCTACGTGTACTTTGACCACAAAGTGTTTGTCGAAAATATTCTCATGTATTTGATAATTTTTAGCCAAAAATGATTCAATACCAGTGAATAAATATTTATGTAAGTAGTTAAGGAAATTCTAGAGAGTTTTGGGAAGTTCTAGGCAGATGACTTGGAACAGGCCTTAAAAATATGGAACAAGGTTTCTAGTCGTGCCCTTTGAAATGGTAAATTTCGGCTACAACTACATAGAGTAAGGCATGTGCATGCATATGGAGCTTTCCAAGTGCATGCAGAGCTTGGAATTGCATGTGGTTGGGAGGTAGTGTCTATTGAAAATAAATTTCCAACTTAGGGAGTGACCACTAGTGGTTTTTGTGTGACACTTAGGTGATATGGTGTCCTTGAGAGGTTTTAGTAAGGTTCTAGTTATTATACCCCTATTCCATAACTGGAAATTGGTTTTTAGGTCATTTCATAGTAACTATAAACTCATGTATACCTTAGAGAGCCTATGAAAGTAGGTAAATGTGGGGTGTGGTGTTATAGGGTGGTATCAAACTAGTTTCATTCCTTGTAAACCTTTCTTGGGTTCCTATGTTATAGAGTGGTATCAAAGAAAGGTTTGTATTATTGGACCTCAAGGTAAATAAATATGGTTATGGTCATCATGCACGTGGTTATTGTTACAATTATTGTATTATTATCATGCATGATTCATGATGTTGACATGTTGTTGTTATTACTATATATAGTGCTAATCTAGACTGAATTCTGCAGATGTAAAAGCCTCTCCTGAGATACATTGAGGTATGATTTTTATTATGTCTTCTATTTGTTTTATTTAACATGGTATTCTTGTAGGAAATAGAAGGCCAAAAGATTAAGAGAAAAATGGTGGATTTCAGTTCACATGACTCCCCGCACAAGCCTAAAGTGAAACCAATTGAATGGGAAATTCAGTTGAGCAGCAACAAGAGGAATATTATCCTGATATAACAGATACATTCAAGAGTTTTAGGGTAGATATTAGATGTTGTAAAGAAGATAATAACAAGTTGATTGAGGCATAGGAAATACATTCAAGGGCTCAAGAAGAGTAAGTTGAAGTGAATCCAGTGATTCTTTGAAGCCTTTCAGACTTATAGAAGTAGGGATAGGTAGGGATCAGTCATGGAGATAGGAAAGAGGAGAAGAATAATGGGGAAGATGGGAGCAGGTATCAGAGAAGGTACAGGTTGGATATGGATGATACAGTGATGAGTCGTAGACTCTTAGATACACTTGACAAAGGGGCTATTACGCATGGGTTTTATTCCATCTCTTATTCTATGAGACATCATCTCCATCACTACCAACATCGTAGGAGGAGAGAGTATTTTCCATAGGAATTAAATAAATCCAAGCCTCCTACTTTTGATGGGGAAATGGACAAATCCGAATATTCATAATCATGGTTTCTTGGGATGTGGAATTTTTTTATATTGCATGACTACTGAGAGAACATGAAATATGAGATAACCACCTTCAGTCCCAAAGGAAATTCAACCATTATTTGGGAATATATTAAGAATTTCATAAGAATCTAAGAAGAGAAGCTGACTTGGGGTTTGTTGAAAATATCTTAAGGAATAAGTACCTTTATGAGAGATATTATGTTGGAAATTCCAAGGGGTTTTATGAGCTCAGGATGGGCTCTGTGACATATGAAGAGTACACAACTAAATTTATAGAGCTCTTGAGATATGTTACCTACCTCAAGGATTAGAAATGAAATATCCAAAGGTTCATCAATTGTTTTCCATTGTAATTTAAACATCATATTGAGTTGGATGAGCCTCTGTCATTGGATGAATCCATTAGAAAGTTGAAGCATTGTTATGAGCATTCAAAGCACAAGCTTAAGTTCAAGCATGAGTGGGATGGTAATACTAAAGGAAAATGGACCAAGAAGTGAGGAATATCTCAGGGTGCAATTGAGGGTATACGTTGTGACATATACATTCAGGGTTAGCATACACGTAGTTTTTATGAAGAGAAGTTGTGTATACATGCGGAAACAAACGCTCCAAGTCACGTATGCCTTTTGCGCTCTAAAATTATAATACCAATAGGCATTACCATGGTATTAGCCCACAATATTGAGTGTTGTATTGTCTATTTGACTCCATCCAACAAAACCATCAGAAGTTGTGTGGTTTTGACTCATGGTATTGGTAAAAGCTAAGTGTATATAAGAAGAAGAAGATCATAGTGCAAAGTGTGCATGTGTCTGGGTATTGAATGGATACTTCACTTTAAAGTATATATGCATAGAATGGGTTACATTTTATTGACAAATATGAATTAATAATGCACCTATGAAGAAAATGATGGATCGGGATCTCTAGACCTGAAATGACTATATATATTCTAGATATGTTTATGGAAATTTTAGATTTGCGATCTGGCGAATGCTTGTTGAAGTAAAGGGTAAGATCTGAGTTGTTTACCTGTTATGAAGAGTTGCGTAACCCTGCAATGTTTGTAGATATATACACAGATTCGTCTCAGTGAAAGCACGTATATACGTAGGTTGGTTTCAACAAAAGCGCGTATGGAATCTAAAGTCAGTCCTGAAATAGTTGCAGAAATATGTGCAGGTTTGTCTCTGTGAAAATGCGTATATACGCGGGTTAAGTGAAGTAAAAGAGCATATGGAAGCTAGAGTTTTGATGAAGTGTTTAGAAGGAAATATCTGATTTGTTTTGCTATATTACTGTTGCCTGTCAAGATGTCTTCATACAGATTTGAGTTGTTTGAATATTGATTATGCTGCTAGTTGATTATGATTAAGGATCAGTTATTAGTTGATTGGTTGATGATTCAATGAATGAATTGATGGGTTATAAGTTTCAGTTTGATGTATTTTTTTTGAGCTTAAATGTGTGGAATGGGTCCAGTTTGAAAATCTGATGAAAACATGCCTACAAGGTGTGTTGTGTGGAAGCTGTTGGATCCAGTATGAAAATTGATGAAACATGGTCCATGGTGGAGCTGAGGGTCGAAGCCTTCAGTGAGGGGGTTGTAGCTCGCTTCCAGTGATAGCTAGTAAATGAGATCGGAGGGTAGTAGCTCCCTTCCAAGACTGGCTGGTAAACGAGATCAGGGGGTAGTAGCTCCCTTCCAGGAGTGGCTGGTAAACGAGATCAGGGGGTTGAAGCTCCCTTCCAGTAGTAACTAGAAAACAAGAGAAGGTTGTAGCCTTTTGCAGGTGGGTGCCTGCGTGCTGGTATGTGTTGTGTAACTAGCTCCAAAGAGAGAAGAAAAGAGATATTCACGCCTTAGAAATGAGCCACTTCGAGGGGGCAACCTCCAATACATTACATGAATGAACAATTCTTGGATGATACAATTTACAAAACCTCCTTTCTATATATAGGAGTCCATGGGGCCATAATGTAATCCTAGTGGGCCACAATGTAATCCTAGCCGACCTAACAATAATAATTTAAGGGCACAATAATAAAAAAATGGGGGTTACAAGGGTACAATAATAACAATAAAGGGGTTACACTAACAATAAGGTACTATACTAGTAATATAGGGACCTAACATGCCCCTCTCCTTCAAAAAAGCGTTGTCCTCAACGTTTGAGTAGCTCTGGGTGCTTCTGTATAAATTTTTCATCCTCCCATGTAGAATCTTCAGTGTATAAATTCTTCCACTTGATGAGATACTCTGAAATTGATCGATTCCGTAGTTGTCGAGTTCTTGTTTCCATGACCGCTTCTGGTTCCAATATGATTTTTTCTTCCTCATCAAGTTCTGGCAATATTGTTTGAACTGGAATATTTTCACCTATAACCTTCTTTAAGCATGAAACATGGAAAGCTGGATGTACTCGCGAAGAAGCAGGAAGCTCCAATTTGTATGCCATAGTACCAATCTTTTGCAACACCTTGTAAGGACCATAGTACTTTGGCGATAATTTATTATCCTTCTTAGCTTGCTTTAGGGACATTTGTTTATATGGTTGTAGCCGTAAAAATACCCAATCTCCTACATCAAAACTTCTCTCGCTGCGATGTTGATCTGCCTGTTGTTTCATTCGATTTTGTGCCAAATTCGGGTTATCCTTTAAGAGTTGGAGAACTTCTTGCTGATGCTCGATGTGATCTTCCACTGCTTGAACCTTCAAATTTTCCCTTAAAGATGATGTGATCGATGGTGGATGATATCCATAAGTGCCATAAATGGGGTCATTTTTGCTGCAGTATAGAAGGAAGTGTTATACCACCATTCAGCGAGAGGTAACCACTTGACCCATTGTGTTTGTTTATCAGATACAAAACAACGAAGATATCCTTCCAAACATTTATTTACTATCTCGGTTTGACCATCGGATTGAGGATGATAAGATGAGCTATGAGCTAATTGAGTACCCAAACAAGAAAATAACTCCGTCCAAAAATTTCCAGTAAAAATGGGATCTCTGTCGCTCACAATAACCCTTGGGTTTCCATGTAGCTATTGAATTGTGTCCATAAATGTAGTAGCAACTGTACTTGCTTTAAATGGATGAGATAATGCACAAAAGTGTACATACTTGGTAAGTCTATCAACTACCACCATGATGACACTCTTTCCTTCGGACTTAGGTAAACCTGTGATAAAATCCATTGAAATCTCCTCCCAACGTTGACTTGGAATGGATAAAGGTTGTAGAAGTCCGGGGGTCTTAATTGTTTCCACTTTATTCTGCTGGCAAACCAAACATTCCGCCACAAACTTTTGAATATCAGATTTAAGGCCATCCCAAAAAAATTCTTTCTTCACCTGTGGTAAGTTTTTAAAAATCCTGAGTGTCCTCCTAAAGGAGAAGTGTGCAATTCCAGAAGAATCTTTTGTTTTAGTTGGGAATTCTTACAAAGATATAAGCGATCTTTGTACCATAAGGAATCATTTTCCAACTAAATGTATCAGATGTACTAGGATCTTGCTGCAACTTTTGAATGAGTGTCCATACATCTTTGTCCTTCTTCCATTCATCTCTTACTTCGGTTATCCAATCTGGTTGGATAATAGAAATGGCACAAAGCAATGCTTCCACCTCTTCATTCTTTCTTGAGAGTGCATCTGCAACAACATTAAGCTTTCCTTTTCTGTAGATTATTTCAAAGTCATAACCCAACATCTTTGTGACCCATTTTTGCTGCTCTTCTGACGATAGTCTTTGTTCCAAAAAGTGTTTAAGACTATCATGATCGATTTTTACCTTGAAGTGTCTTCCCATTAGGTAAGTTCGCCATTTCTTTAGTGCATGCAGTATTGCTAACATTTCCTTCTCATAAATAGGTTTCTGTAAATACTTTCCTTTGATTGGACGACTTTCAAAAGCAATGGGTCTTCCTTCCTGCATTAAAAGTGCACCAATTCCATTTCCTGAGGCATCACATTCCACAATAAAGGTTTTTGTGAAGTCTGGCGTAGCTAAGACCGGTGCTAGGCACATTGCCTCTTTAAGATGTTCAAAGGCATTAGTTGCTTCAGGAGTCCATGAAAATGCATCTTTCTTCAATAATGTTGTTAGAGGTGCTGCTATTCTTCCATAATTCTTAACAAACTTACGATAATAGCATGTTAACCCGAGAAATCCTCGCAACTGCTTTATTGTCTTAGGGACTTTCCATTCCTTAATGGCTTTAATTTTGTTAGGGTCTACTTTAACACCCTCGTGGGATATAATATGACCCAGATATTCCACCTCTTGTACTCCAAAGAAACATTTGGATGCTTTTGCATATAATTGTTTCTCCTGCAATAGTTTGAGCACACTGTCAACATGTTCAACATGATCCTTCCAAGACTTGCTATAGATTAGTATATCATCAAAAAATACTAGCACAAATTTTCTAAGGAAGGGTTTGAAAATGGAATTCATCAACCCTTGAAATGTAGAAGGTGCATTGGTAAGGCCAAAAGGCATGGCCAAAAATTCATAATGACCCTCATGAGTTCGAAATGCTGTTTTTGGAATATCTTCAGTCTTCATTCTAATTTGATGATATCCTGAACGAAGATCCAACTTGGTAAATAAATTGCTCCATGTAATTCATCCAATAATTCATCAATCACAGGAATGGGAAATTTATCTTTAATGGTGAGCTTATTGAGCTCCCTATAATCCGAACACATTCGCCATGATCCATCCTTCTTGTGTACCAATACTACGGGAGCAGAGAAAGAACTTTGACTAGGTTGAATTATACCCGCCTCTAACATTTCTGCAATCATACGTTCAATTTCGCTCTTTTGGAAGTAAGGATATCTATAAGGCCGTATGTTTGGAGGAACACTTCCTGGAATCAAATGAATAGAATGATCATGATCATGAATAGGTGGGAGTCCTTTGGGAGTTTCAAACACCTTGGAATGATTGTCCAAGACTTGTTGGAGATCTGCAGAAATAGATGATTTTGATGTTGGAACTTCTAGTGAGCATAATTGTGAAATTACACCTCGTTTTTCTTTCTTTAGAAGCTTTGTCATGCAATTAGAGCTTATTATCCTTCCCGACTTCCCTTCAATACCCCGTAATTCGACTTCCTTTCCTTCTGAAAAAAATTTCAAGAAAAGTTCTTGAAAATTAAAAGCTACCGTCCCCAAAGATTGTAACCATTGTACTCCTAGTATAACATCAGCACCTCCCATAGGAATGGCAAGCATTGGACTAGTCAATACATATTCCCCCATGGTTAGCTTGATATTATGGCATTTTCCAGAGCAATTAATAGTTCCTCCATTTGCAACCATCACTTGACATTCTGGTGCTGGGTATAGGAAACAATTTAATTCCTTGGCTACCTTACAATGAATAAAATTATGGGTGCTAACTGAATCAATCAACACTATTACCTTTTTCTTCTTGATCTGTCCTGCTATCTTGAGAGTTTGAGGAGTGGTAATTCCTGCCAGTGCATTACATGATATGGTCGGATTCATTTCTTCCTCTTCTATGGCTGGTTTCTGGTGTATATCCTCTTCTTGTTCATTTTCTTCTTCCTCTTCACAATCTATGTAAAATAATTTCTTCTCAGCACACTTATGACCTTTAGTGTATTTGCTATCACAACTGTAGTAAAGCCCTTTTGCTCTTTTTTCTTCCAATTGTTGTGGTGTCAACCTTGTAGGTTGTGGAAATCTAGATGTAGCCACACTTCCTTCTTTATAGAATTGAGTAGTAGACTTCCTTGTTGCCATAATTTTACATTCAACTTTTCTTGCCAACCTGAATGCCTTCTCTAATGAATCAGGTTCCAGAACACGAACTGCATGTTGAATGTTATCCTTTAAACTGCCTAAGAAGAGATCAATCCTGTGGTCCTCTGAAATATCAGTTATCCTTATATTCAATTTTTGGAAGTCCTCAATGTGCTGGCCCACTAAACCCTGTTGTTTGAGATTTATCAATTGGCTAAATAAGGTGTTGCTCTTTGTATCCTCATAATGTGCTATCATTTCCTCCGTAAAAATTGACCAAGTGACAATTTTTTACGGGAACAAAGCCATCGATACCATACAAATGTATTTTGTTCTAAATGTAAAGTTGCAATGCGTACCTTTTGTGTGTTTTGCACGTTATGGAGATCAAAATATTGCTCCATCTGTAGTATCCATGTTACAGGATCCTTTCCATCAAACTTCCTCATATCCAATTTTGGAATATGGTGGTTCTTCCCACCAACATTCGAGTTTATGAAATCATGATTAACATTTATTTTGTTCTCATCATGAGGTTCTTCTCCTATATTTCCGCCATTAGGAATCATTTCTGGTTTTAAGCTTGTCATCAAGCCTTCCATGTATGATTTTAAATCATTCTTCATGTTTTCTATGTTGTCTTTCATGTCATCCATCTTAGCTTCCATGCCCACTTCCATGCCATCCATCTTAGCTTCCATTCCATTCATCTTAGTTTCCACGCCATCCATCTTAGCTTCCACGCCATCCATCTTAGCTTGCACACCATCCATTTTAGCTTCCACGCCTTTCTTCAAACCTTCCATCTTTACTTCCACGCCATCCTTCTTAGCTTCCATGCCTTTCTTCAAACCATCCATCTTCACTTCCACACCTTTCTTCAAAACTTCCATTTCATTTTTTGCTGCTCTTTGCGAGAGTGAAATTTGTTGCACTTGTTCTTGTAATTTTGATAGATCATGTTGCAATTCTTTATCTTCATGAGTCATGGTAGAGCCTTCTGAAGGCTTGATGGGTGTTGAATTCTTTTTAGGGGCCATTTTAGAATCCAATATTGATATCTATTCTACAAGATGCCCTTGGAATCAATTCAACTTGATTCTTCAAACAAGACTTATGCAATTCGGAAAAAATACACACCTTTTACTAGCTTTTAGGAGCTCGATATTGAAATTGAATTATCTCTGTAGTTGAAAATCTTCGATATCTGAAATTCAGCCTTGTAGTAGATCTCTGAAGCTTCTTTCAAATGCCACAGGTCTGACCTGATTTGGATTCTCCAAGACAAATTTGTGTCCAATCTCCCACAATGACTTAATTCTGGACTGGTTTAGTAGAGCGAACTTGTACGACTTGCCACGTGTCACTGTTTTGTCCTTTGTCTATGAAATTGATAGCCCAGAAACTTCAGTCTGTGTACTTGCGACCAATTTTTACGGCACTTCAATCCAATGCCCAGAGAGAGAGTTATTGAAGTTTTCCCACGATCACCTCTTTGAGATGCAATTCAGGAGCCTGAAAAAGCACTACCTTCCACAGACCATATCTCCAAAAATATTGCGAACCAAGCTCTGAAATTTTTTGAAGAATTTCCTCAGGCTTTCAGCTTCGCACCATATGAATTTCAGACTCTGAACCTTCGTACAAAAAAATTTATAGCGCAAATGCCACGATGACCTGTTTATGAGCCTGAAAAAATACCTAACTTCCACAGATGATATCTCCTCAAATATTGCGAACCAGGATCTGAAATTTTTAGACAACCTTCCTCAAGATTTCAGCTTCGCACCCTAGAAATTTCAGCTTCTGAAGCTTCGTAGAAAAAAAGTTATAGCGAAAATGCCACGATGACCTGTTTGGAGCAGCGAAAACCTAGAATCCCAAAGCTCTGATACCAAATGTTGTGTAACCAGCTCCAAAGAGAGAAGAAAAGAGATATTCACGCCTTAGAAATGAGCCACTTCGAGGGGGCAACCTCCAATACATTACATGAATGAACAATTCTTGAATGATTCAATTTACAAAACCTCCTTTCTATATATAGGAGTCCATGGGGCCATAATGTAATCCCAGTGGGCCACAATGTAATCCTAGCCGACCTAACAATAATAATTTAGGGGCACAATAATAACAGAATGGGGGTTACAAGGGTACAATAATAACAATAAAGGGGTTACACTAACAATAAGGTACTATACTAGTAATATAGGGACCTAACAGTATGAGTCTGCACTAGTACATGATTGTACGTAGTTTTCTCTATAATAAATATTGAAGACAGAGACAAAAACAACGGTGGTTTTCTCCCGAATTGGGTTTCCACCTTAAATCCTGGTGTTCATGTGTGTTTCTTATGTGTGATGATTTATTCTATTCTTACTGCACATGCTTACTGCTTACTAAACATCTGATGAATGAATGATGCACTGATCTAAGTAAATAATTATATGCATAATAAGATCTCTGGTAATATGCAAGTTTTCTTAAGGATATCTGCGTGTATACGCGAGCTGGGTTCATTAAAGTCGAGTATGGAATTTAGTAAGGAAAAATTAAAAGTTTTGAGTAAGCTCTAAATACTGATTCACCCCACCCCCCCGCCCCCAAGTATTTTTCCAAACAACCTTAATACCATCATGAGATATGAACCAAATATTCCACCTCCCGTACTCTAAAGAAGCATTTGCAGGTTTTTTCATATAATTGTTTTTCCTCTAATAGTTTGAGCACCCTGGGAACATGTTTAACACGATCCTTCCAAGACTTGATATAGATTGGTATATCATCAAAAAATACAAATACAACTTTTCTAAATAAGGGTTGAAAAATGGAATTCATCAAACATTGAAATGTGGAGGGTGCATTAGTAACACCAAAAAGCATGAAAAAAAATTCATAATGACCTTCATGAGTTATGAATATTTTTTTTTCAGAAGGTCTATAGTCTTCACTCTAAGTTGATCATATCCTGAGAAAAGATCCAACTTGGTGAAGTACATTGCTCCATGTAATTCATCTAACAATTCATCGATGACTTGAATGGGAAATTTATCTTTAATAATGATCTTGTTGATCACTCTAAAATTTGAGCACATACACCATGACGCATCCTTCTTGGGCACCAATACTACTAGAGCATACAAATAACTTTGAATTGGTTGAATTATACTAGCCTTTAGCATTTCTAAAACCATACATTCAATTTAACTCTTTTCGGCATAAGGATATTTGTAAGGAATTCTATTTGGAGGAACACTTCCTAGAATCAAGTGAATAACATGATCATAATTATGAGTAGTTGGGAGGTATTTGGGGGTATCAAACCCCTTGGAATGTTTTTCCAAGACTTTTTCAATTCGATGTTTGAAACTCTAGTGAGAATATTTGTCATGCCATTAGTTATAATTATCTTCCCTAGTTTCCCATGTGCTACCCCTAAATTCAATTTCCTTTCCTTCCGAAGAAAAAATCATGAAAATTTCTTTAAAATAAAAATCTATTGTCCCTATATATTGTAACCATTGGGCTCCTAGTACAACATGAACACCACCCATTGTAATGTAAATAATTTAACTATTAAATACATATTCCCGCATAGTTAGCTTGATATTATGACACTTTCAAATGAAATTTATAGTTCCCCCATTTGAAACCATTACTTGACACTCTAGTGCTAGAAACATAAATAAATTTATTTCCTTGTCTATATTACAATTAATAAAATTATGGGTACTACCCAGATCCATATACACTATTAAATTTCTCTTCTTGAGATATCCTTCTATATTGAGTGTTTGAGGAGTGGTAATTTCCAACAATGAATTACAATATATGGTCGATTTCATCTCTTCTTCGTCTGGGGTTAGTTCCTAGTGTATATCCTCTTATTTTGACGTTTCTTGTTCCTTTCCTTCCTCCTGTTCACAATCCATGTAAAATAATTTATTCTCAACACACTCATGACCTTTAGTGTATTTACTTTCAAAACTATAGTAAATCACTTTTTCTCTTTTTTCCTCCAATTATTGTGGTGTAAAAATTGTAGGTTGTGGAAAGCTAGAATCAACAACACTTCCCTCTTTATAGTTGTGTCTGGTAGAATTCCATATTTCTATATTTTTTCTTTCAAATTTTCTTTCCACCTTGATTTTCTTCTCCAATTAATCAAGATCATAAAGGTGAACCTCATGTTCGATGTTATGCTTTAAATTTCCTATGAAGGAATCAATCCTATGCTCCCATGGAATATCATTTACCTTGATATTAAATATTTGGAAGTCCTCAATGTGCTCTTCCATTGATCCCTTTTGTTTGAGATTTATAAATTGGCCAAAGGAGGTATTTGTCTTTGTATCCTCATAGTGTGATATCAATTATTCTACAAAAAGTGTATAAGTGATATTTATTTACGATAAAAAAACCATAGATACCACACAAATTGGTTTTTTTCTAAATATCATTACAAGAAAAAATGACATTGGTGAGGGTCATGCTTTGGACGGACCTTTAAGGTCTGTCACCAATGTCACATATGGTGACGGTCCTTAAAAAGGTGTCGATGTAAGTGTATATAGTGATGGTCCTTTAAGGTTCATCACCAAAGCCATTTTCAATGACACTTTTGGTGAGGTTCGTTAAAGGTCCATCACTAATTCTCTCTTTGGTGACACTTCTAGTGACGAAATTTTAATGACCCTCACCAAAATTAATGAAAAGAGTATTGATGAGGGTCATTAAAATTTTGTCACTAGAAGTGTCACCAAAGAGAGAATTAGTGATGGGCCTTTAACAACCCTCACCAAAAGTGTCATTCAAAATGGCTTTGGTGATGAACCTTAAAGGACCATCACTATATACACTTACATCGACACTTTTTTAAGGACCGTCACCATATGTGACATTGGTGACGGACCTTAAAGGTCTGTCCAAAGCATGACCCTCACCAATGTCATTTTTTCTTGTAGTGATATTTAGAAAAAAACCAATTTGTGTGGTATCTATGGTTTTTTTATTGTAAATAAATATCACTTATACACTTTTTGCAGAATAATTGATATCACACTATGAGGGTACAAAGATAAATACCTCCTTTGGCCAATTTATAAATCTCAAACAAAAGGGATCAATGGAAGAGCACATTTAGGACTTCCAAATATTTAATATCAAGGTAAATGATATTCCATAGGAGCATAGGATTGATTCCTTCATAGGAAATTTAAAGCATAACATCAAACATGAGGTTCACCTTTATGAGCTTGATTAATTGGAGAAGCAAATCAAGGTGGAAGTAAAATTTGAAAGAAAAAATATGGAAATATGGAATGCACGGAATCACAATATAAAGAAGAGTGTTGCTTCCTGGCCTGCAATTTTTACATACAATAATTGGAGGAAAAAGAGAAAAAGTGATTTATAGTTTTGAAAATAAATACACTAAAAAAAGGTCATGAGAGTGTGTTGAGAATAAATTATTTTACATGAAACGAGAGAAGAAAGGAACGAAGCGTTGAAGAGGAGTTATACTAGGAACTAGCCGGACAAAGAGAAGATGAAATATACATATATTGTAATGCATTATTTGAAATTACCACTCCTCAAACTCTCAAGATAAAAGGACAAATCAAGAAGAGAAAGTTAATAGTGTTGATTGATTCAGGTAGCACCCATAATTTTATTCATTGTAAGGTAGCCAAGGAATTAAATTGTTTCCTATACCCAGCACCAGAATGTCAAGTAATGGTTTCAAATGGAGGAACTATAAATTGCTCTGGAAAATGCCATAATATCAAGCTAACCATGGGGGAATATGTATTGACTAGTCCAATGCTTTCCATTCCTATGGGAGGTGCTGATGTTGTACTAGGAGTACAATGGTTACAATCTTTGGGGACGGTAGCTTTTAATTTTCAAGAACTTTTCTTGAAATTTTTTTCAGAAGGAAATGAAGTTGAATTTAGTGGTGAAACTAGGAAGATAATTATAACTAATGGCATGATAAATATTCTCACTAGAGTTTCAAACGCTCAGGTAAAAAGTCTTGGAAAAACATTCCAAGGGGTTTGTTCACCCCAAATACATACGGCTACTGTAATTATGATCATGCTATTCACTTGATTCCAGGAAGTGTTCCTCCAAACATCAGGCCTTATAGATATCCTTACTTCCAAAAGAGCGAAATTGAACGTATGATTGCAGAAATGTTAGAGGCGGGTATAATTCAACCAATTCAAAGTTCTTTGTAATAATACAGTGTATTGAGTGCTTAAGAAGAATTGGATCATAATTATGTGTTCAAATTTTAGAGTGATCAACAAGATCATTATTAAAGATAAATTTCCCATTCAAGTCATCGATGAATTGTTAGATGAATTACATGGAGCAATGTACTTCACCAAGTTGGATCTTTGCTCAGGATATGATCAACTTAGAGTGAAGACTATAGACCTTCTGAAAAAAAAATATTCATAACTCATGAAGGTCATTATGAATTTTTGGTGATGCTTTTTGGCGTTACTAATGCACCCTCCACATTTCAATGTTTGATGAATTCCATTTTTCAACCCTTATTTAGAAAATTTTTATTTGTATTTTTTGATGATATACCAATCTATATCAAGTTTTTGGAGGATCGTGTTAAACATGTTCCCAGGGTGCTCAAACTATTAGAGGAAAAACAATTATATGAAAAAGCCTCAAAATGCTTCTTTGCAGTACAGGAGGTGGAATATTTGGTTCATATCTCATGACAGTATTAAGGTTGTAGGGAAAAATACTGAGGGGGGGGGGGGTGTGAATCAGTATTTAGAGCTGACTCAAAACTTTTAATTTTTCCTTACTAAATTCCATACTCAACTTTAATGAACCCAACTTGCGTATACATGTAGATATCCTTAAGAACACTTGTGTATTACCAGAGATCTTATTATGCATACAATTCTTTACTTAGATCAGTGCATCATTCATTCATCAGATTTTTAGTATGCAGTAAGCATGTGCAGTAAGAACAGAGTAAATCATCACACGTAGTCAACACACATGAACACCAGGATTTAAGGTGGAAACCCAATTCGGGAGAAAACCACTGCTGTTGTTGTCTCTGTCTTCAATATTTATTATAAAGAAAACTTCTTACAATCATGTACTAGCGCAGACTCATACCAGCACATAGGCACCCACCTGCAGAAGGCTGCAACCTTCTCTTGTTTTCCAGCTACTATTGGAAGGGAGCTTCAACCCCTTGATCTCGTTTACTAGCCACTCCTGGAAGGGAGATACTACCCCCTAATCTCGTTTACCAGCCAGTTTTGGAAGGGAGCTACTACCCCTCGATCTCGTTTACTAGCTATCACTGGAAGGGAGCTACAACCCCCTCACTGAAGGCTTAGACCCTTAGCTCCACCATGGACCATGTTTCATCAATTTTCATACTGGATCCAACAGCTTCCACACAACACACCTTGTAGGCCTGTTTTCATCAGATTTTCAGACTGGACCCACTCCACACATTTAAGCTCAAAGAACATACATCAAACTAAAACTTATAACCCATCAATTCATTCATTGTATCATCGACCAATCAACCAAAAAATGATCTTTAATCATAATCAACTAGCAGCATAATCAATATTCAAACAACTCAAATCTATATGAAGACATCTTGACAGGCAACAGTAATACAAAAAAAAAGATTATATATTTCCTTCTACACACTTCAGCAAAACCCTAGATTCCATACGCGCTTTTACTTCACTTAACCCGTGTATATACGCACTTTCACAGAGACAAACCTGCATATATATTTGCAACTATTTTAGGACTGACCTTAGATTCCATACTCGCTTTTGCTGAAACCAACCTGTGTATATATGCGCTTTCACTTAGACAAAACTACGTATAGATCTACAAACATTACAGGGCTACGCAACTCTTCAGAACAGGTAAACAACTCAGATCTTACCCTTCACTTCAACAAAAATTCGCCAGATCACAGATCTAAACTTTCCATAAAAAGATCTATAAGATATATAGTCATTTCAGGTCTAGAGATCTTGATCCATCATTTTATTCATAGGTTCATTATTAATTCAGATCTATCAATAAAATGTAACCCATTCTATGTAGATATACTTTAGAGTGAAGTATCCATTCAATACCCAGACACATGCACACTTTGCACTATGATCTTCTTCTTCTTATATACACTTAGCTTTTACCAATACCATGAGTCAAAACCACACAACTTCTGATGGTATTCTTGGATGGAGTCAAATAGACAATACAACGCTCAATATTGTGGGCTAATACCATGGTAATGCCTCTTGGTATTATAATTTAAGAGCGCAAAAGGCATACGTGACTTGGAGCGTTTGTTTTTGCATGTATAGACAACTTCTCTTCATAAGAACTACGTATATGTTAACTCTGAATGTATACGTGGGTTGCATACCGGGTTTAATGCAACTAAGAAAAGACATGGGTCTCATCGTGGAGGGAAGTAGAATAAAGTAAATGGCAGGGAACCATTGAGCTGTTGGTTTTTTGGTAAAGAACATTGAAAGAAAGATTATATGTTGTACCAAGGTGGCAAGCCACAAATCTGAAGTTCTCAGGAGGCACATAAAACTAGGGATTTTGGCTATAACATTCACTGGATCTATGCAGTTGTTATAACCAAAAAATGATCACCTAGCCATTTCTAACTAGGTGGGTTGAAATACACCATGTGATATTATTTTTACCATAGTAAAATCACTTTCGCTATAATAAATAATATATTAAACCACTTTTATTAGGTTATTTTTGATTAAAGACCATGGGAATAATTAAATAAGCTATTATTTATTTAATTTTCTCTAGGAATAGTTATTAAATAATTATTTAATAAATATTCCTTGTCACATTTGACTAAATCACCTAGGAATAATTAAATAAATAATTATTTTTTTATTATTCCTTATTTCCATAATTGAAATAATTATTAAATAAGTATTTAATAATTACTTTATTTTCACACCTTTCTTATTATTCGTGAAATAATTAATAAATCATCTTGTTTGTTAATTATTTCTAAATAAAGATATTTAACCATTTTAAATATATTTTCCCTCTCCAAAAAACGATAAAGTATTCCAAGCAGTTAGATCTAGATTTTGGTCAATAATATTTTATTATTCTATATTTTTGAGATCAACCCAATACTTTGCTATAAATAAGAGGGTTTTTCATCCATTTCTCACCAATATCATTATCATCATCAACATTAGCATCACATACCATTCGAGCTCCCATTTTTTAGTTCTACATTGTCTAGGTTTTCACACATTCGAGAGATAGGAAGATCTAAACTCTAAAGTGGCGAGGATATCAAAGGAACCATCCCATTGAGGGGGAGTTATGACCTTTTGTAAATATCCTTTTCAAGGTGTATTAATATAATTATTTCTTTTCAAAATATTTTCCAAGATTGGGTTTTTACATCGGTTTTTATATATACTATTTGTGCTCTTAGATTTTCATACATCCATATTTTTTGTAGGTTTTCTCACATATTTGTTGCAAATATGAAGTATGAGCAGCCACAACTGTCATTAGGATCACTAGTCACCCGCGACTTAAGTGATTTCCTTTTGGCACACCTTCCAAAATATTTCATAATAACAAATGGAAACTCTACTCATGTAACAACTTCAGTTTCCTGGGTGACTTTTTCTTTAGAAATTTTAGGATTTTTTGCAGCTATTTTTAGCTTATTTTTTCTATTTATAGCTTTCTCCCCATTATTCTATCAAATTTCTGGTTAATCTTGGTTTTCTGGTGTTTTGAGCAGGTCACAGGTATCAGCCAAGTACGAGTTGACAACGTGTTGCAAGACATGCCACCCGAGAGACACGAAGACCAAAACACACTTTTCAGCACTAGAAGTCTGTTTTGAGGAGAAGAATGGCCAATTTGGCCCAAAAAATGTGGTTTCCTTCAAAAATAAGTGAGAACCTATGTTTTCATATTTTTCCAGATGTTTTTTTAAAAAATTTCAAGGTTTGTTGAGAGTACTGTTTTGGGATTTTTGACCTCTGTTTTAGCCCTCCTTAGGCCTAGATCTGCTTATTGTGTCTCTTTGAGGTAGAAACAAGCCCCCCCCGGGTTTCTATTATACTTCCACTTTTCCAGGAAGAGATTAGCTGAGTAAGGAGTGTAGGTTTTCAGTGCTTTCATCCATTGTTTCAGGGTCTAATGCATTTTATTACAGCCCCTTTGGATAGGTTTTCTAGCCTTTATAACTCCATTTTGAGTTTTATTTTTCCTTCCCCCCTATGATCCCCTTGAGTCTTCTTCGTTTTTTGAGCTTATTACCTATCCTTTTCAAAATATCTCACCTCTATTTTTTGTTATTAGTCTTCACCATTTTCAGCAGCATAGAGCCTAAGATCCTAGTCCCATTGACATTAGATCTTGTAGGTCCTATTCATGGGTTTTGAGTAGTGTATTTGCTTCTTATTTCTTAGATGTTTGAGAGCATTTTTGGGTGGGGTTTGTTATTGATTTTATATTTATTTTTCTATAATAATTTAGCATTATTTACTGTATTTTGGGATTTTATTTTCAGTATCATATGGCATCACAAAACATGCTCAATTTACTCATCCACTAAACACATTTTTTCACACACATACACACCCTAAGCAAATAGGAAATTAGTTAAAACTACCAAGTCAAGACTTTAAACACCACACTTGATAATCTAACACAAATATATTAAGTCAACATGGGAATCAAGGCCAAACAATCTATGTATTTAGGTGTAGGATCTGTGGGATGGGCCTCCAAAAACACCCATCGATCATTTACATTGAGACATAAAAGTTTATTTTTTAGGAAGCTTAAAATCCTTCGCCATCCCACTGTCAAAGCCAAAGTGCATTAGAAACCAAATTCAGAGGGGGTTAGGCTAGGATATCCTATGAGAGATTCTTCTTAGGGCTACCCAACCCGTGGTAGGAAATAATGTGCATTACGATTTACCAAGAAGCTCAAGACTCGACCACCTCCCGTGGGACGAAAGTAACCGTAGTGACTAATCTTAGGAAACACTTTATAGGACTAGTTATGGGAAGAATTTGGTTCTCTACTCTAACTTTGTCCTTGAAACGCCATATAAAATAGTAGATTTAGGATTTTTTGAGGAATTAGATCACCTTTAGGAAAGAGGTCATTTTTATTTTGATAAGAAAATTTTTCTTGTATTGTAGTAGAATAATTATATAGTTTGTTTACATGTGGCAACACTACACTAGATGTTTTCTTATTGTATATGAATTTTGTTTTTCCTATCATCCTTTAGTCCTTTAGTATTATCTTTGTCTTGACATCATTATGCCACCAAGGCGTTTGTCATGGTGAATTCAAGGTCTTCATCCTCAGTTCTCGTTAGGATGTATTACTCCTCCCTGTTGGGTGCAAGTTAATCCTCCGAGTCCTCCATCGAGTCCTTCTGACACTAATTCTTTGTTTTCATGTCTTCTCTACCTCATATCGTCACCATGTTAGGCAAAAATGCAGGTGATGGAAACCAATGTGGTACCTCAAGTCCGAACCCGGGTAATACTACTATTGCAACCTCAGCTAGTAAGGTCACTCCTATTCCATTTCTACCCTTTATGGTTGGTTTGAATCTCCCATATTTCAATCAAATTATCAATTATCCTCTTCTCCATAACCCAAGTTGGCCAATATTTATGCCCACTAAAATTCCTTATGAAATTCCCACATTTGAGGGAAATCATAGAGAAGACCCCACTAATTATGTTCGATCATTTCATATGTGGTGTTCCTCTAATTCCATTACTGATGACTTCATTCATCTTCATTTATTCCAACGTATGCTTACTGGAGTTGCAGATAAGTGGTATGTCAACCAACCTTGTGCCTCTCATTCCACTTTTGTGACTCTCGCTAATTATTTCTTATAATATTTTCAGTTACCTCTCCATTATGACACCGAAACCAAACTCTTGACTTTATTTCGTCAAACTCTTCCAACTGCCATTATGACCATGCCCAAGAATGGTGCAGAAGGAGGAGCACATGTAGGGCTCGTAATTTTGAAGATCATGTCTATATGGATTAGTTTCTTAGATCATTATTGGCCCCCATAGGTAAATATTTCTCATCACACTTCCCTTAGAAAGAGGAAGATGCACTCCAAACAGCCTTAAAGTATGAGTTGATTTATGCCCAATCTGATTAATTTTTTACCATTTTACCAGACCTCCCTAGGACTGATGGTTACACAACACCAATGCACTAGGGGCATATCATGTCGCCAATGGTATCATTGGATATCTTTCACACCCTTATCAGATTCCATATGCTCTTTGTAAAATGAGTTATGGTCAACCCCGGGGGGGACCAGTATCTCCGAAAATTACCCCCCTCCACCAGGAAACCCTTATCTAGGTTAAAGCACACCATACACATATCCCCAATTGAATTAGTAGATTCAAGGGCCATTTGTTGTGCAACATGTTTATTAAAATGTTTCACCTACTCCATATGTTCCTTATGAACTTCCTACCACTCCATCCCCTCTGACACAAGCGCCTCAGCCTCCCATGCCTCCTTAACCTCTGCCACAATAACCACCTCCTCCTTAAGGTCAAGTGTATACTCAACAAAGTGTGACAAATCCCCCCAACACCAAGAAGAAGAATAAGGGGAAAGATAATAGTAATAAACCAGCCCAAGGTAATGAGGGTAACAAGGGTCCTCAACCTAATCAACATAAGGGAAATCATCCTAATATTGCAACCCACCAATAGGGCGAACAACCCAAGAAGAACAAGGACCTTCGTACCAATAAGCATTGTGCATGTTGTGGAATAAATGGCCATTACACTCATGGCTGTTCCCTTTTACCACAAATGTGTCAATTATGGGAAGCCCAAGCAAGTACTTCTAGAGGACAACATCCCATGGCTTAGCTTTCTCAAGACCCTGCTTCATCTTAGCTTGCATTTCTTACCAACCCATTTCCTCTCCAAGGATATATTGCTGCCCAACCCATACAAGGTCAGGCAGCACCTCAAACTTCACAATATGATCACACTAATTATTATGTTCTCATGAAGAATTTTGAGGTCATAAACACTAAACATGCCAATCTTCAAACTCGTTCACTCTAGTATGACAAGGCACCTGCTAAGTCTTTAATCGATTCCCAACCAAAAGTTTCCATAGAGTCCATTCCATAATCAAATGGTACCTTACATATCCCTCAAACTAAGGCATAGGTTATTACCAAGATCCCCAAAGGAAAATTACGTCATAATGCTACTTTAGCCAAATCCGCCCATACATACAACATAGTAGATGACTTGATGCAGTCTCTTGCCACCATGTCAACGCTTGAAGTTATCAAGTCGTGCCCAACCTAATGAAAAGCTCTACTTAATGCCTTGGCCTTTTTGGATTCTTTAGATGACCACATGATTGTATTTGAATTTGACCAATAAGAACATCCTCCACTTCCCTCATCTGTTACTTTTCAAATACCAATCTCAATAAGAAATGCCACAGTACAAAGATGTATAATTGACAAAGGCCCCTCGGCCTGCGTGATGGATGGTAGTATTTTGAAAAAACTTCACTCACAAGACCTGTCCCCATCCATCATCACTCTTTGTGCTTGGGATAGTCATCCATCTCAACCCCTTGTCTTACTTCACAATTTTCCTATAATTGTTACTGACAAGAGAGACTCCATTGGTATTGAAGTCATCGACCCCCACTGGAATACAACATCCTTCTGGGTCGCATTTACACCCATGCCTTGTTAGATATTGCATCTACAATTTTCGTAAGATGTTCTTTACCTATAAACTAAATGCCGTTATAATCGATTAACTTACTTACTCTAATCCTAAGGCACATACTTCTCCTCAAACCAATATTTCATCCATGACTGATGATAGCACTGTCTCCTTCCTCACCACTGTTTCACCAAGAGTCTATAAACATTAATATTTGCTTGGTGCCTACTATGGTCCACCACCTACCCCTTCTGAGCCTAGCACATCCAATGTTTACATGCTTCTAGTGTCAAGATTTTCTCACAAGTGGTCTCGTATGCTTGTCTTACATCCAATTCCTTCGCAACCTACTATCCCCAGTTCAACCCAACATATAGGTATAATTACTCAAGGACCACCTCCCTCTAATGGTGTCTCTCCTAATCTATATCAACCAGGAACAATTCCTCTAGGCTTTAACCATCCACGGGCAATTCTACTAGGCCATTATCCTTCAGGTCAAATACCTTTTTTACTTCCACCACCAGGAAATTTCTCTATCCCTATCATGGATATGTTGAGTTTACCCAAAATTATTCTGGAGATCCCAGTATGGTACATTGATCCCCCCACAAAAAACTCCACCTGATCACCTTAAACCTTACACAGATTTGAGCCTAGTGTAACTAGTTTTACCTTCCCCTTCTTTTGCTTGAGTTCCACAGGAACCTCAGCAAGCACCTAAAAATTTTGTGAAAGCATCTAGCGATGGAGGGAAATCCTAGAAAAAGGGAATTAAAGACAAAGAACCCTAAAAAACTCCATCTCCTCCTAAGCCTCCAAAGCTGACACCTTCATGTGCTTTGTGTGATGTTGTTGGGAATGCTACCAATAATTTTACTAAACTCCGTCATCTCAAAGAGGTGGTTGATGATATGTTTCCTGACTGTAACATATCAGAGGCCCATGTCACCTTACCCGAGTTAGCCAAGAAAAACAAATCATTGTGCATAAATAGTGACAATTTTGGTCACTGTTCCCATCACTTTCCTCACCTTTAAAACTTTCGCGATAACCGTCATACACTTAGCGAAATCAAGGCCGCTCGTAATGAACCCACCACTTCTTTACCTGTATCTTCTAGAAACATTATTGAGCCATAAAAAAAACCACACATTGTGATTCCTCCTCTAAATGTCAAGTTGATGAATAAAAGTTCTACCATTCTCTACCTGTCGTCATCCATGGGATCCTCGTTTGGAGACTCTTTTGGAGTTCTCCATACTAATTCAGCCGAACCTTCTTCATCAAACACCCAGGCCTCTACATTGGTAGGTATTTCATCTACTAGGCATTCGTATCATCCTATTTTTGATGAACATGTCAACCTTCTCTCTCATGATGATGCTTTACGTAGACCCTCCACACCATGTGGTCTGCCTTCCTCTACTTCCCCCGTATTCCATTCACATGTAGACATCATGGAAGCCATGACCACGCCTGATTATCATTGGGACAATATTCACCATCGTGTGTATTTCCTTCCATAGTAGAACCATGACCAATATGATATGGAGTCGAAAGACTTCATCCATGGTGAAGTCGATTAGTTTAGAAATCTTATTCCTGCGCTAGATGACTTTGAAGAAGGAAACATGGAAAATATCTCTCCTACCATTAAGATTAAAATTTTTAATAAACCAGGGATCAAAGAAAATATAACCTTTGGGGGACATTTTACCCCGAAATAAATTCATACTTACACCAAGTTATTCAAATAATTATTTTATGTTTTCACTTGGTCTTATCTCGAGATGCATGGACTTGATCCCGTCATTGTTGAACACCATATCGACACATGGCCTGATAAAATTCCTATTCGTCAAAATTTGAGACCCATTAATCCTTCCAGACGTGAGACCATTAAATATGAATGGATAATATAAAGTAGGCATGCTTTATCTATCCCATTGAATACACCACATGGGTGTCCAATCTTGTTATTTTCCTCAAGAAAAAGTTCACCATCTATCTCTGCATTGAATTTCACGACCTAAAGACATCTTCCCCGCACTATTTATTGACCAAATCATTGATGAGTGTGTGGGTCATGAGATTATTTCCTTTATGGATGGCTTCTCCGGATATAACTAGATAACTATCCATTGCGTTGATCAACTTAAAACCACATTCATTAGTTCGTGGGGAAATTTTGCCTACAGGGTCATGCCTTTTGGTTTAAAGAATGTTGGGGCCACTTTTTAGGAGGCCATGTCTTATTTTTTCCATGACTTGGCTCATATTATCGTTTCTTACCTCAATGAACCCATTGCTCCTTCTAGACTTTTGGCACAACACATTCATGATTTGCATACCATTTTTCTTTAATGTCATAAGTATAATATCTGCCTTAACCTGCTTAAGTGTGTCTTTTTGTGCCTTTCAGTTGAATATTGGGTTTCATTATGTCCAAATATGGTATAAATTTTAATCCTTTCAAATTTTAGGCCATTCTCGAACTTCCACCTCCTCCTACTCTATGCCAGTTACAAAGCCTTCAAGGCAAAGTGAAATTTCTTCATCGGTTTGTCCCTGATTATGCCACCATTGTGCATGGGTTCCTTAGACTCCTTCGATCTACCATTCCATTCATTTGTGATGACCAAGCTCAATAGTATTTTGATGCCCTAAAACATTCTCTCACTTCAGCTCCCTTGATCAGTACACCTGACTATGGAAGGAAATTCATTCTATACATCTCAGCTTCAACCTATTTGGTCGTCAGGGTCCTCATACAAGAATTTTAACAGAAACGTGCATGTCATATATTATGTTAGTAAAAATATCAACTATCCCCTAATGTCCTATACATACGAATAAAAATTGGCACTAGCTATTGTGTTCTATGTTCAAAAGCTTCATCATTATATCCTCATGCGTACCACTAGATTCGTGACCAATTCCAACCCCATGTACTTCTTGTTGAGTTGACGGATCATCAATGGAAAGTAAGCCCATTGGATCATCATTATTAAACAATCTGATCTTGAATTTGTCACACCCAAGAGTAAGAAAGGTTTGGTCCTTGCTGAATTCATTTCTGAATTTCCTACTCGTGTGCCAGATCCACTGGTCAATGCTGATCTTCCATAGGAACACTTTTTTTCCATTGCCTTGGATGATCCTTGGTGTGTTGAAATTCTCACTTATCTGTGAACCCATAAATTCAACCCCCATATTAGTCTTCATGATTGACGATTTATTCGACATCAAGACCCTCGCTACCTCTTCATCAGTGATGATCTCTATTATTGGTGTTGACACTTTCCTTCATCTTTTTCTCTCACATGCTGAAGCTGAGCACGTGTTCAATGTCTATTACAGTGGCACTTGTGATGGTCATCTCTCCAGAATTTCTACTCCCCATAATATCATGTGCACTGGTTACTTTTTTCCTTATCTCTTCAGTGACTACATTAAGGTATTAAAACACTATCCCAATTTTTAGTTATATGCCCCTAAGGCACTAGCTCCAGCTGCTATCCTCCATCATGCCATCATAGATGGTACTTTCTGTAAATGGGCCATTGACTTCATGAAGTGTCGGTCTCCATCTTATAATAACAAAAAATATATTATCGTGGTTGTTGACTATATCACCAAATGGGCTGAGGCTATGCCAACATTCAATAACACTTTAGTTACTGCACCCTTATTATTTTTCAACCATTTTATCGCTCGATTCAATGTTCTGAAACAATTGGTTTCTGACCATGGAAAACATTTCAAATATGAGATATGGCATGATATATCCTCTTTATTTGGATTTGAGAACCAATATTCATCATCTTATTATCTCCAACGCAATGGCCAAGTTGAAGCGGTCAATAAAATCCTTAAAAATATCCTTCAACAGATGGTGAATAAGCACAAGACCAACTAGCACCTTATGATCTTCCCTACTTTGTGGGCCTATAAAACCTATGTTAAAACCACCACTGGGTTTACTCCTTTCAACCTTGTTTTTGGAGATGAGGCACTCTTACTGATCGAGTGTGAAATCCCCTCCCTTCACCTTTCCTTCAAGCTCCTCCCAGAAGCTCAATCTTTAGAAAAAATACTTATCATGCTTGAGTGTGCCAATGAAGAATGTCGTGCTTCATTTCAAACCATTGAAGTGGCAAAAAAGTGCACCATAGATCCACCCTCGTACCTTTCATGAAGGTGACCTTGTTCTTAGGTGTGACCAATCTCATGATGTCCTAGGGTATGGCATGTTTGAATCATGATGGCTAGGACCTTACATCATCCATAAGTGTTTGGGCAAAGGGGAATACCTTTTAGAGGATTTCAAAGGCGAAATCCTTCCTAAACCTCATAATGCACTCTACCTGAATAAATTTTACCCATATAATTTCCCATCGGGATCCATGTATCTGTTTCTATTATGAATTTAGGTAGCTTGCATCCCCTCCCATCATATCATGTGTTTTATTCTTGTGTATTGTAGATGGATATATCATCCACACCTCATATTGGTTATGCCAATGGTGTGAGTCGCTTCTCAAGGAATCTTTCCTCAACAGCTTGAGCCATTTTTACTCATATTCATTCGTTATTTCATCCCAACGCCATATGCATTGGATCTGGCACCAATAACCAAGCTGAATATAATGATGTGATAGGTTTGTTAATCGATTACATTGATCATCACATCCTTCATCTTCATGTTCGTCTATATTCCCTGCCATGTGTCATGCAATTGAATGGTGTTTATCATGTTCATAATCATGCCCTATTTAGAAAATACCTATGAGTGAATATTTTGGCATGTGAATTTGAATTCATTACATTCATTCATTGTCCTAGAGCCCAAAATATCTATGTAGATTGCATTTGAAATAACATTCTAGATTGGAATTTATCACATATAATAAGGCAACCATAAACATTAACAAATGGAAAACTACAAATGTCACAAAAGATGCATAACCATATTATGTATCATCATATCAAAACATATAAGTGTTTGGAGTCCACTAATCTAAATAAATCTGACATTCCCATAGCATGCTACATAAACAAAAAATGGGAACCATACATCCATATCCCTAGTGACTATCATCTGGAGGCTCTCGAGCCAATGGCTCCATACCATCAATTCGTATATCTCTAATTTCCTAAATGAACATCACTATGTGTCGCATGATACCTCGCCACTTTGAGGGAAGACCAATGCACTCATACATATACTGATCTTATAACTAATGCCACCCACGCTCAGTCACCCAGGTCAGTATCACGTTGAATCTACGACAGAGGTCCTCTAGCAGGGTGTCACTGTTTGGTCTTAGAATTGACATCGATCCACCTTGATCTACATCCCCAAGCAGTCCAGCTCGGCCTGCATATACCATTTGTTTCACCGGTGCTATATATGCATCACACAAGTTTGGAAATCAGTACCTCATATACATACTTTATAAACTCTAAACGCAAAAAAAAATGCAGTAACTTTCACTTACCATCTAGACCCCATGCTCGTCCTAGCGGTAGGGGCAAGTCAGGATCACCTTGATTGTTCATGCCACTATATGGATGGTCATCTATCCATTCTGGAATCTAGTCCCAATGTTCAAAAAAATCAAGTCAAAACACTTGTTAGACTCCACCTCCTCCACCTCGTCATAGTCGCTGCCCCTAATGGCACATCCTAGGATCTTTTGGCCCCCCATCATGGATCATACATGTGGACAAATGGTAGGGATATTCTTAAAGAAGAATGAGCGTACAATTGTCTCAAATGAAAAAATTATCATTGGTCTATCACTTGGATAAGTTCAACTGTCATTTCAACAATGACATCATCATCTAGTCCCACCCATAGTAGGTCCCTGACAACACACCCTCCACTAGCATCATCTGCCCTCTAGTTATGTGATACACAACTTGAGTACCCAATATCTATACCATTGTGACGACTATATCTCATGTCACCAACCTCTGTATGTCATTAATATGAATGGTCATTCCCTTTGCATGAACATCCAAAATACAATGACGATAAAAAACTCACCTATCTGCCTCCCATGAGGCAACACTCGATGTACCTCCCAGACCATCCCCAAGGGGGGAAATCCTATTAGAAAATATACATCTTGGATCTTCAGCTCGATCCTATGGACCTTTATCACAAATTCCTCCTGGTCTGGGTCCCAGTAGCTCACTATCCTCGACAACAAGGGTTCACCAGCTCTCATCAATTTGTTCTCCAAGAACTTAAGAACCCAATAATGAGCGAAAAACCCCTCTGATTATCGGATTCCCTTGAATCTCTACACAAATATTTTTTAAGTCTCACTTTTTCCATAACACCTTAAACTATTCTATACCTACAAGACACCACCATTTTTTTTCAGTTCAGAGTTAAATGAATGCATCAAAAGTCCTTAGCTTCATCTTGGCATAGGCCCCCACACTGCCTTTCCTCCTTGCTAAAAATTGTTGGGTGCCCCTCAAAATAGGGTTGAACACATTTTTTTTCATAGTTTGAGCACAAAAATGGAGAGGAAGCCCCATAAAGTGTGTTAAAACGATGATGAAGGGTAGGGGTCTCCCAAAACTAGTTGAGGCCATAATTTGAAACTATAAACCACTGAATTGATAAGTAAGGTTAAGCCACCTACCTCAAACTCACGGACTTTAATTCTGACGGTCAGTTTGTCTGCTGCAATATACATAATCTTTAGGGCCTTATTCTCCTCTCCAAATTCTCCAAAAATCACTTCGCAAATGAATTGGATTTAGAGGGAAATCACCCTTTTATATGAAAAACCCTTATTTTTTCATCGCCCATTGCGATCAAACCGCAGCTCAGTTTGACGAACTATTAGCACCTTTGGAAAGCTCTCACCAAGTTGTATAATGGGTCTTACTTTGCTTTTGGTAATTTGACAGTTAACCTGGAAGCCATTTTTTCCATGAAGTTTCACTTTGCCGCCAATTCAAACTGAATTTCTTCATATGAGCCACATGTTCTTTGGTACCACTTTACCTTGGCACTTTTCATCTTGTGTGTCGATATTCATCATGGATAACCCTTATTTACTCATGATTTTATGGTCCCCCTAGGCCTACCTTGTGTGGTAGCATCATCACGTCACCCTTGTTTAGAACATCTTAGATGAGTCATCATTTAATTTATGGAGTCTGTTCTGAGTCCCATTATGTCTTGTTACAATATTTCATCCATATTTGTGTCACATTCATCCCGTGTTTCTATTATTTTCCTTCATCTCTACTATCGGTCATCAAAAATATTTCATCTGAGTATTTGAACATCCCCTCTAGAATCGAGTAAGTCGTTAATTTCGAGGTCAACCATACATTTTATGCCGTGACAAGGGAAGTTGTTAGCCCACCTCTGAGTTCATATACCTCCATTATTATCCTTGGTGTCAGTCTATCAGTCAATGTACTATGATCCCTAGTGCCTTAGTTTAGGATTCCTTATTGCCTCAGCTCTAGAGGACCCTCTTCTGTCGACTTCAACACATTCATTCTAGAAGAACGGTCTAGAGGGTGGTGTACCTTGGTTATAGTTTTCATCATTGTTCGGTACCTCAGATCAAGCAAATGGAACCATTATTACCCTTTGACTTGATTATTTCTCACTTCTCGACCCCAACACATCATCGCATGATTTAGAATCGTATACTTGATGGTTGGGTGATCCATCAGTTTGTTTTAGTGATTCCCGTGTGTGTATGAGGTGTTTCAGAACTCATGAGGGGGTGGCCCTTAAAGTATCCCCCCACATGCTGGGATGACCTCATATTATTCTCCAACCTTACATGCACTTCTACAAATTTAATGGGTTTGGTTCCATCCAATTGCATGTCCCACACAATGCATGTCTCATTCAGATGATCCTTTCAGATCTTCAGAGCCCTTTCCTATTCAGCAGGACTTCTTTGGTTGCAGTCCCCCCTCCCCATGTTAGCTAGAGGGGAATTATGTCTCATGTACTCAGATTTTATTGTATTCAATCCTGGCTATGTTTTTCAAGGCACATTATGTATATGAGATTCATTGTATTATGTCTTGGCCCATTGATGCCAATGGATCATGTATTATGTACTTTGTAGCTCAAGCCCACATTTTTGGGCTCGTCATTATTTTTGTGCTCATTTATATCAGTGGATATGGGTATGCCTCCCCCGCATCATTTGAGATAATCTACTCACACATAAAAGGAGATTTATATCAATTTAGTATGTCTCACCCCCTCCAGTTTTGTCATTCCTCACATTGCTTCAGTCGTATCTCTCTCTCTTTGACTCCCCTTTGTTGTCTTGTGGAAGTGTAACTTACAATGTATTATGGTCATATGATTTTCTCCTAAAGCTCGTATGTTGGGATGAAACTTTTTATCACCAAAAAATGATCACCTACCCATTTCTAACTAGGTGGATTGAAATACAACATGTGAGATTAATTTTACCATAGTAAAATCACTTTCACTATAAGAAATAATTTAACAAACAACTTTTATTAAGTTATTTTTGATTCAAACTCATGGGAATAATTAAATAAACCATTATTTATTTATTATTCTCTAGGAATAGTTATGAAATCATTATTTAATAAATATTCCTTATCACATTTGACTAAATCACCTAGGAATAATTAAATAAATCATTATTTGTTTATTATTCCATATTTCCATATTTGAAATAATTATTAAATCATTATTTAAACTTTATTTCATTTTCACACATTTCTGATTATTCACGAAATAATTAATAAACCATTTTATTTGTTAACTATTTATGAATAAAGATATTTAACCATTTTAAATATCGTTTCCCTCTCCAAAAATATAATAAAGTATTCCAAGCAGTTAGATCTAGATTTTGGTCAATAATATTTTATTATTCTCCATTCTTGAGATCAACCCAATAATTTGCTATAAATAAGAGGATTTTTCATCCATTTCTCATCATGATCATTATCATCATCACCATTATCATCACATACGATTTGAGCTCCCATTTTTTAGTCCTACACTGTCTGGGCTTTCACAAATTCGAGAGAGAGGAAGATCTAAATTTTGAAGTGATGAGAAATCGAAGGACCCATCCCATTGAGCGGTACTTACAAAATTTTGTAAATATCCTTCACCACGTGTATCAATATAGTTATTTTCTTTCAAAAGAGTTCTAAGATTTGGTTTTTACATCTGTCATTTGTGCTTTTGATTTTTCATACATCCATATTTTTTGCATGTTTTCTCACATATTTGTTGCAGATTTTAAGTATGAGCATCCATAAGTGTTATTAGGGTCACTAGTCACTTGTGACTTAAATGAGGTCTTTTTCGTACACCTTCCAAAATATTTCATACTAACAAATGGAAACTCCACTGGTGTAACAACTTCAGTTTCCTGGGTGACTTTTGCTTCGGAAAGTTTAGGGCTTTATGCAACTATATTTAGATTCTTTTTACTATTTATATATTTATCTCGACATTCTATCAAATTTCCAGTTACTTGTGGGCTTTTAGTATTTGCTGTAGGTCATAGGTACCAACCAAGCAGGAGACGAGAACATCTTGCGAGACCTGCCACTCGAGAGCCGCTAAGACCAAAACACACTTTTCAACCCCAAAAGTGCGTTATCAGGAGAAGAACACCCTATTTGGTCCAAAAGATGTGTTTTCCATCAAACATAGGTCAAAAATTGTGTTTTCATATTTTTCCGAAAGTTTTTTTTTTCTGAATTTTTCAAGGTTTGCGAAAAGTACTATTTTGGGTTTTGACCTCTATTTCAGCCCTCCATAGGCCTGGATTTTCTTAGTTTGTCTCTTTGAGGTAGTAACAAGCCTCCTACGGTTTCTTTTATACTTCCACCTTTATAGGAATATATTGGTTGAGTAAGGAGTCTATGACTTTCAGTACTTTCAGCCATTTTTTCAGGGTCTGATCCATTTTATGACAACCCCTTTGGAAAGGTTTTTTAGACTTTCTAACTCCATTTTGAGTTTTGTTTTTCCTTTCCCCCAAGGATCCCCTTGAGTATCCTTGGTTTTTTGAGATTCTTACCTATCCTTTGTAGAAGATCTCACCTCTATTATTTTATGTTAGTTTTCACTATTTTCAGCAGCATAGAGCCTTAGATGCCAGTCTCATTAACATTAATCTTGTAGGTCCTTTTCATTTGTTTTGAGTAGCTTGTTTGCTTATTTTTCCCTCATTGTTTAAGAGCCTTATTTGGGTGGGGTTTGTGCTTAATTGTTGTTTAATTTTCTGTCATATTTCGGCATTATCTGGAGTATTTCAACATTTTATTTCAACAACATATGGCATAAAAAAACATGCTCAATTTACTCATCCAATAAATACATTTTTTCACACATATACACACCCTAAGCGAATGTGAACTTGGTTAACACCGCTAAGAAAAGAATTTAAACACCACACTTAATAATCTAATACACAGATTAATCCCACTTGGGTGTTAGGTCCAAACAATATGTGTAGCTAGTGTAGGATCAGTGGGATAGGCTTCCAATAACACCCATCAATCATTTAAATTGAGACATAAAATTTGAGTTTTTAGGGAGCTTAAAATCCTTCACCATACCATGGTCGAAGATGGAGTGTGTCAAGAACCCAATTTAGAAGGGGTAATGCTAGGACATTGTGCGAGTGTTTCTCCTTGGGGATACCCAACCTATGGTAGGTAATTCTGTGCGTTTTATGATTTACCAAGAAGCTCAAGACTCGATTACCCTTGTGGGACAAAGGTAACTATAGTGACCAATAATAGGAAAAAACCTTATAGGATTGGTTGTGGGAAGAAGTTGGTTCTCTACCCTACCTTTCTCTTTGAAATGCCATCTAAAATAGTAGATTTAGGTTTTTTTTGAGGAATTAGATCACCTTTAAGCTAGAGGTCATTTTTGTTCTGATAGGATGTTTTTTCTTGTATTAGAGTAGCATCATTATATAGTTTGTTTACACTTGGAACCACTGCACTAGGTGTTTTCTTGTTGTTTGTTACTTTGGTTATTCCTATCATCCTATAGTCCTTTATTTTTATCTTTTTATTCACATCATTGTGCTACCAATGCGTTTGTCATGGAAAATTCAAGGTCTTAATCCTCAGTTCCCGTTAGGACATATTGCTCCTCCCCATTGGGTGTGAGTTAATCCTCCTAGTCCTTCATCAAGTCCTTCTGACTCTGAGTCTACTGATTCCTTTGATTTCTCATATTATGTACCTCATTTCACCACCATTTTAGGTAGGAAAACCAACACCATGTTATTCTCAAACATATCGCCACCCAATAAGGACATACTAACAAAAAATTTCATACTAAAAGTAGCACTTGATAACAGGAAGGAAAATCGTCACGCATCTATTAATGAGATGGAAGGAAAACTTTATTATTAATTTGTTTCCATTTTATTTATCTTGGATATAATTATATCTATGTTATTCCTAGCCTAGTGGATCAATGTCATTTGAGTAAAGAAGTGCATGCAGAATATTGGTTGGTGTAGTTGGCTATAGGGAGCAAGAGAAGAGTTCATCATTGAGAGAAGTATTATGCATTTGATATTAATCGCATGCCTATGAAAACAAATCTAAATGTGTTTCCTTTGGGTTCATATAAGATTATTTTGGGCATGGAGCAGTTGTTTATTCATATGACCAAGGTATATTTCTGTGAAAAAGCCATCGAGTGCTTGGATGATGATGGAGAAAAGATAATATTGTAGGGACAGAAGAAGCCTATGTTAGTGATAATGGTTATGACTATGGAATATAAGAACAAATGCAGGAAAGGGTGTGTATTATTCATAGTTCATGTTTCCAGAGACAAAGGGAAGGTTTTTGAGGATAATTAAGTCTTTAGGAAGTATCTTGTCTTATAGCAGTTTTAGGACGTGTTTCTAGCAGAGATTTTAGAGTTTCCTCCTCATATAGAGGTGTATTTATCTATTTAGTTGGTACCAAAGCAGCACCAGCATCTAAGACACCGTAGAGGATGAGAACTTTAGAGTTGGTGGAACTAAAGTTGGATATTAAAGATATTATTGACAAGGGATACATAAGGCCAAGTGTGTCACCTTGGGGTGCCCCACTGTTGTTTCTAAAGAAGAAGGATGGTACTCTTATATTGTGCATTGATTATAGGAAATTGAATAAGGTGATTATCAAGAAAAGGTACCCATCACCTCAGATTGATGATTTTGTCAATAATTTTAAGGAAGAAAAATTATTTTCGAAGATTGATTTGAGATAAAGATATGATCAGGTGCACATCAAAGAAGAAGACATCTAAAATACTAAATTCCATTCAAGGTATGGACATTATGAGCTTTTGGTGGTTCTTTTTGGTCTTACCCATCATCCAACCACCTTCATGTGTTTTATGAACAGTGTGCTAGGTCCTTACCTAGATAAGTTTTTGATAGTAATTGTTGATGATATATTGGTATATTCCGAGAATGAGGAGCATGTATAGTACTTGGAATTAGTGCTGATATTGTCGAGAGAGCATAATTTGTATGCCAAGATCAACAACTACAATTTCTTTCAGAATCATATACATTACGTGGGACACATTGTTTCCAAGGAAGGGATAGCAGTGGATCCATACAATATTAAGGCTATCATGGAGTGGCTAGCTCCAAAGAATGTGGATAAGGTCAGATCATTCTTGGGAATAGAAAGTTATTACAGGAGGTTCATCAGGAACTTCTCCAAGATTGGCTATCCTATCACATATTTTCAAAGAAAAGGAAATAAGTTTGAATGGACTACTGAGTGTGAAACAATTTTTAAGCATTTGAAATAGTTTCTTACAAATTCTATAGTTATGAATATTGTCGATCCTGAAAAGGATTTTGTGGTTTGTACATATGCTTTCAAAGGAGGACTTGGTGGAGGATATTTAATTGGAATATGCTTGGTCTTATATTGCATAATGGGATTTTTTGAAATACTAATGGCACTTGTATTATCACAAAGAATGGAAATGGGTGGAGAAAAATTGATTTGAATATCCTGCGATGTTTCAATCATCTTGAGAAGTTGTGTGCAGAAATATGCAGCAACAACATATTCTGCTTTTGCAATAGATAATAAATGGAGCAATATTTTTTTTTTACCATGATACCAAGAAGGGTCCCATGTAGAATGCTCCTCCACTAATGTTTTTTCTCTCATCAACATTTCCTACCCAATCTGCATCTGTGTAAGAATGAAGAGTAATATTTGCATATTTGGGATACCATAAACCAATGTCTTGAGTGCCTTGTAGATATTTTAATATTCCTTTGACTACCCAGAGATGAGTTTCTTTTGGATTGGCTTGGAATAGTCCAACAATCTGAACTTCATGCATGATATATGGTCTCGTGCTTGCAATATAAAGTAGAATTTCTATCATGGATTTGTATTTTGGTTGTTTGATTGTGGGAGAATCATCATGTGAACTGAGACTGCATCCTGTCACCATTGGTGTCCATACTAGTTTGAAATATTTCATCCCATATTTCTTCAGAATCGGCTTGAGATACTTTGTTTCTGAGGGAAATATGCCATTATTTTATTTTTGTACCTGTAAACCGAGAAAGTATTTTAGTTCACCAAGTAAGGACATTTCAAATTCATGCTACATGACATAAGAAAACCTTTGATGCATGGATTCTTGATTGGTTCCAAAGATGATGTCATCCATGTAAACAACAACAGTTAGAAGTTTCCCATCATCCATCATTATGTATAGGTTTTTATATGCAGACCGCTTAGTGAAACCTTGTTGTTAAAGATACTTGTTGACATCCCTTTGATAGACTCTGAAATGATGAAAGCTTGGAAAGGAAAGAAACATTCCTATGGCTTCAAGTCTAGCTATAGGTGGAAATTTTTATTCAAAGTATATTCCTTCTTGTTGACCATAGCCTTTGAAAACGAGTCTTGCTTTATTTCTAATTACTTCTCCATTCTAGTTCAATTTATTTTTGAATATCCATTTTTTCCAAATAAAATTCTTATCATGACGTCTAGGTACTAATTCCCATGTATGATTATTTTCTATTTTGTCAAGTTCTTCATTCATAAGGCTTAAACCAACATTCATATTTGCTTGTTGGATTTACATTTTGTGGTTCAATTGTGGATATTAAGGCTAGATAAATAGGAGTTCCAACAAGGGCTCTTCTTGTTTGTACTCCAACTTCCTCTTCACCTAGCATTCGAGATTCTGGATGATTTTTATGAACATACCTAGATGGACTCTTTTCTTATGCTTCTGTATTGTTAATTCCTTCTTCTGATGTGTCACTGGTTTCTTTTCTTACATCCCTTTGGCTTGTTGTAGAAATAAATTCATCATCCATTGGCATTTCGCTTTTGGAACCTATGCATGATTCGTTGATTACAACATCAATACATTCAAAAATATTTTGAAGGTTTTTATTGTAGAATTTGTATCCTTTACTTCTAGAGGAGTAAGCAAGTAGAATTCCTTCATATTCTCTAGCTTCAAACTTTCCAAGATTATGATTATTATTATTTATGTAACATTTACATCAAAAGACTCTAAAATGATCGATAGTTGGAGGATTACCGAACCTAAGTTCATGAGGAGTTTTATCCTTTTTTACACGGACATGAGCTTTATTGAGAATAGTTATCATTGTATGTGTTGCTTCACCCTAGAAGGTATGAAGTGTCCCAGACTCATCAAGCATGACACGTGTCATTTTTTGAATTGTTCTGTTCATTTTTTCCGTGACCCAATTTTGTTGAGGAGTTTTCACTATAGATAACTTCCTCTTGATGCCACATTGTTCACAAAACTAGAAAAAATCATCTGATATGAATTATCCTCCCCTATCATATATAATACATTTGATTTTTAATTTGAACTCATTATCTACTAGATCTTTGAAGACTTTAAATTTATCAAATTCTTCATCTTTGTGTTTTAATTAGCCAATCCAACACATTATAGTAAAGTCATCAATAAATAAGATGAAATATTGTTCACCTCTAGGTGAATTTTTCCTCATTGTCCCACATAAATTATTATGAATAATTTTAAGTGGCTTACATGCAGAACCTTCTATGGCATTGAATTGTACTCTAGTTTTCTTACCGAATTGACATTATTTGCATATAGTACTTTCTAGTAGAGATATGTTGGTAAAGTCACGAACTGGTCCTAGCTTGCTTGACTTATGTATTTGGGTCAAGCTTAGATGTACCAAAATTTTGTTCCACAACCAAATTTCTTCCGATTTTCTTAAGTAACATTGTTCTAGACTTCCTTCCAAGATGTGTAGACATTAGCTGGAGTTCTTGTTCCTTTTATTACGATTTTGCATGTATCGATAGTTTGAACCACAAAATTCTTTGATATGAAAACAACATCATTCCCTTAGTCACACATCTGACTAACACTTCGAAATTTATGCTTCAACCCATAAACAAACAAAAAATTTATAGCTTTAAATTTTTCTTTTAGCAAAACAAATCCTTTTCCTTTGATAGCAGCATGTGAATTATTTCTAGAGGTTACATTATTTTCTTTCTTCATTTCATTAAAAGACATAAACTTATATTTATCACTTTTCATTTGTTTGAGTGTCCACTTTAAATGTACCACAAGTTTTCTTGATCTCCTTTCTATAAAGCTAGACAAAATTTCTTAGATTCGATGGTCTTCATTTTCCATACCTTAGATGTTGTTGACATTTTGTCCTTCTAAGGTTTTGATCACCCATTTCTCCTCATTCTGATTCTTTATGCCCAAATTTATTGCAAAAATAACATTCAGTTTCATATTGAAGAGGTGAGAAGGTATTGTAAGAGTATTTATTTATCCCAATCTCATTCTCTTGTTTTCTTGATTCTCTAGTCATGATAGTTTTGTAAGCCACACATTGAGCAACCTTATGAATAAAACTGTGAGAAGCAAAACATTTTCCATTAAAGTAGAAGTTTTTTGAATTATGATGCCTTATAGTGTTGTTTTTTCTTTGATTGAACAAAGAAGAAATTAATGGGAAGTTTTTTTTCCTTTATTATTTTTCTTGAGGCTGGAGTTTTGTTGACTACTTATTTTTACTGCATTAAGATAACTTCCTATTTCTATAGAATAATTTATAGTCTTTGATGTTTCTTCAAAATATCCAAGACCCGTCTTTATAAGAGGAGACCATCGTACTTTGATGATTTCATTTAAGGTTTCATATCCTTTAGTAAATCTAATATTAAGGTTGTTTTCTTTCTCAAGTTCCTTTCTTAGACTTACTATTTCACATTCTAACCATTCATTATGATTCTCCTTTCCTATGATTTGTTTCTTCAAAGTTTCTTCTTCTAATTTAGCTTCTTCTAAACAAATATTAAGATGATTTATTTCTTCAATAAAAATATCATTTTCTTCTAGAGCATCCATGAAATTATCATCAGACTCATTAATAATTATATATTCACATTCCATAAGTAATTAATATTCTTGATCAGGCTCACCTTCTTCACCATTTCAAAGACCATCACTATCTTCATGTGTATAAAAACTTCTTTTTTTTTCAAACCTTCTCATATTTATTTTTGTAGCTTCTTTCCCTTTCTCGTGGTTTTCTCTATATGGAAACTTAATAGTGTAATGACCAATTCTACCACAAACAAAAAACTTGAATGGAAGCTTAGCATTGAATCTTCCAGTTCCCATTTGGAGCTTCTTTATGAAGTTTGATTCTTCTTCTTCTAATACATAACGTGGTTCTTCCTTTTCTTTTCCTTTCGAAGTAGCTTTAAATGTAGCTTTTTTGATATATAAGGGGCCCCCTTTTCTCATTTCATAAGTTGTTAAAATCACAAGAATTTTTTGCACAATAAAATTATTCAATTCCTACATTTATTTTATGGCAGAAAATTTCAAATCGAATTTGGGAGTTAGAGACCTTAATATTTTTTCAATGAGTGATGATTATTTTATGTATTCACCAAGCTTTCTCATATAATTCATGATATCATCTACCCTAAGAAAGAAACTTATGATACTTTCATCATTGTGCATTATGAGAGTTTCATATTTAATTCTAAGAGTTTGAAATTTGTAAATTTTTTATACCTTGGTGTCACCTTCATAGATTTGGATGATCTTGTACCATATAGCCTTTTTCGTATTCAACTGAATGAATTTTACAAATTTTTATTTTTCCAAGCTTCCTAACAAAGCATTGACAACCTTCTCATTGGTCTCATATTTATCTTCTGCTTCATCTATGGGAATGGAGTATGGATATTGATAGCCTACTTCAACGATTCCCTGTACATTTGCTTCAAGTTACTATAAGTAAGCTCTTGTTCTTAGCTTACAAAAAACTAGATTGGTTGCATTGAATAATGGTGGAAATAAAGATGCTGTCCCCTCTTGATTTCTCATATTCATGAATATTCCTTCAAGCGATCAAGCTTCTTCTGAAGGACCTACTATGATACCAATTGTTAGGAAAAATACTACGAGGAGGGTGAATCAATATTTTTAAACTTGATTTAATTTTATTATTTTGTTTTTTTTACATGACTATTTTGATGTAAACTTGCGTATGTACGTGAATTTTATGCAGACAAGTAGCATATATCTAGTCAACTTAGTTTTTCAGTTAATTCAACATATGCTTGTCTTGAACCAGTATGTTAGTAATTCATTAGACTTAGATAGATAGTAACCATTTTCAATAATAAATGAGTAAAACATCACACATAAGAAACACATATGAACACCATGATTTTTAGGTGCAAACCCAATGTGGGACAAAACCATTGTTGATATCATCTCATTATTTTTTTATTATGATGAAATAATTCTTACAATATTGTACTGGCATAGTCTCATACCAGAACATAGGAACCCACCTGCAGAAGGCTACAACCTTCTCTAATTATCCAAAAAACACTATAAGGAGCTCCAACCCCATGATTCAAAACATCACAACTTGTAGGCCATGTTTCATCAAATTTTCAGACCAGACCCACTATCACAATTTAATCTAAGAAAAAAATACCAATACTGAACCCAAACACTACATCAACTCACTGAACCAACTAAGTAACCCTGATAAAAAAAATGTCATAATATATACATGACTATCCTTTTGCATATCCATGTGTATATGCGAATTCATGAAGTATACCTATGTACAAATCTCAAAACACTGAACCCTAAAAATGAATCACTGTCATTCTGAAATAAAATCTGAGCTACACATAGAACCACTGAACCATTCTAAAATAATCACAAAACTATCAAATATATTCAATCACATATAGTTAGTAGCATCATCGTTCTTCAATATATCAATCCAGAATCTATTCAAGCTTCAATCATCATAGTTAAACCTAGATCATCAAGTAATAATTCATTGATAGACAACAAAAAAATCAACAATACTGATTAAACTGATCACATATCTTATTTAGAAACCCTAGGATATATACACACTTCCCATAAAGGACTTTCACCTATACATGTGCTCTTCAACAAGCAAACCCATGTAGATATCTGTCCAAATTGCATAATCGACATGTGACTTACCAAAATGTGACCCACGTATGCATACACCTTTCAGTTTATCAAACACGTGTATACACACTCCTTTTAGTTTATCAAACTCGCATATAGATCTAAAATTATTAACTTATTCCTTCCCTACACATAAGGCCTTCAAAAAAGAACCCATATCTCAACATACATAATAAGCACATGCATCAAACATTCATATCATAAGGAAAACCAATCCATACATGAATGATGAATTTATAGCCATTTAATATCTATTAGATCTTATCCATTATCGTATTCTGGGTGCATTTATTTTAGATCAAAAAATAACTCGTACCATACACACTTTCTTCAGATAAAATTATTCATCAAATACCGATCACTTGCACACAAAACACTTTGATATTCATCTCCTTACATAGCTTAGGCCTTAGCCAATACCACTATTCAAAACCATACTAATTCTAATGGTATTATTTGACGGGATCAAATAGGTGTACTACACTCAATATTGTGGGTTAATATCATGGTAAATACCCTTGGCGTTTAGAATACCATGGTGTGGAAACTGTACACACTTTTTCTTCTTGATACCCGCATATGTATGGGGATTTGCTTCACAAAACGTGTGTGTACTTCACAAAAGCTCACCTTCAGTATTCTTCTGTCTCTGAATTGCTATGCCTTAGTCAAAAATTTATGATACATGTGTACTCACTTCTAGGCACATCCTATTATCATCATGTTGACATATTCATCAAGAAGGCTTCCATCAAAATACAAATCATCAAGTAGGTTTCCATCAAGGATAACACATTAGTCATGATTCCAACAATAAGGAGATTTGATTATTAATTATCTTCCCCTATTTTTTCTTCAATGATAAAATCAAATTCATCTAGCGATAGAATCCACTAAATTATTCTATTGTTTCCTTGAAAAAGCAATTATTGGTTTGAAAAATATTCTCCATATGCTTCAAATATATTGTAACTATGAACTTGATTTGTTTTAAAAATAATATGAAACATTTTTTTTTCATTTTTGAAAGCTAGGATTTCTTTTTGTGATGATGGATAACTTAGTTTTGCATCCTTGAAACATCCTATAGCATACATACATACCTCCTATCTTTGATCATTCTTCTGTAATCATTACTCCTTCAAAATCTTCATCTGAAGCATTTTTCTGAAGGATAGGTGGAAAATATTTTTGAGAGAGTGTGAGAGTTGGTAAATTTTCATTTTTTTTCTTGATTATTTGAGAAAAAATTGTCATTGTATAAGTCCATGTTATTCCTTATTTAAGTTTCTTCTACAATATTTTAAGATCTTTAGTCTAACTTTCTTAGAATTACCTGATGTAATTAATGCTTCATAAATACCTCTATATCTCTATTTTATCACTAATTGTATCAGTAAACTCTGATAGTACCTTTGAAACATGTTTTTATATCTCAAGTATGCCTTGCAACAATATCAAGAAAATATATTCAATCTTGGTGTGGAAAAATTCAAGATTTTTTTATTGAGCACAATTCCATGTTTGTAAATTTTATCATAAACATGTTGGGATGATTTTTTTTTTATTTAAGTCACAGGAGAAAACCAAGAGATCATCAATATAGGTAATGAAAAAAATCAAGATCTCTAAAAATTTATTCCATCATTTTTTGGAAATAAGATGGAGCATTCTTGAACCCAAAATCTAATACCTGCCATTGAGATTGGCCATGTGGAACAAGAAACCTAGTTTTATAACTAACACAAGACTTTATACCAATTTTCTAGAAATGTTGTGTAACCAGCTTCAAAAATAGAAGAAAAGAGATATCAACGCCTTAGAAATAAGCCACTTCGAGGGGGAAACCTCCAATACATTACATAAATGCACAATTCTTGGATGATACAATTTACAAAACCTCCTTTCTATATATAGGAGTCCATGGGCCATAATGTAATCCTAGTGGGCCACAATGTAATCCTAGCCGACCTAACAGTAATAATTTAAGGGCACAATAATAACAAAATGGGGGTTACAAGGGTACAATAATAACAATAAGGGGGTTACACTAACAACAATAAGGGACTATACTAGTAATATAGGGACCTAACATGCCCCTCTCCTTCAAAAAAAGTGTTGTCCTCAACGATTGAGTAGCTCTGGGTGCTTTTGTATAAAATTCTCATCCTCCCATGTAGAATCTTCAGTGGGTAAGTTCTTCCACTTGATGAGATATTCTGAAATTGATCGATTCCGTAGTTGTCGAGTTCTTGTTTCCGTGACCGCTTCTGATTCCAATATGATTTTTCCTTCCTCATCAAGTTCTGGCAATATTGTTTGAACTGGAAGATTTTCACCTATAACCTTCTTTAAGCATGAAACATGGAAAACAGGATGTACTCGTGAAGAAGCAGGAAGCTCCAATTTGTATGCCATAGTACCAATCTTTTGCGACACCTTGTAAGGACCATAGTACTTTGGCGATAATTTATTATCCTTCTTAGCTTGCTTGAGGGACATTTGTTTGTATGGTTGTAGCCGTAAAAATACCTAATCTCCTACATCAAAACTTCTCTCGCTGCGATGTTGATCTGCTTGTTGTTTCATTCGATTTTGTGCCAAATTCAGGTTATCCTTTAAGAGTTGGAAAACTTCTTGCTGATGCTCGATGTGATCTTCCACTGCTTGAACCTTCGAATTTTCCCTTAAAGATGATGTGATCGATGGTGGATGATATCCATAAAGTGCCATAAATGGGGTCATTTTTGCTGCAGTATGGAAGGAAGTGTTATATCACCATTCAACGAGAGGTAACCACTTGACCCATTGTGTTTGTTTATCAGATACAAAACAATGAAGATATCCTTCCAAACATTTATTTACTATCTCAGTTTGACCATCAGATTGAGGATGATAAGATGAGCTATGAGCTAATTGAGTGCCCAAACAAGAAAATAACTTCGTCCAAAAATTTCCAGTAAAAATGGGATCTCTATCGCTCACAATAACCCTTGGGCTTCCATGTAGCTTTTGAATTATATCCATATATGTAGTAGCAACTATACGTGCTTTAAATGGATGAGATAATGCACAAAAGTGTGCATACTTGGTAAGTCTATCAACTACCACCATGATGACACTCTTTCCTTCGGACTTAGGTAAACCTGCAATAAAATCCATTGAAATCTCCTCCCAACGTTGACTTGGAATGGATAAAGGTTGTAGAAGTCCCGGGGTCTTAATTGTTTCCACTTTATTCTGCTGGCAAACCAAACATTCCGCAACAAACTTTTGAATATCAGATTTAAGGCCATCCCAAAAAAATTCTTTCTTCACCCTATGGTAAGTTTTTAAAAATCCTGAGTGTCCTCCTAAAGGAGAAGTGTGCAATTCCGGAAGAATCTTTTGTTTTAGTTGGGAATTCTTACAAAGATATAAGCGATCTTTGTACCATAAGGAATCATTTTTCCAACTAAATGTATCGGATGTACTAGGATCTTGCTGCAACTTTTGAATGAGTGTCCATACATCTTTGTCCTTCTTCCATTCATCTCTTGCTTCAGTTATCCAATCTGGTTGGATAATAGAAATGTCACAAAGCAATGCTTCCACCTCTTCATTCTTTCTTGAGAGTGCATCTGCAACAACATTAAGCTTTCCTTTTTTTTAGATTATTTCAAAGTCATAACCCAACATCTTTGTGACCCATTTTTGCTGCTCTTCTGAAGATAGTATTTGTTCCAAAAGTGTTTAAGACTATCATGATCAGTTTTTACCTTGAAGTGTCTTCCCATTAGGTAAGTTCGCCATTTCTTTAGTGCATGCAGTATTGCTAACATTCCTTCTCATAAATAGGTTTCTGTAAATACTTTCCTTTGATTGGACGACTTTCAAAAGCAATGGGTCTTCCTTCCTGCATTAAAACCGCACCAATTCCATTTCCTGAGGCATCACATTCCACAATAAAAGTTTTTGTGAAGTCTGGCATAGCTAAGACCGGTGCTAGGCACATTGCCTCTTTAAGACGTTCAAAGGCCTTGGTTGCTTCAGGAGTCCATGAAAATGCATCTTTCTTCAATAATGTTGTTAGAGGTGCTGCTATTCTCCCATAATTCTTAACAAACTTGCGATAATACCCTGTTAACCCGAGAAATCCTCTCAACTTCTTTATGGTTGTGGGGACTTTCCATTCCTTAATGGCTTTAATTTTGTTAGGGTCTACTTTAACACCCTCGTGAGATACAATATGACCCAAATATTCCACCTCTTGTACTCAAAAGAAACATTTGGATTTTTTTGCATATAATTGTTTCTCCTGCAATAGTTTGACCACCCTGTCAACATGTTCAACATGATCCTTCCAAGACCTGCTGTAGATTAGTATATCATCAAAAAATACTAGCACAAATTTTCTAAGGAAGGGTTTGAAAATGGAATTCATCATCCCTTGAAATGTAGAAGGTGCATTGGTAAGGCCAAAAGGCATGACCAAAAATTCATAATGACCCTCATGAGTTCGAAATGCTGTTTTTGGAATATCTTCAGTCTTCATTCTAATTTGATGATATCCTAAACGAAGATCCAACTTGGTAAAATAAATTGCTCCATGTAATTCATCCCATAATTCATCACTCACAGGAATGGGAAATTTATCTTTAATGGTGAGATTATTGAGCTCCCTATAATCCGGACACATTCGCCATGATCCATCCTTCTTGTGTACCAATACTACAGAAGCAGAGAAAGAACTTTGACTAGGTTGAATTATACCCGCCTCTAACATTTCTGCAATCATACGTTCAATTTCGCTCTTTTGGAAGTAAGCATATCTATAAGGCCTGATGTTTGGAGGAACACTTCCTGGAATCAAATGAATAGCATGATCATGATCATGAATAGGTGGGAGTCCTTTGGGAGTTTCAAACACCTTGGAATGATTGTCCAAGACTTGTTGGAGATCTGCAGAAATAGATGATTTTGATGTCTGAACTTCTAGTGAGCATAATTGTGCAATTACGCCTCGTTGTTCTTTCTTTAGAAGCTTTGTCATGACATTAGAGCTTATTATCCTTCCTGGCTTCCCTTCAATACCCCGTAATTCGACTTCCTTTCCTTCTGAAAAAAATTTCAAGAAAAGTTCTTGAAAATTAAAAGCTACCGTCCCCAAAGATTATAACCATTGTACTCCTAGTACAACATCATCACCTCCCATAGGAATGGAAAGCATTGGACTAGTCAATACATATTCCCCCATGGTTAGCTTGATATTATGGCATTTCCCAGAGCAATTTATAGTTCCTCCATTTGCAACCATCACTTGGCATTCTGGTGCTGGGTATAGGAAACAATTTAATTCCTCGGCTACCTTACAATGAATAAAATTATGGGTGCTACCTGAATCAATCAACACTATTACCTTTTTCTTCTTGATTTGTCCTTTTATCTTGAGAGTTTGAGGAGTGGTAATTCCTGCCAGTGCATTACATGATATGGTAGGATTCATTTCTTCCTCTTCTGGGGCTGGTTCCTGGTGTATATCCTCTTCTTGTTCAATTTCTTCTTCCTCTTCACAATCTATGTAAAATAATTTCTTCTCAGCACACTTATGACCTTTAGTGTATTTTCTATCACAACTGTAGCAAAGCCCTTTTTCTCTTTTTCTTCCAATTGTTGTGGTGTCAACCTTGTAGGTTGTGGAAATCTAGGCGTAGCAACACTTCCTTCTTTATAGAATTGAGTGGTAGGCTTCTTTGTCGCCATAATTTTACATTCAACTTTTCTTGCCAACCTGAATGCCTTCTCCAATGAATCAGGTTCCAAAACACGAACTTCATGTTGGATGTTATCCTTTAGAGTACCTAAGAAGAGATCAATCTTGTGTTCCTATGGAATATTAGTTACCCTTATATTCAATTTTTGGAAGTCCTCAATGTGTTGCCCCACCAAACCCTTTTGTTTGAGATTTATCAATTGGCTAAAGAAGGTGTTGCTCTTTGTATCCTCATAATGTGCTATCATTTCCTCCGTAAAAATTGACCAAGTGACAATTTTTTTACGGGAGCAAAGCCATCGATACCATACAAATGTATTTTGTTCTAAATGTAAAGTTGCAATGCGTACCTTTTGTGTGTTTTGCACGTTATGGAGATCAAAACATTGCTCCATCTGTAGTATCCATGTTACAGGATCCTTTCCATCAAACTTCCTCATATCCATTTTTGGAATATGGTGGTTCTTCCCGCCAACATTAGAGTTTATGAAATCACGATTAACATTTATTTTTTTCTCATCATGAGGTTCTTCTACTATATTTCCACCATTAGGAATCATTTCTTGTTTTAAGATTGTCATCAAGCCTTCCATGTATGCTTTTAGATCATTCTTCATGTTTTCCATGTTGTCTTTCATGTCATCCATCTTAGCTTCCATGCCCACTTCCATGCCATCCATCTTAGCTTCCAAACCATTCATCTTAGCTTCCACGCCTTTCTTCAAGCCATCCATCTTAGTTTCCACGCCTTTCTTCAAAACTTCCATTTCATTTTTTGTTGTTCTTTGCGAGAGCGAAATTGTCTCTTGTAATTTTGATATGTCATGTTGCCATTCTTCATCTTCGTGAGTCATAGTAGAGCCTTCTAAAGGCTTAATGGGTGTTGAATTCTTTTTAGGGGCCATTTTGGAATCCAATACTGATATCTATTCTACAATATTCCCTTGGGATCAATTTAACTTGATTATTCAAACAAGACTTATGCAATTTGGAAAAAAAATACACACCTTTTTCTTGCTTTTGAGGAGCTCGATATTGAAAATGGACTATTTCTGTTATTGTAGCACTTCAATATCTAAATTTCAGTACCGATGTAGCCCTTTGAATTATCTTTTGAATGCCACATGTCTGACCTGATTTGGATTCTCCAAGACAAAGTTGTGTCCAATCTCCCACAATGACCTAATTATGGACTGGTTCAGTAGTGCGAACTTGTACGACTTGCCACGTGTCACTGTTTCATCCTTTGTCTCTGAAATTGATAGCCAAGAAACTAAAGTCCGTGTACTTGCAACCAATTTTTACGGCACTCCAATCCAATTCCCAGAGAGAGAGTTATTGAACTTTTCCCATGATCACCTCTTTGAGATGAAATTCAGGAGCCTGACAAAGCACTACCTTCCACAGATCATATCTCCAAAAATATTGCGAACCAAGCTCTGAAATTTTTTGAAGAATTTTATCAGGATTTCAGCTTCTCACCATATGAATTTCGGACTCTGAAACTTCGTACAAAAAAATTTATAGCGAAAATTCCACGATGACCTGTTTAGGAGCCTGAAAAAATACCTAAATTCCACAGATGATATCTCCTCAAATATTGCGAACCAAGCTCTAAAATTCTTGGAAAAGCTTCCTCAGGATTTCGGCTTTGCACCCTAAAAATGTCAGCTTCTGAAACTTCGTAGAAAAAAAATTATAGCGCAAATGCCACGATGACCTGTTTGGAGCAGCGAAACCCTAGAATCCAAAGCTCTGATACCAAATGTTGTGTAACCAGCTCCAAAAATAGAAGAAAAGAGATATCAACGCCTTAGAAATAAGCCACTTCGAGGGGGCAACCTCCACTACATTACATAAATGAACAATTCTTGGATGATACAATTTACAAAACCTCCTTTCTATATATAGGAGTCCATGGGGCCATAATGTAATCCTAGTGGGCCACAATGTAATCCTAGCCGACCTAACAATAATAATTTAAGGGAACAATAATAACAATAAGGGGGTTACACTAACAATAATAAGGGACTATACTAGTGATATAGGGACCTAACAAGAAACCACTTTTAAGATGAAATTTTATAAATATGTTATTATTGCTTAACTTCTAAAACAAATATTATTTTCTTGGTAGTGGATAATTTATTGGCATTAAGAATTATTCAAGGATATATAATTTATTACTCAGTTATGTTTACCTCTTTTATTCTCGGAATTTCTGTTGGAATAGAAAGAAGGGAATTCCAAAGGACTATGACTAGGCTCAATCAAATTTCTTTGTGGAAATTTATATCTCATTTTTTTACATTTATAGTTATTTTGGAGACATCTGACTAGTTGATGATTTTTGGGGTATTTCTGGATATTTCTCTTTGTAAGGAAAGTAAAAAAAATAATACTCTTTGGTCCATAAAGCATTAGGATATTTAAATTTGCATTTATTTTCAAAAAAAAAATTGATGTTGTATGCAAGGTCACTATATTACTAGTGTAGTCCCTTATTTTTGTTAGTGTATCCCCCTTATTGTTATTGTTGTGCCCATGTAGTCCCCATATTGTTATTATTGTGCCCCATAAAAGCCCACTATTATAATTATTGTGCCCTTACATTATTATTGTTAGGTCGACTAGGATTATATTGTGACTCCATGGACTCCTATATATAGAAAGGAGGTTTTGTCATTTGTATCATCCAAGAATTGTTCATTTATGTAATGTAAAGGAGGTTTCCCCCTCAAAGTGTTTGATTTCTAAGTCGTTGATCTCTTTTTTCTTCTATTTTATGAGGTTGTTCCTAACGTTTGGTATGAGAGCTTTGGGTTCTAGGGTTCCGCTACTTCAAACAGGTCATCATGTATTTTTCACTATAAATTTGTTTCTGTGAAGTTTCAAAAGCTAAAAAAAAAACCAATTGCGCTGAAATCCTAAGGAACTATGTGTAAAAATTGCAGATCTTGGTTCACAATATTTTCAGAGATATGATATGTGGAAGTTAGGGTTTTTGGAGGCTCCCAAATTTCATCTCAAAGAGGAAACCTTGGGAAAATCGGCATAACTCTTGATCTCAGCATCAGATTGGAATTCTGTAAAAAGTATCCAAAATAACACAAAATTTAGTTTTCTTTGTATCAATTTTAGAGAAGGAGGAAACAGTGACATGTGGCACATCGTACAAGTTCCTTCTGTTGAACCAGTCCATAATTAGGTCATTATGGGAGATTGGGCATAACTTTGTATTGAAGAATCCAAATCAAGTCAGACCTGTGGCATTGGAAAGTCAACTCAGAGGGATATTACAGGACGAAATATTCAAATCTTGGGGATCCAAAATTACATATATACATCAGTTTCAATATCGAGCTCCTCAAAAGAAAAAAACCAATGTGTCTATTTTTTTTAAATTTTCATAAGTCTTGTTTGAAAAATCAGTTTGAAGTGCTTCCAATGGCATATTGAAGCATAGATATCATTATTCGGTTCCAAAATTCCCCATAAAAATAATTCAAAACCCATTACGCCATCAGAATTATCTAATATTACTCATGAAGGGGAAGAAGTGCAACATGCAATATCAAAATTACGAGACCAAGTGCAACAAATTTCTCTCTCGCAAAGAGTAAAAAAAATTGAAATGGAAGCTAATATGAATGGTTTAAAGAAAGAAATGTATGGATTGAAGAAATATGTGGAAGCTAAGATGGATGGTTCGAAGAATGGCGCGGACGCTAAGATCGATGATATAGAAGAAAAACTTGGAGGTTTGAAAGAAGGTTAGACAAAATTTCTACAGGAACAAAAAAAATGTTAATCATGATTTCATATACTCTAATGCTGGATCTAAAACCCACCATATTATAAAGAAATATATAAGGAATTTTGATGGAAAGGATCTGATAACATGGATACTACAAATGGAGCAATACTTTGAGTTCCATAATGTGCAACCCACATAAAAGGTACGCATTGCAACTTTATATTTATAACAGACTCAGTTTGTATAGTATCGGTGGATTTTTTATCATAAACCACTTGTCACTTGGTAAATTTTTATGAAGGAAATGATAGAACAATATGAGTATACAAATAGAAACACATTCTTTATCCAATTGATAAGTCTAAAAAAAAGGGTGCAATAATGGAGCACATTGAGGACTTCCAAAAATTGAATATAAGGGTAAATAATATTCCAGCAAAACATAGGATTGATGTATTCGTCGGGACTCTAAAGGATAAAATCCAACATAAGGTTCTCCTTTGGGAACTTGATACATTGGAGAAGGCATTAAGGTTGGAAATAAAATTAAAAGAAAAATTATGGCGACAAGCCTACCACTCACAACTATAAATATGGATGTGTTGCTACTCCTAGACTTCCACAATCTACAAGGTTGACACCACAAGAATTGGAATAAAAAAAGAGAAAAAGTGTTTGCTATAGTTGTGATAGAAAATGCACTAAAGGTAATAATTGTGCCGAGAATAAATTATTTTACGTAGATTGTGAAGAGGAGGAGGAAAAGGAACAAGAAACTTCAAAAGAAGAGGATATACACCAGGAACCAACCATAGAGGAAGAAGAAATGAATTCCACCATATCCTGTAATGCATTGGCAGGAATTAATACTCCTCAAACTCTCAATATAGAAGGACATATCAAAAATAAAAATGTAATAGTGCTCACTGATTCGGGTAGTACCCATAATTTTATTCATTGTAAGGTAGCCAAGGAATTGAATTGCTTCCTATACCCAGCACCAGAGTTTCAAGTGATGGTTGCAAACAGAGGAACTAAAAATTGCCCTAGAAAGTGCCATAATATCAAGTTAACCATGGGGGATTATGTATTGAATAGTCCAATGCTCTCCATTCCAATGGGTTGTGATGATGTTGTACTAGGAGTATAATGGTTACAATATTTCGGGATGGTAGCATTTAATTTTCAAGTACTTTTCTTGAAATTTTTTTGGGAAGGAAAGGAAGTCTAATTATGGGGTATCATAGGGAAGTCGGGAAAGATAATAAGCTCTAATGTCATGACAAAGCTTCTGAAGAAAGAAAAACGAGGCGTAATTGCACAATTATGCTCACTAGAACTTCCAACATCAAAATAATCTATTTCTCTAGATCTCCAAAATGTCTTGGACAATAATTCCAAGGCGTTTGAAACTACCAAAGAACTCCCACCTATTTTTTATCATGATAATTATATTCATTTTATTCTGGGAACCGTTCCTCCAAACATCAGGCCTTACAAATATCATTATTTCCAAAAGAGCAAAATTGAATGTCTGATTTCAGAAATGCTAGAGATTGGTATAATTCTTCCTAGTCAAATTTCTTTCTTTGCTCCAGTAGTATTGGTGCACAAGAAGGATGGATCATGGAGCATGTGTCCGGATTATAGGGAGCTCAATAATCTCACTATTAAAGATAAATTTCCCATTTGTGTGATTGATGAATTATTGGATGAATTACATGGAGCAATTTATTTCACCAAGTTGGATATTCGTCAAGATATCATCAAATTAGAATGAAGGACGAGAACATTCTGAAAATATGATTTCGAACTGATGAAGGTCACTATGAATTTTTGGTCATGGCTTTTGGCCTTACCAATGCACCTTCTACATTTCAAGTGTTGATGAATTTCATTTTCAAACCCTTCCTTAGAAAATTTGTGTTAGTATTTTTTGATGATATACTAATCTACAATAGGTCTTGGAAGGATCATGTTCAACATGCTAATAGGGTGCTCAAACTATTAGAGGAGAAAAAATTATATGCAAAAACCTCCAATTTTTTCTTTGGAGTACAAGAGGTGGAATATTTGGGTCATATTCTATCTCATGAGGGTGTTAAGGTAGACCCTAAAAAAATTAAAGGAATTAAGGAATAGAAAGTCCCCACAACCATAAAGCAGTTGAGAGGATTTCTCGGGTTAACAGGGTATTATCGCAAGTTTGACAAGAAATATGGGAGAATATCAGCAGCTCTAACAAAATTATTGAAGAAATATGCATTTTCATGGACTCATGAAGCAACTAATACCTTTGAACATCTTAAAGAGGTAATGTGCCTAGCACTGGTCTTAGCTACTCCAGACTTCACAAAAACCTTTATTGTGGAATATGATGCCTTAGGAAATGGAATTGGTGTTGTTTTAATGCAAGAAGGAAGAAAAATATCTTTTGAAAGTTGTCCAATCAAAGGAAAGTGTTTATAGAAAGCTATTTATGAGAAGGAAATGTTGGCTATACTACATGCACTAAATAAATGACAACCTTACCTAATGGAAAGACACTTTAAGGTAAAAACTGATCATGATAGTCTTAAATACTTTTTGGAACAAAGAATATCTTCAGAAGAGCAACAAAAATGGGTCACAAATATGTTGGGTTATGACTTTGAAATCATCTACAAAAAAAGTAAGCTAAATGTTGTTGCAGATGCACTCTGAAGAAAGGATGAAGAGGTGGAAGCATTGCTTTGTTCCATTACTATTATCCAACCAGATTGGATAACCGAAGCAAGGGATGAATGGAATAAGGACAAGGAATTTTGGATGCTCATTCAAAATTTGTAGCAATATCCTAGTACATTTGATACAATTAGTTGGAAAATTGATTCCTTATGGTACAAATATCGCTTATATCTTTGTAATAATTCCCAACTAAAACAAAAGGTTCTTTTGGAATTGCAGACTTCTCCCTTAGGAGGACACTCATGATTTTTTGATGATATAATAATCTACAACAAGTCTTGGAAGGATCATGTTCAACATGTTGATAGGGTGCTCAAACTATTGGAGGAGAAACAATTATATGCAAAAGTCTCCAATTTTTTCTTTGGAGTACAAGAGGTGGAATTTCTGGGTCATATTGTATCTCATGAGGGTGTTAAGGTAGACCCTAAAAAAATTATATCCATTAAGGAATGGAAAATCCCCAAAACCATAAAGCAGTTGCGAGGATTTCTTAGGTTTACAAGGTATCATCGCAAGTTTGTTAAGAATTATGGGCGAATAGTAGCACCTATAACAACATTATTGAAGAAATATGCATTTTCATGGACTCCTGAAGCAACTAAGGCCTTTGAACCTATTAAAGAGGCAATGTTCCAAGCACCGGTTCTTAGCTATGCCATACTTCACAAAAGCCTTTATTGTGGAATTTGATGCCTCGGGAAATGGAATTGGTGCTTTTTTAATGGAAGAAGGAGGACCAATTTCTTTTGAAAGTCATCCAATCAAAGGAAAGTATTTACATAAAGCTATTTATGAGAAGGAAATGTTGGCAATAATACATGCACTAACTAAATGGCAACCTTACCTAATGGGAAGATACTTCAAGGTAAAAACTGATCATGAGAGTCTTAAATACTTTTTGGAACAAAGACTATCTTCAAAAGAGAAATAAAAATATGTCAAATATTTTGGGTTATGACTTTGAAATCATCTACAAAAAGGGGAAGCTAAATGTTGTTGTAGATGCACTCTCAAGAAAGGATGAGGATGTGGAAGCATTGCTTTGTGCCATTTCTATTATCCAACTAGATTAGGTAACCGAAACAAAGGAGGAATGGAAGAATGACGAAGAATTATGGACACTTATTCAAAAGTTGCAGCAATATCCCAGTACATATGATACATTTAGTTGTAAAAATGATTCCTTGTGGTACAAATATCACTTATATATTTGTAAGAAATCCCAACTAAAACAAAATATTCTTTTGGAATTTCACACCTCTCTCTTAGAAGGGCACTCAATATGATATTAAAAAATTTGTGGCGGAATGTTTGTCTTGATAGCAAAATAAAATTGAGACAGTTAAGACCCTGGGTATGCTACATCCTTTATCCATTCCTAGCCAACATTGGGAGGATGTTTCAATGGATTTTATCACAGGTTTACCTAATTCTGAAGGAAAGAGTGTCATCATGGTTGTAGTTGAAATAATTACCAAGTATGCACACTTTTGTGCATTATCTCATCCATTTAAAGCGAGTACAATTTCTACTGCATTTAAGGAAACAATTAAAAATCTACATGGAAACCCAAAGATTATTGTAAGAGATAGATCTCCCATTTCACTGGAAATTTTTGGATGGAATTATTGTCTTGTTTGGGTACTCAGCTAGCTCATAGCTCATTTTTCATCCTCAATCCGATGGGAAAACTGAGATAGTGAACAAATTTTTGGAAGGATATCTTCATTGCTTTGCATATGATAAACAAACATAATGGGTCAAGTGGTTACCTCTGTTTTAATGGTGGTATAACAATTCCTTCCACACTATAGCAAAAATGACCCCCTTTTTGGCACTTTATGGATATCGTTCACTATCCATCACATCAGATTTAGGAAAAAATTCTAATTTTCAAGTAGTGGAAGATCACATCGAGCATCGACAACAAGTTGTCCAACTCTTAAGGGATAACCTAAATTTCGCACATAATCGAATGAAACAATAGGCATATCAACATCACAAAGTTTTGATGTAGGATATTGGGTATTTTTATGGCTACAACCACAAAAAAATGTCCCTCAAGCAAGCTAAGAAAGATAATAAATTATTTCCAAAGTACTATGGTCCTTACAAGGTGCTGCAAAAAATTGGTACTATATTATACAAATTGGAGCTTCTTGCATCTTCCCGAGTGCACCCAGTTTTCCATGTTTCATGCTTAAAGAAGGTTATATGTGACAAACATCCAGTTCAAACTATTTTTCTAGAACTTGATGAGGAAGGAAGAATCATATTGGAACCTAAAGCAGTCATGGAAACAAGAACTTGACAGCGACGAAATCGATCAATTTCAGAGTATCTCATCAAGTGGAAGAAATTACCCACCGAAGATTCCCTATGGGAGGATGGGAATTTTATACAGAAGCATATAGAACTACTCAAGTGTTGAGGACAACACATTTTTAAAGGAGAGGGGCATGTTAGTTCCCTATATTACTAGTGTATTCCATTATTGTTGTTAGTGTAGCCCCCTTATTGTTATTGTTGTACCCCTGTAGTCCCCATATTGTTATTATTGTGCCCCATAAAAGCCCACTATTTTTATGGTTGTGCCCTTAAATTATTATTTTTAGGTCAACTAGGATTAGATTTTAACCCCATGGAATCCTATATATAGAAAGGAGGTTTGGTCATTTGTATCATCCAAGAATTATTCATTTATGTAATGTAAAGGAGGTCTCCCCCTCGAAGTTGTTGATTTACAAGTCGTTGATGTTAGGTCCCTATATTACCAGTATAGTCCCTTATTGTTATTAGTGTAACCCATTTATTGTTATTATTGTACCCTTGTAACCCCCATTTTTTTATTATTGTGCCCTTAAATTATTATTGTTAGGTCGGCTTGGATTACATTGTGGCCCACTAGGATTACATTATGGCCACATGGACTCCTATATATAGAAAGGAGGTTTTGTAAATTGTATCATCCAAGAATTGTTAATTTATGTAATGTATTGGAGGTTTCCCCCTTGAAGTGGCTCATTTCCAAGGCGTTGATATCTCTTTTCTTCTATTTTTGGAGCTAGTTACACAACATTTGGTATCAGAGCTTCGGATTCTAGGATTTCGCTGCTCCAATCAGGTCATCGGGGAATTTTCGCTATAACTTTTTTTCTATGAAGTTTCAGAAGCTGAAATGTTTAGGGTGCGAAGTTGAAATCCTAAGGAATATCTTCTAAAACTTTCAGACCTTGGTTCACAAAATTTTCAGAGATATGATCTGTGGAAGTTAGGTCTTTTTTCGGGCTCCTAAACAGGTCATCGTGGCATTTTCGCTCTAAATTGTTTTCTACGAAGGTTCAGAATCTGAAATTTTTATGGTGCGAAGCTGAAATCCTGAGGAAACTCTTCAAAAAATTTCAAAGCTTAAGTCACAACATTTTTGGAGATATGATCTGTGGAAGGTGGTGCTTTTTCAGGCTCCCGAATTTCATCTCAAAGAGGTGATCGTAGGAAAAGTTCAATAACTCTCTCTCTAAGAATCGGATTGGAGTGCCGTAAAAAGTGGTCACAAGTACACATATTTTGGTTTCTTGGCTATCAATTTAAGAGGCGAAGGATGAAACAGTGACACGTGTAAAGTCGTACAAATTCACTCTACTGAACCAGTCCATAATTAGGTCATTGTGGGAATTTGGACATAAATTTGTATTGGAGAATCCAAATCAAGTCAGACCTGTGGCATTAAAAATAGAATTCATAGGGCTACTTCAGTGATGAATTTAAGATATTGAAAAGCCACAATCACAGAGATAATAAAATTTCAGTATCGAGCTCCTCAAAAGCAAGAAAAAGGTGTGTATTGTTTTTCCGAATTGCATAAGTCTTGTTTGAAAAATCAATTTGAATTGATTCCAAGGGCATATTGTAGAATAGATATTAGTATTGGGTTCTAAAAAATGCCCTCTAAAAATAATTCAACACCCATTAAGCCTTCAGAAGGCTCTACTATGACTCATGAAGATAAAGAATTGCAACATGATCTATCAAAATTACAAGAGCAAGTGCACCAAATTTCGCTCTCGCAAAGAGCAGCAAAAAATGAAATGGAAGTTTTGAAGAAAGGCGTGGAAGCAAAGATGGATGGTGTGAAGAATAATATGGATGGTTTGAAGAAAGACGTGGAATCTAAGATAGATGACATGGAAGCTGGCATGGAATCTAAAATGGAAAACATGAAGAATGATCTAAAAGTAGACATAGAAGGTTTGACAAAGTTGATACAAGAAATGTTTCCTAATGGTGAAAAGATAATAGAGGAAACTCATGATGAGAACAAAATACATGTTAATTGTGATTTCATAAGCTCTAATGTTGGCGGGAAGAACCACCATATTCCAAAAATGGATATGAGGAAGTTTGATGGAAAGGATCCTGTAACATGGATACTACAGATGGAGCAATATTTTGATCTCCATAATGTGCAAAACACACAAAAGGTACGTATCGCAACTTTACATTTAGAACAAAATACATTTGTATGGTATCGATGGCTTTGCTCCCGTAAAAAAATTGTCACTTGGTCAATTTTTACGGAGGAAATGATAGCACATTATGAGGATACAAAGAGCAAAACCTTCTTTAGCCAATTGATAGATCTCAAACAAAAGGGTTTAGTGGGGCAGCACATTAAGGACTTCCAAAAATTGAATATAAGGGTAACTGATATTCCAGAGGAACACAGGATTGATCTCTTCATAGGCACTTTAAAGGATAACATCCAACATGAAGTTCGCGTTTTGGAACCTGATTCATTGGAGAATGCATTCAGGTTGGCAAGAAAAGTTGAATGTAAAATTATGGCGACAAGGAAGCCTACCACTCAATTCTATAAAGAAGGAAGTGTTGCTACGCCTAGATTTCCACAACCTACAAGGTTGACACCACAACAATTGGAAGAAAAAGAGCAAAAGGGCTTTGCTACAGTTGTGATAGCAAATACACTAAAGGTCATAAGTGTGCTGAGAAGAAATTATTTTACATAGATTGTGAAGATGAAGAAGAAAATGAACAAGAAGAGGATATACACCAGGAACCAGCCCTAGAAGAGGAAGAAATGAATCTGACCATATCGTGTAATGCACTGGCAGGAATTACCACTCCTAAAACTCTCAATATAGAAGGACATATCAAGAAGAAAAAGGTAATAGTGTTGATTGATTCAGGTAGCACCCATAATTTTATTCATTGTAAGGTAGCCAAGGAATCAAATTGTTTCCTATACCTAGCACCAGAATGTCAAGTGATGGTGGAAAATGGAGGAACTATAAATTTCTTTGGAAAATGCCATAATATCAAGCTAACCATGGGGGAATATGTATTGACTAGTCTAATGCTTTCCATTCCTATGGGAGGTGCTGATGTTGTACTAGGAGTACAATGGTTACAATATTTGGGGGTGGTAGCTTTTAATTTTCAAGAACTTTTCTTGAAATTTTTTTTAGAAGGAAAGGAAGTTGAATTACAGGGTATTGCAGGGAAGCCAGGAAAGATAATAAGCTCTAATGTCATCACAAAGCTTCTAAAGAAAGAACAATGAGGTGTAATTGCACAATTATGCTCACTAGAAGTTCCAACATCAAAATCATCTATTTCTGCAGATCTCCAACAAGTCTTGGACAATCATTCCAAGGTGTTTGAAACTCCCAAAGGACTCCCACCTATTCGAGATCATGATCATGCTATTCATTTGATTCCAGGAAGTGTTCCTCCAAACATCAGGCCTTATAGATATCCTTACTTCCAAAAGAGCGAAATTGAACGTATGATTGCAGAATGTTAGAGGCGGGTATAATTCAACCTAGTCAAAGTTCTTTCTCTGCTCCTGTAGTATTGGTACACAAGAAGGATGGATCATGGCGAATGTGTCCGGATTATAGGGAGCTCAATAAGCTCACCATTAAAGATAAATTTACCATTCCTGTGATTGATGAATTATTGGATGAATTACATGGAGAAATTTATTTTACCAAGTTGGATCTTCGTTCAGGATATCATCAAATTAGAATGAAGACTGAAGATATTCCAAAAATAACATTTTGAACTCATGAGGGTCATTATGAATTTTTGGTCATGCCTTTTGGCCTTACCAATGCACCTTCTACATTTCAAGGGTTGATGAATTCCATTTTCAAACCCTTCCTTAGAAAATTTGTGCTAGTATTTTTTGATGATATACTAATCTACAGCAGGTCTTGGAAGGATCATTTTGAACATGTTGACAGGGTGCTCAAACTATTGTAGGAGAAACAATTATATGCAAAAACATCCAAATGTTTCTTTGGAGTACAAGAGGTGGAATATCTGGGTCATATTGTATCTCACGAGTGTGTTAAAGTAGACCCTAACAAAATTAAAGCCATTAAGGAATGGAAAGTCCCCACAACCATAAAGCAGTTGCGAGGATTTCTCGGGTTAACAGGGTATTATCGCAAGTTTGTTAAGAATTGTGGGAGAATAGCAGCACCTCTAACAACATTATTGAAGAAAGATGCATTTTCATGGACTCCTGAAGCAACTAAGGCCTTTGAACATCTTAAAGAGGCAATGTGCCTAGCACCGGTCTTAGCTACGCCAGACTTCACAAAAACCTTTATTGTGGAATGTGATGCCTCAGGAAATGGAATTGGTGCAGTTTTAACGCAGGAAGGGAGACCTATTGCTTTTGAAAGTCGTCCAATCAAAGGAAAGTATTTACAGAAACCTATTTATGAGAAGGAAATGTTAGCAATATTGCATGCACTAAAGAAATGGCGAACTTACCTAATGGGAAGACACTTCAAGGTAAAAACTGATCATGATAGTCTTAAACACTTTTGGAACAAAGAATATCTTCAGAAGAGCAGCAAAAATGGGTCACAAAGATGTTGGGTTATGACTTTGAAATAATCTACAAAAAAGGAAAGCTTAATGTTGTTGCAGATGCACTCTCAAGAAAGAATGAAGAGGTAGAAGCATTGCTTTGTGCCATTTCTATTATCCAACCAGATTGGATAACCGAAGCAAGAGATGAATGGAAGAAGGACAAAGATGTATGGGCACTCATTCAAAAGTTGCAGCAAGATCCTAGTACATATAATACATTTAGTTGGAAAAATGATTCCTTATGGTACAAAGATCGCTTATATCTTTGTAAGAATTCCCAACTAAAACAAAAGATTCTTCTGGAATTGCACACTTCTCCTTTAGGAGGACACTCAGGATTTTTAAAAACTTACCATAGGGTGAAGAAAGAATTTTTTTGGGATGGCCTTAAATTTGATATTCAAAAGTTTGTGGTGTAATGTTTGGTTTTCCAGCAGAATAAAGTTGAGACAATTAAGAACTCGAGACTTCTACAACCTTTATCCATTCCAAGTCAACGTTGGGAGGAGATTTCAATGGATTTTATCACAGGTTTACCTAAGTCCGAAGGAAAGAGTGTCATCATGGTGGTAGTTGATAGACTTACCAAGTATGCAAACTTTTGTGCATTATCTCATCCATTTAAAGCAATTACAGTTGCTACTACATTTATGGACAGAATTCAAAAGCTACATGGAAGCCCAAGGGTTATTGTGAGCGACAGAGATCCCATTTTTACTGGAAATTTTTGAACGGAGTTATTTTCTTGTTTGGGTACTCAATTAGCTCATAGCTCATCTTATCATCCTCGATTTGATGGTCAAACTGAGATAGTAAATAAATGTTTGGAAGGATATCTTCGTTGTTTTGTATCTGATAAACAAACACAATGGGTCAAGTGGTTACCTCTCGCCGAATGGTGGTATAACACTTCCTTCCATACTGCAGCAAAAATGACCCCATTTATGGCACTTTATGGATATCATCCACCATCCATCACATCACCTTTAAGGGAAAATTCGAAGGTTCAAGCAGTGGAAGATCACATCGAGCATCAGCAAGAAGTTCTCCAACTCTTAAAGGATAACCTAAATTTGGCACAAAATCGAATGAAACAATAGGCAGATCAACATCGCAGTGAGAGAAGTTTTTATGTAGGATATTGGGTGTTTTTACGGCTACAACCATACAAACAAATGTCCCTCAAGCAATCTAAGAAGGATAATAAATTATCGCCAAAGTACTATGGTCCTTACAAGGTGTTGGAAAAGATTGGTACTATGGCATACAAATTGGAGCTTCTTGTTTCTTCGTGAGTGCATCCAGTTTTCCATGTTTTATGCTTAAAAAAGGTTATAGGTGAAAATCTTCCAGTTCAAACAATCTTGCCAGAACTTGATGAGGAAGGAAAATTCATATTGGAACCTGAAGCGGTCACGGAAACAAGAACTCGACAGCTACGGAATCGATCAATTTCAGAGTATCTCATCAAGTGGAAGAACTTACCCACTCAAGATTCTACATGGCAAGATGAGAAGTTTATATAGAAGCACCCAGAGCTACTCAAGCATTGAGGACAACACTTTTTTGAAGGAGAGGGGCATGTTAGGTCCCTATATTACTAGTATAGTCCCTTATTGTTATTAGTGTAACCCCTTTATTGTTATTATTGTACCCTTGTAACCCCCATTTTGTTATTATTGTGACCTTAAATTATTATTGTTAGGTTAGCTTGGATTACATTGTGGCCCACTAGGATTACATTATGGCCACATGGACTCCTATATATAGAAAGGAGGTTTTGTAAATTGTATCATCCGAAAATTTTTCATTTATGTAATGTATTGGAGGTTGCCCCCTCGAAGTGGCTCATTTCTAAGGCATTGATATCTCTTTTCTTCTATTTTTGGAGCTAGTTACAAAACAGTTGATCTCTCTTTTCTTCTATTTTGTGAGCTGGTTTCATAACATTGTATATTTTCAAAGCCATGTAATTAAACATACTTGATTATTTCATTGATTCTAATTACAATTTAGAAAGATATATCTACAACATCAGGTTCCACATCTATAATCCTTGTGACATAGTTAGTCTTTCTATACATTTTTACTAATTTTTCATAAACATGAAATGTAACATGATTTTTTTCTACAAATAATGGCATATGTCTTCTAACAAAATCTTGTCATAAGAGCAAATCACTACTTGTATCAAAACTGTACAAATTTATAGAGGTCAAAACTACATTTAGCATTATGGGAAAGTATGGATCAATAACTTTAATTGTTAGCAACGTTTTATTCACAACACTAGGTTATAATTTTGTTTTTTCCCAATAATAGGATGGGATAACATTGTTCTTTTCGCATGAATTCATTGCGCTTGTATCAAACTGTGCATCAAGCATATCTGGCTTGTATCCTTTTACCTTTATCTAAACTATAAATATAATTGTCCTAAAATCCATTCATTTAGCAAGTATAGGTAAAAACTACATGTTCTTCTTGCATATCCTCATCTTTATTTGGTTCATATTTGAAAACTTCATTTATTCTTATTTTAAGAGTAGCATATTTGCATTCTTGTAGTTTGATTCTTTTTTTCAACAATTATTTTCTATTCCTCCATTTTAGACATTAATATTTCTATAATTTTCTTTCTCTTCTGCTAAAAAGATATTTTTAGTTCTAATATTTATCGGGCAAGTGAAACAATTATTTCTTCTACCTATTCTTCATCTATCCTGTCTAATGCAATGCTTGTCCTTTTGTTAAAAAATGATCTTCGTTGATTAAGAAAACCTAGTTATTGTATTTTCTATTTTCTAAGGGCGATCATTTTTTCAATAGAAGATATATAAACTAAACCTTTTGGTTCATCAATGGGATAATAAGCATAAAGATTCACCATGTTAGGTCATGTGAGGTGGTGTAGTTTATATTGTAGATTAATTGATGAGGATTATATTTATGCTTATGGAGACAATCACCATGGGTGGGGACAAAAATCTTCTGTTGTAATTGGAGAATTTCATTTTCAATGGATGCAAGTGTTTCATATTAAAACATTTTTATTAGAAATAAAATCGGTAGTAGATGTTAAGTCTAAACTTTACCTATTTTTCCCACTTACACTGAGCCTTGTTTCCCCCTTTTTTGACCTCTTTTTTCCCTTTAATTATACCTAGTTCGGCTATGTCATCTAATTTTGGCTAAAAATGGTATCAAAGGTATAAGGTATGTTGAAAAAACATTAGAAGTGTCATTTTATCTAATTTTGAGAATTCTTTTAACTGGCGGTATGATTATTGCATTACTAGGCTAATTAGCCTTGGACTCATGTGCAGATTTGTTAGATTCAAATAGTTCTGCCAATCCCGTAGACAACTCATACAGCCGAGATTCCTGTAGTCATTCCAAATTCCCTGCAGATAAGCCAATTTCCTACAACCACCTCAAAATCCTACAGAAATATCGACAGACAGCTTCAACCGCGCAACAGAAATGGTCTAATCAATGACTTCAGTCATGGATTAGACCTAGCAGCAGTTTACTTTGTCAATATGTATTTGTATTATGGGCTGTGGGCTTAGTTTAGTAATATTTTTTGTTCAAAGCCAAATATGGGTTGCCAGAAATGCATAAAATCGGATGTAATTTTCTTATATGGGGAGTTTTTGGTTGGGTTAGAAGCTGTTGTTACAGAGCACGATATCAGACTGTAATCGACTATTATTTCAGATTAATAAAATCATTTGTGTTCTTTTTATTTTCCTGAGAAAATTATTTAATATTTGAAGGAGTTGTGAGTGAGGGAGGGCCCCCTTCACTCACAACTCCCGCGGGAGAGTATGCGTTTATTTCTGTTTTAGTTATGCATTAATAATTTCTTGTAAAAACTAGTGTTTCCTTTCTGTATTTCCTACAACAAACTATAGATTGGTTAATTGAATTAATATTTTATGTTGATGAGCACTTTTCATTTGGCCAATGCTTGGATTCATGATTTTTAATTTTGACTCTTGATTGGGATTGATTTCTTTTATCTTTCCTGCATCAATATTAGCAAACACAAGTGTTATAGAGGGATGATATATGTCTCTCCATAACCATTGCTGCAATAGTACTGATACAGGAAAGCAACATGAGTTGTTGATTATTGATTGATCTTTATCTTTTCACGGTCAATATAAGCAACCTTAAGTGCTATAGAGGGATGATATATGCCACTCTATAGCCTTTGTTGCGATAGTATTGACACATGAAAGAAGAATTAGTTGTTATTTGTATAGTTAATTAACACTTGCAGTAATCATCCTGCATATACTGTGCACTGCATCTCATCAGTTTACCTTCTTGGGTTGACAATTTATATTGTAAAATTATACACATATAATTTGACTCAACATTTTGGCACCGTTTCTGGGGAGGTGCTAAGGGATGATACTGAAAGTATTTTAGTTTTATTTTTCTGATTTTTTTTTCTTTTCAATACTGGGAGAGTCGAAGTGCAAAGACGCAAGGCAAAGGCTACGCACCTAGGAGGTTAGACACTCGCCAAAGCCATGTCCTGATTGTTTGCTAAGTTTTTATTTTTATTTTGTTTGAATATTATATGAATAGGGTCCAATATTTTCTATATTTTTCATGGTGGTGTGAGAACCACTCCATTTACTAATACAATGGCAAGAACAAGGAAATCTGTAAGAAACAAGGCAACGAAGAAGGAGGAATCTGAATATGAGGTCTGTAGTCCTGAACAAGTTGACCTTTTTACAATAGGATCCTTTGTTGGAGAATCTTCTGTTGCTGCCCATCATGAATCTCCCCTTATAAGGAAGACCACATCTCTTCTCCTTGGTTAGCCTGAAGAAGAATTCCTTGTAAATCCTATCAGAGAACCAAAGTTTCAGACCATTGACTCGGAAGAATTTGTAGCCTTCCAAGGTCTTACTCTTTCTTGGACTAACATGGCTCATTTAGAAGGCACTGATGAGAATGAGGAGAAGCTTGTCACATTTGAATTTCCTATCAGAGATACTGGGGGAGCCACTCAGATGAAAAACATTGCTCCCTCAGCCTTGCCTAACTTTCGTGGTGTCTCTAGTGAAGACCCTATGCCTTCTTATTTGAGTTCGATGTACTCTGCAGGAGCTATGACTATTCTTCCAATGCTCAAAAGTTGAAATTGTTTCCTACTACATTGAAATATGCAACTCTCAGGTGGTTTATGGGGTTGGGATCAAACTCCATTGCAACTTAGGACGACATGAAGAAGGTGTTTTTGAAAAAGTACCAGGATTACTGAAAAACGAGGGATCTCAGGGAAGAAATATTTGGCATGACCCAGAAGGAAGGGGAGAGCCTCGAGGATCTAGTGGAAAGATTCCAATACAATTTACATAGATCTAAGATGAATCAATTGGACAAAGAGACCAAGAGGACCATTTTTCTTAGGGCCACCAAACCAAAATATCTGGAGGTCTTAAATCTAATGGGAGCAGGCGATGTATCGAAGCTAAGTTATGATGATGTGTCTGAGCTTTGTAAAAGATATTAAAGAGGAAAATCCAAGGTTAGAGGTGGAACAAGAGATCCTTCTTGCAAGCTTTTCAAATCAGTCACCAGAGCTGGAGTAACCAGAGCTGAAATGGTAATTTATTTGGAAATTTCAAAACTGATATTCTTAGCACTTTATCTTCACAATTGAATGTTTTGCAGGCTAAGACGAAACGGGAGAAACAAGATGAATTGGAGAAAGCCTTGGTGGTGTTCTACTCCAAATTCAAGAAGAAACATTCTCTAAGGGAATTCCCTGTCGATAGTATTGAGGTATGTCGAATTTGTGAGGTTGAGCATTCCACTGATCAATTTCCTTCTCTGCCTGAAATTAAGGCAACATAAATAGCATATCAAAGAGTTGTCAATTCACTTTATGCAATGGCACCTCAAAGACCATGGCAGCCACGTCCTACAGGTATGTCACAGTCAAATTTTCAATTTCCTTATGCTCAAAATAAGGTGTGGAATGTTCCAATGCCCTCGCAGCCTTGGCATCCTCAAAAACCTTGACAGGGGAAATATTATTATCCGACTACATAGAGTTTCCCACATCAAAAATTTTATTCATATCCCACACCACAAAAAATGATACAACCACAAAAATAACTTCAATTGACTGCTCCACCAAATCAACCTCGTCCCACACAAATTCTTGCTCAACCAGTGTCTAACCCCAACAATAAAACCGTTTGATCCACTCAAAACATTGGATTGGTCACTTATCCCACTTTTCCTACCTATTTTATTGCATCCCAGCTGCTGCAGGAATTTTTTGTCCCTGTTTTACAGGAATTTCATGTGTCTCTACAGGAAATGCATGTTCCTGTGTTACATGATCTCCTTGTATATTTGTATTAATTACCCGTGCAACTACAAGAAATAAACCTTAGGTCAGGAAGAGTGCTGAATCAAACCGAAAGAATTAAAGAGATTGTAGATGAAGATACCTTAGAGATGCCTGAAGAGGAAACCACACCCAAACCAGCAAAATCATCTACCTCAAGGCCATAAGAACCTTCCTCATCTGATATAGTCTAGCCTCCTTTTCCAGAAAGGTTGGAAATGGAAATCAAAGAAAAACAACCTGAATTTTATCTTGTATCTGAACTAAGAAACATGTGAATCAAGATCCCATTGCTGCAAGCAATAAAGGACATCCCAATATATGCTAAGACAATGAGGGAACTATGTACCAAGAAACTAGGGAGACAAAAGAAAGAAATCTAAACCATTCAAGTAGGTGGAAAGCTTACAAGTTTAATGTCTACCGGATTTGTTATTGAAATATATGCAGATCTTGGAATCCCTATGGTTACCACCTTTATTAATGGATATCCAATAAAGAACACTTTGATTGATTTAGGTGCAGCCATCAATGTGATGACTGTGGAAACTTTGTCGCATATAGGATCCTTAGACTTGTTGCCAACTTGTACCATGTTAGAATTAGCAGATAGGTCTAAGGTAGAGCCAGAGGGTGTTTTAGAAGACATTTTCATCTCATTAGATTCCTGGTAGTATCCTATAGATTTTTATGTTCTTCAACCTAAAAATAACTTGGGAGAGCACCCATTGATCTTGGGGAGACCGTGGTTAGATATGACTGATGCCTACATAGGGTGTACATCTGGAAACATGACTATCACTCATGGGGCTGAAAAAAGCACATTAACTTGTACCCCCTGCTAAACCCCTCTTGAGATCAGAAAACACAAAATGGGCTAAAGAAGAGGAAGAAGAACATGATTCGGAAGGTACCTTACCAGTTTGAAAAATAGCCCAAGCCATGAGTCCTAAGGAAAATTCTTAAGAAGATCTGATGAATTGTTGTATTTATAATCCTAATTTCCCGCAACAGTTAGAAGGACAATCTAGTCATAATTTAGACATCATTACTGATTTGCAGGATTTTTATGAACATATTTCAGCTTCTGAATTACATTTAGCCTTCTTATTTTCATTTCCTGCATATTCAATGTCTAAATGGGGGAGTAAGGTAGTAGAATTTTTTCCTAAAAAATATTTAAACATTAATTCTGCCTTAACTCCTTAACAAGAAAAGCAATTAATAGAAACATTGAGAAATTTTTCAGACACATTTTCATGGGAATATATAGATATGAGAGGCATTCACCCAAACACATGCATTCACCACATTTATATAGAATAAAATTCAAGGCCCGTAAGACAACCACAAAGGAGGATGAACCATGCTTTAAGAGAAATTGTAATGATGAATTACAAAAGTTGTTAAATGTAGGATTCATCTATCCTATTTCAGATAGGCAGTGGGTATCCCCACTAGTCATTGTCCCCAAGAAAAATGGTAAGTGGCGAGTGTGCATAGATTATAGGGAATTAAACAAAGCTACATTAAAATACCATTTCCCTTTACCGTTTATAGACCAAGTACTAGACATTTTATCAGGGAAAAAGTACTTTTCCTTCCTAGATGGATTTAGTGGATATAATCAGATTCAGATAGCTCGAGAGGATTAGTAAAAGACAACATTTACATGTCCCTGGCGTACCTATGCATAAAAAGTCTTACCATTTGGTCTATGCAATGCACCAACCACATTTCAGTGGGAGGTCCTTAGTATTTTCTCTGATCTTTTGCATCATTGTGTAGAAGTTTATATGGATGATTTTACAGTTATGGGTGATACTTATGAAGAAGCTTTACTTAATCTTGAAAAAGTTTTGCAGAGATGTAGAGAAACTAATCTTTCATTAAGTAATGAAAAATGTTTAACGATTATGACTAAAGGTATGGTTTTGGGTCATCATATTTTTGCTACAGGAATCAAGGTTGATCCAACAATTGAGGTTATTATAAAACTGCCCCCACCAACTAATCAAAAGGGAGTTAGAATTTTTCTTGGACATGCAGGCTACTATATGAGGTTTGTTGAAAATTTTACAAAGGTATCCTCTCCATTATTTAAATTGTTGACTAAAGAATCTGAATTTCATTGGAATGATGAATGTAAAGCTGCATTTGATAAACTCAAGGAAAAAATTTCTTCAGCACCTGTCTTACGAGGACCAAATTGGAATCTACCTTTTCATATTTCAACTGATGCCTCTGATTGAGCCATAGGAGAAGTATTGGGTCAAAAGGAAGATCCTGTCACCCATGCTATCTATTTTGTCGGTAAAAATTTAACTCCTACATAACTGAATTATACAGTGACTGAAAAAGAGTTCCTTGATGTAATTTACACTTTTAATAAGTTTAGACATTACATCACGGGTTATGAAGTTTTTGTGCACACAGATAATTTTGCTATTCGTTATCTCATGAATAAACCAGCCACTAATGGCAGAATTACTAGTTGGTTGCTACTATTGTAGGAATTTGACATCACGGTAGTGGATAGGCTAGGAAAAGAAAATCAAGGAGATGTTTTCTTATCTAGGCTTAATCATGCAGATGATGATGTTCCTGTTAATGATAAATTTCCAGATGAAAACTTGTTTTCCATCTCTGTTAAAACACTGTGGTTTGCAGACATGGCCAATTATCTTGCTACAGGAAATTTTCCACCTTACTTTTCATCTAATCATAAAAATATAATCACTAGGAAAAGTGTTGATTATTCTTGGATTAGGGGAGATATTTATTTCATAGGAGCTGATTTCATTATTTGCAGGTGTGTCAGAGAAGATGAGATCTATGAAATCTTAAGAGCCTTCCATGATGAACCATGTGGAGGACACTTCACTAATAAGTGGGCAACATAAAAAATCCTTCGTTCAGGTTATTACTAGCCAGACCACTTCAAGGATGCAAAGGAGTATGTTCGAAAGTGTGATAGCTGCAAAAGAATGGGGCGTGTTGTAGAATCAGATGAGATGCCTTTGCAGCCATGAGTTCTCATAGAGCCATTTAAGAGGTGGGCTCTTTACATTTTAGGTCCCATCAACCCCCCATCCAAAGGTAAGAAGTATATTTTAGTTTATACTGATTATGTGAAAAAGTGGGTGGACGAAAAAGAACTACCTAGAGCAACGGAAAAAGCAGTGGTAGAATTTCTTTTCCCTGATATTTTTGTAGGATTTGGAGTACCTAGGGAAATAGTTGTTGATCAGGTTGCTCATTTTGTGTCTAATATTATGTAGGAAATTGTGCAAAAATATCATATTACCCACCGGAAGTCCACCCCTTATCATCCACAGGCCAATGGAGAGGTGGAATCAACCAACAAGGTGTTGGAAACGATCCTTACCAAAACAGTTCAATTACATAAGAAGGATTGGTCATTGAGGCCTTGTGGGCTTATCGGATCACATGGAGGGGTACCACTCGCTTTTCTCCATATGAACTATTATATGGAAAACAAGTTTTTCTGCCCATTGAATTTTAGATCAAAACCTTTAGAATGGCATTAGAATTGGGTATGAACTTTGATGAAGCACAACAACAAAGAATCTTGCAGCTCAACGAATTAGATGAGATTAGGCAGGATGATTTTCATCATACTGACTTGATCCAACAACAAAGGTCTAAATGGCATGATAGATATATAGAAAGGAAGCAGTTCAAAGAGGGAGACTGGGCATTGTTGTATGATTCTAAATTTAAAAAAATTTAAAGGGAAATTTAACACAGATTGGCTAGGACCCTATTAAATTGAGAAAGCTTTTGATATTCGATCTCTTCAGATTGAAACTATTGATGATGATAATTTTACCTTCTTTTTGAATGGGCACAGACTCAAGCTATAGCAAAAACCCCAATCCAAGGAGGAATTTGTGAAGGAAATTGTGAAGAAGAAAGATATGGAGATGGTAAGGGAAGGGATCCTTCCTTCCACTATCTCTTCCTAATTTTCCTACTAATGCAATGAGCTCACTCTGTTCCCCCTCATGCTCGATAAAGGTTTATTAGGAATGTGTATTAGATATAGGTTTTTTTCTTTTTCCGGGTCCAATGGAATATTTACGGAAAAGGAACCCCTTGGAGTCCAATGGACTATTTATGGAAAAGGAACCCCTTGGAGTCTTCTTTTTCAGTATTTCAGACTCTCTAAAATTGAAATCTGGCTAGCATGGACTACCCCAGGCTCATTAAAACCATAGGTCAGTAGATCCCTTGGGATCCTTTTAATAAATTTGTTTTTGGAGTTAATCTATGGATTTCTCATGTTGGACTGATGTGGGATTTCTTAAGGCATTCATTCCAACAATTCTGGCCCATCGACATCAGCAAATTATCTGGGTACAGGATTAGAGCCTTGTGATGCCTTGAAGCTTGTATCCAATGACAAGATATCTCACCAGTGGTAATGGAGAGTAACTATGGATTCTTTACTACTGGATCCTACAAGGGGTTTGACAACAACTCATATATTCACACCTGATAGGATGCATCAGGGTACCTTGGTCCTCACTCTCATTAATGGTGATGGACCTTGCATTGATTAACAATTGAAATCAATGACTAGTAATTCAACAAGCCCATTGCACATTTGACATCGACACATTCCTTCATGTGCAATAGACTATACAAAATGGGTGGAGAGAGCAGTTCCTGCAGATTCAACTTCAATTACTGCAGAATGTTCAGCAGTTGCAGCTTTAACTTCCTGAAGAATGTTCATAGCTATTTTAATTCCTGCAAAATGTTCATTAGTTGCAGTTAATTTCCTGAAGAGTATTTAATAGTTATTTCTGCAAAATGTTTAGTAGTCATAGTTTTGATTTTTGTAGAGCATTCGACATCCAGTTCTTAATTCCTACAGAACAATTTTTAGACATAACAACACCTGTATTTCCTAAAAGGACAAGAGAAAAAGAAAAAATTCATTAAACAGAACATAGATTAAAATCATGTAATAAACTATTAATAAGTAGGTTATCATTGCAAGAGTAGGCTACGTCATCAAGGACAGGACCATTGGAGGTAAGCGGTAACGTACGACCGATGATAAGGATATTGAGGTAAAGGTATAATGACACTTAATTTTTAATTTGTTTTTGCATATCTAAGGCTATGGTAACCCTTTGCAGCCATGGGACCTGTCATCATTTCACTAGTAGTGTTTGTACTTTCAAGATTTATCATGCAGGTTAGATCATTATAGCAATCATGATCACGACTTGCTGCTAAAAAAGCTCCGTATTTTCTATTTATTTCCTCTCGTTGTGGAAATGTTGCATAAGTCTTGGACCACATTCCCACAACCCACATTTGCTCTGTTTTGTCTATTTGTAATTGCCCTGTCCATTTTTTTTCCCCTGCCTGTCCATTTTCTCCTCCGCCATGACTAAGATTCGAGCCCTCATCAGATTCGAGCCCTTGTCATATTCGAGCCTCAGAGTCTCGTGCTACTAGAATCTGATCCTCACAGCAAGGCAATAATAGAAACGTTGGGATGGCTGCCTTTATTTCAAAGGTTCAATGGGTATAATTCTGAAGTAACCAAATATTTTTCCTTGAACTTAAAAGTGAACAAAGCATAGGTGGGGAACATCCAATTCAGGATGACAGAAGAACTAGTGGGAAGGGCATGTGGGATCCTGCAAGATGGAGAGTAGTGATTTAAAAACCGTCGCTTCAACAAATACATGTGCACGAATTTCCTACAAAAGGACCATTCAAACCCCGATTGGAGTAAGGGGATTTTGCATGAATTCTTGAGGTGTAAGTACAATCAGTTACTATTTTTCCTACCGAAATATGTTACATGTGAAGGCCGGTTTGGCCTTGCTTTCCTGTTTCATATCAGGCTCCTTGGACAATTCCGGGACAAAGCTTTAAATTTTTCCTATTATTTAAAAATTTCATTGATCAAGATGTCCTTGGCCGCAAAAGAGAGGGTTTTCCGCATAGAGGAAAACCTCTACCATCACGGGCTGGTAAAGATTCATCTGGTGAAGGTCCTGTGGAAACATGAGAAGACCCGGGAGGATTTTCTGCAAGAAAATAATTTTGTGGAGGATGGAGATTCTTACTCTTTAGGGGTCAAGGAAGAGAAACCTGTAGAGAAGCTGAAAACTAAACCAAAAACGCGTGGACCAAAGGTGGAAAAATATGACGAGGATGATGAAGTTGTGGTGACCAGTGAAACTTCTAGGAAGAGCTCTTGGCAGAAGGGGCCTTTGACCCCTGCAAAATGGTATACCAGACGCCAGGCTACCCAGCTGGCCATCAAGGATACAAAAAAAGAGGAGGCACCAACTAAAAACAAAAATATAGAGAAGTCCCGCATCCAGCCCAAGGGAAAAGAAAAGGTGAACCCTACTACAGTCAGTGATAAGGAAACTGTGTCCTTTCCAGACCCCTCACTGCAGGAAAGTTAGAATGAATCCATGAAGTTGAAAGAGGATGTGAGCATTCCCCAATCCTCATAAGGGCGTAATGAGGGAGCTGTGACCCCATTAAAGAAACAATCTCAAAAAATGATGGAGGAAACTATTAGAGAACTTACCCTTTCATAACGGGTCTTGAAAGCAAAGAACACAGCTCTAAAAGAAAATATCTGCAAGATGTAGTAGGAGCATGAAGAGTGGCACGAAAAGGAAACTCGCATCATGAAAAGAAGCTGGCCTAGATCGACCACCTGAAGAGGAAGACTAAGGAGTATAGAGGATAGATTCAAGCATAATCTAGTCGAGCTCAGTTAGATCACCTGGCTATAGTGGCTGCAGCCCAGGTGAGAAATTATCTTTCTGTTGAAGACTGCTTCAGTTTTTCTTACATAGGGACATGCAATAGTTTTGGTGTGTGGGAGATGTTAATTCTAAAATTTACCTATTTTTTCCGCCTACACTAAGCCTTGTTTCCCCCAATTTTGACCTCTTTTTTCCCTTTAATTATACCTAGTCTGGCTATGTCATCTAATTTTGGCGAAAAAGGGTATCATAGGCCTAAGGTATGTTGAAACAACATTAGAAGTGTCATTTTATCTAATTTAGAGATTTATTTGAACTGGATGTGTAATTATTGCATTTCTACTCTAACAAGCCTTGGACTCATGCGCAGATTTATTGCATTCAAATAGTTCTGCCAATCCTCCAGACAGCTCATACAGCCGAGATTGCTACAACCATTCCAGATTTCCTGCAGATACATTTATTTCCTACAACCACTTCAAGATCCTGTAGCGATATCGACAGACAGATTCATCTGCACAACAGAAATGGTATAATCCATGCCTTCGGTCATGGATTAGACCCAACAATAGTTTACTTTTTCAATCTGTATCTGTATTATGGGCTGTAGGCTTAGTTTAGTAATATTTTTTGTTCAAAGCCTAATATGGGCTGCCAGAAATGTATAAAATCTGATGTAATTTGATTATACAGGGTGTTTTTGGTTTGGTTGGAAGCTGTTGTTATAGAGCACGATATCAGACTGTAATCAACTATTATTTCAGATTAATAAACTATTATTTCAGATCAGTAAAATAGTTTATGTTCTGTTTATTTTCCTAAGAAAATTCTTTAATCTTTGAAGGAGTTGTGAGTGATGGAGGGTCCCCTTCGCTCACAACTCCCACAACAGAGTGTGTGTTTATTTCTGTTTTAGTTATGCATTAATAATTTCCTATAACAACTAGTGTTTCCTTTCTGTATTTCGTACAACAAACTATAGATTGGTTAATTTAATTAATATTTTATGTTGATGAGCTCTTTCCATTTGGCCAGTTCTTGGATTCATTATTTTTAAGTTTGACTCTTGATTGGGATTGATTTCTTTTATCTTTCCTGCATCAATATCAGCAAGCACAAGTGTTATAGAGGGATGATATATGTCGCTCCATAACCATTGCTACAATAGTACTAATACAGGAAAGCATCATGAGTTATTGATTTTTGTTTGATCTTTATATTTTCATGGTCAATATCAGCAATCTTAAGTTCTATAGAGGGATGATATATGCCTCTCCATAGCCTTTGCTGCGATATTATTGACACGGGAAAGAAGCATTAGTTGTTATTTTTATAGTTAATTAACACTTGCAGTAATCAGCCTACATATACTGTGCACTGCATCTCATCAGTTCACCCTCCTGGGTTGACAATTTATATTGGAAAATTATACACGTATAATTTGACTCAATAGTAGATTCACCAAAGTCAAACATACAAGGAGTTAGGTAGATCAATATTGTGTACATAGAAATTTGATGAATAATAATAATATTATGTGCATAGACATATAATGAATTTGAATTGGAATAAGTGACAAAGATATACTCAATACCTTCATTAGGTGGTGGGGAGGTAATTAGCTCCCATTGAAGAGGATCATATGTAGAGAAAAATAGTTCAAACATTTTTGTTTATGTTTAATTTTCTATCTCAAAGGACATTGTTTTCATAATATATTTCCTTATGAAAAATATAACAAGTTTCAAGTTTTTGCACATGAAATATATTCCATTGGTTGCTTCGAACCTATTTTTGGAACAACCCGAACATACAGATTTCTCCTCGGAACCATATTTCTTGTAGCTTCCACTATGTAACAGAAACCATGTAATCCATGCTTTGAGTCATGTATTAGACTCAACAGAAGCAAAATTCGATAGCCTATACTTGTATTGTTGGCTGATAGCTTAGATTAGTCATTCAAGCCAAATATGGGCTTTAGAGATTGTAGAAAAGGAGATGTTTTCACATTGTAAAGGGTAGTTGGGTTGGGATTTCGACTGATAAGAAATATATCAGATTGTACTTGGTTGTATATTTTTTAATTAATACAAATATTATGTTTTGTCTATTTTTCTGAGAAAAATCTTCGAGTTTTAAAGGGGTTGTGAGTGAGGGAGGTCACCCTTCGCTCACAACTCCTACAGCGCAGTGTGTGTGTGTGTGTTTAATTCTTTTTATGCAAGAATAATTCTTTTACACAACTAATGCATTCTTTCTTAAGTTTCAACAACATATTTTTAACTGATTAAATGATTAAGATTCTGATGTTAATGTGTTAAATTCGTTTTATAAAATCTTGGATTTATGATTGTCTAAGTTGGTTTCTTATTGTTGTAATTTGATCTTTTATCTTTTCATGGTAAATATCAACAATACTGAGAGTTGTACAGGGATGTTATATTACTCTCCATAGTTGTTGCCACTAAATTATTGATGCATGAAAGAGGCATTAGTGTGTGTGTGTATGAATAATTAATTTATGAACACTTGCAATAACCAACCTGCATATATTTTTCATAGTATCTCACAAGCTTACCTACCCTAGGTTGACAATTTATGATTGGAAAATTATAAGTGTATAATTTGACTCAGCATTTTGGCGTTGTTGTCCGGGAGGTGCTAAGGGATGTTACTGAAAGTGTTTTAGTTTGATTTTATTGATTTTTTTTTGCAGGAATAGGGGAGTTGAAGTGATAGATGAAGGGAAAATCCCACGCACCCACATAGGTCTAAAATTTTCCAAAGCCATGTCCTGATTGTTTGGTAAGTAGAGTTTTTTTTTTTTTTTTGAATAATAAATGAATAGGGTCCAATACTTTAAAATTTTTTTCATGGTGGTGTGAGCACCACTTCATTTACTAATACACTGGCTAGAATAATGAAGTCAACAAGAAATAATGCAACAAAGAAAGAAGAATCCGAATAGGAGGTCTATAGTCCTGAGCAGATTGATAATTCCACAACAGAATCCTTTGTTGGAAATTCGTCCATTGTTTCCCATCTCGAGTCTCCCCTTACAAGAAAGACATAAACTCTACTTAGTGGTCAGCCTAAAGAGGAATTCCTTGTGAACCTTGTCATATAACCAGAACTCTAGACCATTGATTCTGAAGAATATGTAGCCTTCCAAGGTCCCACTTTTTCTTGGACTGATATGGCTCATCTAGAAGGCACTGATGAGAATGAGGAGAAATTAGTCACATTTGAATTTCCTATTAAGGGGACTGTTGGAGTTACTTATATGAAAAACATTCCTCCCTCAACCATGCCTAACTTTTGTGGTGCCTCTAGTGAAGACACTGATGCCTTCCTATTTGAATACGATGTACTACGTAGAAGCTATGAATATTCGTCCAATGCCCAGAAACTGAAGTTATTTCCTACTACATTGAAGGATGTAGCTCTCAGGTGGTTTATGGGGTTGGCATCAAACTCCATTTCAACTTGGGATGAAATGAAGAAGGTATTCTTGAAAAATTACCAAGACTATTGTAAGACTAGGGATCTCAGGGAAGAAACCTTTGGCATGACTTAGGAGGAAGGGAAGAGCCTTGAAGATTTGGTGGAAATATTCCAATATAACTTACAAAGATCTAGGATGAATCAATTGGATCAAGAGACCAAGAGAACCATTTTGATTAGGAAATAAAATTAGAGTATCTGGAGGTCTTAAATTTAATGGGAGCAGGTGATGTATCAAAGCTGAGCTATGATGATGTGTGTGAGCTTTGTAGAAGATATTCCAGAGGAAATTCCAAGGTTGGAGGAGGGTCAAAAGAAAATTCTTATAGTCTTGTTAAATCGGTTGACGGAGTTGGAGTAACCCGAGCTAAAATGGGTAATTTATTTGAAAATTTTAAAATTGATATTCTTAGCACTTTGTCTTCATAATTGGATGTTTTGCAGGCTAAGAAGAAACAAGAAAAATAGGATGAATTATGGAAATCCTTGGTTGTGTTCTGCTCCAAAGGCAGGAAGAAATATGCTCTAAGGGAATTCCCTGCTGAAAATATAGAGGTATGTCGAATTTGCGAAGCTGAGCATTCAACTGATCAATGTCCTTCTCTGCCTAATCAAATCCTCTCACAACATTGGATTGGTCACTTATCCCAATTTTCCTACCTACTGTATTGCACCGCAGCCATTGTAGGAAATTTATGTTCCTGTGCTACAGGAATTCCCTGTGCCGCTGCATGAAATATTTGTTCCTACATTGTAGGAATTCTTTGTGCTGCTGCAGGAATTCCCTGTGCCGCTACAGGAAATTAAACTTAGATCGAGAAAAGTGGTGACTCAACTCGAAAGAATTGAAAAGATTGTAGAGGATCAAGATAGCCTGGAAATACCTGAAGATGAAATCACACTTGAACTAGAAAAATCATCTATGCCACAAGAATATTCCTCATCCCATATATTCCAACCTCCTTTTCTAGAGAGGTTGGAAATGTAAATAAAAATGAAACAAATCGAGTTCGATCTTGTGTCTGAACTAATAAATATCTGCATCAAGATCCCATTACTGCAAGAAATCAAAGATATCCCAATATATGCCAAAAGAGTGAAGTAACTATGTACCAAGAAACCAGGAAGACAAAATAAAGAACCCTCCACAATTCAAGTATGTGGAAATCTTGTAGGTTTAATGTCCACTGGATTTGTTACTAAAAAATATACCGACCCAGGAATCCCCGTGGTTACCACATTTATCAATGGGTATCCCATAAAGAACACTTTGATTGATTTAGGTGCAGCCATTAATGTGATGAATATGGAGACTTTATGTCATATAGGATCCTAATTTGACTTATTACGCACTCCTACCATGTTAGAATTACCAGATAGGTCTAAGGTTAAGGCAGAGGGGGTATTAGAATACATCGTCATTTCATTAGATTCTTGGGAGTACCCTGCAGAATTTTATGTTCTTCAACCTAAAACCAACTTGGGAGGGCATCCATTGATCTTGGGGAGGCCATGGCTAGCCACAGCTGATGCCTACATATGGTGTAGATTTGGAAGCATTACCATCACTCATGGGGCTGAAACAAAGCACATCAATTTCTATCCCCCCACTAAACCCCTCTCGATATCAAAGAATACACATTGGGTTGAAGAAAAAGAACATGAATTTGAGTGTACCCAGCCAATATTAACAATAGCCCAAGCCATGAGTCTTAAGGAAAATTTTGAGGAAAATCTGTAAATTGTTGTATTTCTAATCCTGATTTTCCGCAGCATTTAGAAGAACAGTCTAGTCATAATTTAGATGTCATTGCTGATCTGCAAGATTATTATGAACATAGTATAGCTTCTAAATTACATTCATCCCTCTTATCTGCATTTCCTGCATATTCAATGACTGAATGGGGGAGTAAGGTAGTGGAAATTTTTCCTGAAAAATATTTAAATATTAATTTTTTTTAACTCCTAAACAAAAGAAACAATTAATTCAAACATTGAAAAAAAATTAAGATACATTTGCATGGGAATATATCGATATGAGGGGAATTCACCTAGACACATGAATTCATCAAATTTATATAGAAGAAAGTGCTAGGCTTGTGAGACAACCACAAAGGAGGATGAAGCCCGCTTTAAGGGAAATTGTAAAAGATGAATTGCATAAATTATTAAATGTAGGGTTCATCTATCCTATCTCAGATAGCCAGTGGGTGTCCCCACTATTTATTGTCCCCAAAAATAATGGTAAATGGTGAGTGTGTGTAGATTACAGGGAATTAAAAAAATCTACATTAAAAAACCATTTCCCTTTACCATTTATAGACCAATTACTAGACACTCTAGTAGGGAAAAAGTACTTTTCCTTCCTAGATGGGTTCAGCGGATATAATCATATTAGGATAGCTCTAGAGGATCAGGAGAAGGAAAAATTTACATGTCCCCGGGGTACCTATGCATATAAAGCATTACCATTTTTTCTATGGAACGCACTTGCCACATTTCAACGGGTTGTGCTTGGTATTTTTTCTAATCTTTTACATGATTGCATGGAAGTTTATATGCATGATTTTATAGTTATGGTTGATACTTTTGATGAGGCTTTATATAATCTTGGAAACCTTTTGTAGATATGTAGAGAAACTAATCTTTCATTAAGTAATGAAAAGCGTTTTATGATTATTACTGAAGGTATTGTTTTGGGTCATCATGTTTCTGCTGCGGGAATTAAGGTTGATAAGGCGAAAATTGAAGTTATTGTGAAGCTTCCCCCACCAATCAATCAAAAGGGAGTGCGGAGTTTTCTTGGACATGCAGGATACTACAGAAGGTTTGTTGAAAATTTTACAAAGTTAGCCTCTCCATTGTTTAAATTATTGACTAAAGAATTTGAATTTCATTGGAATGATGAGTCTCAAGCTGCATTTGATAAACTCAAGGAAAATCTTTCTTCAACACCTATCTTGAGAGGCCCAGATTGGAATTTTCCCTTCCATATTTCCACCGATCCCTCTGATTCAGCCATAGGAGTGGTATTGGGTCAAAAGGAGGATCCTGTAACCCATGCTATTTATCTTGTTAGTAAAAATTTAACTCCTGCAGAATTGAATTACATGGTAACTGAAAAAGAATTTTTTGTTGTCATTTATGATATTAACAAGTTTAGACACTACATCACAGGTTATGAAGTTTTTTTACACATATATCATTCTGCTATTCGTTATCTCATGAATAAACCAATCACTAATGGAAGAATGACTAGGTGGCTATTGCTACTGCAGTAATTTGACATCACGGTATTGGATAGGCCGGGAAAAGAAAATCAGGTAGCTGATTTCTTATCTAGGCTCAACCATGCAGGTGAGGATGTTCCTGTTAATGATAACTTTCTAGATGAAAATATGTTTTCCATCTCTGTTAAAATGCCTTGGTTCGTAGACATGGCTAATTATCTTGTTACTGGAAATTCTCCACCTTAATTTTCATCTAATCAGAAAAAGATAATTATTATAAAAAACGTTGATTACTCTTAGATTAGGGGAGATCTCTTTTTCACTGGACCTGATTTGATTATTCATAGGTGTGTGAGGGAAGATGAGATCTATGACATCTTGAGAGCCTATCATTATGAACCTTATGGAGGACACTTTGCAGACAAGTAGACAACTTATAGTATCCTTCACACAGGTTATTATAGGCCTAGTCTTTTCAAAGATGCAAAGGATTATGTTAGAAAGTGTGATAATTGCCAAAGATTGGGGTGACTTGTACAATCAAATGAGATGCCTTTGTAGCCATAGGTTCTCATAGAACCCTTTGAGAGGTGGGCTCTTGATTTTGTGGGTCCCATCAATCCTACGTCCAAAGTTAAGAAGTATATTTTGGTTTGTACTAATTATGTTACAAAGTGGGTGGAGGCAAGAGCACTACCTAGAGCAATGGAAAAAGCAGTGATAGATTTTATTTTCTCTGATATTTTTGTGAGATTTGGAGTACTTAGAGAAATATTTACTAATCAAGGTTCTCAGTTTTTGTCTAATATTATGTGGGGAATTGTGAAAAAATATCATCTTACCCTTTGGAAGTCCACCCCTTTATCATCCACAGGCCAATGGGAAAGTGGAATCAACCAATAAGGTGTTCGAGACAATCCTTACCAAAACAATGCAATTACACAAAAAGGATTGCTCTGGCCAGCTTCTTGAGGCATTGTGGGCTTATAGGATCACATGGAGGAGTACCAATGGCTTTTCTCTTTATGAATTAGTGTACAGAAAACAATTTTTGATGCCCATTTAATTTCATATTAGAAATTTTAATATGGCAGCAGATTTGGGTATAGACCTTGATGAAGCACAAAAACAGAGAATATTGGAGCTCAATGAACTAGATGAGATTAGATAAGATGATTTTCAACATATTTACTTGATCCAACAACAAAGGGAAAAATGGCACAACAAATACATCAAAAAGAAGAAATTCAAAGAAGGAGATTGGGCATTCTTGTATGATTCAAAATTTAAGAACTTTAAAGGGAAATTGAATACACATTGGCTAGGCCCCTATGAGATCGAGAAAGCTTTTGAAAATGGATCTATTCAGCTTAAAACTATTTCTAATGGGAATGTTACCTTCTTGGTGAATTAGCATAGACTCAAGCTATATCAAAAACCCCAATCAAAGGAGGAATTTGTGGAAGAAATTGTGAAAAAGAAAGATCTGGAGATGGTAAGGGAACGAATCATTCCTTCCACTATCTCTTCTTGATTTTCTTGCTGATACAATGAGCTTACTTTGTTCCACCTCGTGCTCAGTAAACCATGAGAGGAGTTTGTATTGGGTATAGGTTTATTCCTTTTTCTAGGCCCAATGGAATAATTATGGAAAAGGATCCCCCTGGAGTCCTATTTTTCAGTATTTCAGACTCTCTAAAATTGAAATCTGGCGAGCATGGACTGCCACTGAGCTCGTTAAAAATACACATTAGTAGATCCTTTGGGTTCATCTAAATAAAATTTGTTTCTCTCATTTAATCTATGGATTTCTCGTTTTGGACTAATGTGGGATTTCTTAAGGCCCTCCTTCCAACAATCTTGGCCCATCGAAATCAAAAACTTATATGGGTGCGGGATTAAATCCTTGTGATGCCTTGAAGCCTGTATGCCCTAATGATAGGAAATATTTCTAACAACAATGGAGAAACATTATGGCTACTTTACTACTGGATCTTGCAGGGGGGTTGATAGCAGCTCATAAATTCACACCTGATAGGATGCATCATGGTACCATGGTCCTCACTCTCATTAATGGTGATGGGCCACGTATTGGTTAAAATTTAACCTCAATGGATGGTAATCCAATGAGATCAATGCACATTCGACATCAACACATTCATTTATTTGCAATGTATTGTACATAGACAGTGGGGGAGATCAGCTTCAATTCCTACAGAAGGATCAACAGTTATTTCAATCCCTGCAGACACAGTCCTAATTTCTATAGAAGGTTCGACAGACACAGTTTCATTTCTTGTAGACACATTCTCAATTCTCAAAGTGGTCAACAAACACATTTTCAATTCCTGCATAATTTTCAACAATCACATTGTAATTTATACAAAACATTTGACAGGCACAGTGCCATTTCCTGCAGCAATGCCTTGGGTTCCTGAAAGACAAAAAATTTAGACAAAACATTAGTTTTAATTATTTTATATAGTACTAACAGTCATTATGTATTGAATTCATGAATTATGTGATCAAATGTCTGATGTAATGTTAGTAATTTATCATTGTGAGGATAAGAAACTTCATCAAGGACTGGAACGTTGGAGGTAAGCTCGGTAAGGTACATTCAATGATAATATTCTTGAGGTAAGGTATAATGACGCTTTAAATTTTAATAATTTACATGACTTAGGCTATGGTAACCCTTGCGGAAAAACGCAGTTGTAAGCCGTTGTGGCGTAAATCCCACGACCTTTCATCATGTTTTTGACATCATGGTGGTTGTACTTCCGATGCCTATCCTATAGGTCAGATCATGATGATCATCATGACCACAACCTATCATTTGAAAACATCATGCTTTGCGATATTTCCCATTTAACCACCTCTCTTTGTCAAGAAATCTATTGCAAAGGTCTTGGTCTACATTCTGTAAACTGTGTGCATTATGCTCTCCTGTCTACATTCATGTGAGCCACATTCTCTTTATCCCTTCATTCCTCATCCACTCTTTCCATTCTTCCTTCACCATGTCTAGATCACGACCCCCTATTCGATTTGAGCCACAGAGCCTGGCGTTGCTAGAAGCTGACCTTCGCAGCAAGGCGAGGATAGAAAAAGCTGGATGGCTTCCCTTATTTCAGAAGTTTGATGGCCATAACTTTGAAGTGACGAAGTTGTTCGCCTTGAACCTAAACAGTGATAAAGAAAAGGTCAGAAATGTTCAATTTCGACTAACAGAGGAAATGGTGGCGAGGACACATGGAATTTCACAAGATGGGGAACGATGGTTTCAGAACTAATGCTTCAACAAGGGAATGTGTGTGTATTTCCTTTAGAAGGATCATTCATAACCTGACTGGGGAAAGGGGATTCCATAATATTTTTTGAGGAGTAAGTACCATCACCTACTGTTCTTCCTACAAAATTATATAACTTGTGAAGGTCGATATGCCCTCGCATTTCTATTTCACATTTGATATCAACCCCTAAATTTTCCATATTATTTGAATATATCTTTGGCCAAAATTTCCTCGACTGCGAAATAAAGAGTCGCCCATATAGAGGAAAACCTCTATCACCATGGGCTAGTGAAAACTATCCTGATGGAGGTCCTGCAGAAAAATAAAAAGACATGGGAGGACTTTCTGGCCGAGAACCATTTTTTGGAAGACAAAGACTCTGTCTCCCCAGTGATCGAGGAGGAACAACTAGCAGATAAGCCTCAGAAGATGTAGCAGAATCATGGACTACAAGTAGAAGAGGATGATGGGGACGAAGAAATAATGGTGATCGGGGAAACCATTTTAAAAGGTACCCAACAGAAGGGACTTGCTACCCCAGCTAAAAGAGTTATGAGGAGCCAGATTGTTAACCTGGATATTAAGGATAGCATAAAAGGGTGAACAATAGCCAAAAATTCTGAAAAAAATAAAGGAAAATCCCATGGTCTAGCCAAGGGAAAGGACAAGGTGGAATCAACCACATTCGTTGGCCAGGACACTATGGCCTTTCATAGTCCTTCACTGCAGGAAAGCAGAAATGAAACCATGGAAGAGTAGTGAGGGTAGGGGGACCTTAGTGTGCCCCAATCTTCCCAGGGGCATCATGAGGGGGAAGTTAATCCCCAAAGGAAATGGTCTCATCAGGAGATGGAAGAGACCATTAAAGAGTTCACCATTTCGGAGAAGGCCTTAAGGAAGTAAAATGCAGCCCTGAAGGAGAACAGTCTCAAAATGCAAAGAGAGCATGAGGAGTGGCATGAGAAAGCGACCCGCATTATGAAAAAGAAACAAGCTCATATAGACCATCTAAAGAATATAATGAAATGTATAGGGGTGAGATTAAGGTGGAGTCTAGTCGGGCACAGTTGGATCATCTGGTCGCAGTAGTTGCGGTGTTAGGTCCCTATATCACTAGTATAGTCCCTTATTATTGTTAGTGTAACCCCCTTATTGTTATTATTGAACCCTTGTAACCCCCATTTTATTATTATTGTTCCCTTAAATTAGTATTGTTAGGTCGACTAGGATTACATTGTGGCCCACTAGGATTACATTATGGCCCCATGGACTCCTATATATAGAAAGGAGGTTTTGTAAATTGTATCATCCAAGAATTGTTCATTTATGTAATGTATTGGAGGTTTCCCCTCGAAGTGGCTCATTTATAAGGCGTTGATATCTCTTTTCTTCTCTTTTTGGAGCTGGTTACACAACATTTGGTATCAGAGCTTTGGATTCTAGGGTTTCGCTGCTCCAAACAGGTCATCGTGGATTTTTCGCCATAACTTTTTTTCTACGAAGTTTTAGAAGCGGAAATTTTTAGGCGCGGCTGAAAATCTGAGAAGTAAGCTTAAAATTTCAGAGCTTGTCTGGAGAATATTTTCGGAGATATGATCTCATGGAAGTCTTTGTTCAAAGCTCCTAAACAGGTCATCGTGGCATTTGCGCTATAACATTTTTTCTACGAAGGTTCAGAATCTGAAATTCATATGGTGCGAAGCTGAAATCCCGAGGAAATTCGTCAAAATATTTCAGAGCTTGGTTCGCAATATTTTTGGAGATATGATCTGTGGAAGGTAGTGCTTTTTCAGGCTCCTGAATTTCATCTCAAAGAGGTGATCGTGGGAAAAGTTCAATAAATCTCTCTTTGGGCATCGGATTGGAGTGCCGTAAAAATTGGTTGCAAGTACACGGACCAAAGTTTCTTGGCTATAAATTTCAGAGATGAAGGATGAAACAGTGACACGTGGTAATCCGTACAAGTTTGTTTCATCCAACCAATCCAAAATTAAATACTGGGAGATTGGAAATAACTTTGTCTTGAAGAATCCAAATCGATCAGACGATCATACCCGTGGCATTTGCAAGATAGTTCAAGGATACTATTAAGAATGACCAAGTTGATTGGAAGATTCTCAATTAAGGTAGATAACTAATTTCGGCACACAAGAGTTCCTAAAAAAGCGTGCAAAAGGTGTATTTTTTTTTTCCGACTGCATAAGTCTTGTTTGAAGAATCAAGTTGAATTGATTCCAAGGGAATATTGTAGAATAGATATCAATATTGGATTCTAAAATGGCCCCTAAAAAGAATTCAAATCCCATTAAGCCTTTAGAAGGCTCTACTGTGACTCATGAAGACGAAGAATGGAAACATGACATATCAAAATTACAAGAGCAAATGCAACAACAAATTTCTCTCTCGCAAAGAACAACAAAAAATGAATGGAAGTTTTGAAGAAAGGCATGGAAGCTAAGATGAATGGTTTGGAAGCTAATATGGATGGCATGGAAGTGGGCATGGAAGCTAATATTGATGACATGGAAGCTAAGATCGATGAAAACATGAAAGACAACATGGAAAACATGAAGAATGATCTAAAAGCATACATGGAAGGCTTGATGGCAAGCTTAAAACAAGAAACGATTCCTAATGGCGGAAATATAGTTGAATAACCTCATGATAAGAAGAAAATAAATGTTAATCGTGATTTCATAACCTCTAATGTTGGCGGGAAGAACCACCATATTCAAAAAATGGATATGAGGAAGTTTGATGGAAAGGATCCTGTAACATGGATACTACAAATGGAGCAATATTTTGATCTCCATAATGTGCAAAACACACAAAAGGTACGCATTGCAACTTTACATTTAGAACAAAATACATTTGTATGGTATCGATGGCTTTGCTCCCGTAAAAAAAGTGTCACTTCGTCAATTTTTACGGAGGAAATGATAGCACATTATGAGGATACAAAGAGAAACACCTTCTTTAGCCAATCGATAAATCTCAAACAAAAGGGTTTAGTGGGGCAGCACATTGAGGACTTCCAAAAATTGAATATAAGGGTAACTGATATTCCAGAGGAACACAGGATTGATCTCTTCATAGGCACTTTAAAGGATAACATTCAACATGAATTTCGTGTTCTGGAACCCGGTTCATTGGAGAAGGCATTCAGGTTGGCAAGAAAAGTTGAATGTAAAATTATGGCGACAAGGAAGCCTAGCACTCAATTCTATAAAGAAGGAAGTGTTGCTACGCCTAGATTTCCACAACCTACAAGGTTGACACCACAACAATTGGAAGAAAAAAGAGCAAAAAGGGCTTTGCTACAGTTGTGATAGCAAATACACTAAAGGTCATAAGTGTGCTGAGAAGAAATTATTTTACATAGATTGTGAAGAGGAAGAAGAAAATGAACAAGAAGAGGATATACACCATGAACCAACCCTAGAAGAGGAAGAAATGAATCCGACCATATCGTGTAATGCACTGGCAGGAATTACCACTCCTCAAACTCTCAATATAGAAGGACAAATCAAGAAGAAAAAGGTAATAGTGTTGATTGATTCAGGTAGCACCCATAATCTTATTCATTGTAAGGTAGCCAAGGAATTAAATTGTTTCCTATACCCAGCACCAGAATGTCAAGTGATGGTTGCAAATGGAGGAACTATAAATTGCTCTGGAAAATGCCATAATATTAAGCTAACCATGGGGGAATATATATTGACTAGTCCAATGCTTTCCATTCCTATGGGAGGTGTTGATGTTGTACTAGGAGTACAATGGTTACAATCTTTGGGGACGGTAGCTTTTAATTTTCAAGAACTTTTCTTGAAATTTTTTTCAGAAGGAAAGGAAGTCGAATTGCGGGGTATTGCAGGGAAGCCGGGAAAGATAATAAGCTCTAATGTCATGACAAAGCTTCTAAAGAAAGAACAACGAGGCGTAATTGCACAATTATGCTCACTAGAAGTTCCAACATCAAAATCATCTATTTCTGCAGATCTCCAACAAGTCTTGGACAATCATTCCAAGGTGTTTGAAACTCCCAAAAGGACTCCCACCTATTCGTGATCATGATCATGCTATTCATTTGATTCCAGGAAGTGTTCCTCCAAACATCAGGCCTTATAGATATCCTTACGTCCAAAAGAGCGAAATTGAACGTATGATTGCGGAAATGTTAGAGGCGGGTATAATTCAACCTAGTCAAAGTTCTTTCTCTGCTCCTGTAGTATTGGTACACAAGAAGGATGGATCATGGCGAATGTGTCCGGATTGTAGGGAGCTCAATAAGCTCACCATTAAAGACAAATTTCCCATTCCTGTGATTGATGAATTATTGGATGAATTACATGGAGCAATTTATTTTACCAAGTTGATCTTCGTTCAGGATATCATCAAATTAGAATGAAGACTGAATATATTCCAAAAACAGCATTTCGAACTCATGAGGGTCATTATGAATTTTTGGTCATGTCTTTTGGCCTTACCAATGCACCTTCTACATTTCAAGGGTTGATGAATTCCATTTTCAAACCCTTCCTTAGAAAATTTGTGCTAGTATTTTTGATGATATACTAATCTATAGCATGTGTTGGAAGGATCATGTTGAACATGTTGATAGGGTGCTCAAACTGTTGCAGGAGAAACAATTATATGCAAAAATATCCAAATTTTTCTTTCGAGTACAAGAGGTGGAATATCTGGGTCATATTGTATCTCACGAGGGTGTTAAAGTAGACCCTAACAAAATTAAAGCCATTAAGGAATGGAAAGTCCCCACAACCATAAATAAGTTGCGAGGATTTCTCAGGTTAACAGGGTATTATCGCAAGTTTGTTAAGAATTATGGGAGAATAGCAGCACCTCTAACAACATTATTGAAGAAAGATGCATTTTCATGGACTCCTGAAGCAACTAAGGCCTTTGAACGTCTTAAGGAGGCAATGTTCCATGCACCGGTCTTAGCTACGCCAGACTTCACAAAAACCTTTATTGTGGAATGTGATGCCTCAGGAAATGGAATTGGTGCAGTTTTAATGCAGGAAGGAAGACCCATTGCTTTTGGAAGTCGTCCAATCAAAGGAAAGTATTTACAGAAACCTATTTATGAGAAGGAAATGTTAGCAATACTACATGCACTAAAGAAATGGCGAACTTACCTAATGGGAAGACACTTCAAGGTAAAAACTGATCATGATAGTCTTAAACACTTTTTTGGAACAAAGACTATTGTCAGAAGAACAGCAAAAATGGGTCACAAAGATGTTGGGTTATGACTTTGAAATAATCTACAAAAAAGGAAAGCTGAATGTTGTTGCAGATGCACTCTCAAGAAAGAATGAAGAGGTGGAAGCATTGCTTTGTGCCATTTCTATTATCCAACCAGATTGGATAACTCAAGCAAGAGATGAATGGAAGAAGGACAAAGATGTATGGATACTCATTCAAAAGTTGCAGCAAGATCCTAGTACATCTGATACATTTAGTTGGAAAAATGATTCCTTATGGTACAAAGATCGTTTATATCTTTGTAAGAATTCCCAACTAAAACAAAAGATTCTTCTGGAATTGCACACTTCTCCTTTAGGAGGACACTCAGGATTTTTAAAAACTTACTAGAGGGTGAAGAAAGAATTTTTTTGGGATGGCCTTAAATCTGATATTCAAAAGTTTGTGGCGGAATGTTTGGTTTGCCAGCAGAATAAAGTGGAAACAATTAAGACCCCAGGACTTCTACAACCTTTATCCATTCCAAGTTAACGTTGGGAGGAGATTTCAATGGATTTTATCACAGGTTTACCTAAGTCTGAAGGAAAGAGTGTCATCATGGTTGTAGTTGATAGACTTACCAAGTATGCACACTTTTGTGCATTATCTCATCCATTTAAAGCAAGTACAGTTGCTACTACATTTATGGATAGAATTCAAAAGTTACATGGAAGCCCAAGGGTTATTGTGAGCGACAGAGATCCCATTTTTACTGGAAATTTTTGGACGGAGTTATTTTCTTGTTTGGGTACTCAATTAGCTCATAGCTCATCTTATCAACCTCAATCTGATGGTCAAACTGAGATAGTAAATAAATGTTTGGAAGGATATCTTCGTTGTTTTGTATCTGATAAACAAACACAATGGGTCAAGTGGTTACCTCTCAATGAATGGTGGTATAACACTTCCTTCCATACTGCAGCAAAAATGACCCCATTTATGGCACTTTATGGATATCATCCACCATCCATCACATCATATTTAAGAGATAATTCGAAGGTTCAAGCAGTGGAAGATCACATCGAGCATCAGCAAGAAGTTCTCCAACTCTTAAAGGATAACCTGAATTTGGCACAAAATCGAATGAAACAACAGGCAGATCAACATCGCAGCGAGAGAAGTTTTGATGTAGGAGATTGGGTATTTTTACGACTGCAACCATACAAAAAAATGTCCCTCAAGCAAGCTAAGAAGGATAATAAATTATCACCAAAGTACTATGGTCCTTACAAGGTGTTGCAAAAGATTGGTTCTATGGCATACAAATTGGAGCTTCCTACTTCTTCGTGAGTACATCCAGTTTTCCATGTTTCATGCTTAAAGAAGGTTATAGGTGAAAATCTTCCAGCTCAAACAATATTTCCAGAACTTGATGAGGAAGGAAAAATCATATTGGAACCTGAAGTGGTCATGGAAACAAGAACTCGACAGCTACGGAATCGATCAATTTCAGAGTATCTCATCAAGTGGAAGAACTTACCCACTGAAGATTCTACATGGGAGGATGAGAATTTTATATAGAAGCACCTGGAGCTACTCAAGCGTTGAGGACAACACTTTTTTGAAGGAGAGGGGCATGTTAGGTCCCTATATCAATAGTATAGTCCCTTATTATTGTTAGTGTAACCCCCTTATTGTTATTATTGAACCCTTGTAACCCCCTTATTGTTATTATTGTGCCCTTAAATTATTATCGCAGTTATCATATCACCATCATTACATTATTATGGCCCATGGACTTAAGAAATGAGGTTTGTAAATTGTATCTGAATTATTTAATATTGAGTAAGTTTAAAATAATATTTATATTTTTTTTCGACAACATGCTCTGTGAATGATTATAAGCGAAGATCAAAGTACACAGATGGGACATGTATTATTATCACTCATTTTGCCCATTTTTCACACCTTTTTTTTCACACCCTTCCCAAGCCTTACCTCTCCTATTTTTGAACTCCTTCTTCCCTTAATTATGCTTAGTTCAGCTATATTGTCTACTTTTGGCTAAAAGGGTACTATAAACATAAGGTATGTCAAATTAACATAATAAGTGTCATTTTTCCTTAGGCTTAACATATTCTTTGATCTATTTGTAAATTTACTGAATTACTACTCCCACTAATCTAGAACTTATGTGCAAGTTTTATTTGATTTGAAGTAGCTCCAAAAAATCTTGAAGACAGCTTATGCAACCACATTTCCTACAGTGGTTCTGGATTTCTTGTAGCAGATCCGGATTTTACGCAACAATTCTAGATTTCTTGCAGTCACTGATTTCCTACAGCGACATCAGCGGTTGACTATATTATAATTATCTCCAGATCCATTGAAGACATGGATTTTGTGGGAAATTTGTTGCACATGAAGACTATTCCATTGGCTGCTTTGAACCTCTTTTTGGAACAACTCGAACTTACAGATTTCTCCTCAGAACCTGATTTCTTGCAGCTTCTGCTATGTAACAGAAATATTCTAATCCATGCTTTCAGTCATGGATTTGACTCAACAGAAGCTAAATTCGATAGCCTAGACCTATATTGTTGGATGATAGCTTAGATTATTTATTCAAGCCAGAAATGGGCTTTAGAGATTGTATAAAAGGAGATGTATTCCACATTGTAAAGGGTTTTTGGGTTGGGATTTCGACTGATAAGCAATATATCAGATTGTACTTGGTTTTATTTTTTCTTATTAATACAAATATCATGTTCTGTCTATTTTTATGAGAAACCTCTTCGAGTTTTAAAGGGGTTGTGAGTGAGGGAGGGCCCCCTTTGCTCACAACTCCGACAACGCAGTGTGTGTGTGTGTGTGTGTTTAATTATTTTTATGAAACAATAATTCTTTTACACATCTAATGCATTCTTTCATAAGTTTCAACAACAGATTTTTAATTGATTAAATGATTAAGTTTCTGATGTTAATGTGTTAATTTCATTTGATCAAAGCTTGGATTTATGATCGTCTAAGTTGGTTTCTTGATTGTTGTAATTTGATCTTTTATCTTTTCTTGGTCAATATTGGAAATACCGAGAGTTGTAGAGGGATGTTATATTCCACTACATAGCCTTTGTTGCTAAAGTATTGATGCAGGAAAGAGGCATTATTGTGTGTGTGTGTGTGTGTGTATGAATAATTAATTTATGAACACTTGCACTAATCAAGTTGCATATATTTTACATAGTATCTCACAAGCTTACCTACCCTGGGTTGACAATTTATGATTGGAAAATTATAATTTTATAATTTGACTCAATAGTATGTATGACTCCAAGAAGATATAAGTAATGCAAATTTTAAAAAAATTCATGGAAACACTAGGTTGAATGTGATCTCTGAGATGATGGTATAATATGGGAGAACTCGAGGCCTCAATCGGTGGTGGTTTAAGGATGACCACCAACACTAGAATTATTAGTTAATTTCATGGAAATCTTCCAAATATGGCAAGAAACTGAAGTGTTCTGCTAAAGTAAATTATCCTTTTTGTTTTCAAAATGGATACCATTGGGGTCTCAACATGCAACGCTTAGTGTTGTTCCCGGAACTCTTTCAAATATGAAAATAAGTTGAAATAATCTGCTAGAGGAAGTATACATAATTATTTGAAGAGAGAGACCTTCAATCTGGAAACAGGGAGGTCTACAACATGCGGTGTTTTAAGGAAGACCACCAACCAAAGGAATTCTCATGGGCTTTTGTGTCTCTAGATACAACTCTGAATTTGTGTATGGATGTCTCTGGCTATAAGCTCAGGTAGTAGGTTTAGGTTGTGGCTCAGGCTCTTTTGATTTATCTTTGAAACCCATGGATGACCATCAATTCCCCCCTTGTCAGATACAATATGAGAATATGAAGAGATCTCAACTGCAAGAAATTTCAATATTCGAGAACAAATTTTGTGATATGAGTGAAATATCTTCTTGGATACTAAATCTCATTGGCAAGAAGCAATCCATCCAAGATGAATCTTTGTTCTTGTAGGAGGATTATTTTTGAAGCATCTATTTGAAGAATGAGTGTGCTTACCACAATTATCACATGAATGAATATCAAATCAATGATATTTCATATGGCCAACTCGGTCACAATGTTGACATTTAACACATTTTTACTATGAATGTGCATGAGCAACATTTGGACTAGGTGAATATGAATCTTGTTGTATAAATTCATCTCTTTGGAATTGGATTGGCTTGGTATAGTCTGAAATATGAAAGGACGCATCCTTTTCATATCCAGCACTTGTTATTTGATTGTTGTTGACAAGTTCTTCCCAAGGTCTGATGATGGGTTTGGGAAGTGAAACATGAACTTCTACATCTGCATGAAAATATACTCTTTCAATGACTTGATTAATTTCTAGTAGTTGATGGGAGTTTGTCTCAATATAAAAGAGAAAATTTTCCTGAAAAAAGACAATTTCACAATGATAACTACACTTATATAACTCTGCTTGTTGTAGCTATGATTCAGGCTGCGAAAATCCGATGTTTTCTTGAGAATTTTGTAAGCATGTCTAGATTTTAAAGAGAGATCCCTTGCTGATTTTTACTATATCATTAACAATGGAATGTATTAGAGTATTCAATAATTATAATACATCATCACTTTTAGCCATTTTTCAAACAACTCAATATTCAAGTACAACAAAAAGGTACTCATACAAATTTTATTTTCATAAGTTGGAGAGAAATGGAAATTAATAATATTGTTTTGGATAGAATCCTTTATACCTTATATCAATGAGGCAATCTCTCTAGCCCTAGTTTCATACGTTCAAATATACACACTAACACCATTGGCATGACACTTCACGTTACCATCCTACACAATTGGATGGGTGGTAATAGCACCTCTAATGATCTTCTTAGATTTCAGTGCACTAATTTTTATTTTTATTTTTTGTGAAAAATTCAAAGCTTGCAATTTCATATGCTCTATGAGGCCAACAAGTTAAAGTAACTTTATGCACACTAGCCACTACTGATCACAAAAAATTTCGTTTCAACTAGTGATAATTTTTTTCCAATGATTTAATGGATCTCAAATACCTTACACATTTCCTTGGATTGAATGTTATTTCTTCTAGTATTTTTAAATATCATAAATATAGAAACAGCAATTTGTTTTCTTGAAAAAATGCAGTGGCATTTATGTGTGTCGCTAAAGGTTCCCACATCCAACAATATATGAGAAAAAAATTATGCTAGAGACTTAAAACTAATTATTGTGCAGGAATAACATAAAATGAACAACACACCATACGAATCCACACCATTTCAATGTACATACTCCATTAAACACTGAGATTTTTTGTGACTACAACATCTTTCAAGCCTCTACTGTGTATCCATCATCATTTTTAATTCGCGACAGGGTGATGGTAAGTCTTTGTAATGTTCCCATTTTAGCACATGGCTAAATGGAACATTAGAATTTTGATTTTATATTATTGCAGCTAAATAAATGGGTAAGGATGCCCATGATTATGAAAACCATCAATAAAATCCCTCACATTATGAAAGAGGAGCATTATTGGAGCTTGATTGCACACTCCATGTGTGAAAAGGGTTAATTGCTAAGAGGGCTAGGTCATGTTGACCAAGTCAAACTACGCAATAGATAGAGGTGTGGCTTGCTTGGGAAGCCTAAAAAATTGCATGAGGAGGAGAAAACCCTAATGTGTGGGGTCCATGGATAAGGAGCCTTCATTGGCATAAAAGGAGGGGAAAGAAACCATTTTGAGCTAGCTTGGATATTTCGAATTGCTTTCCACAGTTGCACACTGTGATAGCTATGCTGCTCAGCACAAGGGATTTCTTGTTCAAGAATTACCTCCCTTCTTGAGAATCTCTTGAAGGTCTGATCTTCATCTTCTCCACATCTTGGCTCAAGACCAAAGCTATTCCTTTCAGTGCAGTGATTCTTGCAGCAAGGGCCATTGTGTTGCTGGTGTTGCAGTGGAGGTTCCCACATTAGCATTCCGGAGCTCAGATTTCAGAGGGGGAAGATTTTATGCATTCGGGAGATCAATAGGGAAGGTTTCATATCCATTTCTCATACCTTGGCAGGAGGCAAATCTCTTCCCATTATCTACAACGCAGTTCCTCTCCTTGACTGCGCAGTTCTTGAGTGCAATTGCAGTGAAGGGTTGCACCAGCATTTTTGGAGGGTGAATCTTTGGTGAAAGGATCAACCTTTCACTCTATATTTCCATTGGAGGAGGTTTATACACTTTATGCATAATTATTCATCCATATCCTTCATGTTTTTATTTTAGAGTTGCAGCTACTCCAGCAGCTCCAACATTTCTGTAGATTTTCCATTTTGTATGTATTGTAGCCAATCCCTTTAGGGATTGTTTATTATAGTTTCCAGGGGTTGAGATCCATCTCCCCCTTTCTTATTTGAGCTTTGTATTGCCATATCTTCATTGTATTATTGTTTTGCAGCAGTCCTCCTTCATAGACTGCGAAGTCATAGTTGGGAATAAAGTATATGTAGCAGGGTATTTCATGTTCATTGTATTTGTGTTTATGCTTAAGCTTGAGTGACCATTTCCTCATGATCTTGTACACATTTCTTCTATCATATTATCAATGAGAAAGCTATGAGGTTTTATTGCATTCTCTGAAGTTTCTGCACTCACTGCTATTTTCCAGCTCATGCTTGTGTATTGTTGTAGCTCATCTCTTGTGAGCAAGATCTTCCTGAAGGAAGAAATATTTACATAGCTATAGGCAGAGTCTGAGTAAGGGCCAGGAAGCCTTCGGTTCTCATCCTCTCTTTAGAGGTGAAATAACTGGTAAAATTCCTCTCAGTCCATCTCTGAAATAGCCTTGTTAATATTTCTGACAAAGGAACATTTTAGTGGTGAAAAATTCTGCTGATTTCCATTTCGGGACATTACAGTGGTATCGGAGCATTGAACTTGGCACAGCCTATGAAGTTTGAATTTCATAAGCAGAGAGCGCAAGGATGCAGAAGATGAGTTTACTCTCATCTATTTTTAGATCCAGAAGAGACCTCTCCAAAGAGGTCAAGAAAAATGGAGGAGAAGAGGAAGGACCATGTACTTCCTATTCTCACAGAAAAGCAGAGTAGAAGCATGGAAGTCACTTGGAATTCGAAATTATAAGTGAGTACCTAGCTGAATACTGAGAAAACTCTAGAGTCTCCCAAAATACTTTATCTTTTCCACAGTTTATTCAGCAGAAAGAAGAAGAAAGACCCCACAACCACGGGATGATGAGAGGCAATAGATTTCTATTGTCCACATTCGATGGATCACTCACATGTGCAGTAGATGTTTGGGCAAAGAAGCTAGAGGCCTTTTTCCTGCTACATACTATAGTAGACAAAGAGGCAGTAGAAGTTGCAGTGCTACACTTAGAAGGTGAAGCAAAAATTTGGTGGATCAACCATCTAGACCATGCAAGGGTTTCTACTCTTACTGATTTTTCTCAGATCTTGATCAAGAGATTTGGCCAAATGAGGGAGGAGCCCTCACCACCATTTTATGAGGCATGTACCAACGATGTTGAGACCGTGGAGGAGCAGCCTTCATCTTCAGTAGTTTGGGAGGCTAATATCCATGAGGGAGTAACACTTGCAGCCTTGCAAGGAGCTTCCAAGTTTCACCAAGGTATGATTGGAAATCCATTTCTTGTCATTTTAGCAAACACCTTGGATGGGTCAACATCATTGCATGTAAGTGACCTAGAGCAGCAGAATGATACTGCATTGTACAAGAGCAGTGATGCAAAGGAGATCTCACAGAGAGATTTCAATGGAGGTGCATTCCCACACTTTTTGGAGTGTAAGGTTCTTCAACAGTTGGAGGAGGGTTTTACCTTCTCACAGGAACAAATAGGAGATGGGGGACATCTTCGAATGGATAGCTTCTATCATGACTGTGCTAGAAATTCCTTGTGCCACACATATCATGATGGGAGGTTTTTTCCTACCAACTATTTGGATCTTCATAGGGTCAAATTGATCCTGAGGAAAGTTGTATTTCAAAATCCCATGAAATGTAGAGGTTTGATTTGGGATGAGGGTAGTCCTCAAGGGAGGAGTACCAGGATGAAGGAAGGAAGGAGACATCCACACATTGTTGAGTGGATGTGGTGGAGAAAGAGCAATGGGCTATTGAGGCACTTGCATATTTATGATACCGGGTAGCAGGAGGCTTGGCTGCACTGGTTACTCTTGAAGGAGTTTGGCCATCACTTGGCATGCTCTCTTTCTAAGAGAAGGAGGAGGTAGCAAAGGATTTTGTTGCTTGGGTGGTGTTGGAGAGAGCAAAGGCATATGTGCTCTCACATGATGTACAATGTTGCAGGAGTAGGAGATGTCACTATCATGGTGTAAAGGGGATACTCCTTGGCTTTTGATGATAAGGGATTGCTTCCACTTTGGGAGAGATTCCATATTTGCAACAGCATTATTATAGGGTTGCCTAATTATGTTGAAGGAGCTGAGGGCAACAACACAGTGCTATCCAGAGACTATCTAGTGCCTCATGCAGAGGAATGAAGAGCTCTTGCTCCAGGTAGAGGGATCATTGCATCCTTGCAAGTAAGTCCCTAGGATCTCAGGTATGGAGATCAAGGCATAACTCATGTTTTACATGTGCCATTGTTGAGGAGATGTGGAACCATGGAGACACGAGGAAGAGATAGGGAGGATGACCATCATGATGCGATGAGGCGCATACATCCCCATCTATATTATGAGGTTGATGCACATAAGAGGTTGATTGGATTGCGTAGTGGAAGCATGGATAGACTTGTTCATTCATATATGTAGTCACCTTTTGATGATGATGTCTCATTACATGGAGACATTTTGTCAGGGAACCCACTAGGTCAGCAGATGATGAGAGATGCTTCACATGTTGAGTCACCATTCATTGATTTCAGGAGGGTGGAGTCCTTGGGAGACAACTTTACAGCGCTAAGAGTCTTGGGTAGACTTAGGAAGGAGAGACACACTCTCTCAACATCATTTGTACCCACTTTCATTTCAAATTCTGCGCTGTGGCAGAGGCAACAGGGGAAGGTTAGCAGCCTTCCAATTTGCATCTTTGGCATGAGAAATGTTAACGGAGGAGATGAACATATGATAGATGCTCTTCTTGAGGGATCATCAGTGTTGTCACTATGGAGAATGGATCCATGGGGGAGCTCCGGATTATTGGTGGAATATTCCCAGGATCATTTTGCTTGCGTTATATTGATAGATCAACATATGAGAAGATGCATGGATCATGTGTAGATGGAGGAGTCAGCACAACCACCTCTTTTCTCCTTGAGGATGAGAGGAGACTCAATTTTGAGCCACTCCATTTTCATGAGTAGGACTTATGGTAAGGGAATTGTTTATTTGCATGATGATTTATATATTCATCCCTTAACCATATATGTACAGGATGTTGCTCCAAGGAGGGGCATTCTTCTTTTTAGACCCCATGGTCTACTTGAGGCCATGAGCACTATTGGTGACCACTCCCTAGGAGGACTTGGGGAGGAAATGTATTTTGGACGACCTACTCACCTTGCACCATATATCATTCACTTCCTCCATACATTTAAGGAGAGTCGGACAACAGGCAAGTGGTTGAGGGGCCACACCTTTTGTCACAGTCTTATGCAGTTGAGGGTCCAACTGCATTGATTACAGTTGAGGGACCATTGTCTTTCTCCCTTGCTACATATGGCAGCAAGCATGGTTTTCATTATGGTTCATTATAATGCTGATGTCTTTGTATTTGATGAGAGCATGATTGGGGGAATGGCACATTGGTTGGACGTGTCCCTTGGGGGAGGTATCTCCCACATTATTTGCATTGCATGTTCTAATGGGAGCATGAGAGGACATATGGCCACTACAGCAACACATTTGTTTCCATTTGAGGTGAGACATATCATTGATTGGATGCCATATGGTGATGACTACCAACTCATCACATATGAGATGATTTTGGACAACATGTTTCATAACGCTAGAGAAGAGATCTTTGGAGGTCTAGTCTTGAACTTGCCACTGGAAGGAAACTTTATTGCAGCCCAAGATCAGCATATAATCGAAACTTATCCTAAGTGTAGAGGAGGACAGTGTGGGGTAGGCTACTTTGTCTACCAAGATTAGATTTTCAGCTCACCTATATTGCAGGAGCCAAAGGTGGAAGATGATTTTCAGGAGTTGCCATGTTGGGAGGTAACTCACTTTTTATGGATCATTGCTTGGGGGATGGAGGATCCACATGAGGAAGATATTCCTTAACATATTTTAGACTCCATGCCTTGAGTGGAGGTTCTTCCAGTTCTATCCTTGCAGTTGCTTAAGGACAAGCAACATTTGGGAGGGGAGGACTGTAATGTTCCCATTTTAGCACATGGCTAAATGGAACATTAGAGTTTTGATTTTATATTATTGTAGCTAAATAAATGGGTAAGGAGGCCCATGATTATGAAAAACATCAATAAAATCCCTCACATTATGAAAGAGGAGCATTATTGGAGCTTGTTTTCACACTTCAAGTGTGAAAAGCGTTAATTGCTAAGAGGGCTAGGTCATATTGACCAAGTCAAACTGTGTAACAAATGGAGGTGTGGCTTGCTTTGGAAGCCTACGAAATTGCATGAGGAGGAGAAAACCCTAATGTGTGGCGTCCATGGCTGAGGAGCCTTCATTGGCATAAAAGGAGGGGAAAGAAACCATTTTGAGCTAGCCTGGATATTTTGAATTTCTTTCCACAGTTGCACACTGTGATAGCTGTGTGGCTCGGCACAAGGGATTTCTTGTTCAATAATTCCCTCCCTTCTTGAGAAGCTCTTGAAGGTCTGATCTTCATCTTCTCCACATCTTGGCTCAAGGACAAAGATATTCCTTTCAGTGTAGTGGTTCTTGCAGCAAGGGCCATTGTGTTGCTGGGGTTGCAGTGGAGGTTCCCACATTAGCATTCCAGAGCTCAGATTTCAAAGAAGGAAGATTTTATGCATCCGGGAGATCAATAGGGAAGGTTTCAACTCCATTTATCATACCTTGGTAGGAGGCCAATATCTTCCCTTCATCTACAACGCAGTTCCTCTCCTTGACTGTGCAGTTCTTGAGTGAAATTGCAGTGAGGGGTTGCACCGGCATTTTTGGAGGGTGAATATTTGGTGAAAGGATCAGACTTTCACTCTATATTTCCATTGGAGGAGGTTTATACACTTTATGCAGCATTATTCAGCCATCTCCTTCATGTTCTTATTTTAGAGTTGCAGCTACTCCAGCAACTCCGGCATTTCTGCAGATTTTCCATTTTGTATGTATTGTAGCCAATCCCTTTAGGGATTGTTTATTATAGTTTCCAGGGGTTGATATCCATCTACCCCTTTATTATTTGAGCTTAATATTGACATATCTTCATTTTATTATTGTTTTGCAGCAGTCCTCCTTCATAGACTACGCAGTCATAGTTGGGCATAATGTATATGTAGCAGGGTATTTCATGTTCATTGTATTTTTGTTTATGCTTCAGCTTGAGTGACCATTTCCTCAATATATTGTACACATTTCTACTATCATATTATCAATGAGAAATCTATGAGGGTTAATTTCATTTTCTGAAGTTTCTACACTCATTTCTATTTTCCAGCTCATGCTTGTGTATTGTTGTAGCTCATCTCTTGTGAGTAAGATCTTCCTGAAGGAAGAAATGTTTACATATCTATAGGCAGAGTCTGAGTAAGGGCCAGGAAGCCTCTAGTTCTCATCCTCTCTTTAGAGGTGAAATAACTAGTAAAATCCCTCTCAGTCCATCTCTGACATAGTCTTGTTAATATTTCCGACAAAGGAACATTTCAGTGGTGAAAAATTCTGTTGATTTCCATTTCGGAACATTACAATCTTCGCATTGGAATTGCTTAACTAGCATATCCCTTATATATTGTAGAAACTTCACCATCAATTTGTACATATAAACATATGTTGTAAGGAAAATTCTCAATTGTGGAGTATTTTTAGAGTGGTGGAGGAAGTTTTGAGTGTTTATGTGAAATTTTTATGACTGGACAACTCGTTAATAGAATCATAAATGACTAAGAACAAAGTGGGCACATAATACTAGTAGCCAACATTTCAAAATAACATATTTGACATACAGATAAAGTATTTGAAACTAGTTGAGCAAAAATTGCAGGAATATACACTCAAAAATAGCTTTTCGAGGAGACTAACACGAAATTTGTAATCCAATATTCAATGGGAAGCTGAAAATCTCATGTGCTACAGGCGTTACATTTCTAAAAGTAATAATCTATTTCTCATTTGAAAACCATTTCATACCATCCTCTAGAGAGAGTACATAAGGACATGGAAATTTTGAATGGGTACAGAAGAGCACAAAGGCTCTGAGAATAAGCATAATTGCAGTCGACGTGTGTTTTCTATTTCTTAGGGGAAATGAAATTTCACCATGGATGAAACAATCACATGAATGGTTTCCTACAATGATATTTGAGCAATGGAAATAATACAATGGAATTATGAGGAATCACAAGCATATTGAGCATAGGTAGATATATCTTTTGAAAGGCACGGTCCATGTGAGTGAAATGTTGAGTGACAACATTTTGACAAGGTAACATTCAAGCAAAGCAACTCGACATGGGATTAATGCTTGGAAAGGAGAGTGATGCCAACGTGGGACATATAGATATCCAATGCAGATAAAAACAATGAAATGTGTTCGAGGAATGATAACTTCTAGAGAAAAGGAATCCTTTTACAGGAAGCAGATTGTAGAATGGAAGAGAGAGATCAGATGACTTAACAAACAGAAAGGCCACAAAATCATTTGATTTTACACAATTGAGCAGGCTCAAAGAAAACCTTTGATTTCGTAGACCTGGGACATCATTTTTAGTTATTTTTAGATTATGGAAAGAGGTGTAGGATTGACATGCACAAAAAGGCTATAAAAATTAGTGGCTTAAATTGAAGCAAGGCCATAATTCTCCTTTTCTGATACCATGTTAAACAAATATGTAAAATGCAAAAAAAAAAAATATAATCGTGTGTTTCATTTACTATTTAGAAGATATACATTATAATACATTTTACATCACTGTTGGATTCCATATTCCAAGGTCCCTTGGACTCCCTTTGACGGCTCAACTTCCAAACTTTAACCATTAGCGAATTAGGTGTCCAACAATTCTATATGGTATAAATGATTTTCTCTTGTAGTCCTACAAGAGAAATTTAATATATATCTATATCTTATACTTCAATTATATTTCTTACTAAATTTGGAATCTTGTGAGCAGGGAAAATTTTAGGGGCTAATATTTGCAGGTGGGCTATTTTTCCATGTTTTTTCTAAAAAAAATATTCACCAATTTCCATTTTTTATAAGTGGTGCAGGGGCAACCCCGCTGCACCCACATTCCCAGTTCTTTTCAATGTTTCACTTTACTGTGTGTAAATGCATCACAAGCTTCTTTCCAAATTCCTATTTGTTTATTCAATACGGGTCTTCTTAATCCTCTGTTCAATTCATTCATCAATTTCCTAGAATTTGATTAATGAATACCTTTACAACCTTATATCTCCCAATCAACTCACAGTCCACAAGTCTGGCAATCTCACATGCCTCTCTTGTTCCACGCTGACAAATTCAATTAAATAAGGCTGGGCTAATTTCTTGGCTCGCACTTAGAAAATAAATAAATTAATTTAAGGGTTTTATTTTCTTATCTCCTTTAATAATGCACTCTCCAAGACATACATATACTGACCCCACTATTTTAAACCATGCTCACTTCATCTCATATTTAAACGATGTCCCCTATCCGTATATAGTGCTGTGGTCGCGACCTCCATTCAAACATTAAACCACTACAATATGGTTAACCCTCATACATTCCACAGGTGCTAAATTCACAAACATAATACATGGTCTATCCCTTTAATACTGTCTTTGCAAAGGTTAACGTAATAATACAATGTTCCGCTTAGCAATCGGAAGTGTACAGCATCCGGGCCCACACATACATAACCAATAGCCAATCGAATGTGTGCCCGTACCTGGCTTAACCTCTGAGCTCTTCCATTAAACCTCGGGCAAGTCCGACACGCGATCGCCGTCCGATGTTGAGCCTCCAGATCAACGGTCGGTATTAATTCCGCTCGACGTCTTGCGTCAGTTTTTTAATGCGCGAAGGCACGGTTTAAAAGGCGGTTTTGTTATTTCGCTCGGGGACACGTGTCGAGCTTCCTATGGAATCGCTCGCGACTCCTCCAATACCACCTACCGTATGAGAGTGGTGCGGAAATACCGCTTCTAGCCTTTACTGTTCACTCAACCCACTTTCACTTCTCCTCCGGTCAAGGTTACACCTCTCCAGGTTCCGGTTCCAACTCTGTCAACACTCCGTCGGGTGTATTTCCTCTGCGCTTCCATTATATCTTGTTAAAGGCTCGTTCTGGATTCAACCTCACTCCGTCTATACAGAGAGTCTCCCAATTAGGCACAACGCACCATTAAACTAATTACAGGGTATACGCGTTCCAATTTCCATACAGAGCCAATTTCTAAATCTCATATAATTGCTCAAGGACGCATGGCGTTCTCCACAATTAAATAAAAATTTCTCACGAGTCCTGAATTATGAACCCGTACTCCCACAGAGAATTCAAACGGACTGTATACACATAATCCAACCACGGATGTTCACATTTCCACAGGAATTCAATTGTCAAGAACACATGCATTTAAACGCACAGTTATACTGAACAATCCTACATTTATTTATATACAAAAATTGTCTCGGGTCTAATGCTCCTGCATCAATAAGAATGATTTGCCCAAATTTTATAGTATAAAATTATTTTACTGTAAAAATCGCCAAATTTTGATAGAGACTATATGAAATTATTAGAAATTTGAAATTTTTTACAATCATATCGCCAAACATTTTATAGTTTGCATATTAGGGACTACTAAGATTCGCCAAGGTTTCTAAAACTTAAAATAGTTTTCCACCCTTGAAATTTTCCCTGCTTGTGAGGAATTACCATCAAATATTTTCTAAGATAAGAAAAATTATCAGGATCTAGCAAGTTATATAATAGATCTTGCATAATACAAAATAACTTAAGTAATTTATTTACATTACAATGTTGTTGGATCATAAATGGATCAAAATATGGTTGTGTATCAAAGTTTATATAAAAAATAATTCATGAATAACTTATTTACTTAGTTCCTCAATAGGATCTTCACTATATTATTTATTTCTAATTTATCTTTCTAGTCTAAACTTGTCCACCAAAGTTTAAGGTTACCTACAAATCCCCATTTGATTCTTAAAACTGATTTTCTGCAACTGAATCTGCTTCTAAATATTGAATTTTGGGTTTTAACCTATGCATTCCATTTTTTAATTAACATCATAATTTCAGTTTTAGAGCTATAATTCAAATTTCTAACTAGAGATAGATCTGTATTTTCTTGACTAAAACAAGGAAAATTTAATGATTCTATAAGGTCACAAGGCACTTTTCTGCTTTCTCCATATTTGGCATTACATCATTTTTTCGATGTAGATTCAAAAAAAATTCCTCCATAATCATCCTTAGCATTTTTTGGGACGTTTACATTCATAGAACTCGAAGTTTTCTCTTCAATTTTAACCATATTAATCCCAAGGATTTGAAATTTCATAAGTTCTAATTTTTCTTTTCCTAGAGAGACAAATTTGGAAAGAATTCTATTTTTTAGAATGAAAAGACATTTTCTTAAGGATAATTTCATTTTCAGGCTTTTGTAAAAAATTATATGTTTGTTATTTAGCCTTTGAACATGTGAGTGTTGGTCTTGGGCTATCTGACATAAAACTAAGTTTTAATTCTACAACAACTTCGATGATTTTATCTAACTTAAAGTGGAATTCCTAAGTGCACTCTGTTTCTCTTCAAACTTCTATGCAAGTTGATATAATTCACTATGTAATCTAGTAACATGGGATTAGGTCTTTAAGATGTCTTGATACATATCATCTAAATTTTGTGTAATACATGTAGTCTAATAATTTGAGTAGCTTTTCAATTTGACTACTTCCTAGGGATTCTTCTACTTTTCTATACGATAGAAAATCCAAATCAACAACTAGATTTCCATATTTTATCTTAGGGGAATAATTTCCTCAACCCAACATCCTTTCTAGAAAAAATGTGATATTGTTCAAATATTTTGGCTTTTCTCAGGAAAATTTACATATAATCATTTTAATATCTCCATCTAAATTATTTCATTCAACACACTATTCTATATTATATTCACTTATTTTTATTTGAGGACACTTAAAGGTTTCACATTTCTTAAGTCTTGAAGCTTGAAATATTTTCAAAATTTTAGTAACTTGGAAAATTTTGCATTATGGAGATGAGACCTTAGAATGTATTTCCAAAAGCTTTTATAATTCATTAGGCTCCTAAAATCTAGCTAACTTAGACTTAGGGAAATGTTTTTTGGGAATTTAATATCATTATAGGACCTATAGAAGATTCCAGGAATAAAATCCTTTTTGGTTTTAAAGGTGGTAAATGTTATGACTCATTGGCTGGCATTCATCCTTCCATTCATAAAGAATTGTTAACGTTGAAAATCCCAGAGTAATAGAAGTGATATTTCCTAGATTAATAACCATGCCTTCAATTGTAGCTCCTTGATAAAGGTGAGGGTTGTTAACATGTATAGTAGTTGAAACAAAATGAAAACATAGTATTGTATGAAGTTGGAAAACATATCAATGGGTAAGCATGTCAAACTTGGATAGTTGAATATAGGCTTGAAATAATTCACTGATATGAGGATTTGTGATAAATACTTGATACGTTGAGAGTATATATGACCATGTAGGACCATTATGTAGTGGTGCCTCAAAGCCTTCTAATAATGCATGTTTGAATTGATTATGATTGGAATAAAAAACGCCCGTCAAGAAAGAAATATTAAGGCCGGGGTAAAAAAGGGGATTAATACCACATTGGATAAGACCAATATGTACATATTTATAACCACAAGAAAGTCCCCAAATGATATTGATTTAATGTAAAAAAGGAACTTGGTAATTAATATACTTGGAAAAACTATTTGGAACTTTTACTGACGTGTAAAGAATTAGATTAGATGCCTAAAACTTAAACATAGGAAGATCATAAATACTTTGTGTAGGAATTTTGGGAAGTTTCCAATTAGCATCACGATAAAATTATTGAATTATTAGACATGCAGCATATAAAGGTTCTAGGTTTTTATTATTTAACGCTTTAAACAACCATCAAATTTTCTTAGAAGCTTTGGAATCAATAGATAAATCATATGAAGAAGATGTCATTTTTATTGCAAGTATCTACTTAGTGTTATGTAGATAGTAAAAGTTAACACTACAACAAGGTATAATACATGCATATGAGGAATGTGACTATAAATATGAATCACTTCATGCCACTAACAATGGATTCAAAACTTCATACTTCCCAAAATTTATGCGCATAATAGTTATGATATTCCTATGCTTATATTTTTGGCATCTAATCTCATTAGTTATACATTAGAAATTGGTCCAATTATTTTGTCCAAGCTTATTTACTAGGTTCCTATGTTATAACAGAATGACATTGTTTGGGGACTTGAGTATGGTTGTAAATATGTACATCTCCATCTTATCAATTTTGGTATTAATCCCCTTGTCTTCCCTAGTATTAATATTTCTTTCTTAAGGTGCATTATCGAATCTCATCATAATAAATTCCAACATTAGGAGGATTTGTAACACTGCTACATAATGATCATATATGGTTATCTATACTCCCAAGATATCAAGTATCTCTCATAGTTCCTCATTCAACGAATTAGTGCGACTATATTCAACTATTCAGATTCGACATGTCTACACATTCATATATTTCCAAGCTTAATACTACATTATGTCTTCAATTTTTCTCAACTACTCTTCCTACTACCATCCCTCACCTTACTTAAATATTTATAGCAGAAGGCATGGTGATTGGTGTTGAGTCCCAAACTGGCATCTTTCCTAGACACCTTTCTAGACTTTTTCCATTTATCTGGACCTCCTAAGTCATCAACATCATTGCATATTAATCATAAAAGAGCATTTAAAGTGGTTTTTAACTATGTTTTGTGTCTGTTGTTTGAATTAGATTTTTGCTCATTTAGCTGCGGAATCTTGTCACTTTCCGTAGCTGTGTCAACTTTCCGCAGCCATTTTGTTAAAGTCTATATTGCAGGTGTCTTCAGGCAAATCAAGCCACATGGGCAAGTTGGAAATGATATGGACATGGACCGAGTCCTACTGGCTCAGTCGAATTCACCAAAGAAGGTCGTGGTCAAAGGTAGTCAAGCGGTGGTCAACCTAAGAGTCCTACGGTGACAGAACTCCATTTTTCACCACGTGAAGACTTGCGTGGCCATTCCTAAATCTCAGGGGACATATCAACACCTGTGAACTGCTCCATAAGCTGAATCCAACGACCACCCTCCATAGATTTAATCTTCACGGCAGCCATAATGCTAAATTTCTGGACGTGGTTGTTCACGTGTCTTTTATCAGCGCAGATTGTAGGAAAGTAGTTATGTCATCCTCTGTTATAAATAATGCGTTCTCATACGCATAGTAGCTAGCTTTTGTAATGTAATTTTGCTGTAAAGAAAGCCCACTGTGTCGTGACATTATTTCCTTGTTATGACTGTGTTTTGAATACATGAGAAGACTCTGTTCATAAGCATAATTCGTGGTTGATAGCTGTTCCCCGAGGATTGTGAAGAGGGCCCCTGCACACGCTGAGGTTTTGTTTATTGCTGTATAGTTTCATGCTTTATTTCCTTACGTTCATTATGCCATAGTTATTCACGTGTATATATTACATCTCTTATGGTATTAACGTTTTATTTTTGTCCATAATTTTTCATGCTTTATACTACTGTTAACTGATCAGTGTCTTTGTTCCAGATTACAGTAGGCAGCCCGGGCATTTGCACATAGTTTTACAATGACTAATGACATGGAATCAGTCTTGTCCTTCTGCTGATTTATTTTTCTTAACTTTTAATTCCAGCACTGTTTTATTTATTTCAGTTTTGTACATTTGCTTTATTAGTTAGATTAGATATTAAATTACTCATGTCATTATCAGTTACCTTCGAAAACCATAGCGAGACTAATGGTGAGGGATTGAAGTATGAGTGTGTAGTTTTATATTAGTTTATTTTTCTGCAAGTTAGATATTAAATTTCTCATGTCATTATCAGTTACCTCCGAAAGCCATAGCGAGACTAATGGTGAGGGATTGAAGTATGAGTGTGTAATTTGATATTATTTTATTTTTCTGCAAATTAGATATCATATTGCTCAAGTTGTTTATGATTACCTCCGAAAGCCATAGCGAGACTAATGGTGAGGGGTCAGAATATGAGTTGATGTAATTTGATTTTAGCTTTACTTTGCTTGCAATTCTTGGATTTCTTTGAGCACAGTTTCTTTTGTATTTAGACAGCAGCAAGGGTAATTGGTTTCATGATCAATAGTTCACTGTTTGTTTGACTAGTATAGTGGCACATTTTCATTTTCTTTTAGGAATTAATTTTGTCATTGCATGTTTTAAAACCCTTTTGAAGTTTGAAGTTTGGGAAATCATTATAAAGGACATCATTGCCGTGAACATTTATATCCATACTTGTCTTTTAGAATTTCCATCTCACATTAGGAAACCAACCAAGATAAAAACCCCCAAGATAAATAAAAAACCCAAAAACGACAAAAAGTAAGAGATAGGTTATCTTGCACATATAGTGCACCACACTTCGTCAGCTTACGAATCCCGGATTGACAAATTAATGTATCAATTTAGGACACACTAAATTGACCAAACATTTTGGCGCCGTTGCCGGGGAAGTGTAACTAGGTAGCCAATTTCTTAAAAAAAAAAACAATAAAAAGAAGGGAAAATTTGATAACTTCTTGAAGTATGCTCTCCTCTTGCACCTAGTGTGATCTGGAGGATCAGACAAGAGAGTTATTGGTTCAATAATTTCTTAAGTATGCTCTCTTCTTGCACCTAGTGTGACCTGGAAGATCAGAAAGAGAATTATTAGCCCAACTTAAAAATAAAAATAAAATGACATGCATAGAGCAAGAGATTCTAGGGGAAGGTTTATAGCTAGAGCCAAGAGTTCGATTTTCACAACTCCATCTTCTTCAAGGCATAGACAAGATTCACCACCATCTACCCCTAGCCTTAATATTCTTGGAATTCAAGGAGCAATTGAATTAGAGGATTCTCCTACACCATCTACCAAATCTCATTTATAAGAAGACCCTTTCTTTACTTCTACATGAGAGTATATTGTAATTAAAGAAGAAGAATCACCTGAAGAAGAAAAGGAAGAAACTCTCTCTCATCCTCCCTTGATAGAAGAAGCAGAGGAATTTGAAGAAACTATCATGACAGAGGAAGTAGTAGATGGATTCGGAGGTAGAGGTAGAGGTAGAGGAGGAGGAAATAATGGAGGCAACAATGGTGGAGGTGGAGGTAATAGGGAAGGAGACAACTCGGTTGGATTTCCTATAGTTTATGAGGAAACTCATACAACGATGAAAAACATCTCACCACCTGTCCTCCCCAACTTTTATGGATTGCGAAGTGAGGATCCTGAAACATTTCTGTTTGAGTTTGAAGTCGTGTGCCGAACCTATGATTATATGGAAGACTCCCAAAAACTCAAACTATTTCCTTCAACATTGAAGGGAGCCGCTTTGAAATGGTTCATGGGATTAGTCACCCAATCTATTAGGACTTGGAATGATATGAAACAAATATTTTTGGATAGATACCTGGACTATTGCATGCCCACTAATCACAAGGATGAGGTATTCAAAATGGTACAAAAAGAAGATGAAAATTTGTAGGATTTACTTGAAATATTTCAATACAACTTAAAAAGAGCAAAGCTGAGCAACTTAGATGAGGAAACTTTGAAAGCCCTTCTATTTAAAGCCATCAGGGATGAATGGATAGATATTTTAAACATGATGGGGAAAGGAGACATTTCTCAACTTCCACTTTGTGACATAACAGAACTATGTGTCCATCTCTCAAGGGGAAAATCTAAAACGGGAAAAGGGCCTAGAGATCCTTCTCTTATCAGGGCAAAAAAATCTGCAACTGGATCAGTAAGTAGGGCAGAGATTGGAAATATGCTTGATGAATTCAAAACTGATATCTTAGGGAGCCTTAGCGAACAACTAGACACCCTTAAAATTCAAAACAAGAAGAAAGCAGAAACTGATGCTCTAGCCATCTTTTGTCTGAAATGTAGGAAGAAACATGCTTTAAGGGAATGTCCCTTGGATGCAAAAGTTGTAGAAACATGTATGATTTGCTCAGAGAATCATGGGACCAAGGATTGTCCTTCAATTCCTGGACTCAAAGCTGTCTTTCAAGAAGATCCAGATTCAGTAGAATCTCTTTGTTTTGTTGCAAGAAGACCTTGGCAAGGGCAAAAAACTCAAGGGTTTAACAACCCTATGAATTTTCAACCCCCACCAAATTGGAATCCTTGGCAACAACCTTGGCCCCAACCTCAAAATTCATATCAATCATGGGTACAAGGTATGCAAAATCCTTATGGGAGATTTGCTCAATTTTATCAATATCCCCCATCTTTTCAAAATCAACAAGCTCCACAACTTCCAAACCCAAATCTACAACTTTCATTGCCATTTCCACAACAACAACCCTCTCAACAAAATCCAAATTCTCAACTCATGCTTCCATTCCAACAAAAGACGAATCAACTTCCAGCTCAGCCATTGCCAAATCCTAACAATAAAAATCCTCAGAATACTTACATGATAGAAGGACAACAATTTCCTACCTATATGATTGTTCCTCTCAATGATGTACAACTCGGGTCTGGTAGAGTTTTAGAAAAACCTTATATAGATGTCCAAGAGCAAGATACCTCTAAGGAGGACTCTCTTAAAGTCAATAAGGGTTCTGAGGAAGCATCTCTTCAAAACTCAAACATTCAAAAAGAGAAAGAAAAATTAATCCCCACAACTCCTATAGTTGAGCAACCTGCATCTTCATCCACACCTCCTTTCCCTGAAATATTACAAATTGATAAAGGGGTGGAAAAACAAATTTTGTTGCCTAACTATGATTTTCTAGATGAATTAAAGAATGTTTGTATCAAGATTCCCTTGCTACAAGCCATTAAAGAGATTCCTATTCTAGCAAAAACAATAAAGGAGTTGAGTCTCAAAAGACCAGGAAGGAAACTAAGAGATACAAGAAGAATCCACCTGGTAGGAAAAATTGCAGATATCATGATGGGAAAAATTACCATGCAGAAGTATGTAGATCCAGGTAGTCCAATTTTCAAGACACACATAAATGGGATAGAAATTCCAAACACATTGATTGACTTAGGGGCTACTATCAACATTATGAGTAGACAGACTATGGAACAACTAAAACTTCCTAATCTTCTTTTTACACCTACTTTACTGCAACTTGCAGATCGATTAGTTATCAAACCAGATGGTGTATTAGAAGATATTTCAGTCTCCTTATATTCTTTGGAATATCCAGTAGATTTCATGATTTTGACTCCCAAGAGTAATCTAGGAGGGCACCCACTTATCTTAGGAAGACCTTGGCTAGCCACAACTGATGCTTTCATTAGTTGTAGATCTGGGGATATGTACATTTCTAATGGTAATTCGACAAAGAAATTCAATTTGTATCCTCCAGAAAAAGCAATCACAGAAGTAGGAGACAATGATTGGGTCGATGATGAGGACACTATACAACCCGTCTTTACCATTTCTGAAATCAGTGAGGATAGTCAAATTCTGAACACATTATAAAATTTTGAGACATCTTCAGAATATGACCCCACACAATTTCAGTTGGAATCTGACATTGAATATTTATCATCAAGACAAATTTCTCTCTACTCTATGGAAGAGTTCGATAGTTCTACCATTGAGATTTTTCCAGGAAAAACATTGAATATCAACAAAAATTTGGAAAAGTCACAACATGAAGAACTAACCAAAATCTTGCAAAAAAATTCTACTGCATTTGCATGGGAGTATACTGATATGAAAGGTATTGATCCTAAGACTTGCATCCATCATATCTATATTGAGGAAAACAGTAGACCAATCAGACAACCTCAAAGAAGGATGAATCCAAATCTTAGGGAGATAGTGAAAGAAGAGCTCCAAAAACTACTCAATGTAAACTTCATTTATCCCATTTCAGATAGCCGATGGGTTTCTCCTTTGGTTATAGTACCTAAAAAGAATGGTAAATGGAGGGTATGCATTGATTACAGGGAATTGAACAAAGCAACTTTGAAGGATCACTTTCCTTTTCCCTTTATCGATCGGGTATTAGATACATTAGCAGGCAAAAAGTACTTTTCATTTTTGGATGGTTTTAGTGGCTATAATCAAATTCAGGTAGCACCTGAAGATCAAGATAAGACCACATTTACCTGTCCATGGGGGACTTTTTCCTATCGAGTGCTTCCTTTTGGGGTATGTAATGCACCCGCAACATTCCAAAGAGCAGTACTAGGAATTTTTTCTGATCTAATCCATTATTGTGTAGAGGTTTATATGGATGATTTTACAGTTTATGGTAATTCATTTGAAGAGGCATTAGAAAATTTGGAAAAATTCCTTATAAGATGTAAAGAAACAAACCTTTCATTAAGCCATGAAAAATGCTTTATGATGTTTACTGAAGGTATTGTTTTGGGACATCATATTTCAGGAGATGGAATTAAGGTTGATAGATCAAAAGTTGAAGTCATCTCCAAGTTGCCTATTCCAAATTGTCAAAGAGATGTTAGAAGTTTTTTAGGATTTACTGGATACTATAGAAGATTTATAGAAAACTTCACCAAAATAGCATCTCCACTCTTCAAACTGCTTACAAAAGATTGTGAATTCAAATGGGATCCTGATTGTCAATCAGCCTTTGAAACTTTGAAAACAAGAATATCTGAAGCACCTATCTTGAGAGGACCAAATTGGAAACTCCCTTTCCATATTTCTACAGATGCTTCAGATACAGCTCTAGGAGTTGTGTTGGGTCAAAAATATTTAGTCCCTTATGCCATTTACTATACCAGTAAAAATTTGACTCCCACTGAGTTGAACTATACTGTAACTGAAAAAGAGTTTTTAGCTGTTGTTCATGCAATCAATAAGTTTAGACATTATATAACAGGCTATGAAACTTTTATTCATACTGATCATTCTGAGATTAGATATCTAATGAACAAATTGTACTAATGGCAGAGTGACAAGATGGCTCCTACTTTTGCAGGAATTCAATATTACTGTGTTGGATAGACCAGGGAAACAAAATACAGTAGCTTATTTCTTGTCTAGGATTCAGAATACTAAAGAAGATTCTCCTGTAGAGGATAAGTTTCCTGATGAATACTTGTTTGCAGTAACTACTAAGACCCCTTGGTATGCAGATATTGCTAACTATTTGGTTACAGGGAAACTGCCTCCACATTTATTTCCAAGTGAAAAATGAAAGATTATTTAGGAGAGTTCAAAATATTCATGGTTTTGTAACGAATTGTTTAAAACAGGGCCAGATCTTGTGATCAGAAGATGTGTCAGGGAGGATGAAATGCCTGATATCCTTAAGGCATGTCATGATGAACCATGCGGCGGACACTTTTCTGACAAAAGGACAGCCTATAAAATCCTCTCTTTAGGATATTATTGGTCTTCCCTCTTCAAAGATGCAAAACAATATGTAAAAAGGTGTGATAGCTGCAAAAGGGTAGGGAAACCTACCCTTTCAAATGAAATGCCATTGCAACCACAGGTACTCATCGAACCCTTTGAAAAATGGGCTTTAGATTTCATTGGACCTATTAATCCACCATATAAGCAAAAGAAGTATATATTGGTTTGTACTGATTATGTTACTAAATGGGTAGAAGTCAAAGCATTAGTGTCTGCTACTAAAAATTCAGTTGTTAATTTTCTTTATGAGGATATTCTTACTCACTTTGGTGTTCCAAGAGAAATTGTGATAGATCAGGGAAGCCAATTCATATCCAACCTGGTGGAGAAGCTGATGGAAGAATACAAAATCAAGCACAGAAGATCTACTCCTTACCATCCACAAGCAAATGGTCAAGTGGAGTCTACAAACAAAGTTCTCGAAAGTATCATCACCAAAACTGTTCATCTACACAGAAGAGATTGGGCAGAAAGGCTTCCTGAAGCCTTGTGGGCCTACAAAACTACATGGAGAAATACAACAAGACATTCTCCCTATGAACTTGTTTATGGGAAAGAAGTCCTGCTCCCCATTGAGTTCCAAGTCAAAACCTTCAAGATGGTAGTTCAGTTGGGGATGGATCTATCAGAAGCCCAAAAGCATAGAATGGAGCAGTTGAATGAGCTAGATGAGATCAGACAAGAGGCAATTCTAAGAACTGATATAGTTCAATATCAAAGAGCTAAATGGCGTGACAAATACATCAAAGAGAAGAAGTTTCAAGAAGGAGATTGGGCATTGTTATTTGATTCCAAGTTTAAATATTTTAAAGGAAAATTTCAGACTCATTGGCTTGGGCCATATGAGATTGACAAGATCTTTAGCAATGGAGCGGTAAGAATCAAGACCATTGATGAATCTCAAACTCCTCTTATTGTGAATGGCCACAAATTAAAGATCTATCATAAGCCACTCTCAAAAGAGGAATTTGTCAAAATGTTTCAAGATAATTCTGCAATAAGGCTGGTGAAGAAGAATCCTTCTTCTCCACCAGCCTGCCCTTTGTTCTTTTCAGTTTCAAAATATTTATAAAAAAAAAAAAAAATTGTATAAGCCTGAAAACCAATCACTGATTGGCAATCTTATACAGAAAATGTAGGGTGAAAATCAGGAACACCTGACACCCTATATTTTCCAAAAAAAAAAATCTCTCTCTCTCTCATTTCACAAGTTTTATGACAACCCACTCCATTTCATTCCACTTCATTCCACTCCACTTCATTTCATTTCACTCCATTTCATCTATTTCATTTCATTTCACCAATAAAATTTTTCTTTCATGACCATTTTCATTCAGTCAGTTATCATCTATCCATCTCCATTCACCCAAATAATTGCTGTGTCAGTTTCCGCAGCCGACACCAGTTTCCGCAGCCAAAAGCAGTTTTTGCAGCCACCACTTTGTTTTTCAAAAATTTACAGTCAGATGTTAGTTCAACAATCATGAAATCAAATGCAAGTATGAGGACATATTATGAAGACATGAGGTATTCAAAAGCATCAATGAGGAGCAACTGATTGAAGACTAATGAAAAATGGCAAGAATTCCAAGGTATGAGTAGAAATTTATTTCAAATGGCATTCAAGCACATTTTTACATAGTTATAAACCATAGCTCCATTATATGCAATGATTGCGTTGATAACCCCATAACCGTTCCATGATCTCTATACGATCCCCCCACAATCCTTGCATTCATTTTTAAACGGCCTCATAATCAAGCCTCCAGTCTTCACTCGTGTTCGGCTATACTTTGATACTCCACCTGTAATTATGGAACGTAGTTGATTTGACTACGGCTTCTCTCAGCCGCACAAAATCCATAGCCGTTGCATAAACGTGCTTGCATATACTCTGCAGCCACCCAATTTTAAATATTGTCGGATGCACTTTACTCCCCCTACTGTTCTATTGACCTCACAGCTGCATTTCCACCGTGCTCACATAAGCCTTCACCCCATTTTGTTCTCTATTCCACTTCATTCCATGTACCTATTCTCGGATATCCTCTTACAGTCACTGGTCTCCTTCATAAACCCTGTTCATTTTTGCTAATTTAGTCGTCTTACCTCCGCTAAACCCTCCTCACGCAGACGAGTTTTAAAGAACAGAAGTAAGGATGGGTCAATTGTTGAGGGAAGAACCAGAGGGACCCAAATTTATGGAAGGATACCCGCAAGTCAAAGACATATTGAAAAAGGCAAAATGGCTTCAGTTTATTCAAAAGTTTAAAGGCTACAATAAGGAGGTAACAAAAAATTTTGCGAGGTCTTTCAACGGTCTGGAGGTAGAAATTGGGGACCTCAAATTTACAGTGACTGAGGCATCCATAGTAGTAGCTACAGAACTCCCTCAAGAAGGTGAACACTGGTTCAAGAACAAGAGCATTGGCGAGGAAGCCTGGAGAGTGATCCTACGTAACCCAGGTATGGATGTTACCATTTTTAAAAAGGGAATTCCTGTCCATGCTTTAAAAGAAGAGTGGGCCAGTTTACTGTTGGTTATTCAAAATTTTATCACTTGTGAGGGACGTTTTGGATCAATGTACATGTATCATACCCGACTGTTGATGAATTTCCTAGACAACCAGTCCCTCGATCTGCCATACTTTTTACTAAACAGTTTGAAAAAGATGTCTGTAACCATCCAAAAGCATTTGGGGGATGTAGAACCACATTTGCATCACCATGGTCTCATGAAAATCTTGATAGAAAAACAATTAAAAGAGAAAAAGGACACCTGGGAGCAGTTTTTAATTAGAAATTTCTTTGAAGAACCCCAAGAAACCCCTGAAGGCAGTACATCAAAAAGAAGTAGAAGAAAGAAAATAGATGATAAAAATCAAAGCACTCCTAATAACACAGTTGAAAACGACACCCGAGATAGATCCAAAACAGCAAGAGGTGTATGATTACATAGAATCCTTAGAAAGAACAGCCACGGGTCCTAGCACTTCATCCACTCAGCCTTACACAGCACAAGAAGCCCTAGTCCAATCGTTGAAACAAGAAGTATTTGAGTTGGAGGTTTTAAATAGACATATTAAAAATGAAAATGAAGCATTAAAGGAGCAAAGCAAATTGGACAAGATCATTCATGACAACACTATGCTACATCTGGGACTGTGGCAGAAAAAGAACAGGAAATTGAAGAAGAAATGCAAGAAGATAAGTAGAGCACTGATTAATCTCAAATTCAGATGCTTGATGAAGAAGCCCAGGATGTTAGTAGCACCAAGAAAGAGGAGAAGAGGACTGGATGTACTGGCAGAGGTATCAGGGCATATGAATTGAAGGATGATGATCAAAATTTTGGTTGCATGGGGACATGCAACACCTTCACAGTGGGGGTATGTTGAGTCCCAAACTTGCATCTTTCCTATAAACCTTTCTAGACTTTTTCCATTTACCTGGACCTCCTAAGTCATCAACATCATTGCATATTAATCATAAAAGAGCATTTAAAGTGGTTTTTAACTATGTTTTGTGTCTGCTGTTTGAATTAGTTTTTTTCTCATTGAGCTGCGGAATCTTGTCACTTTCCGCAGCTGCTTCAACTTTCCGCAGCCATTTTGTTAAAGTCTATATTGCAGGTGTCTTCGGGAAAATCAAGCCACATGGGCAAGTTGGAAATGATGTGGATATGGACCGAGTTCTATTGGCTCATTCGAATTCACCAAAGAAGGCCGTGGTCAAAGGTAGTCAAGCGGTGGTCAACCTAAGAGTCCTACGGTGACAGAACTCCGTTTTTCACCACGTGAAGACTTGCGTGGCCGTTCCTAAATCTCAGGGGACATATCAACACCTGTGGACTGCTCCATAAGCCGAATCCAACACCCACCCTCCACAGATTTAATCTTCACGGCAGCCATAATGCTAAATTTCTGGACATGGTTGTTCACGTGTCTTTTATCAGCGTAGATTGTAGGAAATTAGTTATGTCATCCTGTGTTATAAATAATGCGTTCTCATATGCATAGTAGCTAGCGGCTGTAATGTAATTTTGTTGAAAATAAAGCCACTGTTCCGTGACATTATTTCCTTGTTATGACTGCATTTTAAATACCTGAGAAGACTTTGTTCATAATTATAATTCGTGGTTGATAGCTGTTGCCCGAGGATTGTGCAGAGGGCCCCTGCACATGCCGAGGTTTTGTTTATTGCTATATAGTTTCATGATTTATTTCCTTACGTTCATTATGCCATAGTTATTCACATGTACATATCACATCTCTTATGGTATTAACATTTTATTTTTGTCCATAGTTTTTCATGCTTTATACTGCTGTTAACTCATCAGTGTCTTTGTTCCAGATTATAATAGGCAGCCCGGGCATTTGCACATAGTTTTACAATGACTAATGACATGGAATCAGTCTTGTCCTTCTGCTGATTTATTTTTCTTAGCTTTTAATTCCAGCACTATTTTATTTATTTCAGTTTTGTACATTTGCTTTATTAGTTAGATTAGATATTAAATTACTCATGTCATTATCAGTTACCTCTGAAAACCATAGCGAGACTAATGGTGAGGGATTGAAGTATGAGTGTGTAGTTTTATATTAGTTTATTTTTCTGCAAGTTAGATATTAAATTGCTCATGTCATTATCAGTTACTTCCGAAAACCATAGCGAGACTAATGGTGAGGGATTGAAGTATGAGTGTGTAATTTGATATTAGTTTTTTTTTTCTGCAAATTAGATATCATATTGCTCAAGTTTTTTATGATTACCTCCGAAAGCCATAGCGAGACTAATGGTGAGGAGTCAGAATATGAGTTCATGTAATTTGGTTTTAGCTTTACTTTGCTTGCAATTCTTGGATTTCTTTGAGTACAGTTTCTTTTGTATTTAGACAGCACCAAGGGTAATGGGTTTCATGATCAATAGTTCACTGTTTGTTTGACTAGTATAGTGGCACATTTTCATTTTCTTTTAGGAATTAATTTTGTCATTACATGTTTTAAAACCCTGTTGAAGTTTGAAGTTTGGGAAATCATTATAAAGGATATCATTGCCTTGAACATTTATATCCATACTTGTCTTTTAGAATTTCCATCTCACATTAGGAAACCAACCAAGATAAAAAAAAAAAACCCAAAAATGACAAAAAGTAAGAGATAGGTTATCTTGCACATATAGTGCGCCACACTTCGTCATCTTACGAATTCTGGATTGACAAATTAATGTAGCAATTTAGGACACACTAAATTGACCAAACAATTGGTCCAATAAATGTCACTCTTATTACCTTTGATTTTAAACATTCATAATTACTAACAAATTTAAGGTTGAATATCAACCACTTAGTCATAAAAATTTACCACCTTTAGAACCAAAAAGGATTTCAATCTCGGAATATTCTATGGATCCCACTATCCCCTAAACTGATGAAGATTATAATAGAGGGAAATATTTTGAATCTGCATGGGGAAATTTCTATAATGACAAATATGAAGCAAGCAAAAAGGTGCTTTATGACATTGCAAACTCAAAAAAATTCCCCAGCTTTAGTTGATAAAATATAGATCCAACTCCATGAAAAGTTTCAAGTATATATATATATATATATATATATATATATATATATATATATATATATATATATATATTTTAAATTATGATGTTATTTCAAAAGTGGAATTCATAGGATAATACAAAAAAATCAATATTAAGAAAGAGTAGTTGGGAAAAAATGCCTTTGAGAATCACATGGGGATTTAGACGTATCCTTGAACTTTGGTGGAGAAGGTTAGATGAGAAAGATAAGTTAGAAAAATTAAGTACTGAAATCCTTCCAAGGAACTAACTAAAACAAATAGGTTTTGATAATGGTGTCTATGATAAATATTGTTGGAGCGGGATCCCCTGGGTACATTATTTGATATATTTTTGTATAAGTTTTTTATATGTGCACTACGCGGATAGGTCAAGGGGCTTTAGGGTGGGTCAAAGTCCCTATTTTTATGTAAAAGGGTTTTAAGGGTAAAATGTGGGTCTTAAACCATGGTTTGAGACCATAGTAACTGCATGCTAGATTGGATATAAATAGAGAGATCGAGTCTAAGGAAGTAGAAAATCATTATTTATGTTTTGGATCTAAGTGTTTATGCGTCCGTGATACTTTTGTGAGGGTTTCAGTTTGGGTTAGGTAGAAAGGCTCCTGCTGGATGTGTGTACGAAGACTTAGTCCTGGTTGTGTGTGGACTCTGTTGGTTATGTGCAAGGAAGGGTAAAGTGTAAGGGAAAGTCTGTTGTACTGAATTGTTGGAATCTAATACAAGGACTTATTTTGGCGAAAGCATTGTGTTATCTATCTGATTGTTTGTTTATTGTTTCTATCTTAAGATCTCTTTACTTATTTTATTCTTACTTGTATCTGCATGAATACATCTATTATTTATGCATGAAGTTATATTGATGGTCGAATAAGTGGACGAATATGCTTAAGTGATTACGCATTATATAGATATGGATTTGGTTCTGTTATACTATATTTGCGATGAAGTGATATATGATTCTTTTCTGTGATCTGATAAGTATTATTCTATAATTTTACATATCTGTTACGATCTGTATAAGTTCTGCAATCAATCTGTTTAGGGCCACAACATTATTTTCTCCTCTAGGTGCAAAAACCTGGTTCCAACACCCCACATACTACTCCAGGTGAGACTTTGATCTGCGCAAGTAGATCATTTCCTAAAGGGCTAGTATTTCGAGGGTTTGTTAGTTGATCTATAAACTTTGAACTCGGGTCAGGACCCCTCCAGCCAAAAAATGGTAATGTTGTTGGGACCAGGATCATTTTTAGGGATATTTGAGGTTGTCGCGCCCTTCGCAGAATGAATTGCAAGATTGGCTGGATAGAAAGATACTTGAATTTGTGATCCAAGAGAATCAAAGCTCTAAGATATATGCTAAAAAATGGGTATATAAGTACATCTATATAGAAGTTCACGAGATATTATTCTGCTCCTTTTCAATTGAACCGCATAGTGGTTTTCGTGATTAACTGAATTTAACACCTGTGTGAAGGATGGCACAGTCACTAAGTGGACTCTTGAATTGATTCAAAAATTAGAAAAGCTAGACAATAAGATCACCCGTGTTATAGATCATTGGATCAATTGTCTCTTGGGAGGATTTGTGACTGAATTTTTCAGTAACAAGTTTGTGTCATACCTAGAAGTAGAAATAAGATTTTTCAAGGGTCCTAGAGGTAATTTCCTATGCTCTTTGAAGTTATTGTTGAAGATGCTATTGTGTGAACATGACTCTCTATGTCAAAATATTGCTTGAATGCTGCGAAGAGGCCTGACTACGCTTAGGGGAAAAATTTTCCATGAATATCCAGAGAAAGGATTTATTTATAGCCCTCTGAAGCATAGATCTGATAGTGACGGTGAAACAGAGACTAGTAGCTCTAGTGAATCTATGTGCTTTGAAGAAGAAGAAGTTTCATCAAACTAGAACTATCATAGAGCCTTGATCCTCTTTCAGATCCCATCCACTCCAATTCAAAACTCATCTCACAATGCACCCACTCCACCACGCAGTCCATCTCCACCACCACCTCCACCTCCCCTAGGCATAGATATGTCCGTGTCGATGAAGCTACCTAATTTCAGAGGTATTGGAAATGAAGATACTGAGCAGTTTTGTTTTGTGACTAATCTTGTATGGCATGCTTAGTAGGTTAATAATGATGATATTAAGAAAGTGCAGTTAGCCACTATTTTCCAAGATCATGAATTAGATTGGTATATCAGATATGTTCAAGAAACCCTAATCCCACTCTGGATGAAGTGAAATATTCCCTAAAATAACAGTTCAAAAATCCTAATTCATACACATAGTTGGTTACAGAAATGAAAGAGATTCATCAAGACATTAATGAATCTGCGTGGGAGGCAGATCAGAGGATGAAGCACACTATCTGAGATGGTGTATTTACCATCGATGATAATCAACATAAGTGTTGGTTTATTTCTATGCTTCTCCTGCATTTGCGCCAACCCTTTGGTCAATTGAAGATCGTCGCACAGGCTGAGGCTGTGGAGATTGAAATGAAATTAGAAGCTACTGCAACACCTGTTGCGCTTGGAACTCAAAATATTCACAATCAGTTGGAAGCCATGCATTTAGAGATTCAAAATCTATGCAAAGATAAGGGAAACGAGGTATGCGTAGAGGTCTGGTGCATAAAATGTAAAGCTGATGGGAACCATAAGGATAAATGTCTTGTCTTCAATAATTATCTGAATGTCGGAGGACCTATTCCATTGAAGAGCATAATATGGTGCACAATATTTCAAGTTTTGGGCATGCAAAATTTTAGGGGCTAACATTCACAAGTGGGCTAATTTTCCATGATTTTTCCAAAAAAAAGATTCCCCAATTTCCTTTTTTTTATAAAAATGGTTTGCCCAAATTTTACAATATAAATTTATTTTACATTAAAAATCGCCAAAATTATATAGAGAGTATATATAAAATAATTATAAACTTCAGTAATTTTACAAATACATCAATACACATTTTATATTTTTCATATTAGGTACTAGTGAGATTCGCCAATTTTTTAAACTTCAAAACAATTTTCCATCCTTAAAATTTTCCCTAGTTTCGAGATTGCGTGAAACAAATTTTTGCCCAAGGGTCGGAAAATATCAGCCTGAGTTGAAGCAGTTGTTTTGTAGATTCTATTTGTCACTAGGACATGATGAGCAGCATTGTCACACTTATGATATGATGTTGCACAAAGATGAAATATATAGAATGCAAGACGAACCCACCTCACCAGCATCTCCCTTTGGGCGTGGTGGATTCCAAGGTAGAGGAAGAGGAAAAGGAGGTGGATCAACTGGTCGAGGAAGGGGGAAGTTTATTTTCTACAACTACGGAGATGTTGGTCATTATGTGCATGAATTTCCAAATCCAGCACGACAATCATGCAAGTATTGAAGGTAGTTTGACCATCTGATAGAAGATTGCCCTGTTTTGATTGCTAATATGCAAGAGAAAAATACGCAGACTTGAATGCAAAATATTCAGATGGTTAGAGAAGAAACCCATGAGGAAGATCATATCGTAAATGTATTCACTAGGAGAAGTGCATCAACTAATGAAGATAAGGGAAATAAGCTAGATACTGACCTTTGGATTTGTAAGGTACCTGAGAACAAATATGTATTTGATTTGCAACGTGCAAAAGAGACTTTTCTTGAAGTGCGGAAATAATTTTCAGAGGAAAGTGCATCAACCTTAGGTAGACCAATGGAGGAAGTAGGAGTAGATGAAGAGATCAAACTGTTCCTATAGGCTTGCATCAGGCTACTGTGCAAAAAAAGGCATTAGAGAACCTTCAGGCTTTGATAGATAATTGCGCAGAGAAGGAGCAGTCGTTGGTAGAACATAAATTTGTCAACAAAATCTATAAGAATAAGAAGAGGATGGGTCGAGAGATGCGTATGACTGCCATATCAGTGCTTATGATATGGATCAAGTTATTTTAGATCTGGGGTCTAATGCAAATGTCCTACCTAAGAAAACCTAGAAGTGTATGGGAGAACCTAACCTAGAATGGTCTACCATCCAATTGCACATGGAAAATCAACAGAAAATCATTCCATTAGGAATGTCGTCGTAGGTCGTAGTCAGTATTGAGGGTGTTAAGGTGATGGAAGAATTTGACATTATACAAATTTTAGATGATACTGACCCTTATCCTACGTTGTTGGGATTGTACTGTGTTATTTATATGGATGGTGACATAAATCTGAAGAAGCGAAGAATGGAGTTTGAAAGAAATGGATCTAGAGTCATAATTCCCCTACACCCTACAGAAGGAAAAAGATACACAAAACCCATGCACGTTGATGATGATATTGATCATATATATAAGTTCACTTTTGCGAGGAAGATTGGATCAATCCAACGACTGATGGAAATATAAATTGGGAAAAGGAAAACCCCTTTTTCTTAGATTCTAATGAAGAATCAGAAAACTGGCAGAACCGGTTGCATGAATTATCTGCACTGTGTTGTAATTGTGTGACCAAATATCTTCGATCATAACATCCGAGGTACACAAAATACCGTATTATAATGGTTTAACTAATGTGAACATGTTTTTAGGATAGCTTGAAAGAACTTTAGCAGAGGGAAAGATATTCCATGCTTTGGATCTTAGACTGTGCGCTACTCCAACAAGATGGTGGGAGACTCATAAAGAAAACATGGGCAATTGGGATGAATGTGCACGCATGATGAGGTTACGCTTTGAACGTAAAACCATAGGAATGGAAGAGGTCTACTCTGAAAAGGATGATCCATGCCAACGTTTGGCTAGATGGAATCAGGTTCAGGGCATAGAACCATGATCTGTATGGTTCCACATGTTTATTCACACATTGGGGAAGGTACCTACTGATTGGTATCTGGAGACAGAGATGTGTCGAGGTACTAGTAAATGGTCTGCATTGACGGATATTTTCATTCTAAAATTTAGCTTTGAGAGTGGATTTGATAAGATTGGAAAAGCATTGAATAATATTCAAGAATTTATCTTTGATACAAAAAATCCTGCAATTGAGTGCACTACACCAGCATGGGATGCACAGATTAAGGATATTGTGAATTGAAGAAATCTGATGGTTGAAGGGAGTGAAGAAAATCTAAGGATTATCATGATTCCAGAATTTGAGGGACAATGCGCAATGGTTGGGCCCTCGATCAATTCAATAAATGTGAAAAAACCCCTAAAGATCCAACAGGTGAATATTTGGTCTAAATAGCAACCAAATTTGGCTAATATTGGGGGCTATTGGGATGATGACATAGTAGGAAAATCTATTGAGTTACTGACAGAGTATCAACACTTGTTCCCTACAAAGTTCTCATAGTTGAAAGGAATAATTCAAGAGAACTTGGAGTTATGAAGATCACTTTGAAACTTGATGCAAGCCCAGTGAAGAAACGCGCATACAGGTTGAATCCAAAATATAAGCCGAGATGAAGGAAGAGTTAAATAAAATGGTTGTCGCATGCATCATAGAGCTAGTAGAAGAGTATTATTAGGTGAGTCTCATGGAAGTGCAAGGCAGGAAGATGAAGGGAGAAATCAGGATCCTTGTAGATCTGTGCAAATCAAATGATACTTGTGTGCATGATCTATTCCCAACTCCATTATCTGATGAAATCCTAAATAATGTTGGGTGGGGGGGGGGTATCTTATTCATTCACAAATGGGTTTTCAGGGTATAATAAAATCCGGATTGCACCAGAAGATTGTAGTACAACCACCTTTGCAACTGAATGGGGATCTTTCCAATATACAATCATGTCCTTTAGCTTGAATAATGCGCCTGCCATCTTCTTGCGCATAGTAGTAGTTTCTTTCAAATATTTTATCCATAAGTTCTTGGAGGTGTACTTTGATGATTGGACTATGTTTGGGTTGTTGAAAAAGAATGTTTCAAATATGCGCTCAATGTTGGATACCTGCAAAAAGTATCAAATTTTGCTCAAATTGAAGAAATGCATATTTTGTGTGCGATTTGGGATACTGCTGGGACACATTATTTTCCAGAAAGGTTTGATGGTTGATCCGGTGAAGATCACAGTGATATTTAATCTAGATATACCTGATAATATCAAGAAATTGCACTAAATATGGGGGCACACTGGGTCTTATCAAAGTTCATTAAGGGTTACGCGCTGATAACTGCACCCATGGAGAATTTTCTCAAGAAGGATGCCACATTCTGTTGGGATGAGGACTGTAAGAAGAGTTTTGAATTGTTGAAGGAAAAGATGGTCATTGCACTAATACTGTTCTTTCCAAATTGGTAAAAGGTATTACATGTGCATGTTGATGCCTCCTGTATTGCTCTTAGACCTATTTTAGCATAGACAGGAGCTGGAGATATTGATCACCCTATTACCTATGCCAATCGGAAACTGTCAAGCACAAAATGAAATTAGTCAACCACAGAAAGGGAAGGATTAGTGATGGTGTGTGCACTGTAGAAATTTTGGCACTGTCTTCTAGGAGGACATTTCAAGATGTTTATTTATCATTATGCTTTAAACTACCTGGTTAAAAAGCTTGTGTTTGGGGGAAGATCTGAAGGTGGTTGTTGCTATTCCAAGATTATGAATTTGAGATCATTGTAAAACTCGGAAGACTAAATATAGGGTCGGATCATTTTTCATGCATTTAGACTAGTGAATAACCTACGAACTTGGAAGATGGATTACTAAATGTGAGTTGTTTTTTATCAGTGTAGTAGATGAGAATTTTCCTGATATTATTCAGTTCCACACTACTGGACGTGTGCCTGAATAATATGCAGTACAACAAAAGAAAGAGCTTGTGGCACACAAATCAAAATTCACTATTATTTCTAGCTATTTGTATAAGATGGGTGCAGATGAAGTTATGCGAAGATATGTTTTGGAATATGAAATACATGCAATCCTAGATGAAGCTCATGGAGGTGTTTTCGGTGGTCATTAGGCAGGTAAGGAAATTGCGCAGAATATTTTGTGAGCTAGGTTATGGTGGACCACATTGCACAATGATGCCTATGTGTATTGCCGCAAATGCAATGTATGCCAGAGGACCAGAAAGCCATCGCACTGAGATGAGATGCCCTTGCACCCACATATGGCACTGCAAGCATTTGAGAAATGGGCTATAGACATTGTTGGACCTATCAATCCTCCAGGAAATAAGAGTGGTGCGCATTAATGATCACTGCGACGGACTATGTAACCAGATGGGATGAAGCTAAACCTGTGAAGGACTGTACTATAGATACAACTACACAGTTCATATTTGAGAATATTCTGACTTGCTCTGGAAGTCCTAATATTATAATAAGCGATCAGGGTACGATTTTTGTGAACAAAACCATTGAATCATTGACATATGAATTTCAGATGCATCATCATAAGATCTCTCCCTATCATCCCTAGGCGAATGGTGCAATGGAAGCATTTAATAAGATATTGGAGACTGCACTTACCAAGGTCTGCAATGCTAACTAGAATGATTGGGATGAGCACGTACCCATATTTCTTTAGGCATATCGGACCACATGTAAGAAGTTGACTGGTAGGACACCTTTCCAGATGGTATATGGGAAAGAATCCATGTTTCAGGTCGAGTTCATTGTTCCCAGTCTGTACATTACAAAATTCACAAATATCGAAGAAGCAGATGCTATGGAGGAATGGTTGTCATAGTTGGTTGCACTAGAAAAAGATCTCTTTATTTCCAATTATCACCAGAAATTTCAGAAGGTGTGTAAAAAAGCATGGCATGAAAGGAACATCAGGAAAAATGTGTTCAAGGAAGATGATTTGGTCTTGTTGCATCACAAAATGTTTGTGTGCCACCCAAGGAAGTTGAATATGCATTGGCTAGGGCCATATGTTGTTAAGGAAATCACTGATGGAGGTGCAGTGCACCTGACCACATTGAGTGAAGAATACCTTCTTGAGTATGTCAATGGAAGTTGATTTAAGCCGTTCAAGGATGCCCCTATGTGCACCAAATGACTATATGGCCAGAGTATCAGATCTGCACAGACAAGGTGGCAGATGAGCAGGAAGGTGTGACACGCACGTGGTAGTTTCGCGAGGAGGTTGAGTAGGTCGTAGAAGTGCCAAAAACTAGTTGTTGGAATAGTAAATTTGGAAAAGACAACTTTCTTACCATTTATGGGAGTGTCTAGGTTGCATTTAATGAAGGGATTTTTTCAGATTTGGGACCGTTTTGTCATTTATGGAGACACATTAATGCATAAGGGACCATTGAAGATGCTCCAAAATTATAAATATGACCTATGGGATCGCAATAGTTCCCTTTTCTTTCTGAGTGAATTGTTTGCCCTGAGATCTTTGACTTCTACAGCATATTTATTTTCTATGTGTAGTTTGGATCTGAGATTATAGAAAGATTTGTGTTGTAGGGGTGTGGGTTACACAATTCTTCTCATCATGATAGCTACGCGAGCCTGAGAAGATCCTACTATGCTAGAGGTTCATGTTGCGCCGATTGCTAAAAAACCTATGCACGCGAAGTCTAATAAGGTTCAAACATGTGGGACCAGGAAATCCTCAAGGGAAAAGGCTCCAAACCCACACTCTACTATAGCTGAGTGATAGAAAATACCAATGACGGAGCTTCCTGAGACAATTATGGAAGAAAAGGAGGATGTGGTTGAAGTGTCCCCATTCTCGCGGTTGCCAACCTATGTCGTACAGTGCAAAGCATAACTAAGAGTTCCCAAAGATCTTGAGAAGGTGTGGTCGAGCATAAAATATGCCCTTGATTCTGGAGAACGTACCAGAGGAAGGTGACATGTTTGAAAAGGTTCCATAGCTGAGACTTGAGGATTGGGACATCACATATGTTGATAAATTTCCTAAACTTGAACCAAATATCTACTTAGATCATGTCCATTATGAAGGGGGAATTGTGTGCTTAGAGCCGAAGAGATGGGTGTTGCATTTGGACAAAGCAGGCCTCTTAAATTTATTACAAATCCCTCACTTTAGGCACAACCTGATAAAAGCTATATGTGTCTATAAATTGTTCACGTTCGTACATGATGATGCATTGTGGTTGGGAGAGAAAATTCTCATTGATGCTATGTTGATCCATATGATCATTGGACTACCTAATCAAGGCACAAATCCAATGGCTGAATTTGGAGGAAAGGTGCAAGAAAAGGCAGTCGTAGAAAAGAACAAAGCCAAATACCGAGTCTTGCATAAGAGCAGAGGATTTGTAGTAATAGAGATTAAAAATCTTATTGTTCAGTTTGGAATGCTCACCTTGGCTTGCAAGGTGATGGACAAATGTAGACCGAAGGAGGTGCATGCATAGGTAATTTCTCTCATGGGATGGTGCGAAAAATGAGTGATCTACAATTCGTCACATTATTTATGAAAGGAGTTTTTGGAGAATATGCACAAAACACAAGAAGAGGGCAAGCATTTATATTATTCTTGGGTACTATTGATGATCACCTTAATTGGGTGGAAGACCCCAGAGGAAACAAATTTTCTTGAGATAGAGCCACAAATGTGTGAGGTTGCACGGTACACTGCCCTCTAGAATTGGTCAGACCACACATGCATTATGGATAATAAGATATTATGGGTATTTTCGACATCTCGGTTTATCAGGCAGTGCCGCCTAAGTTGAGGTTGTCTCTGACATTGTATGATCAGTATAATATGATAGCAGATTTCAAGGCCACTTTCCACAATACGCATATCTGCGTGAAATTTGCAGTTGAGGGAGTTTGGTATGAATTACCATACCTTTTCACAGAGGACAATCTGATATGTGTCACTACAGATTAGATGGCAGCATGTTTGGAGCCCGTAGCATTAACATCCATTCCTAAAACATTGACTAAGTCGCGCACTAGTACCCATCCAGAGAATACAAGGGAGAGGAAAACTAAGAAAATGGTGGAGAAAGAAGCCACACTAACAAAAACTGGAGAAACAATTAACTTGGAGAAAGATACTGAACCAGAGAAAAATGGTACTACGCCGAAAGACACAAAATATCAAGTGGAAGCGCAGAATTCTAAAGGAACAAAGCGTGGTTCTCATGCAACTGGTGGATCAAGGAAGAAAAGAAAATGATCTAAAGACACTAGAGAAGAGGTCCTAACGTTGACCAAAGATTACTTGAATTAAATTGCAAACACTGTCACGTCTGCCACAGAGGACAGATGGACAAATATTGAAGTGCAGTATAAGACAACATTTGAGGTCATGTAGGTTGGTGATGAGCTCCATCATTAGCTACATTTGGAGGAGTTAATGGTCACTTTTTTTCCTTATTAAGTCTCTTTTTCTTGCATTTTAATTATATTATGGTCTTATGATGCTAGTGTATATGATGATTGAAGTTTATCATACTTCGAGTACCTAACATGAGTTAAATGCAGAAAAATCATGAAGATATTGAATTTTTGTGAATATTTTTTCATCAAGACTCAGATTATACAAAAAGGAGAGATTCTAGGGGTTTTTACACCCTCCTTAACTCCCAAAGGTAGCCAAGGGATCCTCGCAATTCCCTCCAACAACTCGAAATCAAAGGCAACCAAACAAACTCAAGATCAAGTGCACTAAAGAAATAATTTACTTGTAGTCATGTGGAATCATCACTTACTTTTTAGGGAGTTGTAGGTAGCTACCCTTTATGTTAAATAGGATTGAGAAAGAGCTCATTAGGATTCAAACTTTGGAGAAATCAATTAGGCTCTTTGCTCTTGTAATCAATTTTCAATACTTTTATGTTGATGTAATGAGACTAACTTTTGAAATGAAATGAGTATTCAGATTATACTTTACTGATCTAGTTTCAGATACCTAAGCTTGTCGGTTAGGGCCCAATCCATGTGCCTCAACCTATCTTGTGTAATAATTCTTTACTTTCATGCCATTTAGCTAGTTTTTCTTATGAGTATTTAGCTATTTTTCTTGTATTTTCATTTACTAATTTTAGTTTTCTTCCATTTGGCTTTTGTTGCAGATTTAGCTTTCTTACATGTTGGTAGAATAGGTTATAACTTCATAAAGTTTTGTGTCAAGCCTGTCCCTCTGATCTCTGTCATTGGAACTTGAAGAGGGTAGAACTTCCTCATAGACCAAAATATATTTTTTGTTTATGATTTCTTGGAATATATATTATTATTTTATGTGATTCCATGGATATGGTTAGAATGTTGTGTTAGATCTCTGTTTGTAGATTATAGAGTAGATTTTCTTTACAAATTCAAGTCATCTTTTCCATTGTATTTATCATGAATTTGTCCATTTTTATTGCATGAATAGGTTTTTTGATTGCAGGTATAGGTAGCACATCCAAGGAGAACTTCACTAGCATCTTCAGCTTCATCTCTCACCCTTCATTAGCCCTTTGTTCATCAAAACCACCATCAACCATGTTTTTGGATTTTTCATCCCTACATGGTGAGAAAACCATAGGGGTGCAAGACAGGCCTCCCATGAATTTTTGAGCTTGGCCAAGGGGTGGGCCACCTTCCAATCATCCTAATACACCTTCAATCCACCTTATCTACCCTTTCTCCACCTATTTTTGGCCTCATATCTCCCTCAGACTTTCATGTAGCAATTCAGAACTTTCCTGTAGCACTACAGGAACCGTGTAGCAGCACTTGAAATAGCACTAGTGGGCCCTTCTTTCAGCCCATAAACCACCATTCACATCCTATAAACCTATAAAAACCACTCATACACCTTCACCCCTACCCCCATGTGTTCAAGCCTTCCATAAGCCACCTTAGCAGTTTATTCTCATAGCTACAAAAAAACACAATTACAAGCATAATTAGGTGATGAGTAGTTACATGATTAAAATAATGATAGATAGAGCATAGAGTAAGTAGAGTTTTTTAGCCATTTGGCCCATCAAATTGTGATTAGATTAGTTTCCTTCATGCCATTTCAATTCCACAATTGAGTTCATGCAATATGCCTAGGTTGCTTTCATTTCTTATCATAGTTTAATGAGTAGATTTATTTCATTGCAGAATAGTTAGATGTACTTGTTGATAGTGCCATAGCTTTGAATCATTTGTAGCCCTAGGCCTAATTTAATAAGTGTGACTAACTTCATCCAGTAAACCTAGAAGTAGCACCCTTTCGTAAAGCTCAAAAGAGGATGACATGAGTATAATGCATCTACTATGTATATAGCATTATCACGTCCAAGTTTGTATGAACCTCGAGTTGATAATGTAAATTAGGGAAGCCTCTCAGAGTTGCAGCATTCTTGGTGCAATACCAGGGCTCACCACTTTTTTTCATTGTTGTCGGGGAGGTGTCTAGTAGATGCTTTGATTTTTTTTTTAGCATTCCTTTATGCTTTCCTTTTACATGTTGTTTCAAAAATATTGAAAAAATACAACAAAAAAAATCTGATTTTCATACCTCGTAGGAGTAGTAATACTCAAGGAATTTTCTTACCTAAAACCGCCACATCACCACATATTCATCTTTTATTCTTCTTCAGTGGCTATGAGGTTGAACACAACATAGATGAGCCTTCTGAAAATTTTGAAGATCCTATTAGATAAGAACAAGATTTTGTTTCACCTGACGAACCTACTTCACCTATCTCAACCATGGCTGACACTGAGGCCCATGAAGCTTTTCCCATTAGAGAGAAAGATGGGGAAAATAAAATGAAAAACATTATCCCCTCAGCCCTTCCAAACTTTCATGGACTTACTTTGGAAGATCCTGAAACATTCATGTTTGAATTTCTTGTTGTTTGTAGTACCTATGACTATGCCTCAGATAACCAGAAGCTAAAGCTATTCCCATCTACCCTTAAGGATGAAACCTTGTGCTAGTTCATGGCTCTACCTAAGAAAAACATCACTACCTGGGCACATATGTAAGAGGACTTCAAAAACAAGTACATAGACTACTATAGGTCCAAGGAAAATAATAATGAGATATTCAGGATGACTCTAGTGCCTGATGAATCTGTAGAAGAATATGAAGAGAGGTTTCAGTTAAACTATAAGAGATCCAACTGTACTCTTGATCCTAGATCACTTAAACTACTACTTCTATGAGGAATCTAAGAGGAGGTGATAGAAACCCTCAAAGTGTTATCAGGAGGCAATATCTACCAACTGCCTTATGAAACAATCAAAACTGTCTTCAGGAACCATTCTAGGGTAGTTAGGAAGAAAGGAAAATATGGCCTAAGTACAACCAATACCCCTTCCTCTTCCACCTCCATCAAACATGATATTGGAAATATGCTAGAGGACTTCAAGTGTGACATGTTTCACACCTTTTCTTTTCCAATGAAGACAATGCAGGTCAAAAGGAAGCAGGGGGGAGCAGAAATAGCCTTGTCTATATCTTTCCCTAGAAGTACTAGAAAGCACCCTAGAAATGAGTGTCCACTAAATGTGTTAGAGTTGTTCTTAGTCTGTGAGTAGAATAATGCTACATAAAAGTGTCCCTCCTTACCCTGGACTTAAAGATGTATGTCAAGGTGGGGAAGTAGGATCAGAGCGACTCTGTTTCATCAACCAGAGAAGGCATCAAGGCACTAGGTCATATCAACACAGTATGTAAGGTGCACCTTACTCTTACTATCACAATAATCAGAATGCACCCATGAAACATTGGTACAACCCCACTCCTTCATCCTAGCCTACACCTCCTACTTTGACTTACCACCATCCATATCATTCTCAGCCTATGAACCAACCATTTCAGTAGTATGTTCCTCAACAACCTCAGTGGAACAATCCATCCCAAGGGTGGAGGCCTCAACATAATCAACTTACTTCTTGAATTCATCCACCCCAACCTCAACCTCAGCTTACTCATGCTGCTCCACCCAAGTTACCTCTGATTCCTGCATAGCCAAATCTGGACCCAGAAATCAAACATCCATAGTAGGTTTATAGTGGAGAGACATCCTATCCAACTTATGTTGTGGAGATACAGGATATTAATCTCAAGTAGGGAAGAGTACTACCATACAGCCACCTTCTGTCTCCACCTATATAGGTTGAGGAGGAAAAGGAAGAAAGTAACACTAAGATCCAACAACCTCCTTTTCCTGAGCACTTGATCCATTCTAGTCAGCACACCCCAGAGGAGACTGAACTTCTAGGAGAGATGGAAAATTTGTGTGTAAATATAACACTTCTCCAGGCCATTAAGGATTTCTATATCTACAATAGGCTCATCAAGGAAAATTTATTCAAAAAACTTGGGAGAAAGAAGAAGGATACCCCCACCATCAATGTAGTAGGATAGTTGTCCGACTTAATGTTAGGAAGGGTGATCTTTTCAAATCACCTCGACCCTGGCAGTCCAGTTGTATAGGTGCACATAGATGGTGTCATAGTCCCCAATACTTTGATTGATCTAGGGGTTGTCATAAATGTCATGACCAAGGAGACTATGTTGAAACTCAACCTCCAAGGGACTTTGAGGAAAACCACAATAGTTTTGCAGCTTGCAGATTGGTCACAATAACTTCGAACGGAATTGTTGAGGATTTTATGGTTTCAATTGAATATTGGGAGAATCCTATATATTTCTTGGTTATGCAGCCAGAAACAAAATTCAATGGATATCCTCTCATCTTAGGGAGACCTTGTTTAGCCACTGTAGATGCTTATATCAGCTGTCGGGCCGGAAACGTGACTATTAAAAATGGGCCCTTGTCTAAACAACTGCTATTATATCCTCCAACCCAACCCCCCATTGATCATGATATACCTATATGGTTGGAGGATGAAGAAGATGAGTTATATAAAACTACCTCCATTTGTACCATAGATGTTGTTCTTAGAGGGGGGAAACTTGATGAAGATGAACTCATCCACCATGTCATTCAAAAACAGTCCCCCACTATCTGTCCGCTTGAAAACCTATTAAAAGAATCTGAAAGCAAACCTTGGATGGAATTGCACTCAGTAGATTCCTCTGAAAACCACCAAGGCTGTCGATTTTTTCCCATCCAAATCTCTAAAAATCAACTCAAATATCTTAGATGAAGAAGAAAATCAGCTATACCAGCTTCTAAAAGAAAGCCTAGATGCATTTTCTTGGGACACTAACACATTTGGCCCAATTTTCGATGGCCAAAATTTCTCTCTTGCAACACATAAGCATCCGAAGAGCGACACTTTGAGGTGGGGAAAAACATTGTTTCCTATCTCGTCGCAATTCCGACACTTCTAATAACTCTCGATAGAGAGACACTAATTCTGACGTTTTTTTGGTAATGTCACAATTCCAATGTTTTCAACATGTTGTCACTGTTATGAAATTTTGAAAAGTTCGTCATAATTCCGATGTTTTGAACATGTCATCGCAATTTCAATGTTCTAAAAATGTCCTCGCAATTTCGAAGTTTTGAACATGTCATCATTATTCTGATGTTTTGAACATGTCCTCGCAATTCTGACATTTTGAAAAGTTCGTCCCAATTCCGACGGTTTGAACATGTCGTCGAATTTCTGACGTTTTGAAGAGGTCATTGCAATTCTGACGATATGAACATGTCGTCGATATTTCGATGTTTTGTAAATTTTGTCAAAATTCTGATGGTTGGAGTGTTCTAGACGGTTTTGAGACTTTCACCGCATGTTTTATGGTTTGGATACATTCATCACAAGTTTGACGGTTTGTATACTTTCGTCGAAAGTCTGACGGTTCGAAGAATTTTGTTGCAATTCTGACATGTTGAAACTCTCGTCACAGAAACCATAGTCAGAATTTCATGGAAAAAAAAACATAGCGGGTTCATGACAAATTTGGCATAGATCTCTTGTAGGAATTAGCCAATTATTTCTCGCATTATTTTCTCACTATTCTACTTATCAGTCATTGGACACCCTAGAGCTTAGAACCAACAGTGAAAAGAAAATTTGACGAATTTTCTCCTTATCTTTGACTATCCATTAACAAAGTATAGTAGCATAAACCAAAGTACTAGAAAGAAACCATGTGTAGAGTAACAGTTGAAGGGAAGAGTAGCACCAAAAAGACCGAGTCACGAATCTAGGATTCTAAGAGAAAGGAAGCCCTATATGGAGAAGTGGTTGATCTCGAGGTAAAATTTATAAGAGATTTCATGAGAAAAGTGGAGAAGACAAATCTAGTGGACCATGAATTCATCAATCGTGATTTCTTCCTGTACTTGCAACCATCCTTCTACAAGAAACAAGTAACCCTAGAGAATGGCGAAGTCACCTCGCCCTAGAGGCTCTAATTTTTGTTACTTTGATACTCCATGCTCGTCACTTTCTCTAAGGTCCCCATCTTTAGCAACACCTATGAAGTCACTTGGTGTAAGAAGTTCCTAATTATTAAAGTGCACTAGAACTTCCTTTGGTTAAATAACACTTACGTATCCATGCCCACAATATGCACTTGCTCACAGGGCTATGCATGGATGGATAGGATGCTATGGAGACATTCTGGAGATTAGGGGAACATGGGAATAAAAATAGGGAATGAAGTCCTAGATCAAGGCCATCAAAGTGGAGGGCTACATCGGTGTTGCACCATGCTACTTATACTCTAGGGGTTGTCTCTACTTGAAGGCCTTTGTCCCTTAGGCCAATCATAGGTGTTTGGTAGGAGTTTTTGGTTCCTTTATCTGATTTAGGAGCTAGATTAGTAATGAAACAAGAATTCCATTATAATATATATTTCATGAACAAGACCTAAAATTGAAACTATTGTTTGATAACAACACTAACATTTTAATAAAAAATACTTTTTCTCTTCCTAGAATCTATGTCTACATACACCTTTGAGATATCAAATACATATAGTTGTTATAGCTCAATAATATGGTTCCTTCTATTAGAGCTTTATATTGAGGTTGGTTAAATGTTAAAACATCTCTACATGGTGTTGAGGTTCTCATGGATCTCCTATAGAACCTGTTGTTAGAGCTTATATTCGGATTGTAGTAGTATGAGGTTTTATTTATCGTTATTGTTAGTAAGGATGTATATGTTGATATGAATTGGGTGTCTGTTTAGGGTTGTTGGGAAATTTATTTCATTGACACAATTCGGTCTGCAACTCTTCATGATGTGATGACTACAATTTAGAACTTTTCCATATATTTCATATGGTCACGATCTGATCTGATTCAATCTCATTCTCTATATGATGAAATGTGACCCTTCTCTTAATGAAATGATATCTCATCTATGGTACATATCACTATATTGATATGATATCTTGACTTCACATCATTGTTACGCATATATTGGATAGTCATTTGTAGAGGTTTTTCATCCTTGAAAGAAGGTGAAGTTTTGGCCATTAATGAGGAAAATTTAGCTTCTCTACGGGTTGTGATTTTCTTCTATTCATTATTGATTGAGCTCATTCCACTAAGGGCCTAGATATTGTTTTGAGTAACATGTTGTATTGATCAGAGAACAAATTATTACTTAGTGAGAATGTAGAAGTTAATCTCCTTTTCTCTGTACATATATTTCCAAAACAACCCTTAATTAAAACAATTTTCTGAAGTAATCCACATACTAAATAAGTTAGAGAATATGTGGGCTCCTTGTCACAGCAGGGCTTTTTCTTAATTGGATAAATACACTATTTGAACTACAAATCCTGGACCATAATTTCCATCCAAATTTCTGAATCATCTATCACTAGGTATGTGTTTGAAATTATAGTTTTTGATTGAAGAATAAAAGTTTGTCTAGAGATTGTTGTGACTAGATTAAGGAGGCACATGAAATAAATGTCACAATAAGCACAAAATATTATGAAAACCTGGTTTTGTCTCACCTCTATAATTCTTATTGTTATAGTCACCACTTTATTCCGAACTCTCCCACATTGTCACAATCCTCAGCATGAATCTCTTGCAATCAAGGCCTGAGTTCAATATAGGCATGTTTCATTATGGTACGAAGCCTCCTAAGAGAAGAATCAAATATGAAAGGCTAACTCAAAGGCTGAAAGTATGTTATCTAGTCCGATTCAAAGAAAAAAATCTTGAAAACAATGGTGAAGTGTGGGACAATGGAAAACATACCTTATAGGTTTGGAACTTATGCCATGCTTCTATAGTTAAGAAGATATGTGTGCATTGATGCCTGAAGGGACAAGTTTGGACTCTGGAGCATTGCCCTATCAATCATCTTGAAGAGGGTTTGTTGATTATTCATATCATCATGAAATACCTAGTTATGATGACGGTGGAAGATATTAAAGTGAATCTTCAGTTGTCACTTCAAGTTATTTATAATATAATCTTAAGGAATTTTAGCATCTATGTATTGAAATATATAATTGGAAGTAGATCAACTTGACTCCTCAGTTACATTTTCAAGCACTCTCTGAGTATCAAAATAAATATTTCCTGACATCTCTAAGTTTTAGAATGACTGAATTCTATACATCAATCTCCATGATACAATGTGGCCTATTAGTGAGCTATAACTTTGTTGCATTTTTCTTATGTGAGCAAACTATTATAGTACCTTTTAACTTGACATCTTGGATGAGGGATGAAGTATCTTTGGAAACATAATTTACAAAGAATAGTTACAAGATCTTGGCATCCCGTTTTTGGCCTCTGATCATGAAGTACAAAGGTAGATGTAATAACAAGACACATGGGAGGATTTCTAGTAAAAAATGGAGATGTGCATATTGATTGATCCATGATAGCAATGAAGAACCTCATCATATGGTGGATGTATCTGTATCCTAGTCTTTGGAGGAATTCAAAGAAAAATTGGATGAAGAAAGAGAGATTTTATACAACAACTTATGTCTAAGCTAGCACCATATTTATTATCTCGATAACAATAGTTAAGCTTGACGACAATACCCTTGTTCTCTCTGTATGCTCGAACCTATGAAGTAGTTGATGTCAGACTTCCTTCAACTGTTCTTTTCTGCACCTAGAAATATTATTCCTTATTGAAGAGAATAAAAATAAGATGATATTTTGTTGGTTTTGTAATTCTCATTTTATTTTCTCCCCAACTCAAAGTATATCCTTTCGTAAATTGAAATACTCTCTCTAATGCAATATGTAGCTCCAATTTATAAACTTAAAGATACAAAAAAGGTACAACATTAAATGGGTTTGATTTTCAAATAAAGGAAATAAATAGCTAATGAACAAGGCAAATAGAAGAAAGAGGCTCCACCATTATTTTTAAGAGGTCCAAATATTTTTTCTTCTAATGAAAGAAAAATTAAAATATCTAGTCTAACTTTTATACTGATAAGTTTGAGGGTGACTATTTAGTTGAAAAAGTTTAAAACTTGTTATGGACTATTACCTTGGGTGATGGGATAGAACATGTACAACACCAAACCTCCCATGCATCTAACACTTACATGGTTAGCACCACTTGGCGTTCATTTTTATTGTTCATGCGGCCAGTGCTCTCCTATGAACATTGAATCCAATCCCAAGTTTCCATCGTAAAGCTACATGGCTATGAGTGCTAATATATGTATGGGTAACACTTTTTGAAAGAGGGGATGATGATTTATTAGGGTATATATCATAAAATGAGCATGACTATTTTCTTTGGGAAAAGATACACAAACACCCACATAGTACTGGTTAAATTTCATATTACTGATTATGAGAATAATGACTTATGCACCTCCCTTCCTATCCAAGTTTCTTAAACAAAAAACTGAAAAGTAACTTCAAAGAGTTATCAACAAAAAATATATTACTGGTATGTCCATGTAAGGCCTATAAAAATAGAAAACCTTTAAAAAAGATAGATATCGTAGCATGACGTCTATCTTTCTACCATGATCTGCTATATAGTTGAAAGAAAACAATACATAAGTATACATATTAAACACTAGCTCGAAAAAGAGCTACAACAATATATGTTAGTGGATATGTCAAAGGAAGATCCTCGCTGTCATTGGCTATGCATCTCCATCTTTGTATTCCACAATATTCATCTCCCCAAAGACTTGATATACCACATACATTGTTCTACATAGACCCTAACTTTATATGTACAAACATAATTCACATAGAAACAATAAAATCCTAGTTCATCAATTATTGTTGCAAGCCTAATTTGAGTTGTGATGACATTAGACTTAAACTACAAGGTAAACCCAAATTCTCAGTTTGTGAAGAAAGACAATCTAGTACAATCGGATTAGTTTTGTCAATGAGTGAATAATTTTGAAATTACATCATAAATTTGGCAATAATGTGAGAGTGCAAGAGCTCATATAAAGGCTATTTTAAATGACAATCTCACGATACTTGTGGGTTGACTGTTGATATGTTACGGCTCTGTTAATTCAGTTTTATTTTCATAGCTTCCCACAATTGAAGCTAGTGGGGTAGCATATAATGCATACATATAACTACTTATATTTTTTCACATATTATATAAGAAGGAACATAATATGGGTATGGTAAAGGAAACAAAAATTATCAGTTTCATACAAGTAATGTTTTCGATTTTATTTTTTATGCTTCTAGTTTCTTACCCTAGCACACCCATTTGTTCCCTCAGTTTCATTATCTGATATGATTTCTTAAGTAATAGAAAAAACAAAATCACCTTATGGGTTCGTACTTTAATGCTAGCTTATGCCCAAGACCAGTCTTGCCTTCTTTAAATACCTCTCTCAAGCACCCTTTTTAGTTCTTCATAATCTTTTTTTCATTTTTATCTATTGGGTAGAAATGACCTCTCATTAATATACATTGTAACTGGAGGGTGATGCCTCGAAGTGTTATATTCTCGATATCTATATTATTATTAACCTAATTAGATTTAGTGCTAAAGCATAATTGATAGTTATTACAAACTTATAGATAATTCCCCTGCATGGATTATAGAGACTGTAATTCAGCTTGTGAATTATATATATAATCTATATTAGTATTAACCTAATGAGATTCAGTCCTAAAGCATAACAAATTCCATATGGCATTGATAGTAATGTTCTTTGTGGTAACACAATACAACAAGCCTTGAAGCATTTTATGCACTATTGTTGATTGGTATTTTTATTTGACACTACGAACACAATTAACCTCACATGCCTTTAGGACAATAATGAGCACAGAGGTGATTGTGGGATAGACTTTTGTTATGCACAAAAGACACAAAAATCAATTCTAAAAAAAGAGTTCTCAGTAACAGTATTCAGAGAGTCTTAAATTTTATTAGCTTGATTGCTATTGTGTTTTTATAAATTTGATATGTGCGGGTTACGCATAGCCTTTTGTTAGCTATAGTTTGTAATTCTTGAAACTATATATATTTTGTTGGAAAAAATGTGGAATTTGGAGATCTGATAATCGTTTGTTGAAATGGTCCTAGTTATAGCTTTTTTGTATCCAATGATCATCACTGTTGTTGATATTGAAAAAGAACTTCATTACTATTATAAAAACATATCGTTATTAGAAACCCTAACCCAAAATATCATCCCAAGGCTAATTCCTTAAGAGGGATATCACACCAGTGACCATGAAGTTTGGCAAAGGTAGTGCAAAACTATGTAATAAAATTCGGTATGATATTTGATAAATTATATAATTCAAAATTAAAATAATAATAATAATAATAATAATAAATATATATATATATAAGATAATTTCACATAAACAATAATGAGAGACAAGGCCTTGGATAGGTGCACTGATCAATAAATCAACATCTTCCATCACCATTGAATGCCCTTAAATTCTTGCAGATCCCCTTATAGAGTAATAAATATGATCTCTTCCCATATGTTTATGTTATGATGTACGGAACTGATACTGTGTTTCATGTTTCCTTGTTCCAGATCTTAGTTACAACCATGGTTACAATGTTTCCCTAATTAAGATGATACAAACCCTATAAGTACTGTAATGATACAAATAATGTGTAAAGCTTACTAATAGGGTATTCATACTAGATAAAGTAAGTATAAGGTTATCATTTTACTTATGGTTATACCCGGGACCTGTAACACTTAAAGCTAAGAATAGAATAGGTTATTTATTAGGTAAACATAGGTGTAATTATGATAGCATAGGACATGATATGTTATATACCACAACTTCATGCTTATAGCTCTCTACTATTCATATATGCGCTAAGTAAGTCCATGGATATCAATCAACCTGGAATGTGTACAAATATCACCATAATATATAACGTATTATCAGTATAAATCCCATATATGCTTAACCTGAACAAGCACATATATAATTTTTTAGTAGTCTCTTTTAGATTAGGCATGGCATCAATCTCTCAGCTTGATGCTATTCTGATTTTTGGAGAAATGGGTATTAATATTTGGAGTTTTGTTTTTCATTTTGGTAAAGGCAGCCAAATGGTAAGGAAAATGGGATTCTTGGTTTGTTTCTTTTTGAAAATGAAAAATTTCTTTTGTTTTCTGGAAGAATGGTTGTACAAAGGCACAAACCAAGTTCTCAGTGGGCCCTTGAGGCCATCCCTGAGTACCAACTGTGTTTAAGACTTCTTGAAGAGATAGAATGAACTACTAACTATTAGACCATATCTCATGTGAGAATATCATAAGTAATTCTTGCTATCTGGGTGATTAGCCCGAGCCAATCCCTTCTCAAATGTCTAGGTGTTAGAATATAGTAAATAAAGCTCCTAGTGTTATGTTAAAGCTATAGGTTCATAACATCTGGAGGGGTATATCACTTCAAACCAGGTATAATGGTGTATTGTTCATCAAACCCATATAATAATTTGGCACAATATTAAATATCCATACATTATGGTTCACTTTTAATAGATAGAAGCAATTTAACCATTGAAATAATACCCTAACTAGTGACTTGATTGCTAACCCTACAAGGAACCTAGATTGCTCAAGATATCCAAGTTTGCCTCAAATGTGCACTCTAATCCTGTTTCAGTCCTCTATAATAGACTTGAACCTGTCCACCCTACTCTACTACAGAATTAGCATTTGATTCTACTACAGGAACCATTAGGAATAGAAATGGATAAATTGTCCTCAACTACAAGTTTCTCACACTAGAATCATTCCCTAAAAATAAAAAGTGGAAGCCACTTGGTTGAAACTTGGATATGACAATGTCCCTAACGAGAGAACATATTATGAAGAAAATCACTCAAAATTTATCACACATAGAAATAGGGAGAAATAGGGATAATCAATTCCACACTTATAAATAGGGAGAATTATGAGAGAAAACAAGTTTGATAGAATTGCCTGCAATTTTCCCAACATGTGGATGTTGAGTGCTCTATTATCCCACCTTTCCTAGGCTATAATAAACTCATGCATTTAATAAACTACATCCTTGAGACCTCAATTGTGTAAGCGATACTTGGGCCATGCCATTTTATTTATTTTCCTTAGGGAAGGGATTGGTGCATGAGAGATGTGTGTTAGGAAATATGAGGTACTTGTGATTAATTTTAGAGGGGTGATTAAGATATGATAGAGGTGCTTAATTTACCATTATCCCAAATATATCCCATTTTTAAACTTTTTTTCTTATTGATTAATTAAGTTGGTGAATGTAACCCATTAGTACTTGATGCAAATAGGTTGTTTGGATTTTGGTGGCCTCAATTGCCCTCAAACTGGGATATAGGCAAGTTTATAATGAATTGGAAATAATTTCTTTTCCATTAACTTGATAATTATATTTACTAGAGTATCCTACTATTTTCAATGATTGAGTGTGTTATTACACCACTAACCTCAACTATTGTAGTAGTGAATAATATTCTACTTGATTTTCGCACAATAAGAAAGATCTATCTCATTCATGAAACATACAAACTCATATAGCTATCACATTTGGGTGTCAAAATAGGGTTGATGTAATATTCAGGGTACATATGAAATTTTTTGAAGTCACTCCAAACTTAACACAAAACATAGCTAAGGTATAATATAACATGTTGATGCATGGTGAGGAAAGGAATTATGTTTGTGGTTTGTTATAGTTACAAAGGCAGAAATGGATGGTACTCTCATCAATCAGTATGTTACCCTCTTATTTTATGACAAAAAACAAAGATCCAGTTAACAGATAGGGTATTAATCATTGTGATAATTGCTTAAAGCTTTCAGAGAAATTATCTCATGCAGCTCATTCTATTGGAGGAGAGGAAAAATTATAAAATTGGAAATCTTAGGATTCTCCAAAAAAATTTCTATAGCATACCTCTTGCATATCCCTTCGTGTTGGTTTGTGAAATTCACAACATAACTAGATGATATTAAAGTCCTATGTAAACTTTGTTAACATGACAATAAATCAAATTTGCAAGGTCCTGGAAAATACAATGTTTTCCATCTCGAGTTCTATGTTATGGTGAGTTCCTTCACGCAAGATTGAACTGATCTACAACTTGGACTCTACGGGATCTGGAAATTGGAACTCCACTCTCTGTCCTAGCAAAACCCTGCCTCGATTAAGACACTTAGCTCCTAATCATGGCGATACAAAATTTGTCTTGAATTGGAAATAGAAAACTCACTCCTAGTTCGACGATAAGAGACTTGGCTCCCAGTTCCGAAAAAATAATAGAAATTATTCATAGATATATTCTTCAAAATTTTTTTGATCAATCCATGGTGTTTCCTTTATTGAGTCTTCACTGTTACCTTCAACTTCTGTCGAGCTTGGATACCATAAACCATAACTCTGACCTCCTAGCACCTCAGATACTATAAAACAATGGATTAGGTCCACACTTTGCTCCAATGCAGCCAAAGAAATGGAAGGTTTGAGTCATGGAAAACACATTCAGTGTTCAAGTTCAGGGCAAGTCGGGTTCCTTAGGGCTTTGGGCAGTTCGGCAGGGTTGAGTCAGGTTCAACCCGAGTCTACATGTAGAATAGTGACAACGCATTTGGAATAGTGATTTGGGCGGCAGACAGTTTCTGGGTCAAGTCGGGAAGTGCAGTGAAGGGTGCATTTTTTGCAGGAAGGAATAGGGAGGTTGGGTTGAAGGGTGAAATTTTTTTAAGGCGAGAATTGGAATTAAAATTAGAAATTAAATCTAAATAAAAATATTTAAAAAAAAATTATACATAGTATTAAATTAAAAGTTGAATATAAATAAATAAGATATTAAGGTGTATACAACTTATTTAATATGTAGAACTTACAACTTTACACACACATGACCTGAATCCGACCTGAACATGTTTCCTTGAGCACCCTCACACGACATGACCCGACTCGCCTGAACTAAGGCACAAGGGAGAAAACAACAAACGAGTCGCATGAACATGTACATTAAGGGACACGAGCTATCACAACTTAGATTTTTTCATACGACCTCCCTCACATGAACTAACTCGATTCGACCCGAACGTGTTTCCTTTGGAACCATCACATGGCACTATCTGACCCGCCCGAACGAAGGCACCAAGGATCACCAAATGCCAAACGGGTCACACGAACGTGGACAAGGCACATGGGCGGTCACAACTTAGCATTTTTCATACAGCCACCCTCACACGACCCAACCTAACCCAACCCGAACACCTTTCCTTGGGCACCCTCACACGGCATGACCTAACTCACCCAAACAAAGGCACAAGGGAGATAATGGAAAAAAGGCCACACGAACATGCACAAGACACATGGGCAGTCACAACTTCGCATTTTTTATACGACCACCCTCACATGACCCGTACCGACCCGACCCGACTCGCCTGAACAAAGGCCCAAGGGAGAAAATGGAAATGGGTCACACAAACATGCACAATAAACATGGGCAGTTAAAACTTATCATTTTTTATAAGGCCTCCCTCACACTACTCAACCCAAACACGTTTCCTTGGGCACCTTCACACGGCATGACCCGATCCGAACTAAACATGCTTCCTTGGGAACCCTTACATGACCCAACCCGATCCAACCCAACCCACCCTGAATGTGTTTCCTTGGTCGCCCTCACATAATCCGACCTGACCCGGACGTGTTTCCTTAGGATCCCTCATAGGACCGTACGTCCCGACTCACCCGAACGAAGGCACAAGGGAGAAAAAGTCAAACGGGTCACGCGAACGTGCGCCACAAGGTACAAGAGTGGTCACAACTTACCATTTTTTATACGACCTCCCTCACACGACCCGACCCAAATGAGTTTCCATGGGCGCCCTCACACGACACAACTCGACCCGCCCGAACGAAGGCACAAAGGAGCAAACGGAAAATGAGTCACATGAATGTGCACAAGGCACATGGGTGGTCACAAATTAGAATTTTTGATACAACCGCCCTCACACGACCAAAACCCATGCCCCACCTGAAAGTGTTTCCTTGGGTGCCCTTGCACAACCCGACCCGACTCGACCCACCTAAACATGTTTCTTTGGGTACCCTCACATGAACCGACCCGACCCGACTCGCCCAAATGCGTTTCCTTGGACGCCCTCGCACAACATGACCAGACCCTCCTGAACGCATTTCCTTGGGTGCCCTCACATAGCACAACTAGACCCGACCCGCCCGAACACATTTCCTTGGGCGTCCTCACATGACTTGACCTGACCCGAATACAATGACAGGGCTGCAGTTTGTATTGAAGCTTGGACATTATATTGGTTTGGAATAATTTTCTAAAATACTCTTCCTAATAGAAATACCCCATTGGATATAGGATTCCAAATTTTTATTTGTGGAAAGTAGTTCATCTTGAAAGGTGGAGGGAGCTGAACACAAAGTGGAAGGAAAAAATCTATTGATTAAAAATTAAGACTAATTGTGGAAAACTCTCAAAAGGAATAATTGTGGATAGAGGGAAAAAAAAGTATGACTATGAAATGGATCCTTAGAACAATACGGAGGCACAAATATAGTTCACCCATGAAAATTCTGGTTTCGACAAAGTGAGAGGGCTATGAGGTGTCCATAAGAAGTTATCCCACAAAAGAGTGCTTATCATTTACAATGAAAATATAATAATAATCCTAGAGCCTGATACCCACCAACCTATAGAGTATCTCTAAAGGAGTCCTCAAGATACGAATTAGGAAACTTTTATTTAAAATAAGAAAAAAAAAATTGATGCACCACAAAAAATTGCCATCAATAGATCAAGAAAGAAATTAAAATCTATCACTACGGAGTTGACCTTGAGTCTGTCATATTCCCATTTTTTTTGTACTAAATTGCTATATCATGAACTCACATCAAGGAATCTTCAATTTATGTCAACATACTCCATTTGTAAATGGCCAGTATGCTTATAATGTTAGATGGAGCATGTTGATCATAATCAGCTCCCTATCAAATTTTCGCAAGAAACCCCATTCAAATCCTGCAAATCCCCTCTTGCGGCCTAAGGAATCCTTTTTCGGCCTACCGTTACTTTTCCTGCCCCCAAATTACATTTAAAAAGGCCAAAAAACCCATATTCAAAAATCTGTAAAGCCTAGCACCTTTCGGCCAGACCCCTGCACCCTTTCCCTCCATGTGATTTAGTGCTGGAACCGAGGGCAAAAGCACTAGGCGCTTATCAAAGTATATCGGGCGCATTCTGAGCCGTCTGATAAAACCATAGATCAACGTACCGCATTCCTCCCGCCATTGTGGTCCCCGCACCCGAAAACACTGTTCCAAAACTGCCCGGTATTCATCGCACCGCCTTTCGACAGAGAGCGGTAATTCTCATTGGGCCAGCGATTCCATACACTATCTGCCATGCATCCCAGCTTATGGTTCCAAAACTTCCGTTCATCGCACGTTATTGTTTGGAACAGGATGCCCAGCGATATCGCCATTAGCCGTCCGATCTGAAGCTCTTCATCCAACGGCTATCGCACTTCAAAGTTGCACGAGTTTTAACCCACGACAAATGCGCCCCTGGCCCACTGTCCATCGCCTCCGTCGCTCTTTCAACCGTCGATCTCCTCCAAAGATCAGACGGTCAAGATTCCATCATTCCTGCCATTGACCGGTCTCATTATCAGCGCTCCACGTCATCCTTTCCACATAATCTTTCGTGCGTACACCCGTCACCCGTTCCACGTGTGTCTCACATGTTTCCTCCTCTCGTATATATTCCTGTCTTAAAACAAATCTTCATTCGTTTTACGTTGAAAACCTCCGCCTAGTCCACTCGCCATAGTTCCACTTCGTTTTCATTGCCACCCTACATATCTCCGCCACTTCATCATGTCGCTCTGTTACACAGTCATCTCCATTACATCGCTGTCCCTGTGCATTTGTTTCTTGATGAGTTTGTGGGTTTGCAAGTTCACGACGACGGAAAATTGTCATTATTCACAGCCTCCATTACAGAAGCCAAGAACGCATCAAAGGACTAGTATTTCAGAGGCGAAATTTATGAATAAAGTCCTGGGTAGTTGCTTCGACATGACATCCATTAAAGAAATAGGGTTATACTTTCGCAAGCTTCTCAGTGTCATTCAAGAGGCATATATCATAGATGGAGGCATAAATGTTGCGGCAAAGAGTATCAGTAGAAGATCAAGGTATTCATTGTTCGACATTGAAGATTTTAAATCATAGTTCAGGGTTTAAAAAGCAGAGGGTACAATGCACAAAAAAAAACACCCTCCAGGTTTCATTTCAGCAGAATTTACCTTCAGGAAAGGAAAAAATGTTAATATGGTTATCCCTATATCATGTTCCTAAAGAGATTTTCACCCAGTGCATTTATTTCAGTTAGCAGGCCACAGAGTACATCCAGCACTATAGCGTCGTCAAGCAGTACGGGCGGGCACTTTTTCACCATTTTGTTTTAATGATACAATTAAATTTTCATCACCTACTTCATTGATTAAGTTTTCTTTTTTCTATAAAACCCCAGAAGAACAGATTATTGAGGGTTCCAGATTTTATCAGAAAATTATGCAGTGAAAGGCTTTTTGTATACATTTTGTAAAGCTCTTGTATGAAGGCTCATAGCCCATAGGGTCTCAGTGAGGAGGAGTTCTATCCGTTAAAGAGGATTTTGGTCTTTGGTATTTCACAGTGTGTAACCTTTTCTCTTATGTGTTGTTTAATATATCATTTCATTTCATCCATCCTTCCTGTATCATGTTTTGGAATGCGAGTGGCTCACTGATTTTTGGTATGGATTCATCCTAGTTGATGCCCATGCTCGGATAAGTCAAGCGCTTTAAATATGGCTCATGCATGATATTCTGTTACATTATTCAGCTAAACCATATTTCTTCTATATTATTTTCTTTTGGGAGGGTGCTTTTAAAATGCTATTATCATGTATGGATTCTTAGATTGGTAAGCCCATTCATGGTGGTATTGTATATCTGGGTATCATCTCAATGTTAACTAATATCTCCTCTACATTTCTTTCATTACATACACCTTCTGATAATCGATATCTGTGACATATTACTTGAACTAGCCCGCTTTGCAGTAAAATTTCTCTGAATTGTCTGTTGCTTTTGTATTAGAGTTCTACATCTTGCCTCTGCAGTGTATCTTTTCCTATGTCAGTTTCTGAGGGTCTTGGTCCCATTCTAGTTTATTTCCCTGTTTACAAGAGATAGCATGTGAGCTAAAGTTGACAACTTCATACATTATATCATACGCTCCTTGCTATGCTAAGATGTCCTAGGCACTGGTCTATTACAACTCTAGGCTGTCTCTAGGAGCGACAACATATTTCTGGCGCCTTTGCCTGGGAACAAAGTTGAGAAATTTTAAAATCCCTGGGCCTCGAAAAAATTTAATTCACTCTTCAAGTAGGTGAGTATGGAGAGTTGAGAGTTGTAGATCCCTCACCTTGGCGACTCCACAGTTCCTAAATGATTAAAAATACTCCACTGGGAAACCATGTCACAGTACAACATCAGCCGTGCTGGAGACCAAATGACTCCACTAGTAGAAGACTCTGAAATGGTTGAGAAGATGTAGTGATCATCTTTGCAGAAACATGGATCCAAACATGGATAGGGATACAAAGCTAGATTCTTTGAATGATCAGATATATGAATTAAAGAGAATGTTTAATAAAGTGCTGAAGAGGTATATGGCTAATATGAATACAAATGATGATTATTTAGAACAGCCCATGCCTCTTCCAGAACAAGGACAAACTCAAGACATAGATAATGAGCAAGACACGTGTGATGTTTTGAAACCTATGGAGGATGAAGAGGAAAGCGATCAAGAATTTCTTGAGTTCGTACCTATGTCTTGTATTATGCTGGTCAGAGAACATCACGACCTAATAGCAAAGGTAAATAGGGAATGTTGCTTGGAGGAAACAAGAGACGACATAGAAGATGTAAAATCTGATGTGAAGGAAGAAACCACTCATTGGCCTTGCAGTCTAACCGAGTATCATCAGGTTCATGAGGACTGGCCTGAATCAGAGAGAGATCAAGAAACATCAGAAGATCCCCAAGATTCCCCTGCAAGCACAACTGAGGATATTCTGGAAGAGGTTCAAGAAGGCATCCTGCCTCCAAATCAGCTAGTACAAGAAAAAGAGAGTTGTTGCTCTTCTGCACAAAGGAACACAAAACAATCATCTCCTTTGACAGAAGAAGAGGTTGATCAGATATTAAATCAAAAGTCCACCTCAGAAATGTTTTATAGAACAGATTCCCTTGCTCACTCGTCTTATGAGTTTGATGATACTGATCCGGAAGACTCCTCTGTGGATCAAGACAAAGAAAGACCTGCTGAGAGTCCAGTATGGTTGACTTGGTCGAGCCAACCAATCTATGACACTGATGGCGAGAGTTACGACAGTATAATAGCAGATGAAGATTCTTTGAATCTTCACTCTGCTTTACCACAAATCATCAGTGAGACTGGAAACCAGCAGCCTTCCTTTTTAGAGGATGAGCAGGAAAGAAGAGAAGAAATCCTTGAGCAGTTTGAAAGCAATGAGCCTTCTCTTACAAAAGAGGAAGTAATGGAACAAACCACTGCTCAAGAATACATAGATCTATTCACAGAGCCCAGCTCATTAGAGCAGAATATATCATAGCTCCAAGAGGACTCAACTGACATACATAATGAGTCCTCCAGTTCAGAAAAAGAAGAGGAGGGAGATTCTCTTTCTCAAGAGAGTCTTGTTCTTGATCTAGTGGAAGAAGAAGAAATCCTGGTTGAAGCCTGCCTGCTACATATTCATCACCAGGTATCATATCATGATCCTTATGCACACTTCCTGCAAACATTTTAAGAAGGATCAAGGGTCTTTTTGAGCAGCATGTTGCCAGCAGAAAGAAAAATTTTCAAAGCTGCTATTATGAAACAAAAAGAAGAGATACCACTGCCTTTCGAAATACAAGAATAAGGTGATTAGGCTTTCAAGAGTCATATTGAAGATGCAGTGGAAAATGCAGAAATCAAAGCTGCCCAGGATGAAGACAGCCTACCAATCATGAAAGGCCTAAAAGAAGAGCTGGTACATTATGTGTTCATTGATCTTGTGGCAGAATGTATGGAGGCCCTGATTTGCTCAAATTCTCCAGCATTGATCCTTTGCCAGGGCCAGATTCATCCGGAGAGGCCACCACTGATGGTGACCACAGTTTTGGAGAACCACATGCAGAGCACCATGTGGTTATCTCTGACAAGCAGTCAATGCTCATATCCTTTTTTGTTACTGCTTGACTGGCTGCACTGGCGTTATTGTATCACCTAGAGCATAAAATATTTCTAGGTTAGAGTAGAGTATGTAGGAAGTCTAAAATAAATCTCAGTCTGTGAGCATGTAGTTAGTTGTTTTAATTTCTGCAAATTTTAGCGAGCCAGATAGTCTAATCTTGGCTTGGTTTTTTTTCAATTTCTATTTTAGAATGTAGAAAAGAAATCCGCTAGACAGTTTAACCCAAGCAGATGTAGTTTAGGTAGAGAAAATGTGAGACCAACCGTTTAATCTGGTCTCATGAAGTAATAAGGGTAGAAGTAGAATAGGTTTATTTTTCATGTTTGCAAAATTGTGAAATTATCCATGAAGGTCCCAGAAGAATATGAGGAGCTATACCTGAAATTATTTCAGTATTATAAAGAGGTGTTTGCATGGTCATATCAGGACCTGAAAACCTCTGACATCAGCATAGTGCGACATAAAATTCCTCTAAAGGGAGAACCTCAGTTTCAAATTGCGGATTGCAGAATATGAAGATGCAAGGGAATGAAGACAGTGAAGACTTTCCGGGTCTTGGAAGAGACTTAGGATTTCTCAGGAAAGAAATGGCGACTGAATCATCAATTAAGACCATTGGGTCTTATGATTTCGCAGCTGACAATTTGGCTGTATTGGCAGGTATTGCAAAAGAAAATCTATCTTTTGGGGTTGCCTTGGATACAGATGAACTACTGCAGTGATGGAAAATCAGAATTTTATTCTGATAGAAGAGTAAAAATGGAGGTGCTGAAGAGTAGAGTCTATGTACATGATGATCAGAAGGGTCTGCGAGTTCTCGACACGTCCAGGGATGAACGTGCCATCCCCAGGTGGAGCCAATGTTGATCATAATCAGCTCCCTATCAAATTTTCGCAAGCAACCCCGTTTAAATCCTGCAAATCCCCTTTCGCGGCCTAAGGAATCCGTTTTCGACCTATCGTTACTTTTCCTGCCCCCAAATTACATTTAAAAAGGCCGCAAAACCCATATTCGAAAATCTGTAAAGCCTAGCACCTTTCGGCCAGACCCCTGCACCCTTTCCCTCCACATGATTTAGTGCTGGAACTGAGGGAAAAGGAACTAGGCACTTATCAAAGTATATCAGGCACAGTATGAGCCATCCAATCAAACCATAGATCAACGTACCACATTCCTCCCGCCGTTGTGGTCCCCGCGCCCGAAAACACTGTTCCAAAACTCCCCGGTATTCATTGCACCACCTTTCGGCGGAGAGCGGTAATTCTCGTTGGGCCAATGATTCCATACACTATCTGCCATGCGTCCCAACGTACGGTTCCAAAACCGCCGTTCATCGCACGTTATTGTTCGGAACAGGACGCCTAGCGATATCGCCATCAGCCATCCGATCTGAAGCTCTTCATCCAACGGCTATCGCGCTTCGAATCTGCATGAGTTTCAACCCACGGAAAATGCGCCCCTGGCCCACTGTCCATCGCCTCTGTCTCTCTTTCAACTGTCAATCTCCTCCCAAGATCGGATGGTCAAGATTCCATCATTCCCTCCGTTGACCAGTCTCATTGTCAGCGCTCCACGTCATCCTTTCCACATAATATTTCGTGCGTACACCCGTCACCCGTTCCACGTGTGTGTCACCTGTTTCCTCCTCTCATATATACTCCTATCTTAAACCAAATATTCATTCATTTTACATTGAAAACCTCCGCCCAGTCCACCCGCCATAGTTCTACTTCGTTTTCATTGCCACCCTGCATATTTCTGCCACTTCATCACGTCGCTCTGTTACACAGTCATCTCCATTGCATCGCCATCCCCATGCATTTGTTTCTTGACAAGTTTGCGGGTTTGCAAGTTCATGATGACGGAAAATTGTGATTATTCACAGCCTCCATTACAGAAGACGAGAACGCATCAAAGGACCAGTTTTTCAGAGGCGAAATTTATGAAGAAAGTCGTGGGTAGCTGTTGTGACATGAAATCCATTAAAGAAATAGGGTTATAATTTGGAAAGCTTCTCAGTTTCATTCGTAGATATCATAGATGGAGGCATAAATGTTGTGGCAAAGAGTATCAGCGGAAGATCAAGGTATTCAGTGTTTGGCATTGAAGATTTTAAATCATAGTTCAGGGTTTAGAAGGTAGAGGGCACAATGCACAAAAAACAACACCCTCCAGGTTTCATTTCAACAGAATTTACCTTCAGGAAAGGAAAGAATGTTAATATGGTTATCCCTATATCGTGTTCCTGAAGATATTTTCACCCAGTGCATTTATTTCAGTTAGCAGGCCACAGAGTACATCTAGCACTACATCGCCGTCAAGCAGTATGGGCGGGCACTTTTTCACCATTTTGTTTTAATGATACAATTAAATTTTCATCACCTACTTCATTGATTAAGTTTTATTTTTTTCTATAAAACCCCCGAAGAACAGATTATTGAGGGTTCCAGATTTTATCAGAAAATTATGCAGCGAAAGGCTTTTTGTATACATTTTGTAAAGCTCTTGTATGAAGGCTCAGAGCCCATAGGGTCTCAGTGAGGAGGAGTTCTATCTGTTGAAGAGGATTTTGGTCTTTGGTATTTCACAGTGTGTAACCTTTTCTCTTATGTGTTGTTTAATATATCATTTCATTTCATCCATCCTTCCTGTATCATGTTTTGGAATGCGAGTGGCTCACTGATTTTTGGTATGGATTCATCCTAGTTGATGCCCATGCTTGGATCAGTCAAGCGCTTTAAATATGGCTCATGCATGATATTATGTTCCATTATTCAGCTAAACCGTATTTCTGCTATATTAGTTTCTTTGGGAGGGTGCTTTTAAAATGCTATTATCATGTACGGATTCTTAGATTGGTAAGCCCATTCATGGTATTGTATGTCTGGGTATTAGCTCAATTTTAACTAATATCTCCTCTACATTTCTTTCATTACATACACCTTCTGATAATCGATATCTATGACATATTACATGAACTGGCCCGCTTTGCAGTAAACTGTCTCTGAATTGTCTGTTGCTTTTGTATTAGAGTTCTACATCTTGCCTCTGCAGTATCTCTTTTCCTGTGTCAGTTTCTGAGGGTCTTGGTACCATTCTAGTTTATTTCCTTGTTTATAGGAGACAGCATGTGAGCTGAAGTTGACAACTTCATACATTATATCATACGCTCCTTTCTATGCTAAGATTTCCTAGGCACTGGTCTATTACAACTCTAGGCTATCTCTAGAAGTGACAACAGAGCAGATGGCACAAAACTGGGATGGTAGATCCTTGCATATATAAATTTGTTTTCTTGGCTTATAATGCAGTCTAAGTAATAGTTCATTTTTTTCATAATTCATTCTGAAATGTTGGAGGTGTTTTCTTTTATAGATTATATTCAGCTACCTAGTGCCCCAACATGACTTGATAAGAGTGGAGACTTGTTTTCTTATGTTTTGAGTTGTTTTTGGATGCCATTGATGTTGGTTGTTTCATAAAGGAAAGCAACATTGATGCAGGTTTCTTACCATTATTTGTAATCAAGAAAAATACAACCAAACTCTAATTCTGTCCACTAGAAAAAATGTCTACCATACCTTAATTTTATAGGCATGTGCATGCATGGTAAATTTTAAATCACACACTTATGGACTAGAAATTCACCATTGGCTAACCCACAACCTTGTACTAGAGACAACTCCAAAAACAGAAAAATATCCCAGGGCATCAAGATGCCCATCAAGAATGGATGATGACCCAATGCAGATCCTATGGAGCAACTAAGGATAACCCCAAGAAAATAATACCCTTGGATACAACACGACTTGACCCAACCCAACTCGCCCGACCGCATTTCCTTGGGCGCCCTCACACGACCCGACCCTCCAGAACGTGTTTCCTTGGGCGCCCTCACACAACCCGACACAATCCGACCCGGATGCATTCCTTGGTTGCCCTCATACAACCTGACCCGACCCGACCCGACCCGTCCGAATGCATTTCCTTGGGCGCCCTCACGTAGCATGACCCGACTCGACCCAACCTGAAAGCATTTCCTTGGGTGCCATCAAACGACTCGAATCGACCCTCCCGAACGTCGAAGGCATGAGGGAGAAAATGGAAAACAAGTTGCACGAATGTGCACAAGTCACATAGGTTGTCACAACTTAGAATTTTTGATACGGTCTCCCTCACACTATCTGACTTGAATGTGTTTCGTGTGGCGCCCTCACACGACACAACCCAACTCGTCTGAATGAAGGCATGAGGGAGAAAATGGAAAATAGATTGCACAAACGTGCACAAGGAACACATTCGATCACAACTTAGCATTTTTGATACGACCACCCTCACACGACCTAACCCGACCTGACTCGACCCACTCAAGCACGTTTCCCTAGGTGCCCTCACATGACTCGCCCCAACCTGCCTAAACGCATTTCCATTGGCACCCTCACATGACCTGACCCGACATGCCCCGACACGCCTGAATACATTTCCTTAGGTGCCCTCACAGGGCACGACCCGCCCTGACCCTCCCAAACACATTTGTCTCCCTTACATGATTCGACCCAAATGCATTTCCTGTGGCACCCTCACACGACATGAATCAACCCACCCAAACGAAGGCACGAGGCAACAAACGCAAAACGGATCTCACAAACATGCACAAGGAACATGGGTGATTGCAACTTAGCTTTTTTTATACGGACAACCTCACACGACCCAACTCGACCCAACTCGACATGCCCAAACACATTTTCTTGGGTGCCCTAACACGACATGACCCGACCTAACTCGCCTGAACGTGTTTCCTTGGGCGCCCTCACACTACACAACCCGATCTGACCTGACCTGACCTGCACAAACATGTTTCCTTGGGTGCCCTCACACTACACAAACCAATCTGACCCACATGAACGTGCTTCCTTGGGTGGCCTCACACGACGAAACCTAACCCTACCCGACCCGACCCACTAGAACGTGTTTCGTTGGGCACCTTCACACGACCTGACCCGACCCAACCTTCCCTAATGTCGAAGGCACAAGGGAGAAAATGGAAAACATGTCGCACCAACGTTAATAAGGCAAACGGGCGGTCACAACTAAGCATTTTTTATACAACCTCCCTCACATGTTTCGACCCAAACATGTTTCATGTGGCATCCTCACACGGCATGACCCAACCCACCTGAGCGAAGCATGAGAAAGAAAATAGAAAATGTATCACACAAACATGAACAAGGGAGACGAGTAGTCACAATTTATATTTTTTGATACGACCACCCTCATAAAACTTGACTCGACCTGACCAAACCCACCCAAATGCATTTCCCTGGCCACCCTCAGACAACCCGACTAGACCTGACCAGCTCGAACGCTTTTCCATGGGTGCCCTCACACAACCTGAGCCGGCTTGCCCCGACCTGCTCGAATATGTTTCCATGGGTGCCCTCACACAACCTGACTCGACCTGCCCTGACTCGAGCTCACCCGCCTGAACATGTTTCCTTAGGTTCTCTCATGCGACCTAACCCAACTTGCATGAACGTGTTTCCTTGGGCGCCCTCACACGACCCGCACGAACGTGTTTCCTTGGGTGCCCTCACATGACCCGACCCGCACGAACGTGTTTCCTTGGGCACCCTCACATGACCCGACCCACCCTGACCCACTCAAACATTTTTCCCTGGAAGCCCTCACACAACCTGACCCGACCCGCCTCGACCCGACCTAACCCACTCGAACAAATTTCCTTAGGTGCCCTCATGCCACCCGAACCGACTCGCACGAGTGTGTTTCCTTCGGCACCCTCACGCTACCCAACCCAAATGCATTTCCTTGGGTGCCCTCACATGGCATGACTCAACTCGACCAGACCCGCCCGAACGCATTTCCTTGGGCACCCTCACATGACCCGACCTGACCTGGCCTACCCAAATGCATTTCCTTAGGCACCCTCACACGACTCGACCTACCTAAACACGTTTCATTGTGCGGCCTCACACGACATGACCCGACCTGACTCAAGCTCACCTACCCCAACGCGTTTCCTTGGGTGATCCCACACGACCCTTTTAGGTCTCTTTAATTTCCAAGATTGGAAAATACAAACTGCAAAGCCTACATATGAACCACTTTGGGATTCTAGGATCTAGCCCTCCTGAATCGAGAGAGGGATCTCTCTATAAGTGCAAAGATTCATTTATCCTTAAAAGGCTTTTAGTATGATATTAGGTTAGTTATAAAGAACAAGGGTTTTTTTCGGTTTTTTGGTTGGGCAAGGATATGACGAAGGTGAAGGAAGTCTATATGAAGGGTGAAGGTGTAAATAAGTGGGATAATGGTTTAGCTAACAATATAGGAAAGGAGAAGCTTCAATCCATTAGGCTATGGAGTCATAAGAGGATTTAATTGAAACAGCAAGGTTCAAGAGTGGTCCATGGGGCAAGTCATCTATGTCAAAGGATCTCTTCAAGTTGATTTTATGTAATGGAACAATAAGAAATGGAGTGAGGGAAATCAAACAAATGAAGAAAAATGAGCAGCCTAAGATCAAGTAAGTACTTTGAAACTATCATGCTTTTGGCATGCACTTAAGAAAGACATAAAAGTAATCTAAGATTAGGTAAGTACTTTGAAACTATCCTTCTTTTGATATACTTTCAATAGAAAACATTTAAAACACTTAGAATAGCTTGAGATCAAGTAAGGACTTTGAACCTATCCTGCTTTCATCATATTCAAAAGGAAAACATTCAAGATAAACATAAAAGTAGTCTAAAATCAAGTAAGGACTTTGAACCTATCCTGCTTTCAACATACTCTCAGGGAAACTGTCAAACAACCTTTGGAGAAAAATTAGAAGACAGGGAAAACCATAAAATTTCCTAGTCCAAATCTACCTAGCATGTAATGAAAATATCATTCAAGAACAATGTTTAAAGTTTAGACAGTAAGACGCGAGAACACCAACATTCCTTAACTGCTTGGACTACATTAAATCATTCTTAAATACACAATTGGAGGAAAACATAACGATAAAGCTTATCAGTGAGAGTAGGGTACTTGTAAGAGTAAATCCTAGCTCTATATTTGTTGTTCCTTATCAGAGAAAAGTGGACAAAATGGAAACAAAAAGAAAATAACAATTTACAATAAGAAACACATCACCATTGACATAGACCAGGATCCCATAAATAAGCTTTTATTTGATGTTCAAACCAGTTACAATCATCAAGTCCAGTGGGTCTCTACAACTTAAAACTTCTCATATCAGCTTATATATCTCCAATTACAAACAGAGCTACAACAGCTTCAGAAAATTATTTACATGCAATAGATATCTAGAGACCAACCTTTTACAATGTGCTCCTCAAGGAGATTTTATAAGAAAATGAGGAGGTGGAAGAGTTTCTAGGGTTCAAGTATCATTAATTCCATAGTAAATGCAATTCCTAGACTTGAAAACCATGCAAGGCATAAGGTAGGAACTCATTCTATCTAAAACTCTGTTTCATAACTTTGTTTCATTTTTTTAGGCTTAATGGATGAAAAGATTGACTTCAAGGCTCTTTCTTATCTTTGTAATAACTTTGCTGACAGTTTCTAATAAGTTCATTTGGTTGAATTAACTGTTCAGTTGTCTTTAGGAAAATATATTCTGAATAGGCAATAACTATGCCTTATTTTGATTTCTTTGAGGCTGCAGGTGGCTCTTTGGTAGCTGGAGAGGATTCAATTAACCTCTGATGTGGTAGTGGAGGCCTTTTCGACTGATAGATTTCCTTGTTTTTCCTTAAAACACTATTAAGTTGCTTTGGTGTGTGTTTGAAGAATAATTAGGCTTAATCTTTGTCTTCTGGTCTTTGTAATTTGACATTTTCTTTAACTATGTGGATTAGGCCTTTGATTTTGACCTTTCTACCTTAATCCCTTTAAATTCTACTTAAAAATAATTAAATATTCACTTCTTCTTTGATCCCATCCTTTGACACTGATACTCTTTGTTCGTTTCACATTTGCTGTGTTTTTGTTGTTTTTTAGGTGCACAGAGGTTTTGTGACTTCACAAATGCTCATGAGGCACAGGTGGAATCATAATTTGGATCTTGTGGATTCAATTTCTTCATGAATAATGGCTTGGGGGATCGTCATCCCTGGCCTTTGTTTCATTTTAAAATTGTGGACAAAACCCTAATAACATGCAAAAAACAAACATAAATTAAGAAAATCCGTGAAAAATAGGTTAAAGGCTGCTTTGGAGATCTCGGGTGCAAGATTAAATCCTGGTCGTTGGATGAAAACAACCAATGGTCGAGATCACTTGATGGGGTCAATTGGGAGGCGATCAGGTGAATGGTGGAAAGAATAAGTCCGGACCATTCGATCATGACAATGAACGACAGATATTGATCAGTGGGGTCATTTGGGAAAATAGAGGGTGGGCGAATGAATTGGTGGGGAATTTTAATCGGGACCATCCAATCTCAGAGATCGATGGTGGGAAACAATTAGTGAAGTGCTCAGGAGAATAGGCGATTGGAAAGTGCACAGGGGTGAAATTTAATATGGGTCATTGGATTAAAATGACGAATGGTTAAGATCCTCTGATGAAGTCCTTTGGAGAACAGACGGAGGGTAAATAAAATGGAGATGAAGTGTAATGAGAGCCGTCAGTTTAAAATGATCAATGACAGAGATCGTTTAATGGATCCCTAGGGAACAAGTCTGAGGGTGAAAGACTCAATGGGATCAGAAGATGATCAGAGCCATTGGATTGAAACAATTGACAGCCAAGATTAAAAAGGAGGAAATTCATTGCAGTGGGGAAAGGTGGTAAGGCAGAAGACCAGAGTGGTTTTCACATTTTATTTGGCTGGTAAGTGGGTTTCAAAAAAAAAAAATGTGATTCGATAGAAATGTCGATATGCGTCCTTTTCAAAATCGCCTGTTTCAGACTTTTTTCGGGCATTAACGTGCTGTCACATAAATTTTGCAAAACAGATTTCTGGCCGTCGGATGAATGGGTGCAGATCCAATGGTGCGGATCGCACGTGACGGGGGAAACTACAGGTTGGGGAGATAGTGGAAAAAATGTGGCATCGCGTGAGTGGATAGGTGTTTAACGATGTTGGAGGTAGGTCCCAAAGGAGTTGGACCTATCGGATTGAACCTCGACCATTGGATTAATCGGAATGGACGGTCTAGATTCGAAAATGAAGAGGAAAGATTGAAATGGGGAGGAGATGGGATGGTGATCGGGTTTAATCTTGATCATTGGATCTTAGAAATGGACGATCAAGATTTAGTGATGGAGCAGAGTTATGAAAAGGGAAAGGGGAAGAGGCTGTCGAGCACAACGATGACCATTGATCTGCAAAGATCAACAGTGGATATTCGTCGAAAAATCTAACCGTCGGGTTTATGAAATAACAAAGAAAATAAAGGAAATGAGGGTTTATGACAGGGGTTTAGAACCCTTTAGTGCCCGATTGTGGGGCTATAGGTCTTATGAGGTGGAGGTTTACATGAGTTAAGCCCTCGGGGGCTTAAGAAAAAATTATATGCAGAAAGGGTTTTTTAGGCCTAAAAACAGGGTTTTTGAGGAAAATTGAGGGTTCCGATAAGGGAAACAAGGAGATTTAAAACCAAATAAGGGAGAGTAATAAGGTTTTAAAGGGATTTTGGAGTGATTTTGAAGGTTAAATGAGGCTTATGGAGGGATTTTATGGAGGAAAAATGGATGAAAATGGAGTTTATTTATGAGTGGAAGGAGGGGTAAAATGAAGGGGAAAATGGGGTTTTAAGCAGTTTTCTTTTGGAAAACAGCAGATTTTTCAGAATTATGAGGGAAAAAATAGTGAAGATTAACTCAAGGATTAGTTATCTTCATAAGACTTTAAGAACTAACAATTTGGTCATGAAATTGTTTCTTGAAGGTGTTATGCTCCTATACCAATAGGTGTCATATGTCATGATTGACTTGATGGGTTATGTAATATGTTCATACCTTTCCTTGTTGCAAAGGTTTTCCATATTGTCAAAAAAAAATTAAAAAATTAAAAAAATGTAAAGAGGGTATACCCTAAAAGAAAAATCAAAGGGTGAAAAGAATAAAAAATGGCCAAAAAAGTAAAAGAAAATGAACCCCACCAAAAGAAAGGCCAAGGCAAGTGTTCAGGTCTAAATGCCACTACTTTTTGCTCTTATGTACTAAAAAAATTGTGTGCAACTTGTATCTTATGCCACAATTGGTGAACAGTCAAACAGCTTAAGCTTGGCTTGTTCATATTTGAATTTTATGTTTTAGAGATAGGGAATAAAATCTGACCAAACTGTTTAATCTTGGCAGATAAGTAGATAGGTAGAGTAAATAAAAAGAGCTCAATAGCTTAATCTGAACCCTTCGATGTAATAAGGTTAGACTTATATAGATTTGTACATGTAAAAGAAAAGAAAGTGTGATAAGGGTTTTCCAGTCTAAGTGCACCCTAATAAAGAAGAAAAAATGCTAGGTTAAAGTAGGTAGGGTAGGTAGATGATGTTGCAAAATTACATGCGATGGATAATGACTCTAAATGTGTTAATCCTTACTTTCATCACAAATGCAAGACAGACATTACACTGGAAGAATTTCAAGCAAAACAAGGTCAAATGATTAACTTCCCTTCTTGCTTTTCCCTAAAAATTTCACTAATTTCCCCTAAGTACTAAGGCATTAGAAAATTAGAGGGGCTCAAGGCATTTCCTTGACTTTTGGAGGGACTGGACCCTTGGCCCAATAATTTAAAAGCCTAAGTACTTAAAACCATCCATAAGTCATTCATTTACTTCTATAAGTCTTTTCCCAGGTAAAATCCTATATTACTTAGGAAAATTACACAATATCCCATTAAAAACCCATTTTCATTCAAGCATAAGTTAAATACATAATCCTAATGTTTTTATACTTACTGCTTTCATTCATTTGACATATTGAATTTAACTTATATTATTTAATTCCCATATATCATCTACCCATTCCCGTATTATTATAACTATACAAAAAACCCCAAATATTATATATCTCGCCCCTTGGTTGAAATATAACCATAATATAACATTAAATTCAAAAAATGATTAATTAACCCCCATGGTAAATTAATAACTTACCCGACCAATAATACTCCTCCTGATATGATTAAATAATATTTAATTATGTTGGGCCCACCCTTTTTAAACAACCGTCTGATCAACCACTCCACAATCAACGAATATCGACCATATCACTTCCCCCTCCACGACTGAACGTTAATGTGCGATCGCGGAGCGGTTTTGTAAACAGTACCCCGCCACGTGTCACAAGGTCTATGGAATCACTTTCTCCTGGCCGAATACCACCCATCCCCAAAAGCGGTGCGATACATACCGTTTACCGCTCTCTGCATACGACAAACTGGCATTTCCCCCGTACGTCATCCATCCGAAATAACAAAACCCCTGCCAACAACTTTGTGAATAAAACAAATAAATGCACGTTATTTTCATCATTTTATCCTACGATCAGGGCTCCCATGCAAAAAACGTCAAAATCATTTGTTGAATATTTCCAACTGCCACTTTTCCAAACGATTTTCAGCTGAACCAGTCAGCTATTGCCTGCACCTGTTTCCTCACTATTCAATTTTCGAAACAGGTATTAATCCAATTTCCGTCAAAACCTACAAGTCTTGGTTTTTACTTTAATTCCACAGAAAAATAATAAAAAATAGTACAATTTGGTCTTTGTTTCACTCCATAAGTTCCCAGACTTGTAATTTTGCCCATTTTTCCACTGAAAACCCAAATTCCTTTCTGAATCCACAAGAACCAGAATACTAGAAGCACAATGGTGTGAATACATGTTGGAACTTTTGTAAAAAATATCCTTGGATGAATTTTGGTTATTTACTACAGTAAGTAATGGTAAAAAGGATAAACAAAAAATAAACAGAGAGCATAACAGTTAAAGAGTATCAGTGGTTAAAGTGTATCAGGTAAAATTCATAGTGAAAGTTAAAATGAAGTTACAGAGTAGTCAAAAGTAAATAGTAAAAGTAAATACAGAAGCAGTAAAATGGTAAAAATAAATGAAAATACTTTCACCAACATTGAATTTTTTCTAAAGTGAAAGTAAAACAGTCAAAAGAACAAAAAAGTGAAAAGATGAAAAACGCAACAAGAAGGAACATTTTTGCAGAAATTTCATGTTTTAGTCATTGTCTTGCAGAAGCTATTGTGATCAATCCAAGATGAATTTTGAAAACCGAAGGAGGTTTATGTTCTTAAGAGGACCATCTACAAAAACCTCTCTCACTTTTCTAACAGCTATTATGGTTTTGGAAATATTAAACAATGTTGGAAAGCACTTTTTGCAGAAACTTCCAGTTAAGTCATCATTTTTCAGAGAATATTGTGGCCAATCCAAAATACATCATACACAACTGAAGGATGTTTTTGTTCAAAAGGGACCCATATACAAAAACCTATCTTAATTTTCTCACAGGTGTTACATAACAAGAGATACATGCGAATCTTTACAGGCTATTTTTCAGACTCTGTAAAACTCTGTTTTACACATCTTTTTGCAGAGCCTATTGTGCACAGCTGGAGAGGAATTGTACGAAAATTAAAGACTTTTATCTCACCAACATATTTATCTACAATAAAATCTTTAAAGTTTTACACATCTATTATGGATTGAGAAATAAAAATATATCATTAGACCCCAAGTTTGCAGAATTGTTGGAGCAGAATGCACAAAGAAAGGAAGCAGTTAGTGACTTGGATGCCTCATCATCAACTAAGAGTTGGATCAAATTCAAATTATCTTCTTTGTCATCACCTATCCATAAAAAAAAGTGCCAAATATATGCATTAGTTTGAGTGTCCTTTACTTAAGCTCTATTTATGTAAAACAGTTGGAGAGATTTGTGAACAAATCTTGATATTTTTTCAAGATATTTTAGTTTAGAATTTGTATAAATACTTCACTCTTGGAAGTATTTGTGGGGTGGAATTCATAGATTTTGCTGTAATATTGATTAATTTGGAATAAAGTGTTGTTGGACAATTTTTGCATGGCTAGCTAGATAAGGAATTGATGCAAAGGACTTTTCACAGGATTCTTGAATCAAACAACAGATCAATAAGTCATCTATATCTTATGTTTTAAAGTTTTATATTTATTTATTATACCATTTATGTTTCATATCTGAATGATAAACGAAAAGGAATAATTCAAAAAGTTCTTAAGTGCAATTTTTTTTCAATCGTTATTATTCTTAATGTTTTCTTCTAAACTAGTATAAACAGTGAATTCTTAATTGCTCATGTTTTCTAGTTTAATCATTTTGATTATTTGGTAAAGAATACTTAATTTCTCTTTATTAATAATCATTCAAGTTCCCTCTTTCAAATATGTTAAAGGATTCTTAATTTCCATTCACCCATTTTGATTCCATTTCATTCATATGAGATATTAAATTGTTCCCTATTTGATTACCTCGCCCTGTGAAACCATCTCTTGTTAAGAAACTTAATCCAGTTAAGCCATCTTTCTTTGACTCCATTATCCCAATGGCCTAAACTACTCAATCCTACCCCTCTATTATTGAATTCTATCACCCAAACACAATCAAAATCCCTAAACTTTCATAACTAGCCTAATATCTTTCAAAACAAAGCTAAAACTTAAAGAGAGAGCCCTCTCTGGGTACAGATTGGCTAGATTCTGTACCTAAAAGTTGGTTTGTGGTTACCTTGGACTATTTATATTGAACCTGGAGAAATTAATCAGTGATAATAGAAGGCTTAAAAAAATATTTTAGCCACCATTTGATATGACAAATTTTATAGGTGGCTAACAGTGGCTCCACATGGGGATGGCATCTTTTTTGAAGATGCCAAGAACTTCAGACAAGTCTTCTTTGGAAGCTGATCAATGCCTTATCCATTGGGCTGCAATTTTTCTTTATTTTGCTGATCTTGGTTTGACTTGATGATTTCTGCAGCCATCTAAACCAATGGAATTCTGTCAAAACATATCTGTACCTACCCAATCCTAATGATCCTAAAATTTTTCCTTCTTTCAGAGTGCATTTGGATTGGAAAACTCTTTTCATAAACATTTTATTCTTATGAAAACATAAAACTAATCTAATTTTACCCTTATTTCTCCATGAACTCAGATTAAGCAGTTGAGTTCATAAGCTTCTCTTCCTAACTACAATCTGTCAAGATTAGACTGTTTGACAAACTTTTATTCTCTAAATTCTAAAATAGAAATTTAAAAGCAGCCAACCCAGGATTAAATAGTCTAACTTGTTGGTATATGGCATAAAACAAGCTGCACATAGACTAAAATTTGCAGAAAATGAAAACAAAATTGTGAAGGCTTAAGATCTGAAAATTACAAAACATCCTTCATTGTTTCTTCAACTATGTTTTGGATTTGTTTGAGCCTTTTCTTCTTTCTTTCCTGGTTCAAATTTTGAGTATATTGGAACCAATTTATTTTCTCTCTTTGGCTCAAGTTTTAATCTAATTAGTGCCATTCTTATTTTGATATTCATAGGTTCAGACTTTGAGCTATTTTGAACCTTCATTTTTCTATCCTAATCTATCTTACTGATAGCCAAGATTATGTTGTTTAGCTGATCTATTCACTAACCTGTTAGCAGTAAATTTAAAACTAATTAGTCATGATTAGACTGTATGACTAACTAGAAGTGTGTTTCTTAGGAGTGGCATCTAAGCTTGCACACTTTCAGATTTTGTTTCTCTTTTTTGGTATGGGGTTGTAACTTTCTTGTTTTCATTTCTGCCCTCTTTTCTCTTTTCTATTGTTTTTGCAATATTATTTTTCTTCAAAGCAGAAATAAAAAACTAACTAAATGCTTAAAACTGAGCTTTATTGACATTCCTATCTAACCTATTCTATCTTGGAATATTTACATTTGTCATATGATACAAAAGTGCCAATGTAGCCAGTTGAGTAGTGATAAAAGGAAGAGAAATTCTGGCTACTTGTCAGGGGTATCCATAGTACATTTTGAAGATTAATCTTCAAAAGCAAGGCTATCACAGAAGGTGACAACTTTTCATGCATTTGGCTCTTGCAAAGGATCCATGCTTGATAATTTGAGCCAGTTGGGGCCTCCACACACTCTTCCATAGGATCAACAAAGAAAAGATGAGAATTCTCTTCCTTTTGGCCCTCCATAGTTGGTAGATTGTCTGCTTATAAGACATTAGCTTTGAGGACTATATCTTTAGTATGTTTCTTGGAAGCATCATTATCCTTAACCTGAAAATCAACAAGCAGTGATATTTCTTCTTTCTCTAAATGTATGCTTGCTTCTGATATAAATTCAGGTTCTTTGAATGACAGGTTGATATCAGTAATGGGAGAAGCTTCTTCTTGAAAAGATGGTATATCCTCAGTAGGACAATCTTCTATTTTTTTTTCTCCCTCAAAGTTTTGCCAGTATCTTTTATTGTTTGGGAAAGCTAGTCTAAATTTTTCTTGAATTGTATATTGTTTGCTCTCCATAGGTCTCAGACATGTACTAGCAACAAGGGCTAATCCATTGGCAAAATTGTTTTGGTCTTTAGGAACAAGGATAAGTTGGAATTATTTGAAAGATTTTAACAAATCCATGGAATCATCCTTATAGGCTCTAAGTCTGGGATGTTTAACCATGCATTCTACTTTCACTTGCCTAATTACCAATTCTGCATTTCCATGAACTGTTATCTTCCGGGCTCCTAATTTCTTCAATAAGTGCAGCCCTAAAACGAGCGCCTCATATTTTACTATATTAGTTATGCATTGAAAACTTAATTTATATGAATGGGCTTCAGAATGATTGTTTCTTGTATTGTAAAGCCATATTCCTACACCTGCACTAGTTTTATTACATGACCCATCAAAAATTCATACTCCAAAGAGGACTAGTTTCAGTATTGTCATTAATTTCCTTATTATCCTCTTTGTCTTGAGTGCCATTGGATTGATATATGGAATAGGCACTATGTTCATGATTGTCTTGTTTAAATGAAGGTTCATAGGGTATATGCTTGTTTATTATTTGATCAATTTCTTCTTCTGTGAAAGGAGAGATTTATCTTTCATCATAAACAGAAATACAGCTGCCCTCTTTGTCTCATGGAGACTAATTTTGAGGCTGGAAGTCTCCTTGAGCCTCAGCTATAAGGGATGATGAATAATTATTTGGGTTCTCAAGGATATCTTGAGGAATTTCCTTTATTTATTGGTTGATTTCTTCCTCAACTGATTCATCTATGTTCTTGTAATTTTTCAATAAGATATTAAACTCATGAATGGCTATTAAAAGATCTTCAGGATGTATTTGTTCCAAATCCTCATCATTGTCTTTAATGTGTTGGGTGATGTTTTGTAATGTATCATAATGTAATTCACCCCATGATAATGATGTAGTGTTTCCTTTACAGTTCTCATAAAACAAATATTCGAGGTCTTTTAAAGAAAACAAACTACCAGATTTCAACCATTCATACCAATCCCTAGCTTTTCCTTCTAATGTGAACATGAAAATTTTCATTAGGCAGTATTCATGCCATTCAACTTTCAACCTCCATACATGTATGTGAAATTTGATGAGATGTAATAAAGGGTCATCAAACTTTTCACCTTGAAAAACAGGCAAGTTGTCATCCCAATTTACCTGGGGCATCTTATGTGGAAACCGAGGGATATGATCTCTGCTCATTGGGGAATATCTTAATTGTATCCTTGGAATCATGTTTGTAAATTGGATAAGAGGTTTTTGTGTCTGTTTAATCAGTTCAGGGTCTTCTACCAGTGGAGTCATTTGGTCTTTTGGGAGTTGTAGAGTATGGAGTCGCCAGGTGGAAAATTTTTAGCTTTTATGGAGGTAAAATGTTTTATGGTTCCACCACCATGTTTATTTGAATACCAATCTGAAATTTTTTTGGGTTTTCTAAGTTTTTTCAGTCCTATGGGTTATAAGAGTGTCCTAAATCTGTTTTAACACTTAGCTAAGGTGATAAGACAAAGAAAGTCTACTCTTATGGCTTAGCTAGCTGATTCCTTCAAGGTTTGATAAGCTCTTATGAGAATCCTAAGGGTTCCTTAGTTTTTCACTTGATTCAAATAAGTTTTATCATGATTGCTATTGCTTGGTAATGCTTGAAGAGAGCTACTTATACTGCACTGAATACTGAGTGTTGCGTTTTAAGGATTTTACTCAGAAGTCCCCAGTGGAGTCACCAGAATGTTAGGTCTCTGTAATTTGCAAGATTGGAAAATACAAACTGCAAAGCCTACATATGAACCACTTTGGGATTCTAGGATCTAGCCCTCCTGAATCCAAAGAGGGATATCTCTATAAGTGCAAAGATTGATTTATCTTTAAAAGGCTTTTAGGTGTGATATTAGGCCAGTTATTAAGAACAAGGGTTTTTTTTGGTTTTGGTTGGGCAAGGACATGATGAAGGTGAAGGAATTCTATATGAAGGGTGAAGGTGTAAATAAGTGAGAGAATGGTTCAGCTAATAAGATAGGAAAAAAAAAGTTTCAATCCATTGGGCTATGGAGTCATAAGAGGATTTAATTGAAACAACAAGGTTCAAGAGTGGTCCATGGGGCAAGTAATCTATGTCAAAGGATCTCTTTAAGTTGATTTTATGGAATGGAACAATAAGAAATGGAGTGAGGGAAATCAAATAGATGAAGAACAAAGAACATCCTAAGATCAAGTAAGTAATTTGAAACTATCCTACTTTTGGCATGCACTTAAGAAAGACATAAAATTAATCTAAGATCAGGTAAGTACTTTGAAACTATCCTGCTTTTGATATACTTTCAATAGAAAACATTTAGAACACTTAGAATAGCTTAAGATAAAGTAAGGACTTTGAACCTATCTTGCTTTCAGCATATTCAAAAGGAAAACATTCAAGATAAACATAAAAGTAGTCTACGATCAGGTAAGGACTTTGAACCTATCTTGCTTTCAACATACTCTCAGGGAAACTTTCAAACAACCTTTGGAGAAAAACTAGAAGACAAGGAAAACCATAAACTTTCCTAGTCCAACTCTACTTAGCATGTAATGAAAATATCATTCAAGAACAATGTTTAAAGTTTAGACAGTAAGACGTGGGAACACCAACATTCCTTAACTGCTTGGATTGTATTAAATCATTCTTCAATACACAGTTGGAGGAAAACATAAAGATAAAGATTATCAGTGAGAGTAGGGTACTTGTAAGAGTAAATCCTAGCTCTATATTTTCTATTCTTTATTAGAGAAAAGTGGACATAATGGAAATAAAAAGAAAATAAAAATTTACAATAAGAAACACATCACCATTGACATAGACCAGGATCCCATAAATCAGCTTGTATATGATGTTCAAACCAGTTACAATCATCAAGTCTAGTGGGTCTCTACAACTTCAAACTTCTCATCTCAGCTTAGGTATCTTCAGTTACAAATAGAGCTACAGTAGCTTCAGAAAACTATTTACATGCTGTAGATATCTAGAGACTAAACTTTTACAATGTGCTCCTCAAGGAGATTTTATAAGAAAATGAGGAGGTGGAAGAGTTTCTATGGTTCAAGTATCATTAATTCCATAGTAAATGCAATTCCTAGCCTTGAAAACCATGCAAGGCATAAGGCAGGAACACATTGTATCTACAACTCTATTTCATAACTCTGTTTTATTTTTTTAGGCTTAATGGATGAAAATATTGACTTCAAGGCTCTTTCTTATCTTTGTAATAACTTTGCTGAGAGTTTGTAATAAGTTCCTTTGGTTGAATTAACTGTTCAGCTCTCTTTAGGCAAATATCTTCTAAATAGGCAATAACTATGCCTTCTTTCGATTTATTTGAGGCTACAGGTGGCTATTTGGTAGCTGGAGAGGATTCAATTAGCCTCTGATGTGGCAGTGGAGGCCTTTTAGACTGATAAATTTCCTTGTTTTTCCTTAAAACACTATTAAGTTGCTTTCGTGTGTGTTTTAGGCCCAATTAGGCTTAATATTTGTCTTCTGGTCTTTGTACTTTGACACTGTCTTTAACTGTGTGGATTAGGCCTTTGATTCTGAGCTTTCTACCTTAATCCCTTTAAATTCTACTTAAAAATCATTAAATCATCACTTCTTCTTTGATCCCATCTCTTGACACTGATACTCTTTGTCCGTTTGACATTCGCTGTGTTTTTTTTGTTTTGCAGGCGCGCAGAGGTTTTGTGACTTCACAAATGCTCATGAGGCACAGGTGGAATAATAATTTGAATCCAGTGGATTCACTTTCTTCATTAATAATGGCTTGGGGGATCGTCATCCCTGGCCTTTGTTTCATTTTAAAACTATGGAAAAAACCTTAATAACCTACAAAAATTAAGAAAATCCATGAAAAATAGGTTAAAGGCTGATTTGGAGATCTCGGGTGTGAGATTAAATCATGTCCATTGAATGAAAATAACCAACGGTCAATATCACTTGATGGGGTTAATTGGGAGGCGGTCGGGTGAATGGTGGAAAGATTAAGTCTAGACCGTTTGATCAGGATGATGAATGATAGATATTGATCAGTGGGGTCATTTGGGAAAAAAGAGGGTGGGTGAATGAATTGGTGGGGAAGTTTAATCGGGACCGTCCGATCTTAGAGATCGACGGTGGGAAACAATCGGTGAAATTCTCAGGAGAATAGGTGATTGGCAAGTGCACAAGGGTGAAATGTAATATGGGCCGTCGGATTACAATGACGAATGGTAAAGATCCTTTGATGAAGTCGTTTGGATAACAGACAGAGGGTAAATAAAATGGAGATGAAGTGTAATGAGAGCCGTCAGTTTAAAACGATCAATGACAGAGATCGTTTAATGGATCGTTAGGGAACAAGTCCGAGGGCGAAAGACTTGGGATCGGAAGATGATCAAAGCCATTGGATTGAAACAATTGACGGCCAAGATTAAAAAGGAGGAAATTCAATGCAGTGGGGAAAGGTGGTAAGGCAGAAGAACAGAGTGGTTTTCGCATTTTATTTGGGTGGTAAGCGGGTTTCACAAAAAAAAACTCGATTCGATACAAATGCCGACATGCGTCCTTTTCAAAATCGCCTGTTTTAGAATTTTTTTGGGCATTAACCTGCTGTCACATAAATTTTGTGAAATAGATTTCTGGCTGTCGGATGAATCAGTGTAGATCCGACAGTGCGGATCGCACGCGATGGGGGAAACTGTGGGTTGGGGAGATAGTGGAAAACACGTGGCATCACGCGAGTGGATAGGTGTTTAATGAAGCGGGAGGTAGGTCCCAAAGCAGTTGGGCCTATAGGATTTAACCTCAACCATTGGATTAATCAGAATGGATGGTCTAGATTCGAAAATGAAGTGGAAAGATTGAAATGGGGAGGAGATGGGATGGTGATCGGGTTTAATCTTGATCGTTGGATCTTAGAAATGGATGATCAAGATTTAGCGATGGAGCAGAGTTATGAAAAGGGAAAAACGGGAAGAGACTGTCGGGCGCAACGATGACCGTTGATCTGCTAAGATCAACGGTGGATATTCATCGAAAAGTCTAACCATCAGGGTTATGAAATAAAAAAGAAAATAAAGGAAATGAGGGTTTATGACGGGGGTTTAGGACCCTTTAGCGCTCGATTACGAGGCTATAGGTCTTATGAGGTGGAGGTTTACAGGAGTTAAGGCCTCAGGGGCTTAAGAAAACATTATATGCATAAAGGGTTTTTTAGGCCTAAAAATAGGGTTTTTTAGGCAAATTGAGGATTCCGATAGGGGAAACAAGGAGATTTAAAACCAAATAAGGGAGAGTAATAAGGGTTTAAAGGGATTTTGGAGTGATTTTGAAGGTTAAATGAGGCTTATGGAGGGATTTTATAGAGGAAAAAGGGATGAAAATGGAGTTTATTTATGAGTGGAAGGAGGGGTGAAATGAAGGGGAAAATGGGGTTTTAAGCAGTTTTCTTTTGGAAAATAGCAGATTTTTCAGAATTATGAGGGAAACAGTAGTGAAGATTAATTCAAGGATTAGTTATCTTCATAAGACTTTAAGACCTAAAAATCTGGTCATGAAATTGTTTCTTGAAGGCTTAAAAAAATATTTTAGCCACCATTTGATATGACAAATTTTATAGGTGGCTAACAGACTCGACACAACCTGACCTAGACACGTTCCTTGGGCGCCCTTAAACAACCCGACCGGACCCAACCTGCCTAAATGTGTTTCCTTAGGCACACTAATAGTATGAAAGGACCTGACCCGACGCAACCCAAATGCATTTCCTTGGGTTCCACCACACAACCCAACCCGACATGACCTGCCTGAATGTTGATTAAGGCACGAGGGAGCAGTACGGGTCGTACGAACGTGCACAAGGCACACGGGCGGTCACAACTTATCATTTTTTATATGGCCACCCTCACACGACTTGACCCAACCGTGTTTTCTGTGGCACCTCACACGACACAACCCGACTCTCCTGAGAAAAGGCATAAGGGAGAAAATGGAAAAGGAATCGCACAAATGTGCACAAGGCACATGTGAGGTCACAAATTAGCATTTTTTATATGGCCACCCTCACATGACGTGACTCAACTTGACCTGACCCACCTGAACGCGTTTCCCTAGGTGCCCTCACACGACCCTATGCAACCCGACCTACTCAAACGTGTTTCCTTGGGTGCCCTCACACGACCCACCCCAACCCACCTGAGCACATTTCCTTGGGCGCCCTCACAGGGCTTGACCTAACGTAACCTGCCCGAACGTGTTTCCATAGGTTCCCTCACATGACCGAACCAAAACTGCATGAACGTGTTTCCTTGTGCACCCTCACACGACCCGACCCACCAAAATGCGTTTCCTTAGGCGCTCTCACACGAACCAACCTAACCTGACTCACCCAAACACATTTCTTTGGGCGCCCTCACACAGTCCGACCTGACACGACCCAACCTAACCTGACCAAACACGACTTGCCTAAACGTGTTTCCTTTGGTGGCCTCACATCGCATGAATTGACCCGACCCGACCCAACCCACCCAAATGCATTTCCTTGGGCGCCGTCACACGATGCAACACTACTTGACTCGACCGCATTCCTTGGGGGTGCTCACACGACCCTATCCGACACGACTCACTGGAACATGTTTCTTTGGGTGCCCACACAGTACGGCACGACCTGACTCGATCTTACCCAAACGTGTTTCCTTGGGCGACATCACAAGACAGACCCGATAGTGAGTCCAATGTCAGATAGTGAGTGGGTATCTCCTCTTGTCCTAGTCTTGAAGAAGAATAGAAAATTGTGAATTTGTGTTGATTATCGGGAACTTAAAAAATACACCAAGAAGGAACATTTCCCTCTTCCCTTTATAGACCATGTCCTATATGGCCTTGCAAGAAAGAAGTTCTCTTCCTTCTTATATGGGTTCAATGGGTATAACTAGATCCAAATCAGCCCTGAAGACTAGGATAAGATTACTTTCACCTGCCCTCGGGGTACCTCCACTTATGGAGTCCTACCTTTGGGTTGTGCAATGCCCGAGCTACCTTCCCAAGAGTTTTCTTGAGCATGGAAAATTTTAGGGGCTATTATTCGCAGGTTGGCTAATTTTCGATGGTTTTTCCAAAAAAAAGATTCGCCAATTTCCATTTTTTTATAAAAATGATTCGCCCAAATTTTAAAATATAAAATTATTTTACGTTAAAATCTGCCAACAGTATATATACAGTATATATAATATCATTATAAATTTTAATGATTTTAAAAATACATTAGTAAAAATTGTATAGTTTACATATTAGGGACTAGTGAAATTCGCCAATTTTTTAAACTTCAAAATAATTTTCCATCCCTAAAATTTTCCCTGGTCTTGAGCATTTTCGCTAAGCTAGTCCATGACTCTGTGGAAATCTACAAGGATGATTTCACACCCTATGGGGATGACTTCCACGAATCTCTCTCCAAATTAGGAAAAGTGTTGAGAAGGTGCATTGAGATGCATCTCTCCCTGAGCCCAGAAAAGTGTGAATTCCTGAAAAGAGCAGGAGTTGTATTATGACACTCAATCTCCCAAGTAGGAATATAGGTGGACCCGATCAAAATATCTATTATCAAGAGGGTACCTTCTCCTCAAAGGCAAAGATATGTTAGGAGCTTCTTAGGGTTATCTAGCTATTATAAAAGATTCATTAAATATTTTAGTAAGATATATTTTCCACTATTTGGTTTATTGGCCAAATATTCTGAGTTTACTAGGTCCACTCTTTGTCAAGAATATTTTGAGGTCACTAAGGGAAAGCTAACTACTGCCCCCATTCTCTGAGGTTCAAATTGGAATTTTCCTTTCCACATCCACACAGATTCATCTGACAAAGTTGTGGGGGAAATATAAGGGCAATTGGAAGACAAATTACATTATGAAAATTGTTTCATCAGTAAGAACTTGTCTAAGATCAAACTCAATGATACTATCACAGAGAAGGAGATGTTAGCCATTGTCCATGCTTTAAACAAATTTAGACATTATGTCATTGAGTATCAAAAATTTGTACACATTGACGATGTATTCATCAAATATTTAATGAACAAACTAGACTTTAATGTTAGTATAATTAGATGGTTGCTACTTTTACAACAGTTTGATCTAATCCTTGTTGATAAACCTCGAAAGGAGAATGTTTTTGCAGATTTTTTATCCAGGTTGGCTCTATATGTAGATGAGGAAGAAATGGTTGATGACCAGCTGCCAGATGAACATCTCTTTCCTATATCAACACTCTCACCATGGTTTTCTAACATAGCTAACAATTTGGCTGCTGGAAATTTCCCTCCTAATCTCTCATTCAAGGAGAAAATCAAGATCATAAGAAAAAGCGCCCCTTTCACATGGATTGGGGGGAATATCTTCAAGCTAGGCCCAGACCAAATTCTTAAAATATGTTCTTCGCATGTCACGATAGCCCTTGTGGAGGACACTTTGATGCGAAAAGTTATTCCTTCAAATTTTTGTAGGCATGATACTATTGGCCTACCCTTCACTAAGATTCCAAAAGATACACTAGCAGTTGCAACGAGTGCCAAAGGATGGGGAAACCTACACAAAGGAATGAGATGCCTTTGCACCCTCATGTGTCCCTTGATCCATTTCAAAAAGGGGGTATGGACTTCATTGGACCTATTGATCCACCATCTAGATAGAAAAAGTATATCATAGTTTTCATTGACTACCTGATAATGTGAGTTGAAACAAAAGTTGTGAAGGTAGCAACTGAGGAGAGAGTAGCATAATTTATGAGCGAGAATTTGTTTTGAAAATTTGGATACCCCAGAGAAGTAGTCACTGATCAGGGGGAACAATTCACTTCTCATCTCATTGAGAATATTCTAAGGAGGCACAAGATAAATCATAAGACTTCTACAACCTACCACCCTTAGGCGAATGGCCAAGTGGAAGTGACTAGAAAATCCTTGGAGATTATCATGGCCAAGGTTCTGAGCAGCAACAGGAAATATTGGGTCGACAGATTGGTAGAAGCTACTTGGGCCTAGAACACTACTTGGAAAACAACAACAAGATTCACTCCTTATGACCTAGTTTATGGCAAGAAATCTCTGCTTTCAGTTGAATTTGAATTCAACACCTTAAGGATGGTAGTTGAGGTAAAACTAGATCTCTCAAATGCCCAAGAAGAGATTTTTCTTCAATTAAATGGATTATATTAGTTCTAGATGCAGGCACTCCTTCACACAGAGCTAATTCAACTATAGATGAAGGTCTGGAATGATAATAACATTAAGGAAAAGACCTTTCAAGAAGGATATTGGGTGTTGTTGTATGACTCAAGGTTTAAGGAATTCCAAGGGAAATTGATGAAAAGATGGTTGGGACCCTAAAAAGTGGAAAATTTTTATGATAATCGCCTATTTCATATCATAACCATATATGAGGAAGGAATTCACCTACTTGTCAATGGTTACAGGCTCAACGTTTACAAGAATCCCCTATCTAGGGCAGAATTTATAAATTCCATAAACAGAGAGGTGTATGTCATGGGAAAATCCATAGTTTCGAGTGCCTCCTAGAAAAAATATAAAAATAAATAAATAAAGAGGCATGGGCGAAAACTCTCTGAGGCACCTTAGGCCAACTCCAGGGTTGAAAACCTCCATGAGGTAGTCCTGGAGTAAGAGAAAAATAGAGAATAAAAGATCCTTGGGTGAAAACCTATCTCAGGCTCCCAAGGCAGACCTGTGGGTTGAAAACCTCTGTGGAGCCATCCCACTTGCCTTTAAAAAAAAAGAGGAAAAAAGAAAAAAAAAGAAAGAAAAGGAAGAATAAGAAATACATATGCATTTATGTCGTTTTCTCTTTTGCAGGTTAGTGATTAAAGATGGTTTTTGGGATCTAGAGGAGAAATTTCTCTTCATTCTCTATTCTTCTCTGCTTCCACACTCCATATGCCACTCCATCATACATCCCTTCAAATATTTCACCCATCAGGTAGGCAAAAATTTCATTTTTTCCCCATAAACTGTAATTGCTACAAGAAAATCATGCAGCTACAAGATTCATGTAGCACTACAAGAAACTCCTATAAATGCTACATGAAACTAATTCATGAAGGAAAAAGGTTGCCAATGGATTTATGAACTTCAAGAAGGGTATGGTATTTCATTTTTTTCCTATACCTACCATTTCCAAACCCTTATTTCACTCCATTCACAAGGATTCCCTATCTAAACCCTATGTTCCACCTTTAACAGCTAAATCTTTGGAAACTTGGCATGGGACACCTTTCAGTCGGCTATCCTCCACTCCATTCATTCCATAAATTCCTCCATAGCATCCATGAACCATATCCATCCATTTCTGAGAAAACTAAAGTAAGAAAAGGTAAGAAACATACTACTACATGTATCAGAAAGTTTCTTATAGCAAATTTGTGTGTGGCACAACAAGGCCAAAAGATGAAGGAAAGCTGATGAGGATGAATCCAGGAGACCACTAGTAGACTCCATAAGTACAATAATACCACCCATGGCACCTGAAGCCCTCCATGCAACACCTAAAAAAGAAAAAAAGAAAAAAAGGGTAAGAAGCTCACTCAGAAAACTAATAAAAAAATGAAGACATGGCAAATAAAAGGCTAAGGCTACCACCACCAGCTCCATGTCCTTTCACTAGCTCCTTCAACACCTCACCAACAGTAGTTAAGCTCAGGTATGGCCTCTCACCTCTTGATGTGCATCCATAATGGAAAAAATAGTTGGATGTCGAGTTTTAGAAATTTAGAAGGAAAAAAGGTGGCCAATTGTCTTGGCCACCTTCATAAAGTGAAACTAGAGGAAAATTTAAAGTGCATGCCACCTGGGCAAGTCAAATTGATTCAATTAAGAGTGGATGGTTATGAATGGAAGTGATCATGAGGCTTGAAAATGATTAACTTAAGTGGGGCCAAAGCTCTCAAAGAGGAAACTTGTGTCAAGTACGATTCACCACAACGCACAAAATTTAGTTAAAAATAAAATAAATGTAAGATATGTCTCATTTTCAACATTACATTGAGAATTTCGAAGAGAAAAAATATCAAGAGAGTAGTGGGAGTCGTTAGAAGAGTAACATCGAGGTTTGGACTTGCATGCACCATCATGCTACAGGAAACAGAGTTTTTCTACAGGCAACTTCAAAAGAAAACCATCAAGGGTATAGAGGGAAACACAGAGTCACCCATGGGTGAATTGTCTTCCCAAAGCCTCCATCTCTCAAACAAAAATAGCAAAGGACCAAGGTAAGTTTATTTTCATCCTCCAACACTGAAATTTCTCCATACAATTCACAGTCAGCAAAAGAAAATTTGATAGTTAAAGGGTAAAAGAATTTTTCTTGCATTTTGTTGCAAGAACTCCATCTCCAAGACATAACTATTAAACCTCTCACCACCTTCATATCATAGACATTAAAATGGGAGGGAGATTCAATAGTGTTGGGTGTGGAGCCTGATTTTCTTCCTAATTCAGAGATCCTTGTTTTAGCTGGATGTATACCCCAGGAAAATTGTACACCCTTGCATGCAGGGGGGTGCAGGGGGGACTTGTCCCCCCCGCGGGGTCTAGGGGGACCGACCCCCCCGGCTGGGGGGTCCGGGGGCTAGCGGTCCCCCGGTGGGGTTTTCAGGGGCAGCACCCTTGAAGCCAAAAATAGATGTAAAATTTCCTTGTAAAAGTATAGTAGTTTCTAGTAAATCTGGGTCGTTCATTAGGCGGATGATCTGACGGTAGAAGTTATGTTTAGTTTAGGGTTTTTTGCCCTAGAAGGAAACCCCTCGCTTTTATGAGGGTATTTTATTGTGGCTATGTATCGTATGTGTATTCTCTAAGCGGGAAACAGATAGGGATACTGTGAGAGAGAACAAAGGATATTACAACGGATCTTCTGTAGGTTTTGTATCTTCATTTTGTTGGATAATAGAAAGGAAGGACTGGTTGTTCGGGGTGGATGTAGCCCAAACTGGGTGAACCACGTACATCTGTGTCTCTTTGGTTTTATGTGTTTTGTGTGCTTGTATTTTTGGAATATTTTATGTGTTGCATTGCTCTGTAATATTTAATTTTCTAACAACTGGTATCAGGGCCGAAGGTATATTTGGTTGATAAACTCACAGGAAAGAAGGGTTCCTGGTTTGAGTGGGAGAAATGGCAGAAGATGCTAAGTTTAGGGTCGAGAAATTTAACGGCCAAAACTTCCCGCTGTGGAAGATGCAGATGGAATATTATCTGTATCAGAAAGATCTGTACCTACCATTGAGTGGAAAATCTAAGAAGCCGGCGGCCATGACAGACGCGGAATGGAACATTCTCGATAGAAAAGCACTCGGAACAGTACGGTTGTGCCTTGCAGCATCAGTCGCCTTCAATATTTTGAAGGAAACAACAACAGAGGGTTTGATGCAGACGTTGGCGAAACTATATGAAAAACCCTCAGCCTCAAACAAGGTATTTCTTATGAAACGACTATTTAATATAAAGATGTCGGAAGGTGGATCTGTTGCAGACCATTTAAATGATTTTAATACAGTTACCAGTCAGTTAAGTTATATAGGGGTAAACTTTGATGATGAAGTTAGAGCTCTGTTATTTTTTTGCTCATTGCCAGAAAGCTAGAATTTTTTATTGATGGCTATTAGTAACTCAGTCTCTGGATCTAGTACTTTAAAGTTTGATGATGTTGTCGGTGCTATCCTTAGCGAGGAAATGCGAAGGAAAAGATCCGGTGAGACATCAGGTAATGATTTGAGTGCAGAGTCTTGGGGAAGAAGAATGGAAAGAGGAAAGATCTAGGGATATCGCAGTAAATCAAGGAAAGGCAGATCCAAGTCCATATCGGGGATAGTGTGCTGGAAATGCAGAAAGAAAGGACACCTAAAGAAAGACTGTAGATCTCGGAAGGGAAAAGAAGGAGATATACAACAAGAAAACAATCATGAAGCAAATTTGACAGGTGATGTGTGACAAGATGCGTTGATTCTTTCTTTCGAAAATGTTACTAATTCTTGGGTTGTAGATTCAGGGGCTTCATTCCATGCCACACCTGATAAGAAATATTTTCATGACTATGTTCAAGGAGATTTTGGACAAGTTCGTTTGGGTGATGATAAAACCTGTAAAATTGTTGGAATGGGTAAAGTTCTTGTAAAACAACAGAATGGAAACCAATGGCTACTAAAGGAGGTAAGGCATGTTCCAGATCTAAAGAAAAATCTAATTTCAACAGGGCAGTTAGGCGGTGAAGGTTGTGTGACAACTTTCACGGATAAAACTTGGAAGGTCACCAAAGGAGCCCTGGTAATAGCAAAAGGCGAAAAGGTTGGTACATTGTATTTATGTAATGGTATTTCTAACTTTGTTAATGCTTTAACTTCCAAAGGAGAAGATGCAGCATTATGGCATCATAGGCTCGGACACATGAGTGAGAAGGGGATGAAGATTCTTCACTCAAGAAATTTGTTGCCAGGTTTGAAGAATGTTGATTTGGATTTTTGTGAAAATTGCATTTATGGAAAACAAAAGAGAGTTAGATTTCTCAGAGTTGGGAAAGAAAAGAAGAGTGAAAAATTGGAGCTTGTGCATACAGATGTATGGGGACCTGCTCAAGTATCATCTCTCGGTGGCTCTCGCTATTATGTTACGTTTATTGATGATGCAACTAGAAAAAATTGGATTTATTGTATTCAAAATAAATATGATGTATTTGATACTTTTAAGAAATGGAAAGATTTGGTTGAGATTGAGACAGGAAAGAAGTTAAAGTGCCTCAGATCAGACAATGAAGGTGAATATTGCAGCAAAGAGTTTGATAGGTACTGTTCAGAGCATGGAATTCGTAGAGAGAATGCAATTCCAAGAACACCACAAGAAAATGGTGTGTCAGAAAGGATGAACAGAACAATCATGGAGCGTGCAAGGTGCATGAGATTTCATGCAGGATTGCCTTTACAATTTTGGGTAGATGCTGTAGATATTGTTGTTTATCTAATAAACAGAGGGCGTTCAAGTTCCTTGGATGGTGGTATTCCAGAGGAAGCATGGACAGGTAAAAAGGTAAACTACTCTTTTTTAAAGCCATTTGGTTGTAAGGCTTTTGTCCATATTAATAAAGAAAATAGAACAAAGCTTGAGGCAAAATCAAAGAAATGTACCTTTATTGGATATGGTGCTAATAATTTTGTTTATCGCTTATATGATTATGAAAATCACAAAATCATTAGGAGCAGAGATGTAATATTCAATGAAAAGGTCTTGTATAAGAATCAGTTGTAGGAAAAGAAACAGGAAAAAGAAAGCAAGGAATACGCGGTTCTTGATGAGATAGTGAAAAAGTAAAGGTGCCTGAAAATGATAATAATCAACAACCACAGCAGCAACAACCACCACAACAGCAACAGGTACCTCAAACCCCTGAAAGTGGTGTTAGAAGATCTACCAGGATAAGTAGACCCCTTGAACGATACTCTCCTTCATTATATTATTTATTATTGACTAATTCTGGTGAACCTGAATGTTATGAAGAAGCGATTCAGGTTGAAAGCAGGAAGAAGTGGGAGGTAGCAATGGATGAAGAGATGGACTCCTTAATGCATAACCAGACTTGGGACTTAGTCAGGTTGCCTGCAGGTAAAAATACATTGCAGAATAAATGGGTTTACAGGCTAAAGGAAGAAGATGGAGGAAAATAGAGGTACAAAGCTAGACTTGTGGTGAAGGGGTTTCCACAGAAGAAAGGTATTGATTTTGATGAAATATTTTCTCCTGTTGTTAAGATGACTTCAATCAGAAATATCTTAAGTCTTGTAGCAGTGGAATATTTACATCTTGAACAGTTAGATGTAAAGACAACATTTCTCCATGGAGATTTGGAGGAAGAGATATACATGCAGCAACCAGAAGGATATGAGGTCAAAGGGAAAGAAAAATTGGTGTGCATGTTAAAGAAGAGCTTGTATGGCTTAAAACAGGCTCCAAGGCAGTGGTATCTAAAATTTGACAAGTTTATGTCTGAACAAGGTTATAATAGATGTCACTATGATCATTGTGTTTATCTAAAAAGGAAAAATGATGGCAGCTATATTATATTGTTATTGTATGTAGATGACATGCTTGTTGCAGGATCTAACATGCAGGAAATAAATGTGCTCAAAATAAAATTGGCAAATTCATTTGCAATGAAGGATTTGGGAGCTGCAAAACAAATCATTGGTATGAGGATAACTAGAGACAGGAAAAATCACAAATTAACACTGTCTCAGAATGAGTACATAGAAAAGGTGTTGAAAAGATTTAATATGCACAATGCAAAACCTGTTAGTACACCTTTTGCTAGCCATTTCAAACTTAGTAAGGAGATGTGCCTAAAGACCCAAGAAGACATGGATTATATGTCTAAAGTTCCATATGCATCAGCAGTTGGAAGCTTAATGTATGCAATGGTCTGCACAAGGCCTGATATTGCACATGCAGTGGGAGTTGTAAGCAGGTACATGAATAATCCAGGAAAAGAACATTGGATGGCGGTAAAATGGATTCTCAGATATTTGAGAGGTACCACAAATCAAGCATTATGCTTTGGTGGTTCAAACATTGCTCTACAGGGATATGTTGATGCAGATATGGCAGGTGACAGAGATAACAGGAGGAGCACTATAGGATATGTATTTACTGTAGGTGGAACAGCTGTCAGTTGGGTTTCAAAAATCCAAAGTATTGTTGCACTTTCAACAACAGAAGCAGAGTATGTTGCTGCTACAGAGGTTAGTAAAGAAATAATTTGGGTACAAAGGCTTATGGGTGAATTGGGTAAGAAGAATGATATGGGCACGTTATACAGTGATAGACAAAGTTCCATTCATCTTGCAAAGAACTCAGCATTTCATTCTAGGACTAAACACATACATCTCAAGTACCATTTCATACGGTCAGTATTAGAAGATGAAGAGTTGAAGATGGAAAAGATACACACTAGACAGAATCCTGCAGATATGCTAACAAAAGTTGTAACCAGGGAGAAAATGAAAATGTGCTCAGTTTCAATTGGTCTTCAAGGATTATGATGAAGATGAGGAACAACCGGGTCCAAAGAGGAGTCATTTTCCAACAAATGAAGTAGCGATGGAGTTGCTACAATCAGTCTCCAAGTGGGAGATTGTTGGGTGTGGAGCCTGATTTTCTTCCTGATTCAAAGATCCTTGTTTTAGCTGGATGTATACCCCAGCAAAATTGTACACCCTTGCACGCGGGGGGGTGCGGGGGACAATTTTCCCCCCCGCGGGGTCCGGGGGGGCCGACCCCCTCGACTAGGGGGTCCAGGGGCCAGCGGTCCCCCGGCGGGGGTTTCAGGGGCAGCGCCCCCGAAGCCAAAATTAGATGTAAAATTGCCTTGTAAAAGTATAGTAATTTCTAGTCAATCTGGGCCGTTCATTAGGCGGATGATCTAACGGTAGAAGTTATGTTTAGTTTAGGTTTTTTTTCCCTAGAAGGCAACCCCTCGCTTTTATGAGGGTATTGTATTGCGGTTATGTATCGTATGTGTATTCTCTGAGCGGGAAACAGATAGGGAGATTGTGAGAGAGAACAGAGGATATTACAACGGATCTACTATAGGTTTTGTATCTTCATTTTGCTGGATAATAGAAAGGAAGGACTGGCTGTTCGGGGTGGACGTAGCCCAAACTGGGTGAACCACGTACATCTGTGTCTCTCTGGTTTTATGTGTTTGTGTTCTTGTAGTTTCAACATATTTTATGTGTTGCATTGCTCTGTAATATTTAATTTTCTAACAAATAGAAGAGAGCCTACTGAAATTAAGAGAATTAGGCAACATGCTAAGGTTATGGAAATCTTCTGAAATCACTAATGGCTAGGGTTCTTTGAGTTATTGAAGGGTTTTGTTGATGAAATACCTGTAGGTTTTAACCCTGTACAAAAATTACCTACAAACGAAACTCAAAAATAGAAAATAAACAATAGCGAGAGCATAAAACATAAAATAGATATACACAGAGATTTTCCCCTAGATCCCAAATCTGGATGACCAGCTTGATTTTTCATTATAATCCTTTTAGTGTTACAACACATATATACATGTCAAAGCATAGATAAAACCCAATCCATTAACCTTGGATTGGAACATAACTGTAGTTCCCTTAACTAGATCTCCAAAATAACAGGGGCCAAAAACCATCATGCCCCAAAACCATGTCCAAACCCATACACAAAACCATGGTCGGGTTCACCCACCGTAAAATAGGGTCCAAATTTTTTTTTTCGGGGCACTACCCTGGACCCCAAATAGGGGCGATGTTGTCCCCCCTGTGACCCCCCTGCTACGGCCGGTGCAACGTACACGAAGGTATATCTCCCCCCCATATGTGACTAGTCGTGGAAAGAATATAACACATACCCAACATTCTCCCACTTGTTTTTTTCTTTCCGCAGGGGGCCACACGAGAGCTTAGTCGTTAACCCAGCTCTGCAACACCCATTTTTCTCTACACCAAGATAACTTCTGAGTGCTCATAGACTTCATCAATACATCCGCAACATTCTTCAAAGTGTCCACCTTTACCAATAACACCCTTTTAGCCTCAACCATATCCCTCACAAAGTGATATTTAACATCAATCTGCTTTGTCTTTGAATGATAAGTAGGGTTCTTAGCCAAGAAATTTGCACTTTGGCTATCACAGTCTATCCCTATAGCTTGCTGCACGAACGCCATACTTGAACACAATCTTTCCAACCAAACTGCTTCCTTTCTTACATGAGTGGCTGCCATGTATTCTACGTCTGTAGTTGAAAGAGCCATTACAGACTGTCTTTTACTCATCCAATTGACTGCACCTCCAAATAGGCTAAACACATACCCACTTGTAGATATTCTTTGGTCTAGATCTCCAGCCCAGTCTACATCAACAAACCACAAATATCCAACACCCTTTCCAATCCTGTTCTTCCCTGGTAGCACAAGCCATAATCACTAGTCCCACGCAAAAATCTGAAAACTTGCTTCACTACTGTCCAATGCTCCTTCCCTGGGTTTGACATAAATATGCTCAATAATCCCACTGCATGTGCAATGTCTGGTCTAGTACAGACCATTGCATACATCAGGCTACCCACTGCACTTGCAAATGGAAAATGGAACATATCCTCCTCCTCTTCTTGTGTCTTGGGACATTGTTCAACAGACAACTTTACACCTACAGGAATGGGAACATTCACCGATTTACTATCCTGCATATTGAACCTCTGCAATATAGTCTCGACATACTTCCTCTGGTTCAACCAGAGCTTCCTCTTTTCCTGATCTCTCTTAATTTCCATGCCCAAAATATAGTTTGCAGCACCAAGATACTTCATGTAAAATTTGGAGAACATTTAGGTCTTCAAATCTTGGATAATTTCTTTGTCATTTCCAATCAACAAAATATCATCCACATACAAGACCAAATAAATAACACAGTCACAAATTAATTTAAAATAAACACAGTGATCCTCCATGCTTCTAGTGAAGCCAAGTCCCCATATATAGGTATCAAATTTCTGATACCACATCCTTGGTGACTGTTTTAACCCATACAGAGACGTCTTTAACCTGCATACCAGTTCTTTATTTCCCTTCACCATAAATTATTTAGGTTTTTTCATGTAGATATCCTCTTCTAGATCCTCGTGAATAAATGGTGTCTTCACATCCATCTGTTCTACCTCAAAATCAAATGCAGCAGCAACAGATAAAAGTAATCTAATAGAAGTAACTTTGGAAACAGGAGAAAAAATATCACCAAAATCAATTCCCGACACCTGGGAATAACCTTTTTCTACCAAACGAGCTTTGTATTTCTCCACCTTGCGTTATACATTCATCTTCTTCTTAAGCACCCATTTTCTCCTGATGGGCTTCCTTCCAGCCGGCAAATCCACCAGATCCCATGCCTCATTTTTATGCAAGGATTCCATTTCATTAACCATGGCCTCCTTCCAGATTTTTCCATCCTCTGAATCTACTTCCTCCCTGACGGTTCTAGGATCATCATCAGTTATAGTTAAAGAAAAATTTGATTAGAAAGAATATGGACTATACTTTTCTGGGTGTCTTCTTTCCTGAATTGATCTTCTCACAGCTAGAGTTTGTGGCTCTTCCTCTTCTGAGTCTTCTTCTGTTGTAGATTCTGATTCATCCTCCTTTAGCTCAAACTCTATCTTCTCAGGTTCCTTTGGTAGGACTTCATGTGTAACAATATCTTTCACCTCTCTAAACAACACGTCTCAGCTGTACATGACCTTCCTTGTTTCTGGGTTCCAAATCTTGTAACCCTTTAAACCATCCTTATAGCTAATAAAGATGCACCTTTTGGATTTATTATCCAACTTGGTCCTTTTCTCCTTTGGAGCATGTCCATATGCATCACATCCAAATACCCTCAGATGTGAAAGGGAGGGTTTCTTACCGATCCATACCTCATGTGGAGTCTTATCCTACAATGCTGATGAAGGTGATCTATTAACAAAGTAACATGAAATCTCAAGTGCCTCTACCCAGAATTGTTGTCCTAACCCGGTACCACTGAGCATGCTTCTTGCCTTTTCCATCTACGTTCTATTCATTCTTTCTGCAACTCCATTTTGTTGAGTTGTGTATGGAGTAGTCTTCTGTCATGCTATACCACACTTCTTACAGAACTCTTCAGATTCCTTCTTGCAGAACTCTCCACCATTATCTGTCCCCAACACCTTTATCTTCTTCTCTTTCTGGTTTTCCACCAGAGCCTTAAATTATTTGAATCTGTCAAATACTTTAGATTTATTCCTCAAGAAATGTATCCATGTATTCCTTGAGAATTCATCTATGAATGAAACATAGTACATAGACTTATCCAGTGAGGGAACCGACACAGGTCCAAACACATCACTGTGCACAAGCTCTAATATCTTGTTCACCCTCTTAGCACCAGAAGGAAACCCCACCCGATTATGCTTCCCATATACACAATGTTCACAGAAATCGAAATCCATAGAGCTATTAAACATACCTTTTACCATACCATTTCCATGCAGTATCTGAGGACCCTTCTCTCCAATATGTCCAAGCCTTTGATGCCATAGCATAGTATTTTATCCAGAGACCGCTAGGCTTTCCACTCCACTTTAGGGAACCACAAAACTATTGCACCCATCAATAACAGAGTTCCAATCCGAACTCCCCACATTAATACCAGTGCTCCCTGAGCCATCTTATAGGTATCTTTCTCGAACACTGTTTTTACATTTGCATCATCCATCTTGCTTATAGAAATCGTATTTTTTCCCAATGCAGGAATGTGCAGAACACCAAGAAGTGTTCTAATCCTTCCACCTTGCAGCTTCAACTTAACTTTTCCATGTCCAATGATTATGGCTTTCCTATCATCCCCTAAGAATACATCACCGCCATCATATTTCTCATACTCACAGAACCACTCCTTATGAGGAGTGAAGCGAAAGGATGCACCCGAGTTAATCAACCATGGCTCATTATCTACATGTGTATTCGAAGAAGAAGCCAAATACACATCCCCACCTTCATCCGAGGTGGTTTTTGCCTCTGCAGAAGGAGCATCATCAAATCATTTTCCTTTCTCATGAGCTTTAGATTTGTAGTCCTTTTTGTAGTTCCCTTCCTTTTCGCATTTCCAACACACCTTTACAAAATTTCCAGGAGATTTAGATCTCCCTCTAGATTTAGATCTCCCACTCGAAACATTATTCTTTTTTCTATCCTGGGACCTTCCTCGTATAGATAAGGCATCTCCATTCTGACCCTCCATATTTCTCCATCTCATTTCCTCCGACAGCAAGGCTGAGACAATGTCATCAAAATTCAAGTATTTTTATTGCTACCAATTGCAATAATGAGACTATCCCACGAATCTGGTAGAGAACATAACAAAATGATGCACTTATATTCATCTGAGATTTTAATATCAACAGATGATAGTTGGCTTACCACATTATTGAAGGCATTCAGATGCTCTGTCAAAGAGTCTCCATCCTTCGTCCTCAGGTTATACAGCTTTTTCTGCGAGAACAATTTATTCACCAGAGACTTAGATTGGTACAAAGTCCCTACCCTGTCCCACAAGGTCTTCATCGTAGCTTCCCTAGATACATTCAAAAACACTTAATATAAGACACACAACCATATTGTGCTCTTTTCCATCCGATCCAGCTTCTTCCGGTCTTCATCTGACATTGTCATTGGTTAAGTACCCGGATCTACCGCGATCCACTGATCTTTATCCACTAGCAGATCCTCCATCTTGAGCTTCCACAACTCAAAAATATGACAATTAAATTTCTCGATCTCTATATTACCTCTGCTCACCATCTTCTTTCATCGCAAGAATCGATCCTGCAGATCTCCCACTGAATAGGGTCTACCTCAGGCCCGAGAAAAAAACACCTCAGCAGCAAAGGCGCCCCCTTGAATTTGAAACAACTTTGATACCAAATGTATGTTTTAAACCTGTACAGAAATTATCTGCAAACGAATCTTAAAAACAGAATATAAAAAATAGGGAGAGCATAAAACATAAAATAGATATACACAGAGATTTTCCCCTGGATCCCAAATCGGGACGACCAGCTTGATTTTTCATTATATTCCTTTTATTGTTACAACACACACACACACACACACACACACACACACACACATATATATATACATGTCAAAGCATACATAAACCCAAATCCATTAACCCTGGATTAGAACATAACCATAGTTCCCTTGACCATATCTACAAAATACGAGGGGACGAAAACCATCATGCCCCAAAACCATGTGCAAAGACATGCACAAAAACATGGGCGGGTTTGCCCACCATAAAATAGGGTCCAAGAAAATTTCCCCAGGGCGCTGCCACTCCCCCTACTAAATAATATAACACATACCCAACAATAGCTAAATAATTTTCAATGGCTCTATGTTCACATTCACAAGAGAGAGCCAACACTATGTTTAGAGGCCTAGCCATCACACTATCTCCTAAAATCATAAGCAGAGTTACAACCTTTCCCTTAGGATTTAAATGGGTTAAGGAAATAATGCCTAGCACTGCAGCCAAAAAGAATTTCTTCCTACCAGGAGAGGAGTGCATTGAAGATAAAAATGGAGTGAGGAGAGAAAGCCTTCCATACTTGTGTGATGAAGTAGCCTTCCACATCATGAAGTTTATTTCCTGTGACGGTAGACTTAGTATGGTCTATAGGTATTATTTCATATTGGTAAATGAGTTAAGGTTTCAAGGATAGATCCCACTTGAATAAAAATTAAGTGTCCCTCACTTCCTCCTAAACTCCATAAATGACATGAGCCATAAAGTGAGGCAAAGGAAATATCACCACTTGGCCCATCATGGCCTAATAAAAATAATTGTAAATGATGCTTTGAGATGGTTGAACCTACTTGTATCCTATTCTTTCATAGGCATGGATAGGAAAGCCTTTATAGCTACCAAAACGGGGCGAACCTGTGCTTCTAGCCTTAGAGAAAGAGAATAATAAGAAGAAGAATAGGTAGAATAGGAGGTAGAAGAGGAGGTAGGAGAAGCATAAGAGGAAGATGAGCCAAAAAACAAAGAAGAAAAAGAAGAGATGGAAATTGAGGTAGAAAACATAGAGACAATAGAGAGAGAGCAAGAAAAAGTTGAGGGAAAGGAGGAAGAAAGGACTAAGGAAAAGGAATATGTGAAAATTATCCCTCAAGACACCAACATGTCACCAGAAATCACATATCAAGATGTAGTTTCCACCCTAACTTCTTTGAGCACAACTGTTAAAACAAAAAGAAAGTGACAAACAAATATGTACTTCAGAAATAGGAAGAGTCAAAGGGTGAGACAGGGAAAACTACAAACTCCCAACAAGATCCCTATAACCATTCAAGACACACCAAAGAAGGAGGAAGAAATCATATTAGATGAAGGAAGGGTGAAAGATGTCACTTCCCCCATAAGGACCCCTGTAACATATATCATAAGACATTCAAGTAGATTCCCATCCCATACACCTCCTGCAACCACCACAGATCCTCCAAGGAGTGAAAAGAGTGAAAAATAAGCAAAAGAGTGTCTTCAACAAGAAAAATAGAGTTTTCTATAGGAAACTCTAACAAGCACATATTTGGAGAAAAATCCCTTAGTTGAAGAGGAAAATACAACCACAAAGGGGCAAGAGGTCAAGGAAGCTGAGGGCAAGACACAAGAGGAAAACATGATGAAGAACTAGGAGGAAAATATGATATGGAAGAAGCCACCTCACCAAAACCAATCCTTAAAGATGTTTCAATAGTACCAAACCCTAGCCCTAAACCCAATCTCAGTTCTTACTACACATACATTGAGGGGGGTATGTTAATTTCTCAAAAGTTCACAATTCATTTGTTTTATCAGTTGGAGGAGGAGAGGGAATGCACTCATCATTGGATGAAGCTTGACACATCTAAAGGAGTGTATGGCATATGAGTCATGGAAGGAAAAATAGCAGAGTTGGGGAAGGATTTATCGGATGTGAGGCTCAAAGAGTCAGTTTTGAAGGACCAGAATCATAAGGCATAGGCAGAGAATGTAGCACTACAAGAGCACCTTCAACAAAAGGGTAAACACATGGCCACCATGGAAGATTTGTACATGGAGGCTATTCAACATAGATATCCTTCATATTCATATGAAATTTTCCTTAGGGAGCAGTGCCTCATCTTTCAAATTAAAACATTATCCTCCCATGGATCCTTACCTTTCCAAAATTGTAGATATTTCATTTAATTCTGCAATCAAGAAAGTATGGCAAACCTGGAGAAAATGGCATAGTTTTACATGCATAACGTTGTGTTGACAGATTTAAATATTTGGGACCCCAATCTTAGGATGGGGGATGTGCAATTAATGGCTTTGGAATCATGGATGGTTAATGAGGATACAAAAGCACAAGAGATGAGAAGGGTTATGAGAAGAGAAAATAGAGAACCCTTACACATTAGGGCAGAACTATTCAACCCTAGAAGAATCATCAATAAGTATCTGAATATTGAAAAGGATCCTAAATTTGTGGAAAGATACCTCCATACAAAATCTCAAACAATGGCTCACTTTGATGATGTTTCTAGGTTGGTGAAAGATGAGTGCATAATGGCTATCCAAAGAATATGGAACAACCTCCCTCATAGCCTTAGAAACATGAAGTACCACACACCATAAATATTGAGTGGTGTCTTGGAGAGACCATTGTACAAGAGGGTCGTGCAGGCCAAAAAGATTCAGTGGCTTCTCTTGAAGCTTAGTCCACCCTTTCTGCTGGGTCTGATTGATGGAAAGGGCCAAGATGAGAAGAAGAGAGAATGGGAGGAAGTAGAAAATAATGATCGTTTTTACCATCCTGAAGGGACTCCCACACTTATTCCTTTGGAAGTCAGAGAGTCCGTCAAATCCTTAAAATAAATGCAGAAGGATGACTAGTTGCTCAGAGGATGAACAACCATTTAGTAGGTGGGTGATGATGAGCTCCATCATTAGGTACATTTGGAGGGGTTAATGGTCACCTTTTTGCCTTATTAAGTCTCGTTTTCTTGAATTTTAATTATATTATGGTCTTATGATGCTAGTTTATATGGTGATTGAGGTTTATCATACTTTGAGTACCTAACACGAGTTAAATGAAGGAAAATCATGAAGATATTGAATTTTTGTGAAGATTTTGTCATCAAGACTCGGAATAGACAACAAGGAGAAATTATAGGGGGCTTTTTACCATCCTTAACTCCCAAAGGAAGCCAAGAGATCCTCGATATTTCCTCCAACTGCTCAAAATCAAAGGCAGTCAAGAAAACTCAAGATCAAGTGCACTAAATCCATACTTCACTTGCAGTCAAGTTGAGTCATCACCTAATTTTTAGGGAGTTGTTGGCTACACTTTAGGTTAAATAGGGTTGATAAAGAGCTCATTAGGATTTTATCATTGGAGAAATCCAATAGGATCTTTTCTCTTGTAATCAGTTTTCAAGAATTTTATGTTGATGTAATGAGACTATCTTTTGAAATGAAATGAGTATTCAGATTGTGCTTTACTGATCTAGTTTCAGAGAGATAGGCTTGTGGGTTAGGGCCCAATCCATGTGCCTCAATGTCTCGTGTAATAATTCTTTAATTTCATGTCATTTAGTTGGTTTTTCTTATAAGTATTTAGCTAGTTTTCTTGTATTTTCATTTACTATTTTTAGTCTACTTCCATTTTTCTTTTACTGTAGATTTATCTTTCTTACATGGTTGTAGAATAGGTTATAACTTCAGAAATTTGTGAGTCAAGCCTCCCCCTCTAATATCTTTCATTGGATCTTCAGGAGGGTAGACCTTCCCCATAAACCCAAAGTGATTTTTATTTTATGATTTCTTATAATAGATAATATTAGTTTATGTGATTCCATGGGTATGGTTAGAATGTTGTGTTATATCTCTGTTTGTAGATTAGAGTCGATTTTATTTACAAATTAAAGTCATCTTTTCCATTTTATTTATCATGAATTGGTCCATTTTTATTGCATGAATAGGTATTTTACTTTCAGTTACAGGTAGCACAGCCAATGAAAACTTCACCAATACCTTCAACTTCATCTCCCACCCTTCATTAGCCCTCTGTTCATCAAAACCACCATCAACCGTGTTTTCTGATTTTTCATCCCTACACCATTAGAAAACTATAGGGGTGAAAGATAGGCCTCCCAAGAGGTTCTTAGCTTGGACAAGGGGTGGGCCACCTTCCACTCATCCTGATCCACCTTCACTCCACCTTGCCTACCCTTTTTACACCCATTTTTGTCCTCATATTTCCTTCAGACTATTTCATGTAGCAATTCAAGACTTTCTTGTAGCACTACAAGAAACCAATAGAACCACTTGAAATAGCACTAGTGGGCCCTTCCTTAAGCTTAGAAACCACCATTCAAATCCTCTAAACCTGTAAAAACCACTCATGCACCTTCAGCCTTGCCACCATATGTTCAAGCTTTACATAAGCCACCTTAGCATTTTCTTCTCCTAGATGCAAAACAACACAATTACAAGCATAGTTAGGTCATGATTAGTTGCATGATTAAAGGCATGATAGATAGAGAATAGACTAAGTAGAGTTTTTTAATCCATTTGGCCCAAGAAAGTGTGATTAGATTAGTTTCCTTTATGCCATTTCAATTCAAAAATTTACGTCATGCATGATGCCTAGGTTACTTTCATTTCTTATCATAGTTTAATGAGTATATTTATTTCATTGCAGAATAGTTAGATGTACTTTCTTGTTGTAGTGTATTTTTGTACTTCTTGATAGCACCATGGCTTTGAATCATTTTTATCCCTAGGCCTAATTTAATAAGCGTGAGAGACTTCATCCAGTAACCCTAGACGTAGCACCCTTTTCGTAAAGATCAGAAGAGGATGACATGAGTAGAATGCATCTGGTGTGTATATACCACTGTCACCTCCAAGTTTGTATTAAAATCGGGTTGATAAAGTAAAGTAGAGAACCCTTTAGGAGTTGCATCATTCTTGCTGCAATACCAGGGCTCACTAGTTGGCATCCAGGAGTTAAAAGTACAAGCGAGCCTAATTCAGGTGAGCGTTTCTCAAGCGAGACAGATGCAGACAAGCATGCATGTAACCAGCATGCACCCTTTTGACATAGCCTTACCAGAAACTGGGGATTTTCACCTTGCTCAAATCCTCATGTCGACCATCCATGTAGACCCCAACCAGCACGCTCAGTTCAAAGGTTGTGGTGACATTAAAATTAACTTTTATGTTTTACTTGCAGGGAAGCTACACCTGATGCACTCTACGATTGTGGATGAGCTTTAGTTCTGTGATGCCCATGCTCACACAACTATCGTAGAATAAAGGCAGCAGGTCGTAGAAGTACAAAAGAAATAAAAAGTAGTAGAGGAAGCCTACCTCACAGTCGACACCCAACATGTTGCTCTTGAAGGAAATCTCCATCAAGTGTGTAGTGAAGTACCAGCAGTCCCAGCCACAACTTCCCAGAAGAGAAATTGGAAGGACTGGAAACGATATTGGAAGCATCACGTGCCAATTTTTAGACCATATGGGCCATGTTTTAACACCAAATATTTGGTCTACAAATGAAGTTGCAATTGAAACCCCGCCAGATGTCAGAGAAAAGAGGGTTGCTGAAGTGAAGCATGCCACCGATAGTATTTTTGCTGCATCCACTTAGTGTGACAATATTTTGGATGAGGCCATGGGTGTCTGGACTTCAGTTCAAAATGACCCTTTGGTACAAAAATAGTGAAATAAGTTGCTCATAAAGGAGCAGTAGTTTTCTAAGATCAGGATGGAGGCACCTACTCTTATTCTTACACAGTGCCTCACCCACCTACAGGATGGCCGTGTAATTCAAATTGAGATTTAGGACCTGTGTCAAAAGACTAGCTATTGTAGGCAAAAATGCAGCCATGGGTCAAGGAGGCTCTCCAGCTATCATAGAAATTGGACAATAGATTGAAGGCCATTGAGCAAATGCAAAGAAGTATCAAGTTGGCCACTGAAGAGCCCACCACTAAGAAATTGGTTCTTCAAGTTCAGGGTGTTGCTGCACAGAGTCTGGAAATGGTGCTCCCTCTCAAATTTTCTATCACTCAGCTCCAAACCAAGATGAGGGATAAGACACCACAGTTACTCAAGATGATTCACATGTTTGTGTTGGGGGCCTGTTGGAGTGAGATCCCCTGGAGTATATTTTTGGATATATTTTTTTGTAAGTTTTTTATATGCACCCCGCATGGATAGGTCAATGGTCTTTTTGGTGGGTCAAGGTCACTCTTTTTATGTAAAATGGTTTTCAGGGTAAAATTTGGACCTAAAACTGTGGTTTGAGACCATAGTATCTGCGTGCTAGATTGGATATAAATAGATATATCGAGTATAAGGAAGTAGAATATAATTATTCATGTTTTGGATCTAAGTTTCTATAAGTCTATGATAATTTTGTAAGGGTTTTATTCTGGGTTGGGTAGAAAGGCTCCTGCTTGCTATGTGCATAAAGACCTAGTCCTGGATGTGTGCACGGAAGGGTAAAGTGTAAGGGAAAGTATGTTGTACCGAATTATTGGAATCTAGTACAAGGAATGATTTTGGTGAAAGAACTTTGTTATCTATCTAAGTTATCAGTTTACTGTTTATGTCTTAAGATCGCTTTACTTGTGTTATCCTTACTTGTATATGTGTGAATACATCTATTATTTATGCATGAATTTATATTGATGGTCGAATACGTGGATGAATATTTTTAAGTGATTATGTATTATATAGATTTGGATATGGTTCTGTTATGATATATCTACGATGAAGTGATCTGTGATTCTGTTCTGTAATCTGATAAGTATTATTCTATAATTCTGCATATTTGTTACGATCTGTATAAGTTCTCTAATCAATATTTTTAGGGCCACTACATTATTTCTCCTCAAGGTGTGGAAACTTGGTTCTAGTACCCTCCCATACTTCTTCGTGTGAGACTCTGATTTGCACAAGCAGGTCATTGACGAAAGGTCCAGTAGTTGGAAGGTTTTTTGGTTGTGCGATAAACTCTGAACCTGGGTCAGGACCACTCAATCCAACATATATGATGAGTTATCATTTTAGACTCCATAAGCATAAAAGTGACGCAAAGAAGAAATATTGTGGAAATATGTGCAAATTTGACCATTTTTTCACCAAGAGGAAAAAAAACTCTAGTTTTTCCGAGAAAAGGTTTCATGAATCCAAACCAATGAAGTCTTGTTTTTTAAGAAGGAAAAAATCTTCCAATTATAGGTTGGGCACTCGTTATATATATCAGAAGGTAGGACATTAGGAAAACAAATGTAATTTGAGATTTTTTGAACTTTTTTCATTTACGCATGATCCTCTTGAATGTGAACCCATTCCCTCTCCTCCATCTAATGAAAATATTGAATGTATCTCAAGTATTGATTCTGATTTATATTCATCATAATTTTGTGTACATAATTTTTATCTACCCAACTTTCCATCCTCACCCTCAATGGTTGCCTCCAAAAACATAGATATAAAACTTGGATTCTTGACCTACAATATAAATTACACCATTTCACATAGACTGGCATGGTGAATCTTGATATTTATTATCTTATTGATGAACCAAAAGGCTTAGTTTTTATCTCTCCCATTGAAAAAATGATCTCTTCTAGAAACCACAAAAATAAGAAAGATCATTTGCTAACAAAAGGCCAATCCATAATTTACATTGGATAGATCAAACAGGTTGATATTGGTGGAAACCCACCTATTCTACTTCCACCCCCACCATTTTTTCTTCCAGATTCCTTAATTGTAGCACAATTTATATTTTTTGCAGTTTTTCAAGTTCTAAACATCCGAAGTTTTTTTGAGGCCTCAACGACGTTTTTTTTTAAATGGGAAAGCACGAGTCTTTCATTGATTTTTGTAATCAAAATTTTTATTCCTTGGATATATATTTAAAATAAGGTATCTTAGATGTCAAATGAAGAATGTATGCCATTGTTACAACCTCGATAAATTGATGTACCAATTTACCCCAACGAGGCTCACGTAATTTTGGTGCATCATCTCCTAGGGTTAGGTTTTTGGATGTTTATGGTTTTCCATTGTTTCTAAATAATAAATAGGCCTCAGAGCCTCATTGTAACATATTTCAGAAGGCATGTAACCACCACACCTCTTCTTAGAGATAAGCTACAAACACCTGAGCTAGTCTATTTCCATTCTACATGTAAACAATTTTCAGTATTTATTATTAATGAATCCAAGTTGTGTTTTCATTTTATATTTATGTTTCTGTTTATATTTTTATTTCATTTTTTCCTTCATAAATATCGATCAATAGATAAAGAGGAGGCAGAATATTCAATTACTACACTTTCCAAAGAAATAGTAGAAACAGAAAAATCTATTGAGGAGGAGAGAAAGCTAATCATTGAAATTTTAATGTCTATAAAGGAGGATAAAAGAATATTTTTTCAAAATATAAGTGAAATACAAGAATGAAAATACACCACACTTGTAGCAAAAATAGAGGATTTTTTCATAGATTAATTAGATAAAGATTAGGATATGTAGGAAGAGCATGCACTCTTTTCCTGTACCCCTCATATGAATGGATTTGAAGATATAACTATCTTTATAATTGATTTACATGTAAAAGATTACAATCCATATATGCTTGATGGACACCTTGACAAAGGTGTAATGAATTCAAGTGCAAATGACAATGATATCCCCTCTAATTATTTTCAATCAACAAAACTACAATTCATAGATGTGAATAAAACATTTATAACTATTAAATCTACTGTAATAGTATTTCCCATGATGCTAAATGGAGTTTTGAATTCTATAACCTTGCACAATTTTGATATGTGCATTGATTTGTTATTACGGCAATATTTTTTTAGAAGACATACGCCATTAATTGTAGAACCATACAATGTTACATTTCATGTTTAGGGTAAAGCAGCCAGAATGGATAGTAAGGCTAGCTATGTCACAAGAACTATAGATGCAACACTTATTGTTGAAGATATTTATCTGTAAAAGGTAAGAAAATATTACAAAATAATAAATAATGTTGAATTACATAGTCTGAACATATACATAACATCAAAGAGAAGTTTGAAAATTTCACATTTGAGAATCCTAATGCTTTCTAAACCAGAGAGTGCTATTTTTTCAATTTTCCCTAAAAAGAGAATTATGAAATCATACCGAAAAATCTTCAACTAATAAACTATATCCAAGAGAACTAAAAATTTTCAAAAATGAGATATTAGAGTTGTTACAAATAAATTGGATTGAGACTAGTCAAAGTCCTTAGGCATGTCCTCCTTTCTTCCTTAACAAACATTTTGAGAAGAAAAGAGGTAATCCTAGGTTAGTAATAAATTACATAGCAATGAATAATGCTTTAATTCCAATTGGTATCCAATAACAAGAAAAGAAGCTTTGTTTTAGAATATAAGCAATAATAGCCTATTTAGAAAATTTGATCTTAAAAGTGGTTTATGGAAAATTGGTATAAACACTTGTGATTGGTATACAAGTAGGTTTGTTGTTCAACATGGAAAATATCAATGGCGGGTTCGAGCTCAATAATTCTCCATATAAGATCCAAATAAGGATGGAAGATATTTTTAGAGACATTTATTTCATTATTATTATCTATATTAATTATCACATGGTTTTATCAACACAAAAATAATATCCAACATGTTATGATAGAATTTACAGGCATGGGATCATGCTCAATAAAACAAATATTCATTTTTTCAATTCCATGATTTAATATCTTGGCTTGATATTGTTCCAAGGGAGAGTTGAGTTAAAAGAACATATTTTTAAGGCACTACCAAAGTTTCTAGATACCACTAGTGACAAAAGATAGTTGTATCGGTTCCTAGGAATCCTTAAGTACGTCAAGAAATTCTATGGAAATCGATCCAAATATGTTATAATATTACATAATAAACTTAAATAAGGTGTAGCATGGACTTCTAAAATGACAAAATATATTCAAAATATTGAAAAATTACCAAGTCTCACACTCCCTCAATAAGATTTTCCATATAACCTTGAGATAGATGCTTCAGACGAAGTTTGGGTAGGATTCTTATCTTAGAAGCATATTGAAAGAGAAGAGTTATGTTTTTATGCCTCAGGATGTTTCAATGATGCAAAACTAAGATATCCATTATCACACGAAAAAATCCTAGTTGTCAAGAATGGAGAAAAACACTTCATATTATTTTTAAAACCAATCAAGTTCATAGATAGAACATATTTAAAGCACATGGCGAGTATGTTTTCAAACCTGGGGCCTATTGAACAAGTAAATAATAAAATAATGCAATGGAGTCAATGGATAGATGGATTTGATTTTATAAATGAATACAAGAGAAGGAAAATTAATTTCTTAGTTGATATCCTTACCAAAGAAACATCTCCCAAAAAGGAGATTAAAATGATCACATCAAGCTCAAGGGAATGTTATAAACCACCTTATTCTCCTCACCTATATTTCAATAGGTTCTTGTTTGTAATAATTGTGCAATAGAGTATCATTTTAATTGTATTATAAAGTCTATAAAATCTAGTCTGGCCTATGAACATATTTGAATAAAATTGATAAATGGTCTGTATATCCATATAGGTAATATCTAGTATTTTAGAGTCTCCAGTAATGTACCGCATGAGCCACAAATATATATTTGTCAATATGAATCATGTTAGTTATAGGAATTATTTTAATATATTCCGATGTATCAAATATTCCAGGAATTTCTGGATTGTGTTTGAATCTTCATCTATGTGCAATCCATATACACCATAGTCCACATGGTTCAAGATCTTATTACGTGATTGGTGTCCCTTAGATGTAGAATTTAGTCATATTCAACATTAGGTGTTCATTGAATTCTTACGATAAGACATTATAACTTTAGAAAAATCAAAATATTAGTTTTGTTTTACATTGGAGTATATATTTTGAGTACTAAATATTATTAAACGTGAAACTCTTCACTTTCCTAGGTGTCAAGATAACACACAATTTTATCGCACGTTCTGTAACCCCGTTGATGAATGTTCTCCAAGCATGTTCAGATATCCTTTATTCCCTTGCTATAATTGTATGCCACCACATTGAAGCACAATTTTCACTACATCCTATGGACCTGTAATATTAGAGTGATGACTACTAAAATGGAAGCATGGTGGAATAAGACAAGTACTCATTATAAATAATCATTTTCATGGGATTTCCTAAAAAATATGCATGGTGTAAATATTACCTAAATATTTAATAATATTCCATGTCTTATCATATGATATTGAGTGTGACTGTTCCCATGGGATTCTGAAAAATATCGACTGTTCAAATGTTCCCAAATCCACTAAAGAAAGATCGGTCCCCATATGTCATCCTAAATCCAAGGGATGATATAATATTAGAAGCTTTTTTTGGTACCCCATATTTTTAATGAGGAAATGGAATTACTTTTATTGAAAAATATTAGTCTGCATCATTGGTTTTACCTATTATAAGTCCATAAATACCCCATATTTCTAGAAGTGGGGGGATGCGAAGGAAGAGAGAGAAAAAAGAATGTCATTATGATTCTATGAGAGTTATTTTGAGTTTGAGAGTTTAGAGTCTGTAAGAGTTTGGTGTAGGCTCTATACCTTTCAAAATAGCTTGATTTGGGTATATCAAAAACCATTCTCAAGTGTTTATTGAGTTTAGATGAGTCTGTAAAGTTATTACACTGATGTATGTTATATTCCTTGGAGGTTAATCTAATCTTGGCATATCATAAATCTGATAAGAATTATGTTCTGATATAAGGTTAGTTATATAGGTTTATAAGAGCGTATATGATCCAGGTGGATGTTGGTGGCCACCCGCCTATTCCACCTAGTCAGTTTCATCAGTTTTCTTATTTACTATTTTTAGTAGTTTTTCGGGTCCTGAACTTCTGGAGCATTTTTGAGGCACTAAACGACATTTTTTGGGCATGATTTCTCTAGAAATTTGAAACAAATCATAGTAGCAGCTATATTCCTCAGAAGTATCTTTCCAACGAGGTACCATACATGCCAAATGAAGAAAATATTCCCAAGTTAAGATCCTGGGAAGTTGGTTTCCCAACTAACCCCAACGAGGCCCATAAAATTTTGGTGTTACATCTCCTCGGATTAGGGTTTTGGTTTTTTAGGGCTTTCTCTTATTGTTCAATAATAAAAATTCCCTTGAGCCTCATTGTGACACAGTTCCTAGGCATGTAGCCACCACATCTCTTCTCAGAGATAAGCTACCATCGCCCGAGCTAGTTTGTTTTCCATTCTATCTGTAAGCATTTTTCAGTATTTGATATTAATGAAATGAAGTGTTATTCCTACTTCATCTCTACATTTATGTTTATTTCTGTATTTTTTTGTGTTCCTGCATAAGTCTAGATCAGTGGTATCAGAGTGGTCTTCTCTTTCTTGATATTTATTTGCATGCCCCCAATGGGGTCAAGGTATAAGGAGTTAGGGCTCGATCTGGTTGAAACTTTGCAAGATAAGCCTCGCAAATCCTGATGGCCTATCATGGCAGAAGAAAATAAATATGAGGGAGTAGGAGATCCTATCAAAAAATTTCTCGAGAAGGCCCTCGAGAAACAAATGAACGTGATGATGGATAACCTTACCCAGATCCTTCAACAACTACCCACCGATATTCATCCAACAACCACTTTGGAGTCGCCACTCCTTTCAAGGTATAAGTAAACTTTGACATTCCCATATTTGAGAGCCAAATAGATGCGTAGATAGATAGCTGAAATTTCTAAAAGGGTACTTTTTGGTCCGTGATTTCCTTGATCGCGAAAATATTACCTTTTTTCTCCTCAAAGCCACCCCTAATGTCAAATATTGGTTGGAAACCCACTGTGAACAGAGGGATGAGGAAGAACCCTCCCATTTTTCACCTACATCTAGTTGCAATTCGTTCCAATATGGCATCGAGGAAAAATACTACCATGTGGGGAGTGATGAGGAAAGTTACATCTAATGGACCATGCTACGGTAGCAAAGGCATCAAGATGTGCAAGAGATGACGAATTTATTCCATACCATATGCATAAAGTTGGGTATTAAATATTCAGAGAAACACATGGTGGTCAAGTACTGCATTTTTTTGCATAGATACATTCAGGAGGAAATGGAGTTCCTTGACATTACCTCGCTTGGCATGGCATATTTATATGCCGCCAAGATCGAGCACAAATTTAAGCAGAATAAGTGAGACTTTGGATCCACAAATGTGAATCCACGGAAAGGCATCCCCAAATCGAAGAACAAGGGGCAAAGCCAAAGCGGGGCCACTTAGGACAACCCGTCCCAGCAGAAAGAGAAGAAAAACACAAAAAATCCAAATAAGGACACGAGGAAGTGGTGTGAATTCCATAAAATATCCACTCACAACACAAGTGAGTTTCAGGCCAAACAGTTACTGGTGATCGAGTTGAAGGCATCTGAATCATATGCATCTTTTGATTCTGAGTCAGAACTGGACAAGGGGAATGACAAAGGGAAGAAAATCATTGATGAAGAACCCAATGTCACCTTTTCCACCACCAAGATATAGAAGGAGGAACCCAAATAAATATAGGAGTGGGAGCGCCTCTTCCATTCCTAGATGGGGATGAAGGGTTTTCCACTACAATTCACTGTCAATAGCGGAATCCAAAAGAACCTCATTTCATTAAGGGTCATGAAGCGGCTCGGCCTACCGACCACATCACACTCGCAGTCGTATACCATCGTGTGGCTTCACCAAGGAATAGCTCTTCACATCAACCAGAAGTTTCACCTTGCTTACAACATCAAGCCCTTCATGTATGAGGTATTGTGTGACATTGCTCCTATTGAAGTTTTTGGTGTATTATTAGGCCAACCATACTTGTGTAAGAGACATGATGTGTATGTGTCTAGGCCTTGTTATGTTATTATTACTTTGGGAAATAAGTTGTATACGATACCAGAGGTAGTACCACCCTCTACCATCTCTTTGATTACTACAAAGAAATGCAGTAAGTTTATTTCCCAAACCAGGAATTTTTTTTCATTACGATTCTCCCACAGGGAAAGAAGACGATTTTGGTTGCAACATCTAAACAAAGCTCCCCTATGTGGTAGCAGAAAATGGAAAAAGTCATGGAGGGATACAAGGAAATTTTCTCCTCACTCGCAAGGGTTCCTCTACACTGTCTGGTCAAGCAATCCATTGATCTGACCCCAGGCGGGTCGCTGCCTAATATGGTTGATCTATCAATGCTCTATTCTAGAAAATGATGAAATCAAGAGACAGATCCAAGAGTTGTTGCAAAAAGGGCACATCATGCCAAGATACTCATCTTGTGGGAGCCCGATCTTGTTGGTACAGCAGAAGGATGACACCTGTAGACTCTGTATTGACTATTGGGTGCTGTACAAGATCATAGTTCGGAATAGGTATCCAATTCCATGGATCGATGACCTCCTGGACCAGCTCAGGGGGGGCGAATATTTCAACAAAATCAACTTGAATTCTGGGTATCGCCAGGTACCAATCGAACCCTCCGATGTGTGGAATACTTTCTTCAAAGCTAAGGAGGGCCTCTTCGAATGGCTAGTCATGCCTTTTCAGTTTGACGAATGCTCCCGCAACCTTTATGTGGTTGATAGATGACGTCTTGTAACCATTCACCAACTCATTTGTGGTGTTGTGCTTGGATGAAATCCTAACTTTAGCCAAACTTGGGAAGATCACCTCCACCACATCTGATAGGTCCTTCAAACATGATGACAACATAAGGTTTGTGCCAATTTGGAGAAGTGCACTTTTGGCATGACCCAGGTTCAATATTCAAGATACATTATTGATGATCGAGGGGTGCATGTGGATCCAGCCAAGATCCAAGTCATTTGGGATTGGACAGCTTCAACCACTCGAACATAGCTTCACAGATTTCTGGTTCTTTCCAATTTATACCACATGTTCTTGTTGGGATTATCTCATATCAATTGGCCTTTGAGTCAAGTTGCCAAGGGAGGAGTGAAAGTGAAATTATTTTGGTCTGAATCTCAACAGAAGGCATTTGTAGAGTTGACACATCGCCTCTGCTCTGCACCAATGCTCACATTACCAGACTTGCAACAACCATTTGACATCAAGACAGATGCCTCTAACTATTCTATTAGGGAAATCCTTACTCAAAAGGGGTATCCAGTGGAATTTCAAAGTGAGACACTTTCCGACACAGTTGGGAAGTACCCCACTTATGACAAAGAGATTTATTCCACTGTGCATGCTTTTCGAGAATGGAAGGATTACATTTTGGGAAAGGAAACGGTCATCCACACAGACCACTGACCCATGCATTGCATATAGAGACAAGGGAAGTCGTAGAACGATCGCCATTAGAAGTGGTATACATATCTGCAACAGTTTCACTTGAATATCAAGTATAAGAAGGGTGACACTAATAATGCTACATACTGCCTCAGCCGACCACTGATCATGGTGCTAACCACCATGCTCAACTCTTGTGGGCACGAGACTTCTGATTGGATTCTTCTCTATAGAAGAAATCCAAAAATCATCCACACATGTGAGACACTCTTGGAAGGTAAGAAAGTTCCAAATTTTCACCTTCAGGATGCAGTTTTATGTCACCTAGGACACCTTTGTGTTCCTTCAAGCGAGCGTGCCAAGATGGTTTGGGAAGTGCACTACAGTCAACCCATACATCAATAGGTTCATGACATATTGGACAGAGCCAACGCTAAGTACAAGAAATGAGATGATCAACATCGGGTTCCACACAGCTTTGAGGTGGGAAACAAATTTTGGTCACATTTGTAGAAGGAGCGCCTCTCTAGACAACACTGCAAGTTACAACCACTCTGGTATGTTCCATATACCATCACCAAGATTGTGGGAGACAATTCTTTTGAGCTTCCCTGGCTTGCACCAAATTTTCTATGTGGATCACCTTCGGGCATACTTTTTTCCATTACTGGACACATCCGACATTGTAGAATAACTCACCCTGACAAAGTTAAATCTAGACTACATGGAATATGTTGCAACCAATCGGATCATGGAAATACAACTTAAAAGCACTCGCCAGCAGAAGAACCAATTTTATCAAGTTGTCAAAGCTGGCCAACTCCTTCACCAGGGACTAGGTTCAACAGAAATTTCCCCACCTTGCAGAGGCTTTACATGAAATTAGTACCATTGCTTCCTAAGGGGGGAGGAACGATCCAAGTGGATATTGGTGGTCACCCACCTATTCCATCTAGTCAGTTTCATTAGCTTCCTTGTTTACTATTTTAGCAGTTTTTCGGGTCCTGAACTTCCAGAGCCATTTTGAGGTCCTAAATGGTGTTTTTTGGGCATGATTGCTCCAAAAATTTGATGAAAATCATGATAGTATATGTATTCTTTAGAGATATATTTCCAACGAGGTATCATATATGCTAAAAAGAGATAATATGACCAAGTTACAACCCCGAGAATTTGGCTTCCCAACTAACCCCAATGGGGCCCATAAACTCTTTGTGTTACATCTCCTTGGGTTAGGGTTTTGTTTTTTTATGGTTTTCTCTTATTGTTCAAAAATAAAAATTCCCTTGAGCCTCATTGTAACACACTTTAGAGGCATGTAGCCACCACATCTCTTCTCAGAGATAAGATACCACCACTTGAGCTAATTTGTTTTCAATTCTGTCTGTAAGCACTTTTCAGTATTTGATATTAATGAAATGAAGTATTATTCATTCTGCATCTTTGTGTTTATTTTTATTTCTGTATTTTATTGCATTCCCGCATAAGTACGGATCAATATATTCATTTTTTTTTTCAATCTAGATCTACTTAGGAAAATACAGAGTGCATACTCATTAAATTTGGAATTTAATTATTCATCCAATGGGCCTCTACACTTTACATTTTAGATAAACCTATTAGGAGATAAGCCAATAATACAATAAAATTTTATTTTTCATATTTTCCCATCAAAAATATTTACCTTTGGGTGTGGCATCATCATTTTGAATCATATTGATCCTTTCAAAGTGAAATTTTTAGTACATTTTTTGTTCTAAGGCCCATTTTTTACCTCAAAATTCTCCTAATTATTAACAAAGGTAGTGTGATGTTTGAAAATAATACTATAGCAAGGACAAATAGAAAAGGTACTCTTACTCTCAATAATGGAAATGTTAAAATAGAAAAGGTCTTGTATGTTGAAGCTTTGAAACATAAACTTCTTAGTGTTAGTAAAATGTGTGATCAAGGATACACTCACATTTCATTCTTAGGGTTGTGAGATAAGAAAGGCAAGCATAGGAAAATTAGTTGTAGATGCAACTAGAACATGAAATAACATATATATCTGCAATGATATCAAGGAAGAAAATTTCTATATGGGAAAAATAGATGAAACATGGTTATGCAATAGGAGAATGGGTCATATGAAATTCTATAATATGCTGAAAATAAACAATAAACAAGCAATGAGAGACATGCCATTGATCACAAAATTTTTATGACACTATTTCCAAGCAATGTTAGCATGAGAAGCATGTTGGGGTTCCCATGTTTTGGCCAGGTTGACAGAGACCAAAAGATGAGACAACATAGAACCACTTTCAGACCTTAGGATTTAGCCCTCCTAGGTCCAGAGAGGGATCTCTCTATGATTATCAAAGGATATATGTCTTTGAAGTTCTAAATTATGATTTTAGGCTAGTTATAGGCTAAAGGTTGTTTATTTGATTGTTTGAGTTTGGTTGTTGAGGATCAGGAAGGAAGGTTTCATCATAAGACAAGGATGGGTAAAGAAGAAGGCTAGGCAAAGATAGATAACTCAGGGAACATCAAGGCCATTGGGCAATGGAGTCAAGAAAGGGTTTACTTATGTTCAATGTGTAAGCTTCAATTGGGCTAGTCATCTAGAGCATTTGGATCTCAAAGGCTGATTGATGGGATGGAACACTAAGGAATCAGAATGAGAGGTGGAGAACCATCTAATTCTGTCTATAGATCGGGCCAGAGGTCATTTAACTCCAGGCCTGCTTGGACAAAACCAGAGGCAACACAAGGGATTCTGAAAAGGTCTAAATTGAAGGGGTAGGTTATGATGAGGCAGAGACAAGCTTCTATTCCTCCCAGCGTTCCTAACCTCTTTCAATTAAATCTTAACAAAAACATCTAAACATTGATTTCATTAACTTGCACATCAGAGAGTAGGAAATAATCATCCACTACACTGGTTTAGTCAATTAAAAACAACATTCAGATATACATATGAGCAAAAAACATTAAAGACTGAGAGAGCTGGGACATAAGGTACCTATCAAGGGTAAATCTTATGTCATGCGTTCAAATGCCAGTCAGAAGAACATGAAATGGAATGGATATAAACACAGAGACAAGAGAAACATCACCAATTGTTGTAGATCAGGATCCAATGAAAAGCACAAATCATGTTAAACATAACACCAATCGGGTACATCACGCCAAAGCTTTTACATTCGGCCCTAAATACATCGTATTTCTCGACTGTCATACGACTACACACGAAACTTGGCTCGGGACAAAAATACTTGCAATTCACTGATAATGCAACAACAACCATTACAATGATATCCTTCTGTGCTTTATAGCAGGAGAGACATCGAGGACCGACTGAGGAGGTAGGTGAATCTTTAAATGTTACATTTAAGCACAACAATGAATGCAGGGCCGAGGCCCATTCTGCTTGATACACAGCATATCTAATCATTGTCACCTTCCTCGTGAAAGAAAGATCTGCTCCGGATACGATATGTCCTTTGGGCTGTAGTACTTCAGGTGATTTGAGCAAAATGGAAGAACTTGCTGGGAGGTCTGCCTCATGGATGTTAGATTGCTTTGAAAAATAGCTGGGATGGAAAGCTCCTTCAGGGACACGGTGCATAATAAATACTGTATGGGAGACCTGTCCTTTATGGAAAAACATTCTGTTGATAATGAAAACCTTGATATTACCTCTTATTGATGTTCAGGATCTCCAGAATCGATCCTCGGGGTCTTCAAAATGATGCTTTGCTTCTTTAAACCTTTGTTTCAGGGCTCAAGATCTTCGTTGACGCGCATTAATCCCTCTGCTCTGTACTGAAAATCCTTGCTGTTTCATGACTGCCTCTATTAGGTTAGCTCGAGCTTTTAATGGCGCCGACGAGATTTTGGCGTTTGAATTCCGCTTTCCTTTAATGTAAGTCCTGACAGCCCCATTCCTTGACTTTCCTGATGGTACTGGTTCATTGGATTTGATCCTGACTGTGCCGCTTACCATTAAGGCAGTACATTGAACCGAAGCAGTCCTCTTCCTCTAGAAACTCTGCAACATAGAAAAACTCATGAAGAACAGCAGACGGAGCGATGGGTGTAGTGTGGACAAAACAGTAGTGCGGCGGTGGTGGAAACAATACTTTTGTGGAAAAGAACGATGAAAATGCAGTGGAGTGGCGGAATGTGCGAATAATAGGGTTTGGTATGGTCATGCAGCGCAGACCGTTGGATTTGGGCCTGGGGATGGAGATCAACGGTGGAGACTGATCTGCGGGCTGACTTATGGACATGGCGGAATACATATGAAACTTTAGAGTTTGGCGAAAATGTATGGAAATGCGAACAAATGCACGGAATGTATGTAAGAAGTGGGACCCAGTGGAGGCGGAGGGATATTAAATCAAAACCGTTAGATCTTAACCCAACGGACGGACAGGACGAACTTGGGCCAATCGCAATCGGAGGTCGGAGAGGGGAGCAATTTCAATGCACAACACGAATGCTCCGATTGCGATTGGGGAGACGCTGCGATTAAACACCAACCGCCGGATCTGGGATTAGATCGACGGTCCTCATCTATTCGGAGGGAGATGGAGAGGGGTGGCGGAGCAGCAATGCGATAGCACTGAGCCGTTGGATCGGCGAGAGAACGGACGGCTGAGATGCAGTCAGAAGAGATACAATCGGAAGAGATGCAATCGAAAGGGCACAAAAGGAGACACTCTCAAACTTTCGATTGCGATCGACAGGGGAGAGCGATAGCCATCGGATCATCAGGGTAGATCAACGGTGCGGAACGCACCGCGGGACTTATCGAAATAAAACAATCGCATCGGGTTTTTTGAGTATTACAAAGGACATGCACCCGCCGGTTGTTTCGATTACGATTGGCCCCCAACGCTTAAACGCTTGGTCTTGGGTGACGGGCATATGTGGGGAAGTGGTTAAGGGACTGGCGGAAAGGGGCTAAGCCCTAGGATAAGGTCGGAAAGTGGGTTTTTTGCCCATTTTGATGGGTTTTAAGAGGTTTAAAGGGAAACGATAAGGGGGAATAGAGGGGATAAGAGGGAAAACAAAGGGCAGGGGAAGAATTTAAAGGGGATCTTGGGGGGATTCGAGGGGTAAATGGGGAAATCGAAGGGGAGAAAAAAGGGGAAGAAAAAGAGGTTAAATGAAGAAAAAATAAAGGGGAAAGGAGGCCTTTGGGCATTTCTTCTCATAGTAGGGAGGCTTATAAGGGAAATCAGCAGAGGGGATTTAATCAGAGGATAAAAGACACAGAGAGGCTTCAAGGAGACTGTGTTTTCAGACGAAATGCATTCCTTGAAGACTCAAAAATAATTTAGCCCCCTATTTGCTTGTCAAAACTTTTCATATGGGGGCCAACAGTGGCTCCACATGGGGATGGCTTCTTCTTGAAGGAGTCAAGAATCCAGAAATCGATCTCTTGGTGTAGGCCAGATGCCTGCTTCTGTAAGCCATCTTTCTTCTTTCTTAGATTAGCTGCCACAATATATTAGATACAAAAATCAGCAGAAACATTTTCCCAACCGATCTACCTACCCAAACTAGAGCTCTAACAATTTTCCCTTGGGTGCATTTGAACTAGCAGACCCTTTACATTTTATTTTGAAAAACAGAAACAAACCTATTCTAATTCTACCCTTATTGCTCCATGAGGCCAGATTAGACTGTTGGCCTCATCTGTTTCTCTACCTAAACTACTACCTGTTGGGATTAAACTGTCCAACAGGTTTCTTCACCTACATTCTAAGACAGGAAATTTAAACACATCCAAGCCAGGATTAGACTGTCTGACTTGCTGGGCGGAAACTTGAAGAAAACAAAACTGTGAAGGTATGGAATTTTGCAACTGTGAAACATCCCTTTTTCTTTCTTGTGACTCAGGTTTTGAGCATATTTGAGTCACTTCTTTCCTTTGCTCCAGCTCTGATTTTGGGCATATTAGAGCTGGGTCTTCTTTCACTACTGATCCAGATTTTGAGCTTGTAAGGACCAGCTATTATTTTTGAGTTTATTAGAGCCAATTATTTTGCCTCAGAGGTTCATGTTTTGAGCATGTCTGAACCTCTCTTTTCATTCTGTTTCTTGGAACAATCTCTTTCTTTCCGCTGAAAATGAAAGTTTGCAACGGTATATACAATGGAGGTGAAATTTGAAATGGAAAATCAATAAAAGTAATGTTTGAGCATCCTGCCATTGACAGGACCCCCAAACAACTCGGAACCATCAAGTTCTTGCAAGAAAAATGCATTAGGACCCACCGTGGCTTGAATGATGAATGGACCTTGCCACAAGCTGTCGAATTTGCCATGTTTGCCTTTATCCTCTCTTCTTGAATCCCACTTTAGGACCTTGTCCCCAACTTTGAAATTTGCTACTTTGGTTCTTTTGTCAAACTGTCTCTTCATGTTTTCCTGCACTCTGACAGCTCTGTCATAAACTTGCTCCCTTGCTTGCTGAAGATGGATTGTTTCATTAATTCTCCTTATCATGTTGTCTTCTTCTGATTGGATTTCTTGAATAAGCTTTACCACTGGTATCCCAAGGCTAGTAGGAAAAACTGCTTCTGTCCCATAAACCAGCTGGAAGGGTGATGTGCCAATAGATTTCTTTGTAGTGAGCCTGTCTGCCCACAAGGCATGTATCAACTTTTTATGCCAAGATCTTTCGTTCTCTTCCAGCAGCTTCTTAATGATTGTAACCAGGCTTTTATTTGATGATTCAGCTAAGCCATTACCCTGGGGGTAATAGGCAGTTGAATGTCCAAGTGCAATTCCGTACTTGTGACAGAAATCAATCATTCTTTTGGATCCGAAAGCAGCAGCATTGTCAGTAATTATTTTCCTTGGGCAGCCAAACCGAGATAAGATAAAGTCCTCTAGGAACCTAATGATGACAGAATCAGTGGCATTCCTAGTGGGTATGGCTTCAATCCACTTAGTGAAGTAATCAGTAGCAGTCAGGATCCATTTGTGTTGCCCAGAAGAAGAGGGGTGGATCTCTCCAATGAAGTCTAAGCCCCATTGCATGAAGGGACCTTCTATGGTGATAGGTTGCAGAGGGAGGGGAAGGAGCTTTCTTTTGCCCTCAAAAATTTGGCATTTGTGGCAGGTAAGGACCATTTTATGAACATCACTGAAGAGTGTAGGCCAATAGTAACTAGCCCTGAGTATCTTATTTGCAGTGGCCTTCCAACTCAGGTGGCCTCCACACTCCCCAGCATGGAATTCTTATTTGATTCTTTCGGATTCAGTTTCAGACAAGCATTTCAGTAAAAGGCCATTTGGATTTTTCCAATATAGACTCTCATTTATAATGCAGTAATTTCTAGCTTTGAGTTTTACGAATCTGGCCTTTGTTTTGGATAGTTCTGGAGGGGCATTGAGGTGTGCGAGCACGTAAAGGATATCAGTGTACCAAGGAGAGTTCTGAAACTGCTCCTCAACAGTCGGATGGGGTAATCCTTCCTGCTCATCCAGGGCATTCATCATGTTAATATCAAGGGCCTGTAAATTAGTTTCAGCCATTAATTGGGCCAGGCCTTGACCTTTGATCAACTTGGTGGGTTTGATTTCAATGTCATATTCTAGAATTGTAGCAATCCATTTGCCCCTTTTCCCATCTGGGTCTTGGGACAGGATATCTTTGACCACTATATTTGGCACATAGGCAATGGTGTGAGAATGCAGAATGTACACCCTAAAGTATTTTAAGGCCTTAATCAGGGCATAGGCCTGCTTTTCCATGATGTTTTACTTTAAGGGTGCATCTCTCAAGGCTTTACTGAAGAAGGCTATAGGCTGTTCCTTACCTTCCAAATTTTTTTGCAGCAAAACTGCTGCTATTGTGTGCGGGGAAGCAAAGGAAAAGATCAGAAAATCTTTCGAGAAGTCAGGGCTGATAAGGACTGGGGCTTGGGTGAGTGCGAGCTTTACTGACTCAAAATATTTTTTGGCTTCAACAGTCCACTTGATCCCTGCGTCTTTCTTTAGCATTTCAGTCATTTTCCTAAGATGCTCAGCAAGATTGGGGATACATTTTCTAAGGAAATTGATCTTCCCAATGAAGGACTGTAGCTCTTTGATGTTTCTTGGATGTGAAATTTGAAGTATTCCCTCAACTCTCTGGGGGTCTATCCTAATCCCTTTCTCAGATATGATGTGGCCCAGAAGCTTACCTTCTTGCAGCCCAAAAACAGTCTTCTTAGGATTTAGGGACAGACCGTACCTTCTACATTTTTCAAAAACTTTCCTCGGATGTTTTAAGTGTTCTTCTTCTGTTTTAGAAAAGACAGTTAAGTCATCCAAGTAGATAACTATAAAGTGTCCAATCTCATCTGAGAAAGCAATATCCATTGCTCTCTGGAAGGTAGCTCCAGCATTCATCACTCCAAAAGGCATTTTCACATACATGAAGGTGCCCCATGGAGTGGTAAAAGCTGTTTTGAGTTGATCTTCTGGGAGTACCAGAACCTGGTTGTATCCTGAAAAACCATCCAGCAAGTAGATTATTTTAGAGCCCACTACCTTCTGTAAGATATGTTCCATTCTAGGCAAGGGGTAGTTATCCTTCAGGGAGGCTCTATTGAGGTTTCTGAAGTCTAAGCACAGTCTAATCTCCCCTGTTTTCTTCCTCACAGCCACTAAGTTCGACACCCAATCAGAAAACCTTACAGGGACTATAATGCCTGCATCATACATCTTCTTAATTTCCTTTTCTACCGCAGGCATTTGTTTTGGATTAATTCTACGGAGTTTTTGTCTGAAAGGTTTCTGATTTTCCTTCAATGGTATCTTATGTTGTATAATGTTGGTGTCATAGGCCTTTAAGTCTTCGTAGCTCCATGCAAACACATCAATGAATTCCTTAAACAAGTCAATGTATCTTTTCTTCATGTCTGCAGGTATAGACTTAGCCAGTTTTATCATTTTGGGTTTGTCTTCAGTGCCTATGTTACATTCTTCTACATCTGATTCTGCATGTTCTATTGTGGGCTTCTTTGCAACATCATCAAAATCAAAGAGATCCTCTAAGGGTGCTAGGCCTCTTGGTATGTTATTGTCTTTGGCCTGCAGCACCTCCATTTCTTCTCTATCTGCGTTTTCACGTTTTATGGCTGAATCTCCAGTTTCTTCAGAAAAAGAATTTATTTATATACTACCAGGTGTTTCTAGTTCATCTGGGGAATCCTCACTTGGGCAGTTGTCATCAGATTTTGAATCTGAATCAGAAAATTCAAACTCATTTCTGCCCATCAGGAAATCTTCAATCTGTTTGTCTCCTTCAAAGACCTGCCAGTATTTTTCATTGTCTGGCACTACAGGCCTGAATTTAGTCTGAATGATGATTTGTTGGTCGACTGGGGCCTTAGGATACGAGCTGGCTAGGCAGGCTAGTCCATTTGCAATAGCGTTTTGACCCCTAGGAATGGATACTAAATCATATTCAATAAACGTTTTCAGCAAATCTAGAGTATCATTCCTATATGCCCTAAGCCTGGGGTGTTTTGCCGAATACTCACCATTCATCTGTTTGATTACTAACTCAGAGTCTCCTCTCACGACTATCCTACGGGCTCCTAATTTTTTCAACAGATTTAAGCCCAAGATTAGAGCCTCATATTCTGCAATGTTATTCGTGCATTTGAAATGCAGATTGACAGCGTGGCTCTCTGCGTGGTCATTTTCGGTGTTATGCAGCCACACTCCAGCTCCAGCGCTTTGCCTAGTGCAGGACCCATCAAAGTTCATTTCCCACAGGGGCTCTTTGTTTATTTCCACTTTACTTTCTCCTCTACAGCTAGGTTTGCCATTAGGTTGAGTTGGGAGGTTTGTACTAGGTTGTAAGCTATCTTGTTGTTCATAGAGGCCACGGATGTCAGGAAGGTGGTTAACTTGTTGTTCTTGCTCTGTTTCTGTTTCGCCTGAAGTGAGGGGTCCACCACAGATCCTACAGGCTTCGTTGCCGATTTCCTCTTCGTTTTCAGTGTGCTGCCCATGGTTTTCCTGATCATATTCTTCCAGAGTGGCCATTATGTGGAGGTCCATAGGCTCGGTGTTCTCATTTGTATGCCTATTCTGGGATTCTGGCTCCTCTAAGGATTCATCATTACAAAAGATGAAGGAGTCAAGGTCGGTATGCACAGAATATAATGGTGAATTTTCAGGTTTCTCAGGGCTGCTTACTAGGAATTTCATTTGGGATTCTCTATATAGTCTTCTTAATTGGCAAAATATAGGGATAGTGGCATATGAGCCATCCATCTGCATGGTGCCTTGCAGCTTGGCTCCCCATGATCTAGATAATAACATGCCATACTTGGGTGGCACGTCTGCCACCACTACATCCATGACCATACATTTCGCAGGAATCTGAGTCAAACTCACACACAAGTCTTTGATCAGGCCAAGACATTTTACCCTACTCGAGTCAAAAGAATACAAGTCTTTATAGGGTCTGGTGATTTCGAGGCCTAACTTTTCCATGACTACCTTAGGCATTAGATTGTGTGATGCACCGGAGTCATGCATGGCATTATGGAGGATCTTGTCATGAATGTTAAGACTGATATAAAAAGGTGGAACTACCCCTTCCTGAAATTTCCCCTCAATCTTGGGACCGAACAAGAGGGCAGGCTGATCATCACTCAAATTTACAGTGTCATTATTTATACTCAGATTTAATGCTTTCAAAATCTGGCCCTTATATACATCCTGAGAGGCCAGCTCAGATAATGGTACAGAGATTTTGATTTTTGCAATCTCACTTTCTAAACTGAAAGTGGATTGACTCTTGGAAGCGTTCAACTCTGTTTTATTTGCAACCACCTTAGTAGCTGAATCGGTTTGTGTTTTCTCATTATGTACATGTGTAGACACAGTTTTATCAGGAGCACTAACTGAGTTGCTAGTGCTACTAGTTGGTTGACTTTGTTTTTCATTGTTTTGGTTGTCCTTTTATTTGTTACTCTCAGAACTCTTGGCCGTTGAATTGTTGTTCACGGCAGTTACTTTAGAATATTTCTCAGGCCTCTTCTTGATGGTTATCTCAGGAGTTTTAGGTTTGGAAGTGTCTTGGTTCTTTTTACTCCTGAGCTCATATTTTTCTCTGACCTGTAACATGGCATTTTCGAATCCCAACCTATAATCCTCAGATTCAAACCATTCCTCCTCCCCATAAGAGGTTGAGGGTTGGTCCTCTTCTGAATCACAGTTTAGGATCGAATCTTCTGTTTTGAACATGTTTATCACATTCCCTTCAGACTCTTCTATGATTCCCTCATCCTCATCAAGAAAGTTTTGGAATGGGGGAATGACTTGCTGATCTGACTCTTTCTGCCTGTTGGGAGTGTTGTTGTTTCTTCTAAAGTTTTGGTTTTGGTTTTGATTTTGGTTCCTGTTCTGAGTGATAGCCATCTTTTCGACCACTTGGCATAGCTTATCCAGATTCTTAGAAAATCTGTCAATATTAGGATCTGAAGTGGAGGCTATAGTGTCATCCTTGTATGTTACTCTCTTCTCAGCTCTTAGTTTGGCCCTTTTTTCAATTAAGTTTGCCTCTATGTTTACGGCCCCTTTCTGCATGTCTTCCAAAGTGGTGTACTCTTTATCTCTAAGCTCATAGGCCATGTCAGCATCAAATCCATCAGGATATTTGGCCAGGGCCATACCCTGCGGAGGTTTCATGTGTGGAGGGAGAGCATTATAAATGCTATTGAATCTAGTGGTGTAATCGTGAACACTCTCTCCTGCGTTCCTTTTAAGGGACATGTATTCTGCTAGGAGCTGGCGAGGGTTCGCCCTAGTTTCCCATTTGTTAATGAAAGTCTGGTATAAAGCAGGGAGATCTTGGATACTACCAGCAGGTAGGTTTTTGAACCACTTTTTAACCTCCCCCCCCAGGCTCTGTGCGAAAATTCTCATTTTGATTGTTTCATCATCAATTTCCATATAGTCGAAAGAGTCCTCCATTTTATCTACATGTTGTTGTGCTGTTGTAGGCTCTTTAGCAGGGAAGTGTGGGATTTTTTATTGATAATCATTTGGTAAGGGCAGTAGAGGCTGAGGTAAAACTAGAGGTGCATACCAAGCTGCCATGATGATGTTCTGATGAGGTATAGGGTTGGCTTGAGCAGCTGGTAGTTGGATGACAGGGATGGTAGGACCAGCAGGAGTCTGTTGAGCAGATCTAGGGTGAGAAAGCCCCAAGTTTTGGAGAAAGTGGGGATCAGGTGGTGTGTAAGGAGGGGTTTCGCTGCCCCTTGTGTCTAGCTGGTCTGAAACACTGAATGACCTAGTTCTAGGTAATCTGTTTTGGAGGTCTAGGTCAAAGAAAGGGTCTAATAGAGCTGCAAGATCTTCTGATGCAGTATTGGCTCTATGAATGTTGCTGGAAATAGTTGATCGCCTACTCCCAGGGGTTCTTTTAAGAATTTTCTCAGGATTATCAACTGTTTCAGGTGGGTTTGGATCAGGGAAAGCCCTTGTATGAATGGTTCTATGAGCCAGAGTTTTGTTTATAAGCCAAGCAGCTTAGCCCTACTTGTTATTTCTGTTGTGGTTAATGTTGTCTTGGGAGCTGGCCTCCCTGTGGAGTCTTCATTATGGTTGGGACTGGTCTCCCAGTGGATTCTGATGTGAAACCAAGATAATCAGCAGGCCTACTGATCACCAGTGGAGTCTTTAATGTTTAGGCACAATGGAGTCGCCAGGCGGAGGGTTTAGGATGATTCTAGGGTACACTGTCCACCACAATGCTCACGTCAAAGGTGTGACTTACCGTCAACCTAGCCAGAGTTCTGAGTTTCTGAGGTTGTTTGAAATGAGAAGCACTCAGAAATCCCCAGTGGAGTCGCCATTATGTTGGGGTTCCCATGTTTTGGCCAGGTTGATAGAGACCAAAAGATGAGACAACATAGAACCACTTTCATACCTTAGGATCTAGCCCTCCTAGGTCCAGAGAGGGATCTCTCTATGATTATCAAAGGATATATGTCTTTGAAGTTCTAAATTATGATTTTAGGCTAGTTATAGGCTCAAGGTTGTTTATTTGATTGTTTGAGTTTGGTTGTTGAGGATCAGGAAGGAAGGTTTCATCATAAGACAAGGATGGGTAAAGAAGAAGGCTAGGCAAAGATAGATAACTCAGGGAACATCAAGGCCATTGGGCAATGGAGTCAAGAAAGGGTTTACTTATGTTCAATGTGTAAGCTTCAATTGGGCTAGTCATCTAGAGCATTTGGATCTCAAAGACTGATTGGTGGGATGGAACACTTAGGGATGAGAATGAAGGATGGAAAACCATCTGATTCCGTCTATAGATCAGGCCAGAGGTCATTTAACTCCAGGCCTGCTTGGAAAAAACCATAGGCAACACAAGGGGTCTTGAAAAGGTTTGTATTGGCAGGGCAGGTTATGAAGAGGCAGCGACAGGCTTTACACCTCCCAACATTCCTAACCTCTTTCAATTAAATCTTAACAAAGACATCTGAACACTGATTCTATCAACTTGCACATTAAAGAGCAGGCAATAATCATCCACTACACTGGTTTAGTCAATTAAAAACAACATTCAGATACACATATGAGCAGAAAACATTAACGACTGAGAGAGCTGGGACATAAGGTACCTAACAAGGGCAAATCTTATGTCATGCGTTCAGATGTCAGTCAGAAGAACATGAAATGAAATGGAAATAAACACAGAGATAAGAAAAACATCACCAACTGTTGTAGATCAGGATCCAATGAAAACTGCTTATCATGTTAAACATAACACCAATCAGGTACATCACTGCCCAAAGCTTTTACATTCAGCCTGAATACATCGTATTTCTCAGCCTGTCATACAACTATTACACGGGAAACTTGGCTCGGGACAAAAGTACTTGCAATTCACTGATAATGCAACAACAACCATTACAATGATATCCTTCTGTGCTTTATAGCAGGAGAGACATCGAGGACCGACTGAGGAGGTAGGTGAATCTTTAAATGTTACATTTAAGCACAACAATGAATGCAGGGCCGAGGCCCATTCTGATTGATACACAACATATCTAATCATTGTCACCTTCCTCGTGAAAGAAATATCTGCTCCGGATACGATCTGTCTTTTGGGCTGTAGTACTTCAGGTGATTTGAGCAAAATGGAAGAACTTGCTGGGAGGTCTGCCTCATGGATGTTAGATTGCTTTGAACAATAGCTGGGACGGAAAGCTCCTTTAGGGACACGGCGCATAATAAATACTGTATGAGAGACCTGTCCTTTATGGAAAAACATTATGCTGATAATGAAAACCTTGATATTACCTCTTATTGATGTTCAGGATCTCCAGAATCAATCCTCGGGGTCTTCAAAATGATGCTTTGCCTCTTTAAACCTATGTTTCAGGGCTCAATATCTTCGTTGACGCGCATTAATCCCTCTGCTCTGTACTGAAAATCCTTGTTGTTTCATGACTGCCTCTATTAGGTTAGCTCGAGCTTTTAATGGCGCCGGTGAGATTTTGGCGTTTGAATTTCGCTTTCCTTTAATGTAAGTCCTGACAGCCCCATTCCTTGACTTTCCTGATGGTACTGGTTCATTGGATTTGATCCTGACTGCGTCGCTTACCATTAAGGCAATACATTGAACCGAAGCGGTCCTCTTCCTCTAGAAACTCTGCAACATAGCAAAACTCATGAAGAACAGCAGACGGAGCGATGGGTGCAGTGTGGACAAAACAGTAGTGCGGCGGTGGTGGAAACAATACTTTTGTGGAAAAGAACGATGAAAATGCAGTGGAGTGGCGGAATGTGTGAATAATAGGGTTTGGTATGGTCATGCAGCGCAGACCGTTGGATTCGGGCCTAGGGATGGATATCAACGGTGGAGACTGATCTGCGGGCTGACTTATGGACATGGCGGAATACATATGAAACTTTAGACTTTGGCGAAAATGTATGGAAATGCGAACAAATGCACGGAATGTATGTAAGAATTGGGACCCAGCGGAAGCGGAGGGAGATTAAATCAAAACCGTTAGATCTTAACCCAATGGACGGACAGGATGAACTTGGGCCAATCGTAATCGAAGGTCGGAGCGGGGAGCAATTTCAATGCACAACACGAATGCTCCGATTGCGATTGGGGAGACGCTGCGATTAAAAACCAACCACCGGATCTGGGATTAGATCAACAGTCCTCATCTAATCGGAGGGAGATGGAGAGGGGTGGCGGAGCAGCAATGCGACAGCGCTGAGCCGTTGGATCGGCGGGAGAACGGACGGCTGAGATGCAGTCGGAAGAGATACAATCGGAAGAGATGTAATCGGAAGGGCACAAAAGGAGACACTCTCAAACTTTCGATTGCGATCGACAGGGGAGAGCGATAGCCGTCGGATCATCAGGGTAGATCAACGGTGCGGAACGCACCGCGGGACTTATCGAAATAAAACAATCGCATCGGGTTTTTTGAGTATTACAAAGGACATGCACCCGCCGGTTGTTTCGATTACGATTGGCCCCCAAGGCTTAAACGGTTGGTCTTGGGTGACGGGCATATGTGGGGAAGTGGTTAAGGGACTGGCGGAAAGGGGCTAAGCCCTAGGATAAGGTCAGAAAGTGGGTTTTTTGCCCATTTTGATGGGTTTTAAGGGGTTTAAAGGGAAACGATAAGGGGGAATAAAGGGGATAAGAGGGAAAACAAAGGGCAGGGGAAGAATTTAAAGGGGATCTTGGGGGGATTCGAGGGGTAAATGGGGAAATCGAAGGGGAGAAAAAAGGGGAAGAAAAAGAGGTTAAATGAAGAAAAAATAAAGGGGAAAGGAGGCCTTTGGGCATTTCTTCTCATAGCAGGGAGGCTTATAAGGGAAATCAGCAGAGGGGATTTAATCAGAGGATAAAAGACATAGAGAGGCTTCAAGGAGATTGTGTTTTCAGAGGAAATGCATTCCTTGAAGACTCAAAAATAATTTAGCCCCCTATTTGCTTGTCAAAACTTTTCATATGGGGGCTAACAAAGCAGAAAAGAAAATATTTAATTCAAAGGAGTACTCAACAACAATGCCACTGTAACTTTTTTATAGATATCTTTGTGGGCCAACAAGAACACAAAGTATGCAAGGTAAAAATTACTTCATGTTTCTCATTGATGATTACTATAAAATGAGATGGGTTGCATTTCCAAAATACAAGTATAAAGAATTTGAAAAGTTTAAATAATTGAAATCTTGGTTGAAAATGAAAAATATTGAAAAATCAAGAGACTGAGATCAAATCAAGGAGGTGAATTTATCTCAAATGAATTTGAAAGTTATGTGAGATTTATGGAATAAAGAGACATTTTAAAGCTACAAGAACTCCATAGCATAATTGAGTTGTAGAAAGGAAGAATCAAACTCTACAAGATATGGCTAGAAAAATGTTGAATGAAGAAAATACATTAGATAAGTTTTGGAGACAAGTAGTTAGCACCATTATCTACATTCTTAATAGAGGGAAAATAAGACTCAATAGCAAATAAAATCCTTATGAACTATGGAAGGGTGGACCAACAATAGTTAAATACTTTAAATATTTTGGAAGAAAGTGATACATAGAGAGATGATGAGGATTTGGGAAAATTTGGCTCCATAGCTAATGAACGTATCTTTATTGGTTATTCATCTAGAAGCAAGGCTTATAGATGTTGCAATAAAGCATTGCACAAAATTGTTGAAAGTGCAAATGTAAATGTTTATAATCAAGGCTTCAAAAGGAGAAATCATAAACAAAGTGAACATCCATAAGAAGGAAGATGCAAAGAAGAAGAAATGAAAAGTCAAAATATAAAGATTTTTCCGAAATAATAATCCAAAAAATCTAATTATTAAGATAAACTTCACAAGAGTGTAAACTAGAAGAAGATTAGTAAGTGGACTAGAACATGCACGTTTCTCCTTTCTATATAAAATTGAGCCTAATAATTTTACAAAATCTAGTGAAGATAAGAATATATATAGTAGGCCTATCACATTGGACAACCTATAGTTTAAGGTGACATCCCCTTTTTTTCCTTTCTTTTCATGTTAAGATTATATGAATTAAAACTAGGAGAAAGATAAGAATGATCAGTCCCTACATTTGTCATTTTCTGTAATAAGGTTAGTGAGGGAATTTGTTTATCCATAAACAAATATGCCTGCAACAATTTGGTGAGAAGAGTTTACATGTTGTGAGAGAGGACTATCTCCATAATAATTGAGCCACAATTTTGGAACTATATAAAAAAAATGGATCTAATAGACTCAAGCACCAATGGAAATACTATTAAGTCATCTCTTTGACACAAAATTGGATAAGACTCATGTTGAAATGTTAAGCGGTAGATCGAAATAAAACCTCAATCTAAATAATGTCATAACTTTGAAACTCGTTGTATGAATGCACTTAGGGATAGTTTCAAAGGATCAAAGAAAAATTCCCAATTAAAATATGTGATCACATCAGTGGTGGATGGAATCTGTCGTAGATAAATCATGTGAAGTGAAGTTATCAAAGATTTTATAGATAAAAAAAATAAAATAAAAAAAATATTTTTTCGGGATTTTTGTTATTGAAAATTTTGGAGCACAAACGAAAATTGATATTGTCAATGAAATGTAAGAAAACAAAAAAATTGAAATATTGGAATGGCCACAAGTAGAGTGGAAAGGTTCGCAGATTGTGTGGCCTTTGGTCCTCAAACGTTTTTGAAAAGGGTGATGCAAGAGATCAACTTGAGGGTCTTATAGATGCACTAAGAAGAGGGATATCCTTTCTCTATGCAGAGTGCAAGTGATTTAGAGATACTCTGGGTTGTCGAGTACAGAAGTGCGAGAGAATTTTTCATTATACTTTGACAGAAAAGCTTTCTAGCCAGTTGTGATGCCGGATGTGGGAAGGGTTCAAAAATCCAGTTGCTTCTTATTACCACAGTTATGTAGATGAGTATTGTATGACTGCTAAAGACAAGACACCATAAGTATACAGTGATATGTGGTTTGATGGAAAGTTTCCTTGGGTGAAACCCAAGAGACCACAATTCAAATCTCATTGAGTATGTGGTTTGCTATGATCTTGGCTCAAGGAGTAGGCTCCCCTTTTCTCGAGGGGTCTCGGCTCTTGCTGAATCATAAGATCTGGTATATCTGACTCGCAGGCTGTTGGATATATCCTGGTGTTATATTGGCAACCATGAGGATTGATCCATTCATCATGTGTTAAAAACACCATAAGTGCAATAAAAATTCGATGAAGCCAAAATTTGAAGATATAATTACAAATGAAATTATTATGGCTACAAGTGGTCTGAACATGTACAATAATAAAAGGAAGACATCTCCCTGCATTCAGGATCACCATGAAATTACTCGATGCTTGTTCAATAGTTTCAAGAGGAGAAAATCATTGAGGAAGTTTTTAATGTCGAAGTTAGATCAAAATTCATAATGAAAATGGTAGAAAGTTGCATCATCAATATGAGGAAACTGTGGTTACATATCGGAATCCTTATGTCAATTGAGGAAGTTTTTAATGTCGAAGTTAGATCAAAATTCATAATGAAAATGGTAGAAAGTTGCATCATCAATATGAGGAAACTGTGGTTACATATCGGAATCCTTATGTCAATGGTGCGCATATTTTTTCTTTGCTAAAGAAAAAAGTCACATTCAGAAGTGCATTAGTGATTTTTTTATCTGGTTCATTTGCAGGGCCTTCTACATCATTTGTGCAAATGGGACATGAGAGATCAGAATTGGGAATTTGCAGGGCCTTCTACATCATTTGTGCAAATGGGACATGAAAGATCAGAATTGCGAAAGGAAGCGCACAAGATGAATTCAGATGATGAATTAGAAGTCCATCATGAAACTGGTGGTTTCTTGCTTACAACATGGACGTGCTGGTCATTCTAATTCTCCCATACCTGAAGTAGTGCCTCTTGTATCACATTGTGAATTAAATGAACTTATGGAGTCTGTAATATAAAGAAATAGTTTCTATGTTGGCAGCCCAAAAGAAGTCTCTAACACTGTTAATGTTGAAGATTGTCATTGTTGAAGATGAAGTTTCTTTGTCATTAACAAAAAAACCAATTATTGTATACCCACCATATTATTTAAAAGCGAAGGTACGGTGCCTCGAAAATCCAAGGAGAAACAATTATTGTATGCTTTCGAAGGTAACACTAGAGTTAGCTTAAGGAGACACTGGGGAGAACTGTCACTAAGGCATACACTTTGCTCGAGAAAATCCATGAGTGCTCGACCCTAACTAGACTCTAACACTGTTAATGTTGAATATTGTATGCTTTCGAAGGTAACACTATACATAAGTTACAAATGGGTGTAGTGTGGATATTGGTGTTTTTAGATAGTCATTAATCTAACACTGGACAAAGTGGCAAAGAAAAAATACGTAAGGCTAACATTCAATCGGATTTTCAGAATGTGCAGACAGGCGGGATTCTGGTTGATCAAAATATGAATCATCCACTATTATGTACAAGTGGAAATAATTCATATCAAATTTGTAGCATGAGTTACTCTATATTATCTCTAAAAAAAATTTTGGTAGAAGATAAAAGATACATTCAAAACGAATAGACCCAAAGTGACAAGTAAATCCACGTACAATCACCACATATTGATTCACCCAATTTCTGTGAAAAGAAACATGAGTCAAAATCAAAAATTTTGGTTTCAAGATATTAAATCTTGCTAAGAGGGCTTAGACATCTATTGATATTGCCATTGGTGAATATTGGCTTAACAATGTCCTTGATTTAGACAATATTAGCATAAATTGTTTTCCATTTAGTGTCAATAAATGTCTTGAATCTTCTTTTGAATGGAAATCTCTGTGTTCTTTCGATTTGACTTCACGATTGGAAAAGCATGGAACAACAGATCTATTTCTTAAGTATATGAGCATGCTGACCAACAGTGAAGATGGAAGAGATGATGCTTTTAGTTTAATGACATTTATCTAAGCATGTTGCTTAAGCACATGCAAATGCAGAGGAAATTTTTTCAATGAAAAATAATTTATCACACGTCTCATCAATCCAAGCTAGAAATTCTAATTTTAATGAAGATATTTAAATGATGAAGGCTCCCCACTTTTCAATAAATGGTCCACAGTGTTCACGTCCGGATCCATTGGAGTCCCAGGAGGAAAAAATGCATGGAAGTTAAGAATGAGAGAGGTACCGAGGATCGGTTTTCTCAAACTTCCGATTTATCAGGACACCACAATCTACATCTCCGGAAACCACCAAGAGGTGACCCGAGGGAAATTTATGGTTTTGGAAAAAATCATTGTCGGCTACAAGCGAGCGTGGAATAAATTGCCCACAAAACCTCAACGTGCAATATTGTGTTCATGTTTCTATTGTTGGACCCACACACCATCAATATCCACCATTATATTTAATAACATGTTTTTGTTCCACTCCTATCAAGTACACTTAAAATTTATTAAATGTAATATGATTCCAACAAAAAAATCTGAAGCGGCACATTGAAAAACATTATAAAATTAGGCTTTGATAATATATATATATATATATATATATATATATATTAAAATGAAATTTATCAAAAAAAATTCGGTTGTCATCACATTGCACAGAAAATTGTGAATGGTTTCGAACCTACCAGTGTGGTTCATCTTCAAGATGATACGAACCAGATTGGTTGGTTCGAATTGCGTCGACAGTTTTCTGTGCAATGTGATGACAACCAAAACATTTTTGATAAATTACTATGATCAGAAGCATGAATTCAAATATTAAAACGAAATTTTTGAAATTTTGTTATTTTGAATCCCTTTATAAATAGACAGTTCTGTAACTATTTTAGGAATCAATTTTATAATTGGTTGAGACAGTTAGGCTGGGCGGGAAAATAAAAATTTGAAAGTGACATTTAGTAAGGGTTTAGAATCTGAAAGTTATGTCTCCCTTGTAACAAAGGAGTCTCTCTGAAATCAAAGAATACAAAGAATCTTGGTTCCAGCTTTAGATGTAGTTGCAATTATTGTTTTTCTTTTTTATTCAAAAGTGATTTGTCTTTTTTCCTCTTGGACGGTGTAAGATGCAGTTGGTTATTTCACGTTTAATTTTTCATGAATTTACTTAATTGTACTCATGTTAGTTAATCTTGAAACCCTTAATAAATCGCTCCACATCCAGGAAATCATCCACACACTTTCTCATCCTGTCATGGTTCTTTCTTCAGAAGTTAAATTCAGATTCTTAATTTCCTGGATATAAATTGTATCTTCTCTTTCTTCTCTTTAAATCACTATTTCAATCCAAATATTCATAGTTTTCTGGCCATTCTGTTTTGAAATTTGGGGTTTCAAAATTATAAGCTTTGTTACAAGACCTCATTGTATGTCCTGCCGACCACTAAATTTAATCGTTTTTCATCAATCTTGATATGCCCTACGCACTGGTTCCCCCACATCCAAGAAATCCCTTAGGGAAAACAACATCAAATTGGCATCGTTGTCGGGGATAAAATTATAATATTTTTCCCCGTGTTTCATAAAGTTTTGAAGTCGATTCTTGAAGGTGACAAGTATTAGTACTAGGTTGTATATCTTCACCTATTTGATTTACCTTGGGAATTCTTTTCTTCGTTTTGAAAATGACAATCCCTAAAGAAAAATTAATTAAGTTGCAGATAAACCCTCGAAGGTCATACTTTGTATTTTTTTTCGGTGCTCCTATTTATGATACCGATCTTTCAGATGAAGGTTTGGATTGCTCAGAAGATTATTCAGTTAATGATACTTACAGTTCAGAGGAGGATGATTTTATTTCATATTTCCAAGAAGATTTGCTTACAAGAAAATAGAAAGAATATGACCAACAACAAGTTGTTAAAGAAAAGCCCAAGGTTGGAGAATTAATTAGTTACTATGGCTTCCCTTTGCAAAGAGATATGTGTCTGGAAGCCCTTTAAGAAAATGAGGCAGTTGCAATATTTTTCTTCCATCAGTTTGATGACCAAAAATAACCTCTTAAAGGAAAGCCCAAGGTTTGAGAGTTAAGCGGTGACTATGGCTTCCCTTTGCAAAGATATATGTGTCTTGAAGCCCTTTAAGAAAATGAGGCAGCTACAATATTTTTCTTCCATCAATTTTATAACCGAGTAGCTCACTACATGACCTGTTTCTTTTGTCAACAACAAATATAAGCTTTATGGTATGTATCAAACTTTTTGTTTGAATATTTCATGTGGTGCATGTGTTTTCTTATTCTCAAGTTTCAACAACATCAAGGCATTAGGTCCGACACCCATATGTTGGGCTAGTACCATTGTAAGGTTGACTTCAGTTGAAGAAATCCATCTATGCATATAACTAGAAGTTGTACGTAAATAAGCTAAAAAACAAAGCATTTAATTTTTCAGTTTTTAGAAGTTTTGTTTCAGTAGATAGAAGCTAGAATAAATGTCTGGAAAACAAAGATCTCAAAGGGATTTTTATGTTCAAAATTTTTAGAAATGTTTTCAAGAAGATTTGAAATTTTGACTCACATTTTTTATTATTGAAAATTTTGGAGAACAAAAAAAAGTTGATGTTGTCAATGAAATGTAAGATATTTTATTTTAATATTGGAATGGCCACAAGGGGAGTGGATAGGTTCACAAATTGTGTGGCCTTTTGTCCTCATAATTTTTTAAAAAGGGTGATGCAAGATATCAACTTAAGGGTCATATAGATGTTGTACGAGGAGGGAGATACTTGCTCTGTGCAGAGTGCAAGTGATTTGGCGCTACACTAGGTTATAGAGTAGATAAGTTCAAGAGAAGTTTTCATTATACATGTGCAGACAAGCTTTCTAGTCAGTTGCGTTGTCGGATGTGGGCAAGGTTCAAAACTCCAGTTGCTTGTTATTACCACGGTCATGTAGATGAGTATTATATGCTTGATAAAGACATGACACCATATGTTATTTTTAAGTGCAATAAAAATTCGGTGACAATAAATGGAAACCAACACACGACAACATCCTCAATGAAGCTCAAATTTGAATATATAATTACAAATGAAATTTTTATGGATACATGTGGTCTGAACAGGTAAAATAAAAAGAACAAGACATGTCCTCACATCCAGGTTGACCATGCAATGCCTCCACACTCTTTCAGCAATTTCAAGAAGAGAATATCATTGAGGAAGTTGTTAATGTTGAAGTTAGATCAAAATTCATAGTGAAAATGGATGAACATTGCATCATCAATATGAGGAAACTATGGTTACATATCGGAATCATTATGCCAATGGTGCACATATTTTTTCTCTTCTAAAGATGAAAGGTGCAATCATAGGTTCATTAGTGATTTGATTTTTTGGTTCATTTATGGGGCCTTCTACATCATCTGCGCAACTGGGACTTGAAAGATAATTATTGTGAAAGGAAACATGCAGAATCAATTTAGATAATGAATTATAATTCCACCATGAACCTCTGTAGTCATTAAATTCTAAGACTGATGGGTTCTTTCTTACAAGATATACTTGTTGGTAATTCTAATTCTTCCATGCCTGAAGTAGTGCCTCCTGTATCATCTTGTGTGTTAGCATAAGTTTTTAACGCAAGTGTACGAAAAGAGATCACTTTAGCTGTGTGTGACAAAAGACCCTAACAACAAATATGACTTATTAACTTCCTTAGATCTACAATAGATGGTCAAAAGAAATGCAGTAGAAACCGAGATGTATGTAGTAAAAGCAGTTAAACAGTAAAAATAAACAAGAGTTTCTTCAAATATCCAATGGATAAGACAATATATATGAAGAATTTTAGATGTATTAACACCTGGGAAGGGAACAAAGAATGATGTTACCAATCCCCCTCAATGGGATGGGTTCTTGGTTATCCTCAATGCTTCAGATCCAGAAGTTTTTCTCTCTCTCTCAATAGTGTAGAAAACCCAAGACATGTTGAACTCTATAGGAGCTCAAGAAGCAAGAAGTGATCAAATTATGGCGATGACAAATGGATCAAAGTCCGGCCTTGAAAAAGGGATCAATGTGAATAATGAATGGAAAACCCTCATATTTATAACAAAATATTGATTTAACCTTGATAATAGTGCACAATAAAATATTATTAACCAAGCTCTAGATCTAACTGCTTGGAATATTTTTGTTGGAGGGAAAAGAAATTTAAACTGGTTAAATCCCTTTATTAAGAAATAATAAAAAAACAAATTATTTATTTATCATTTCAACGATGGGGATAAGGAATAATTTAATAAATACTTATTTGTTTAATTATTTCTAGGTGATTTAGTAAAATTTAACAAGGAATAATAATTAAATAATGATTTTATTAATTATTCCTAGAGAATAATAAGATAAATAATTATTTATCTAATTATTTCTCATTAATTGGGTTAAATATGACTAGGAATATTATTTAAACAATAGTTTAATTAATTATTCCTAGATTAAAATCAAATAAATAAGGGTTTATTTAATTATTCCTCATGGTGTTTCATGTTTGAACTAGAAATAACTTAATAAAATATGGTTTATTAAATGATTTCTTATAGTGAAAAAAATTTAACTATGCTGAAATTGGTCTTACATGGTGTATTTCAATCCATATAATTGCAAATGGTTAGATGACCAAAAATTGGTGTAACGTTGTGAATTAGATGAACTTATGAAGTATGTTATAATAGGAAATACTTTATTTGTTGGAATCTCAAAACAAGTATCTTTCATTGTTGATGTGTGAATTTCTAGGTCTTCTGGTGACCTTAAATCTCTTGCCTTCGAGCTTGGAGATTCAACATCTATTGCAAAAGACATGGTATCATCCTCAACATTTTACACATCTATTCTGTTGGACTCAACTCATATGGTTGGCATCACATAATCTATGTGCCCCATCTTTTGTGGACTCATTGCATCCAATTTCTACAGGTTCATTAGATATGAAATTGAATAGCCTTTCAGGGTATGGGATGGAATCTGATCAACAAAAATGGCCTCTTCTATTTTGAATTGAGATATATGTAATGATGCAAGATGTGTTCAAGTGGCTTATGAGTTTCAGAAAAATGATAAGATGCTGCAATCTTGTAAAATTGTTATTCATAATTTAAAGAATGATTGTCAGGATGGTATATATGGTCCTAATATTTTGAATTTGACATTTGATGAGAAAGCATTCAATTTGAAGGTGGAATCTTCTAATGTGCAAGAAGAAAATCCAATTTCTAAGTATTTTTTTTATGAATCCCCTCATCTGTCTAACTTGGATTTTCCATTTATTATCTATGATATTATAAATTCATGTAGTCATCTTCAACAGGCATACAACCCTCTTGGTGTTTGACAAATGATAATGTCATGGGTTAATTGTTCTACTCCTTTATATGGGGTTCTCATGACAAAAGCCTAGAATATTTCTTAAATACTGCAGCCACGAGCTTCAAAATACATATTAAATATTTAAAAGGAAACAACAAAAAGAGTCTTGAACTCCTTTTCAGGGTGGGAAACACGACAAGAAGAGGGACATTACAATAGAAAATGATAATTTTCTTTCACATTGTTCATTAGATTAAAATGAGAATTCATTAAAGGATACATTCAACGTGGATTTCTAGATTGTCTTTGCTGAAGATGGAGTTTCTTTGCCATCAATAAAAAAACCAAATATTGTATCCCCGTCATATTGTTTAAAAGCTAAGGTATAGTGCCTAGAAAATCCAAGGAGAAATAGTTATTGTATGCTTTCGAAGGTACAAACTATCCGAAAGTTAAAAGTGGGTGAAGTGTGGATATTGGTGTTTAGATAGTCATCAATTTGACACTGGAAAAAATGGAAAAGAAGAAATACACATGTAAAACATTCAATTGAGTTTTGATAATGTGCAGATAGGTGGGATTCTTGTTGAGCAAAATATGAATCGTCCACTATTATTTACAAGTGGAAATAATTCATATCAAATTTGCAGCATGAGTTACTCTCCATTAACTCTAAAAATTCTTTTTGGTAGAAGATCAAAGACACCTGCAAAACGAATAGGCCAAAAAGGAACAATTAAATCCACAATAATGGTTGTACAGTCACCACAAATTGATTCACCTAATTTATGTGAAAAGATATAGGAGTCAAAATCATTTTTTTGTTTCAAGTTGTTAAACTCCTACTTCGAGTGCTTAGAAAGATATTGATCATGCCATTGGTGAATATTGGCTTGACAATGTCCCTGATTTAGACAACCAAACCATAGATTGTTACCCATTTAGTGTCGGTAAAAGTCTTGGATATTTTTTGAATGGAAATCTATGTGGTCTTTGGATTCGACTTCACCATTGGAAAAGCATAGAAGAGATCTACTTCTTGAGGACATGAGCATGCTGACAAACAATGCATATGGAAGATACGATGTTGTTGGATTAATGAAACATTTATATGAGCATGCTGCTTGAGCATATGCATAGAAAGAGGATATTTTGTCTAATGATGAAAATAATTTATCAAAAACTATCTCATCAATCCAAGTTTGAAATTCTAATGTTAATGAAGATATTTAAATGATGAATACTCTTCCCTTTTCAATTAATGATCCATAGAATTCACGCCCAGATCCAATTGAGTCCCGGGAGGAATAAATGCACAACAGTTAAGAATGAGACAGGTCCTGAGGAGCGGTTTTCTTAAATGTCCCAATGAAGATATTGATGGTCAAGATTTCTTGCAACATAACCAAGAGGTGCCCCCAAAGGTAGTTTATGGCTTTTGAAAAAATCATTGTCGACTAAAATCGAGCGTGGAATACATGGCCAACAAAACTCAATGTTCAATATTGTGTGTACATGTGTATGTTATCGAACCCACATACCATCAATATCCACTATTATATGCAATATCATGTTTTGTTCCACTCCTTTTACATACACTTAAAAAATTATTAAATGTAATATGATTCCAATCAAAAAGTCAAAGAAATATATTGTAAAAACATTATAAAAGTGGGATTTTCAAATATTATATATATTATTTATATAATACATATAATATTAAAATGATATTAAATTTTGTTATTTTGAACCCTTTTTGAAATATATAGTTTCGTAATTGTTTTAGGAAAAAAATTTATAATTGATTTAGATTGTTAGGCTAGGGTCGGAAAATAAAAATCTAAATGTGAAATTTTGTAAGGGTTCGGAGTCTGAAATTCATGTCTCCCTTGTAAAAAAGGAGTCTCTATGAAATTAAAGAATAAGAAACATTTTGGTTCTAGATTTTGGTGTAGTTTCAATCATTGTTTTTCTTTTCTCATTCAACACTCATTTATTTATTTTACTTTCTTGGATGGTGTAAGATGCACTTGGTTGTTTTAGGTTTACTTTTTCATGAATTTACTTATTGTAATCATGTTAGTTAATCTTGAAACCTTTAAGGGAACGCTCCACATCCATGAACCCATCCACACTCTCTCAGTATGTCATGATTCATTCTGCAGAAGTTAAATTCAGATTCTTAATCTTTTGGATATAAATTTTGTCTTTTTTTTCTTCTCTTCAAACACTTTTCCAATCCAAAGACTTCACCATCCTCAGAGTTTTTTTTCCATTCTATCTTGAAATTTGGGGTTTTTAAATTAGAAGATTTTTTGCGATCCCTCATGGCTTGTCTTTCTGGCCACTGAATTTAATTGTTTTTCATCAATCTTGAGATGTCTCGGGCACTTGTTTCCCCACAACCAGGAATTTTCTCCGAGGAAAAAAATAGAACCCACAATGTTAAATTAATTCAAGAGGGAATTAAGGCCAGTAGCATGATCTTCGCACCAAATCATGTATTATAATGTGTAATTCCTTAATAATGTGGGGGATAGACCAAAATATGGTGAAGAGAACTATAATCACTTGATTATGGGCCTTTGTAACACCCCTATAATTACCCTTTCTATCTATTCAAATATTTATTATTATGATGGTGAGTTGGGTTATATTTTGACTTAAATTTCCACGTATATTTTACTATATATTTCTTTTGAGACCTATGTTCCTATAAATATTTGTTATAAGGCTAGTGAGCCTAATGTGTAAAATATATTTAAAAAATTTATAATATATATATATATCAAAACAAAAAGCCACATAACATAATGATTATGGATTGTAGGAGCTCCAAGAGAGAGAAGGGAAAAGGGGTGGAACTGTGAGAAGGTTCTTAAGCCTAGGAAATGACTAGACCATGATAAAGTTATTGTTGGACTATGGGTGGTTGTGTTAGTGTTGGAATTTATGTCAAAAAGAGTCAATGATGATCTATGATAGCTCCAGGTTTATTGGTAGAGAATCATGATAGTAGCAATCTTAGTGAGAAGCCATAAAATTATGACTATGGTGGTTAGGTGCACATCATTCCAAGTGCAAGAAGAAGAGTCAAGAAGCAAAATGTGGAAAAGAGTTGAGCGATCCATTGATATTTGAAGACTTAGCCATCATATTAGTAGGATTACTGAGAAGCCATAAAATCATGACTATGGTGGTTATGTGCTCAACATCCGAAGAACAAGAAGAAGAGTCAAGAAGAAAAGTGTGGTAGAGATTTGCAGTCACCTCCAAGGTAGAAAATTATCCATGTATATATCAGACCCTATCCATTGGAAATTTCTCTTGAAGAGCTTTCCAACGATATGTGGAAGTTCAAAAATGGGCTCCTAGATCAAAAGATATGGTCTACCAAAGTTCAGGGTTTTCAAGCCTTGAGAACGATGAAATATTTGAGCAGGAGGCATATCACATATTAGAATATCAGAGGTCCAGGATATCGAAATATTAGAACAGGAGGCATATATTATATCATAATAGGATGTCTGAGATATCAGAACATCAGAGAAGATCAGCGCATTGAAACCTCAGAGCATAGAGCATATCAGAAAATTGGGGGATCAGGATATCAGAAAATATTAACATGGGTTTGATAGGAAGTTACGAAGAATATTAAAAATGGATATTGTTGCAAAACCAAGGTCTTACAAGCCCTCTTCTCTCTCCTATGATAGGAAATGTGGCGGAATGAGATTTTTTAGGGAAGCTATAGTGGTAACTGATGTCAACATGACGTGGTAGTATGACACGACATGTGGCAAGAAGATTCAATTTTATTAGGTGGCCTAGTGGGCCAAATATGGGTGACATGTGTAACTACTAAGGTGTTTCCATGTGGAATGATGCTGTCATCTTGGAGGTCGGCATATCGGAAGAATGGTGATATCGTAACTTATGTGCAAATTACCTTTGAAAGGTTATGATGTAAGGGGCCTCTGATGTTAGGTTAGCACATGGCCATGAGAGTTCTGAGATCAAAGGGGGCTAAGTTGTTTACAAAGAAATTTTGGCTCTCAAGAGGAGAATGGAAGGTCTTACCACCTAAGCATTAAGCCATCAGTCACAGGCCCAGATTTATGAGTTGGTATCTTCCAAAGGATTTGAAGGAAAAGGGAGCCAAGAATATCAGGGAGCTCAATATTGTAACATTTAACCTTTAAGAAGTTACGATATGGCGTGTTCTGATGAGCCACTAAAAAAAATTAAAAAGGGAATATGGGTTGACATCTGACGTTTAAATTTATTACCAGGGACTTGATATTTTAGTGGAAGAACCACTGGAACAAGGAACCAAGGTCACTAACTCATAGAAAATAATTAATGGGGAAAACCCAATCATGATCCTAGTCTCGTACATCCCTTACTTGAATTTAAGGCAAGAGGGAAGAAAATTTTTCCCTCATGTATATTTTTAAGGCATGATAGGAAATAAATGGACATGGGAAGTCCTTGTATATTGTCAAGGAAAACTACATATTAAGAGCTTAGTATGGCAGTGTACATTGTGGGTCTGAGAAGACTTAAGAATCCCATTCCTATGATTAACTCTATGACAGAATTCAATGGGAAAACTCAAAGGCAACAAGGCATGTCATGCAAAGAAACACTTTAGTGGTGTGGGAACCGATGGTAGAAACAAGAATGTGTATTACACAGCAGTGGAATGAAACAATTGAAATCCTTTAAGCAATGTAGAGAAAAATACTAGTGTTGAATTTTCTGAGTGGAGAGAGAAAAGGTAGTGATAGGAGAGAGAGCACAGAGCCTGAGGTGAAGGAGAAGAAATAGAGAATGAGTTGTGAAATAGCTGAGTGTTGATCACATGTTATTTTGAGTAGAGTACAAAAGGTGCGGATGTGGAAGACTGGAGGAGTCGGTGATTGAATAGAGGACCGAGAGAAGAATGCAATTATGTGACACAATTGATTGGTATTTTCATTATTAGTAAATTCCTTTGTTTTCAGTTTGAAAATTGTATAAAATAGTAGAACAGTGGAAACAACATGTGGTGGCCTTCATTTAAATAGGTTGGTGCCTCTTGGAAAGTTGTTGTTTTCTATCCTAAGGGGGTCAGTGCCTCCAATGACTGGGTGCTCACAAAAAAACTGATGTAATTAATTGGGTGCTTAATTTACATCTTAAAACAACAATAAATAGGTGGTTTTTACAGTTAGGTTTCCACGTGAAAAATACATGTGTCAGTATGCATGTGTTTTTATCTTGAGAACTATTGTTGAATGTATGAATGCTCATTTCTTAATGCTTATTTATTTATGAATGAATTCTCTCATAAATAAGAGTCGGTACAGGGACAAAGTAATAATATATTCAAAGGAAATAATTGAAGGTAATAATACAATTATTGATTCACCCACTCTTAGTAATTCCTTATTCCAACAATTGGTATAAGTTCCAGGTTCCTTCACAAACAATCAACCACTAGAAGGTAGATCTATAAGGAATTATGTCAAGGTAATAGAACCAAGAGGCTTATTCAAGCATAATATTATTTTTGATGGGATGAAATTTTCCTTATGGAAAGTAAGGATGGGAGAATACCTAATGTTACTTGGTGTAGATGTGTGGAATTTAGTACTGGTAGACTATAATGTCCCTAATATTCCTCCCATTGATGCACATGGTAAGAAATTATATGAAAACAATGCTAAATAATAATTTTATTCTCTTCGGTCTTACTCAATCAAAACTTGTAAAAGTTATGAATTGTAAATATGCTAAGGAGGTGTGGGTAAAGCTTACCCAGAATTATGAAGGGGATGACAAGGTAAAGTAGGCCAAACTACAAACCTTCAAAATGAGGTTCGAGAGCCTAAGAATGGGTGAAGATGAGAGAATTGGTAGAAATTCCAAATTGTCTCATCATTCCAAGCTAGAAATTCTAATTTTAATGAAGATATTTAAATGATGAAGGTTCCCAACTATTCAATTAATGGTCCACAACGTTCACGTCTGGATCCAATGGAGTCCCTGGAGGAAAAAATTCATGGAAATTAAAAATGAGAGAGGTCCCGATGAGCGGTTTTTTAAACTTCTGATTTATCCAGATGCCACAATCCTCATCTCTGAAAACTGCCAAGAGGTGCCCTCGAGGGAAATTTATGGTTTTGGAAAAAATAATTTTCATTGTGTGTATGTTTCTATTGTTGGACCCACACACCATCAATATCCACCATTAATATGAAGCTGAATATTATAAAAACATTATAAAAGTAGGCTTTCATAATATATATATATATATATATATATTAAAATGAAATTTTTGAAAATTTGTTATTTGGAATCCTTTCATAAATAGACAGCGCCATAACTATTTTTGGAATCAGTTTTATAATTCATTGAGACAGTTAGGCTAGGCGGGAAAATAAAAATTTGAAAGTGAAATTTAGTAAGGGTTCCGAGTCTAAAAGTTACGTCTCAATCCTAACAAAGGAGTCTCTCTAAAATCAAAGAATACAAATAATGTTGGTTCTAGCTTTAGATGTAGTTGCAATTTTTTTTTTTTCTTTTGTGATTCAAAAGTTATTTATTTATTTTCCTCTCTTGGATGGTGTAAGATGCAATTGGTTATTTCAGGTTTAATTTTTCATGAATTTACTTAATTCTACTCATCTTAGTTAATCTTAAAATCCTTAATAAATAGCTCCACATCCAGGAACTCATCCACACACTTTCTCAGCCTGTCATGATTCTCTCTTCAGAAGTTAAATTAAGATTCTTAGTTTCCTGGATTTAAATTCTATCTTCTTTTTCTTCTCTTCAAATCACTCTTTCAATCAAAATCTTCATAGTTTTATGGCCATTCTATTTTGAAATTTGGGGTTTCAAATTTATAAGCTTTTTTGCAAGACCTCATTGTATGTCCCTCCGACCACTAAATTTAGCCATTTTTCATCAATGTTGATATGTCCTAGGCACTGGTTCCCCCACAGCCAAGAACTCTCTGTGGGGAAAACAACACCAAATTGGCATCGTTTTCGGGGAATAAATTAGAATATTTTTCCCTACGTTTCATAAAGTTTTGAAGTTTATTCTTGAAGGTGACAAGTATTAGTAGTAGGTTGTATATCTTCACCTATTTGATTTACCTTGGGAATTCTTTTTCTTTGTTTTGAAAATGACAATCCCTAAAGAAAAATAAATTAAGTTGTGGATTAAAGCTCAAAGGTCATACTTTGTGTTTTTTTTCGGTGATCCTATTTATGATATTGATGTTTCAGATGAGGGTTTGGATTGCTTAGTAGATTCTTCAGTGTATGATACTTACAGTTCAGAGGAGGATTATTTTGTTGCATATTTCCAAGAAGATTTTCATACGAGAAAATAGAAAGAATATGACGAACAACAGCATTTTAAAGGAAAGCCCAAGTCTAGAAAGTTAAGCGGTGACTATGGCTTCCCTTCCCAAAGAGATATGTATTTGGAATCCCTTTAAGAAAATGAGGCAGTTGCAATAATTTTCTTTCATCAATTTGATGCCAAAAACAACCTCTTAAAGGAAAGCCCAAGGTTTGATAGTTAAGAAGTGACTATGGCTTCCATTCGCAAAGAGATATGTGTCTAGAATCCCTTTAAGAAAATGAGGTAGCTGCAATATTTTTCTTACATCAATTTTATAACCGAGTACTTGACTACATGGCCTATTTCTTTTATAACAAAAAATATAAGCTTTGGGGTATGTATGAAACTTTTTGTTTGAATATTTCATATGGTGCATGCATGTTCTTATTTTTAGGTTTCAACAACATCAAGGCATTAGGTCCAACACCCATATGTTGGGCTAGTACCATTGGAAGGTTGACATCACTTGAAGAAATCCACCTATGCATATAAATAGAAGTTGTACTTAAATAAGCTAAAAAATAGAGAATTTAATTTTTCAATTTTCAGAAGTTTTGTTTCAGTAGATAGAGGCTAGAATAAATGTCTGGAAAACAAAAATCTCAAAGGGATTTTTATGTTCAAAATTTTTAGAAATGTTTTCAAGAAGATTTGAAATTTTGACTCAATTCCCAATAGAGGTCATTGATCTACAGTTCTTAGTACTTTGCAACAAAAGTGTTGTCCCTGGTTGGAGCTAGGATTTTGTACCTAAATCCTATGTAGGGAAGTTATCAAAGATTTTATAGCAAAAAAAAATGAAAAAAAATATAACTTGTCAGGGATTTTATTATTGAAATTTTTGGAGAACAAAAAAAAATTAATGTTGTCCATGAAATTTAAGAAAGAAAAATTAAATATTGGAATGGCCACAAGTGGAGTGGAAAGGTTCACAAATTGTGTGGCCTTTCCACATAATTTTTTGAAAAGGGTGATGCAATATATCAACTTGAGCATCATATAGATGTTTTAAGAGGAGGGAGACACTTGCTATGTGCAGAGTGCAAGTGATCTAGAGCTACTCTAGGTTGTAGAGTAGAGAGGTTCAAGAGAAGTTTTCATTATACATGTGCATGCAAGATTTCTAGTCAGTTGCATTGTCGGATGTGGAAGGGGTTCAAAACTTCAGTTGCTTGTTATTACCACAGTCATGTAGATGAGTATTATATTCTTGATAAATATGGGACACCATATGTTACTGTTAAGTGTAGTAAAAATTTGGTGACAATAAATGGAAACTAGCACAGGACAACATCCTGAATGAAGCTCAAATTTGAAGATATAATTACAAATGAAACTGTTATGGATACATGTGGTATGAAAATGTAAAATAAAAAAAAATAAGGCATATCCTCACATTCAGGATGACCATGCAATGCCTCCACACTCTTTCATTAGTTTCAATAAGAGAAAATCATTGAGGAAGTTTTTAATGTTGAAGTTAGATCAAAATTCATAGTGAAAATGGATGAACGTTGCATCATCAGTATGAGGAAACTATGGTTACATATTGGAATACTTATGCCAATGGTGCACATATTTTTTCTTTCTAAAGATGAAAGTCACAATCATAGGTTTATTAGTGATGTGATTTTTTGGTTCATTTATGGGGCCTTCTACTTCATTTGTGCAACTAGGACTTGAAAGATAAGAATTGCAAAAGGAAGCATGAAAAATCAATTTAGATAATGAATTATAATTCCACCATGAAACTCTGTAGTCATTAAATTCTAAGACTGATGGGATATTGCATATAATATGTACTTGTTGGTCATTCTAATTCTCCCATACCTGAAGTAGTGCCTCCTGTATCATCTTGTGTATTGCCACAAATTCTTAACACAAGTGTACGAAAAGAGATCACTTTAGCTATGTGTGAAAAAGAACCCTAACAACAAATCTGGATACTTAACTTCCTTATATATGAAATATATGGTCAAAACAAATGTAGTAAGAACCCATATCTATGCAGTAAAAGAAGTTAAACAGTACAAAGAAATAAGAGTTTCTCCAAATATCCAATGGACAAGGCAAGATATATAAACAATTTTATATGTATTAACAACTAGGAAGGGAGAAAATAATGATGTTACCAGTGTCCCTCAATGGGATGGGTTCTTGGTTGTCCTCAACGCTTCAGATGTAGAAGTTTCTCTCTCTCAATGGTGAAGAAAACCCAAGACATGTTGAACTTTATGGGAGCTCAAGAAGCAAGAAGTGATCAAATTATGGCGATGACAAAAGGATCAAAGTCCAGCCATGAAAAAAGGATCAAAGTGAATAATGAATGGAAAACCTCCTTTTTATAACAAAATATTGAGTTAACCTTGATAATAGTGCATAATAAAATATTATTAACCAAGCTCTAGATCTAACTTCTTGGAATATTTTATTATATTTTGTTGGAGGGAAAAGGAATTTAAACTAGTTGAACCTCTTTATTTAGAAACAATAAACAAATAAATGATTTATTTATAATTTCAAGGATGGGGTTAAGGAATAATTTAAAAAATAATTATTTTCTTAATTATTTCTAGGTGATTTGGTCAAATTTAACAAACAATAACAATTAAATAATGATTTATTAATTACTCCTAGAGAATAATAAGATAAATAATTATTTATCTAATTATTTCTCATTAATTGGGTTAAATATGACTAGGAAAATTATTTAAACAATACTTTAATTAATTATTCCTAGAGTGAAATCAAATAAATAAGGGGTTGTTTAATTATTCCACATGTGGTTTCATGTTTGAACTAGAAATAACTTAATAAAATATGGTTTATTAAATTATTTCTTATAGTTAAAACAATTGAACTATGGCGAAATTGGTCTTAAATGGTGTATTTCGATCCATATAATTGCAAATGGTTAGATGACCAAAAATTGGTGTAACATTGTGAATTAAATGAACTTATGAAATATATTACAATAGGAAATACTTTATTTGTTGGAATCACAAACAAGTCTCTATCAGTTTTTATGTGTTAATTTCTGGGGATTCTGGTGGCCTTAAATATTTTGCCTTCGAGCATGGAGAGTCAACATTTGCTACAAAATACATGGTATAATCCTCAACACTTTACACATCTATTATGTTGGACTCAACTCATATGGTTGGCATCACATAATCTATGTGCCCCATATTTTTTGGATTAATTGCATCCAATTTCTACAGGTTCTTTAGATATGATATTGAATAGCCTTTCAAGGTATGTAATGGAATCTTCTCAATAAAAATGGCCTCTTCTATTCTGAATAGCGGTATATGTAATGATGCAAGATGTGTTGAAGTGGCCTCTGAGCTTTAGAAAACAATGAGATGTTGCAATCTTGTAAAACTATTATTCATAATTTAAATATCGATTTTCACGATGGTATATATGGTCCTAATATGTTGAACTTGACATTTTATGAGAAAGGATTCAAGGAATATTCTAATGTGCAAGAAGAAAGTCAAATTTTTGAGTGTTTGTTTTATGAACCCCCTTGTCTGTCTAGCTTGGATTTTCCATTTATTATCTATGATATTTAAATTCATGTAGTCGTCTTCAGTAGGCATACAACCCTCTTGGTGTTCGACAAATGATAATGTCATGGGTTAATTTTTCTACTCCTTTATATGGGGTTCTCATGACAAAATCCCACAAGATTTCTTTAAGAGTGTAGCCATGAGCTTCAAAATACACCTTCCATATTTGAAAGGAAACAACAACAAGAGTCCTGAACTCCTATTCAGGGTGGGAAACACAACAAGAAGAAGGACAGTACAATATACCATGATAATTTTTTTTCACATTGTTCATTAGATGAAAATTAGAATTCATTAAAGGATACCTCATAGAATTCAGTGCGGATTTCCAGATTGTCTTTGCTGAAGTTGGATTTTCTTTATCGTAAATCTAAAAACCTAATATTGTATCCCTGCCATATTGTTTAAAATCTAAGGTATAGTGCCTAGAAAATCCAAGGAGAAATAGTTATTATACGCTTTCGAAGGTACAAGCTATACACGTTAAAAGTGGGTGTAGTGTGGATTTTGGTGTTTTAGATAGTCATCAATATGACACTAGACAAAATGGAAAAGAAGAAAGACACAAGGAAAACATTTAATCAAGTTTTGATAATGTGGAAATAGGTGGTATTCTTGTTGAGAAAAATATGAATCATCCACTATTGTGTACAAGTTACTCTCCATTAACTCTAAAACGCTTTTTGGTAGAAGATCAGAGACACCTGCAAAATGAATAGACCAAAAAGGAACAAATAAATCCACAACAATAATTGTACAGTCACCACATATTGATTCACCTAATTTATGTGAAAATAAATAGTCGTCAAAATCATTTTTTTTGTTTCAAGTTGTTAAAATCCTACTTCGAGTGCTTAGAAAGATATTGATCATGCCATTGGTGAATATTGGCTTAACAATGTCCCTGATTTAGACAACCAAACCATAAATTGTTACCCATTTAGTGTCGATAAAAGTATTGGATCTCTTTTTTAATGGAAATCTATGTGGTCTTTGGATTCGACTTCACCATTGGAAAATCATGAAAGAGATCTAGCTCTTGAGGAAATGAGCATGCTGAAAAACAATGCATATGGAAGATACAATGTTGTTGGATTTATGAAACATTTATATGAGCATGTTGCTTGAGAATATGCACAGGAAGAGGAGATTTTGTCTAACGATGAAAATAATTAATTAAAAACTATCTCATCAATCCAATCTGGAAATTCTATTGTTAATGAAGATATTTAAATGATGAATACTCTCCCCTTTTCAATTAATGATCCATAGAATTCATGCCTAGATCTAATGGAGTCCTAGGAGGAAAAAATGCGCGGCAGTTAAGAAGGAGAAATGTCATGAGGATAAGTTTTCTTAAATGTCCTAACAAAGATATTGATGGCCAAGATTTCTTGGAACATCACCAAGAGGTGTCCCCGAGGGTATTTTATGGTTTTTGAAAAAATAATTGTCGACTACAAGCGAGCGTGGAATAGATGGCCAACAAAACCTCAATGTTCAATATTGTGTGTACATGTGCATGTTGTCTAACCCACATACCATCAATATCCACTATTATATGCAATATCGTGTTTTGGCTCCACTCCTTTTATTTACACTTAAAAATTTATTAAATGTAATATGATTCCAATCAAAAAGCTGAAGAAAAATATTGTAAAATGAATATAAAAGTGGGATTTGAAAATATTATATATAATATTTATATAATATGTATAATATTAAAATGATATTATTGATTTTTTTTTTTTTTGAATCCTTTTAGAAATATATAGTTTCGTAATTGGTTTAGGAAGCAATTTTATAATTGATTTAGACAGTTAGGCTAGGGTTAGAAAATAAAAATCTAAATGTGAAATTTTGTAAGGGTTCGGAGTATGAAATTCATGTCTCCCTTGTAACAAAGGAGTCTCTATGAAATTAAAGAATACAAAATATTTTGATTCTAGATTTCGGTGTAGTTTCAATCACTATTTTTCTTTTGTGATTCAACACTAGTTTATGTTTTTTCCTTTCTTGGATAATGTAAGATGAAGTTGGTTGTTTCAGGTTTACTTTTTCATGAATTTACTTAATTGTAATCATGTTAGTTAATCTTGAAACCTTTAAGGAAATGCTCCACATCCATGAACCCATCCACACTTTCTCAGTATGTTGTTATTATTTTTGCAGAAGGTAAATATAGATTCTTAATTGTTTGGATATAAATTTTGTCTTTTTTTCTTCTCTTCAAATAATTTTTTCAATCCAAAGACTCTGCAATCCTAAAAGTTTTTTTTCCATTCTCTTTTGAAATTTGGGGTTTCTGAATTAGAAGCTTTTTTGTGATCGCCAATGGCTTGTCCCTCTGACCACTGAATTTAATTGTTTTCCATAAATCTTGATATGTTTTGGGCACTTGTTTCCCCACAACCAGGAATTTTCTCTGAGGAAAAAAATAGAACCCACAATGTTAAATTAATTCAAAAGGAAACTAAGGCCAATAGCATGATATTGGAACTAGATCATCTATTATCCTTAATAATGTGGGGGATAAACCAAAATATGGTGAAGAGAACTATAATCACTTGATTATGGGCCTTTGTAACACCCCTATAATTACCCTTTCTATGTATTTAAATATTTATTATTATGATGGTGAGTTAGGTTATATTGTGACTTACATTCCCATGTACATTTTACTATATATTTTTTTTGAGGCCTATGTTCCTATAAATATTTTTTATAAAGATAGTGAGCCTAATGTGTAAAATATATTTACGAAATTTATAATAGAGATACATCAAAACAAAAAGCCACATAACATAAGGATTATGGATTGTAGGAACTCCAAGAGAGGGAAGGGAAAAAGGGTGGAACTGTGAGAAGGTTCTTAAGCCTAGGAAATGACTAGACCATCATAAAGTTACTATTGGAATATGGGTGGTTGTGTTAGTTTTTTAATTGATGTCAAAAAGAGTCAATGGTGATCTATGATAGCTGCAGACTTATTGGTAGAGAATCATGATAGTAGCAAGCTTAGTGGGAAGCCATAAAATTATGATTATGGTGATTAGGCACTCATCATTGCAAGCGTAATAAAAAGAGTCAAGAAGAAAAATGTGGAAAAGAGTTGAGGGATCCATTTATATTTCAAGGCTTCTGGTATAGAACCATCATAGTAGTAGGATTATTGAGAAGCCATAAAATGATGACTACGGTGGTTATGCACTCAACATTCCAAGAACAAGAAGAATAGTCAAGAAGAAAAGTGTGGTAGAGAGTTGTAGTCATCTCTGAGGTATAAAATTCCCCATGTCTATATCAGACCCTATCCATTGGAAAATTCTCTTGAAGAGATTTCCAATGATATGCGGAAGTTCAAAAATGGCCTCTTGGATTAAAAGATATGGTCTTCTGAATTTCAGGGAATTCAAGCCTTGAGAAGGATGAGATATTGGAATATCATAGTTCCATGATATTGAAATATTAGAAAAGGAGACATATGTTATATCAGAATATAAAATGTCTAAGATATCAGAACATCGGAGTAGATCAGTGCATGGAAACCTCAGAGCACAAAGTATATCAGAATATTGAGGGATCATGATATCGGAAAATATTAAGATGGGTTTGTTAAGAAGTTATGATATCCGACAATCCCGATAGAGGTAAAAGCACTGATAAATTCCAAATAATATTAACAATGGATATTGTTGCAAAACCAAGGTCTTATGGGCCCTCTTCTCTCTTCTATGACAGGAAATGTGGCAGAATGAGATTGATTTAAGGAAGATATAGTGGTAACCAACATCAACATGACGTGGTAGTATGACAAGACATGTGGCAAGAAGATTCAATGTTATTGGGTGGCCTAGTGGGCCAAATATGGGTGACATGTGTCACTATTAAGGTGTCTCAGAGAGAGAGCTATGAAGGTTTTTCCACAGTCACCTCTTTGAGATGAAATTTAGAATCCTAAAAAATACCTAACTTCCACAGATCATATCTCCAAAAATATTGTGAACCAAGATCTAAAATTTTGCGCCGTCAGGATTTTTTCTTCGCACTCTGAAACTTTTAGCTTTTGAACCTTCGTATAAAAAAAATTACAGTGAAAATACCACGATGACCTATTTAGGTTAAATTCAGGAGCCTACAAAATGACCTAAATTCCACAGATTATATCTTTGAAAATATTCTGAACCAAGCTCTGAAATTTTTCGACGATGTTCCTCAGGAGTTTTTCTTCACAAACTAAAATTTTCATCATTTGAACCTTCGTAGAAACAAAGTTATAGTGAAAATGCCACGATGACTTTTGTGGAGCAGCGAAACCCTGGAATCCAAAACTCTGATACCAAATGTTGTGAAACCATCTCCAAAAATAGAATAAAAGAGATATCAACACCTTAGAAATAAGCCACTTCGAGGCAGAGACCTCCAATACATTACATGAATGAAAAATTCTTCGATGATACAAATTACAAAACCTCCTTTCTATATATAGGAGTCCATGGGGCCACAATGTAATCCTAGCTGACCTAACAATAATAATTTAAGGGCACAATAATAACAATATGGGGGGTTTCAGGGGTACAATAATAAAAATAAGGGGGTTACACTAACAACAATAAGCAACTATACTAGTAATATAGGGACCTAACAGAAGGCATCAAAATAACAACTCTCCCGTGTTTATCAACTTCCAAGCCTTTATCTGCAAATTGAAATTCAATGGGACTTGGTGGCTGAAAATATGGAGCTAAGGAGAGTTCTATGTCACAAATAATTTCCTCAACCATTTCAGGAAAAGACTCCTTATTAACATCTTTCTCAAGAATTTCATCATCTTCCTCAACCTCAACATCAAGACTGAAAGACTGCAAGTTTCCAATCACATGAAAATTATTTCTGATGGACTGAAATGAAGTAGAACAAAGAGGCAGAGATGCTTCACTTACCTCCAATTTTTCTTGACTATCCTCATCAGTGTCATAGCTGATATGTATTGGTTGATTACTGTTTTGATGAAACTAAACTTCCTCCCACAAACCAGCTGCTAATTTTTCTGCAATATTAGCCTCTGTTTGGGGAACATGACCATCATCATACTGGTCAAACTTTGGAAAATCATCAACATAAGTAATGTCACCAATCAAACATACCAGATTATCAGATTTTTTTTCTTCAAATTGATCTACACATCCATTTTCTAATCTGTGATACCTGAGATTAGTATGAAAATGAGTAGGAATTCTCTACTCATATGAAGGTTTAAAGGTTAGATGCATGCTTATAATCTGATCTATTTCCTCTTCAGTTAGAAAAGGAGGCACTTTTCTCTTCCTTTGGACAACATTACAATAGTTCTCTTTCTCTTGTAAAGGTTGGTTTTGAAGCTGAATGCCTTCTTGAGCCTCACACACAAGAGATGCGGAATCAACACTTATTTATTTGGAGAGATCTTGTGGATCCTCCTTTAATTCATTGATTTCATCCTCAACCAACTCCTCTTGGCTGTCATGATGGATGTTCTGAGAATTAAATTCATGAAATGCTTCTAATAGGCTTTCAGGATGCCAATTTCTCAAATCTTCATCAATTTTTACAAGTTATTGTATGAGATCTTCAGATTGACCACAACAATTTTCAGCTAATAATAGAGATGGACAAAGTTCTTTATAGTGCTCATAAAATACCTTGTGGAAATCCTTCAAAGAAAACAAGGTGCCAGGGTCTAGGCCTTCATACCATTCCATTGCCTTTCCTTCTAATGTCACCATGAACATTTTCATGAGGCAGTCCTCATGCCATTCAACTTTTAACCTCCATACATGTATATGAAACTTGATGAGATGTAACAAGGGGTCATCAAATTTTTCATCTTGAAACATAGGCAGGTTTGAAAACCAATCTATCTGAGGAATTTTGTGTGGAAACCCAGGGAAATGATCTTTTTTCATTGGAACATATCTCTGTTGTATCCTTAGATCCATGTTTGCAAATACGAAAGGGTTACTGCATCTTTTCAAACAGTCTATAGTTTTCTACCAGTGGAGTCTTTAGGTTTTTTGAGAGTTGTGGAGTCTCCAAGTGGAGGGTTTTAACTTTGTTTTCCACCATCAACATGATTAATGCATTCCTAGGAGAGTCTATGAGAACTAGTGGGGTAAGTAGGCCTATTGGAGGCCATTGGAGTCATCAGGTGGATGTTTTTTTCTATTTTAAGGATATGCTTGTTGTCCACCATCAATAACTGAAATTCAATCTAAGGATGTTTGTGGGTTTTCTGAGGTCCTAAGGAATACTCAGATTGCTACTGACCCAGAAAGTACCACTGTGATCGCCATTATGTTAGGCGATGAGGTGGCGATGAATAATTGGATACTATTTGACAAGGGTTTCTGAATTTTTAAGGATGTTTAAGCTTGTAACTTACCTAGAAGGTCCCACCGTGATCGCCATTATGTTAGGCGATGAGGTGGCGATGAATCTTGGATACTATTTGACAAGGGTTTCTGACTTTTTTAAGGATTTCTAAGCTTGTAAGTTACTCACAAACTCCCACTGTGATCACCATTATGTTAGGCGATGAGGTGGCGATGAATCATCGGATACTATTTGACAAGTTTTTATGAATTTTTTAAGGATTTCTAAGCTTGTAACTTACTCAGAAAGTCCCACCGTGATCACCATTATGTCAGGTCCCTATAATTTTTCAGATTGGCGACGACAAATGTATAGGGGTAACATCAAACCAGTCTTTGGAGTCCTAGGACCTAGCCTTCCTGGAATTAGAGAGGGCTCTCTCTATGCTTGTGCAAAGGATGTACCTTGATAGATTTTAGGTTTTTATTTTAGGCTAGTTATTAGGTTTAGGGTTTGTTTGTTTTTTTTTATTTTTTGGGAAGGTTGTCAAGGAAAACAGATAGCGTAGGAGAGGTTTAGACCATTAGACTATGGAGTGTGCAATAGGTCTATAAAGATAAAACAATAGGTCAAGGATTATCCGGTACGTAAGTTAACAGGGCTGAATGGATCTTCAGGGCTTAGGTGAATGGAATGAACATCAAATTTTGAACAGAGTAGGTGAAAACAAAAGTTAAGAATCCTTTTTCAAATACTGCAACAAGAATGGCCTTCAAAACACTATGCATGAATACTATACCAAAGACAGGGCTTACCATACTTGTTTGACTAAACCCTAGCAAGAAAACATCAATGCAACAATCCAGAAAATCCTAGAGGGCAATAAACTTGTATAGTCTCTAGTGATTTCACCTTCAGAGAAAGAAAACATACAAGATGACATGTAATAATGATCAAGAAGTAGGGAAATACTAAGATTTCTTAATCAAACTATAGAGAAACTTCAAGGAAACCATTTAATATGAGCAAAAAGGCATGCAAAATCATAAACCTCTTCAACTAAACCTAATCAACAATACTTCAAAGTGAAAGACCTTTAAAACATTTTTTAAAGTGATTTCAAAGGGAAGGGCTAACCATAAACCTCTTTGACACTAACTCCATCAAATCATTCATGAGATAAACAAGCAAAGTGGGTTTAGAGAGCAACTAAGAATTCTCTAAAATGACTTAGCAGAGGAGAACATGAAAGCAAAAGAAGCAGACAGACTTAATGAACTTAGACAACATAAGTTAAGCTAAAATTTATGTTCAAATGTAAGGGAAAGATGAAACAATATGTAAAAAATAAGAAAATGATAACAAAACAAGAAAAACATCACCATTTTCCATGTTCATGAATCCTGCAAAGTGCTTGGCTCCATTATTCTTCAATCCAAAAGGATTACAAGGCTCCAAGACCAAAAACTCCTCACAACTCCAAGGCTATGAGGTATTTCTCCAAAATAAACCAACATGAACAATAAGGCCCTCATCCAGTATTTATCATGCCAAGGAGAGTAAAAACCCTAACGAGGGTTTTGGAGGCCATTAATTGCTCACAAATATCATTTTTTTCCATTAGGACCATGAAAGGCCCAAGGCACAAAATATGTAATGTAATAAATGAAAAATTACTTCTAACACCTAACTTTGGAGTGATTTTCCCAAAAAGCCATAATATATCTATTTTCCATAAATGAGTGTTTTTTGCTGAATTTTGCAGATAAGGACACATCAGGGAGGTCTAAGGGTGCAACGCCTACACGGAAAAACTGGGTCACCTTGCAGCTATGTTTTGAAGGCCTTCTTGATGTTGGAATCAGCTCTGTGATGCTCATTGGAAAGCCTATAAAGTATAATTTCCAAAAATTCCCTTGGTTTTTTTATTGGAATCCCTTAACGTGTTCAAAATTAAAAACTCCAAAGGCTGCTAAAGGCACAATGCCAGCCCTGAAAACATGGCATAAAGGTGGAAATTTGCATGTTTTTGGCCCTTTTGGAGGACCAGTCTTGCTCCAAATGATCTAAAACTTGGTAAGCGTGATGTAATTGGAAAGATGAACCTAAAAATGCCAAGTTTTCCTCCAATGGATTCTTGAGGAAAAAGCGCAACGCCAGTGGCACTGCGCCCTTGGCCCTGAAAAATGGTCAAAACTCAATTTTTTACAAAATTTTCCTAAAACTTGGATTTGTATTACTCATTGAGTTTGTGATTCTTGTAGGAGATGGAATAGCCAAGGTCACTAAGTTTTTATTCCTCTTTTTCCTTATTTTCCTTATCCTCACTGATGTTTGCCTTAATGTTTTCTGTGTCATTGATATCCTTGTTGTCATTATCTTCACTTTTGTACTCACCTTATCCACTGAATTGTGCCTTATCAACATTTGCTTCACTGTCCTTTTTTTCCATGTTTTCTTACTCATTTACACTCTCCATGCTAACATAATTTCTCTTTCCTTCACTTTCTTGATCTCTGCCATAAGTCTCAATGCTCATTTAACCGACTGCCATCATTATCATTGATATGTGCTTAACTACTTTCAGGCTCATTGACATCTTTTTCACCACTTGATTTCTCACCATGGAACCGTGAGAAGGTTCTTAAGCCTAGGAAATGACTAGACCATCATAAAGTTACTGTTGGACTATGGGTGGTTATGTTATTTTTGTAATTGATGTCAAAAAGATTCAATGGTGATCTATGATAGTTGTAGGCTTATTGGTAGAGAATCATGATAGTAGCAAGCTTAGTGGGAAGCCATAAAATTATGATTATGGTGATTAGGAACTCATCATTCCAAGTGCAATAAGAAGAGTCAAGAAGAAAAATGTGGAAAAGAGTTGAGGGATCCATTGATATTTGAAGGCTTCTGGTATAGAACCATCATAGTAGTAGGATTATTGAGAAGCCATAAAATGATGACTATGGTGGTTATGCACTCAACATTCCAAGAACAAGAAGAATAGTCAAGAAGCAAAGTGTGGTAGAGAGTTACAGTCATCTTCAAGGTATATAATTCTCCATGTCTATCTCAGACCCTATCCATTGGAAAATTCTCTTGAAGAGCTTTCCAATGATATGCGGAAGTTCAAAAATGGGCTCCAGGATCAAAAGATATGGTCTTTTGAATTTCAAGGAATTCAAGCCTTGAGAAGGATGAGATATTAGAGTAGGAGGCATATCAGATATTGGAATATCATAGTTCCACGATATTGAAATATTAGAAAATCTGGCATATGTTTTGTTGGAATATAGGATGTCTAAGATATCGGAACATCGGAGCAGATCAGTGCATTGAAACCTCAGAGAAAAAAGTATATCAGAATATTCGGGGATCAGGGTATTGGAAAATATTAACATGGGTTTGTTAAGAAGTTATGATATCCAACAATCCCAATAGAGGTAAAAGCACCGATAAATTCTGAAGAATATTAGCAATTGATATTGTTGCAAAACCAAGGTCTTATGGGCCCTCTTCTCTCTTCTATGACATGAAATGTGGCAGAATGAGATTGGTTTAAGGAAGATATAGTGGTAACCGACGTCAACATGACGTGGTAGTATGACAAGACATGTGGCAAGTAGATTCAATGTTATTGGGTGGCCTAGTTGGCCAAATACGGGTGACACGTGTCACTATTAAGGTGTTTCTATGCGGAATGATGATGGCTATTGGAGGTTGACATATCGGAAGAATGGTGATATCATAACTTATGTGAAAATTATCTTTGAAAGGTTACGATATAAGGGGCCTCTGATGTTGGGTTGGCACATGGTAGGGAGAATTCTGAGACCAAAGGGGGCTAAGCAGTTTACAAAGAATTTTTTTCTCTCAACATGAGTTTGGAAGGTCTTAGCACCTAAGTGCTAAGCCATTAGTCAAAGGCCCAGATCTATGAGGAGGTATCATCCAAAGGAGTTGAAGGAAAAGGGAGCCAAGAATATCGTGGAGCGCAATATCGTGAAGTTTCGCCTTTAAGAAGTTACGGTATGGCGTGGTCTAATGAGCCAGTAAAAAAAATTGAAAAGGGAAGATGGGTTGACATTTGAGGTTTAAATGTATTACCAAGGAGTTGATATTTTACTAGAAGAACCACTAGAACAAGGCATCAAGGTCACTAACTCACATAAAATATTTAGTGGGGAAAACCCAATCATGATCCTAGTCCCGCGCATGCCTTATTTGAATTAAAAGCAAGAGGGAATAAATGTTTCATTCATGTATATGGTTAAGCCATGATATGAAATAAATGGGCATGGGAAGTAATTGTAGAGTGTCAAGGAAGAGTACGAATTAAGAGATCGGTATGGCTATTTACATTGTGGGTCTAAGAAAACTTCAGAAGCTCATTATTTTGATTAACTCTATGACAAAATTTAATGGGAAAACTCAAAGGAAGAAAGGAATGTCACGCAAAGAAACAATTGAGTGGTGTGTGTACCGGTGGTAGAAACAATAATGTACATTACGCAGCAGTGGAACAAGACAATTCAAATCCTTTGAGAAAATTAGAGAAATATACTATTGTTGAATTTTTCGTAAGTGGAGAGAGAAAAGGTAGTGCTTGGAGAGAGAGCATAAAGCTTGAGCTGAAGGAGAAGAAACAGAGAATGCGTTGCGAGACAACTGAGTTTTGATCACATGCTATGTTGAGTAGAGTACATATGGTGCAGATGTGGAAGACTGGAGGAGTCGGTGATTCAATAGAGGATTGAGAGAAGAATGCAATTATGTGACAAAACTTATTTTTATTTTTATTATTAGTAAATTCATTTTTTTTTTCAGTTTGAAAATTGTATAAAATAGTAGAACAGTGGCAACAACAAGCGGTGTCCTACATTTAAAGAGGTTGGTGCCTCTTGGAAAGTTGGTGTTTGCTATCCTATGGGAGTCGGTGCCTCCAGTGAGTGGATTCTCACAAACAAACTGATGTAATTAAGTGGGTGCTTAATTTACATCTTAAAACAACAATAAATTGATGGTTTTTACCCTTTAGGTTTGAATGTGAAAAATACATGTGTCAATATGCATGTGTGTTTATCTTGAGAACTATTTTTGAATATATGAATGCTTATTTATTTATGAATGAATTCTCTCATAAATAAGAGTCAGTAGAGGGACGGAGTAATAATATATTGAAAAAAAATAATTGAAAATAATAAAATTATTGATTCACCCCCCCTTAATAATTCCTTATTCCAACAATTTTTATAAGTACCAAGTTACTTCAAAAACAATCAACCACTAGAAGGCAGATCTATAAGGAATTATGTCAAGGCAATAGAACCAAGAGGCTTATTCAAGCATAATATTAGTCTTTAATGGGACGAAAATGTTGGAGATATTTTCATTGATGGCAAAGGAGCAGAAAGGAGTAACACTAGAATTACTAGTAATAGCAGAGGCAGTAGAGAAGTAGTTAAGGAAGAAAAGGAGCAAAGGCATCAAAAGGAGCTCAGGAGAGATCGACGCGTGCAACAAGTGCAATAACCAAAAGAACAATATCAGGAGAGATTCGCAGAAACAGCAAAGAAGCATACGTAGCATAAGCAGCAGAGGCAGCGAAGGCAGTAGAGAAACATCAAAGGTGTGCAACAAGTAAAATAATCCAGAATCAGAGTGAAAAGCTCAAGAGGAGTAACATTATGCAGAAAAGAGGAAAGCAACATCAAGGTGTAGCAAAGAGGTAGAATAGTACAACGAAAGTTGAACAAATAGGTGAAACAGGTGAAAGTACAGCGACAATTGAACAAACATGCGAAATAGGTGAAGTGGACTCCTGTCGGGCGGAAAGAGCTTACATTCTCGGAGGTAGCATGCATGGGCAGCAAAGGAGGAAGATGACCCAACGAAATATGAGTTAAACCTTGTGCATATATTATGATCATGGTTAACATTGATCTGCGATCAATGGTACTGGGGGGGCACAAATACCCCGATTGTTAACCCAAGGGGGTGCCTCCGTAGTTGTCCTGCCCATCAGGAGTTGACCGCAGATCAACGGTTTTCATTCACTGCGGTAGCACAAGCCCAATGATCATTCCAACCAAGGAGTGCTTCCACAGTTCTGTGAACTGGGACCTGCTTTCCTAAAGCCCTAAAGTACAATTGTTGGACTTCAAGGTAATTGCTTTAATATGCGATGCGAAGTGGCGATTCGAATCGATGATGCGAAGTTCATCGCATATCGCATATCGAAAAGCTTAGAAGAGATAGCACTCATAAACACCGAAGTGCAAAGTGCGATAAAGAGAGCAGACACAATCCAGGACAACACTGAAACCTAAAGCATTTCAAGTTCGAGAGTATGGGATTTCCCGTTGTTAAATCTCATTAGAGAAAAAAGGAACATTAGAACATAAAACGTTAAGACCTTCGGGCAAGTGAAAAGTGATGCATTATGATTGGTCACTACGTTGTGGGACCCTTCAACCAAATTTAAGTCCGGGGCTAAGTGTTTTATGAAGAAAACCATGGAAGCGGAGGTTGAATTAGGTTACAAAAGAAAGACCTGAAAAAATGAAAAAGGACCTGGAGCATGTGCAGAACAGTGTGATGAAGGATTGACGGTAGAGATTTGAGCACTGAGTGAGCATCGAGATACATGCAAGGAATGTAAATCATCGGTAATGGTCAAACGATACTTGGAACCAGAAATGAGAAATAAGCGGAATAGTGAAGGCAGGATTAGAAAACTGGTAAGTGTTTGTCGCACCGCTTTTGGAGGATAAGTGGTAAAAGGTGAAACGAACGTGATAGCGTTAAGAGGGTGACGGATGGCATTCTAAAAACACCTATTTCGCATAGGTTTGGAATAGTTAAATAAAATGAAACTTTATGTGTGATTTCCGTAGGATTGGAAAGTTAAGAAAAGGCAGAGTGTGATGACCATATGATTGATGAAAGGTTGATATGTATGTGAATGCAACACAAAAGCCACAGGTAATGGAATAAATATGTTGGGTGTGGAGCCTGATTATCTTGTTTACTTTGTATCACAGCATTGGATCCCTATACCTTAAAAGGGGCGGCAACGTCACCCGAAATTAATCGCTGCCATGGGGGGTCTAGGGGGGGGCGGCAATGCTTTTCGGAGCCCCCCCCTGGTGGGGGTTTCGGGGGCAGCGTCCCTGAAGCTAAAAACAGATGTAAAATTTCCTTGTAAAAGTATAATAATTTCTAGTCAATCTGGGCCATTCATTAGGCAAATGATCTGACAGTAGAAGTTATGTTTAGTTTAGGGTTTTTTGCCCTAGAAGGCAACCCCTCGCTTTTATGAGGGTATTGTATTGAAGCTGTGTATTGTATGTGTATTCTCATAGCGAGAAACAGATAGGGAGACTGTGAGAGAGAACAAAGGATATTACAACGAATCTGCTGTAGGTTTTGTCTCTTCAATTTTTTGCTGGATAATAGAAATGAAGGACTGGCTGTTCGGGGTGGATGTAGCCCAAACTGGGTGAACCACGTATATCTATGTCTCTCTGGTTTTATGTGTTTTGCGTGCTTGTATTTTCCGCATATTTTATGTGTTGCATTGCTCCATAATATATAATTTTCTAACAAAATATAGCAGTTATGCAGCAAAGAATATAACAGCAACAAAAAAGACAAATATACGGTGAACCAAGAGCTGAAAGGGTTGAGTGAGATTTATCTGTTGCAACTGTAAATGTAAAGGATTAGAATAGTTTATATTGTTTGTGATGCAAAGGCAAGTCTCCATAGGCAAAGAAAAACTCCAAGTTAATTCTGAAATGAGTAGACAGGGTTGTATGCTCCTGAAATGATGAGCGAGAAAATGAGATTGTGGAAGGCAAAAAGTCATGCTTGTTCATTTCATATTCCCATGTGGAATGCAAAAAGCGAGAGTGTGATCTCTATAAATGATGTTACTGTCATACGCATTAAAGGGGTTAGAGAGTGTAAGAAGAAGAAGGAGTAGACAAAGAAGCTGTGAAGATCCAGAGATAATCTAAGGCATATATGAAGGATGGAGGATAGTAGTGAAGAAGGAATATAACGAGGTTGATATCCAGGTAAATCAGCATGTTATTTTAGTGTTGTGTGAGGAATTTGGTTCTTCCATATCAAGTTGTAGCATGATAGATGTCCAGTTGTAACTGGCTGAGGTAGGAGCCTCCTGTAGGTTTCAGCCTGCAGAAAATAGATGGGAGTTGGAGCTTCCTTGGAAGTTGTAGCTTGCAGAATTGAGGTAGTAGCCTCCTGTAGGTTGGAGCCTACAAAATGTCAGTGGTAACAGGGAGTTGGAGCTTGCCTTTGCATCACAACAATAATAAGATGTGGCTTTCTCCCTTATGGATTTACACTTATATCTGTTGTCTATGTGCATGATGATTATGTTTGGATATTCTATATTTAATATTCTTAATACTTGCTGCTCACTTATTAAGATTGTTGTTCCATTGTACATTAATTTGATCACAAAATGAAGATGTAAATAAGTGTAAAAGAAATTTTTACAAGACCCTAAATGCACTAAACTGATTCACACCCCTCTCAGTTTAACTAAGGGTTCAAAAATTGGTATCAGAGCGGGTTCCTTCTATATCAGTTTAACAACTGGAAGGAGATCCTAGGTCCCCAAGATTGCTAGTCTAGAAGGATTCTCAACAAATAAAGACCCTTTGTTTACTGGTACAAATTATGCCTTCTGGAAAATAAGAATTAGGACATACATAATGTCTTCAGGAATAGAAGTTTGGGCTGCTATGGAATTGGGATATGCCCCAAAGGATTCTGACATAGAGAAAGAAGCCAAACAAGATTTTGTAGCTAATTCCAAAGCCATGAATGCTCTCTTTAGTGGTTTGTGTGAGGCAGAATTTATCAAAGTAATGCACAACAAGACTACCAAAGAAATATGGGATACATTAGAAAGTATCCATGAGGGAGATAAAAAGGTGAAGATGGCCAAACTACAAGTCTATCGAGTCCAATTTGAAAATATAAAAATGAATGAAGAAGAAGATGTTGCCAGCTTCTTCTTAAAGGTTGCATAAATTGTGAATAATATTAAATATCTAGGAGAAACCATTAGAGAATGTGTAATTGTTCAAAAGATATTGATATCTTTACCATCGAGTTTTAATCCCAAGGTTTCTGCCATAGAAGAAACAACTGATTGGGAAATTTTGACCATGAACCAATTAATTGGAAACTTAACAGCCTATGAGATGAGACTTCCACAGAGGAAGTCAAATGTGAGGGAGGCAGCCTTTAAGGCTGAGAAGAGCAAAGAAGAAAAGGAAGATGCATGCTCCTGCTATGATGAAGAAGAGGCCAAATTTGTCAGAAGATTGGATATAGGCTCAGGTAAGTATAAAGGTAAGCTTCCATTTAAATGATTTGACTGTGGAAGATTTGGGTACTATGCATCAAAGTTTCCTTACAAGAAAACAAAGAATCAGAATCAAGAGATAGAGAAAACCAAAACAAATAACTGGAAGAAAGGGAAGAGATTGAATAGAAAAATAGTTTATGCTCACCAAGATAGCAATGCATCTGAAAACTCAGATGAATCCTCAAATGAATAAGGAACCTCTGAATTTGTGTTGATGGCCAAGGAAGAGTCTAAAGGATTCCTTCTCGAAGATGAGGCAGATCTTGAGGGGGAGGTAAGAAGTGCCCTAGAGGAAATAGATAGACTTAAACTCAAGTGCAGAAAAGAGAAAGACATTCTTCTCAAATATGTAAAAGAGGTAACAAATTCAGAAGACCTCATTCAATTGAAAGTAGGACTTGAAGAAGCTAAGAAGGTGGAAGACACGTTACTAAAGCAAATTAAGGATAAAATTCAGAAGAAAGAAAAATTGGAAGAAGAAGTAGTATGCCTAACAAAGAAATTATAACACACCCAAAGGGAATTGACAATGAACACTCCTCGAATGACAAGCACTGAAGAGTTGAATAAAATACTAAATTCTCAAATATCTCCTCTCATAAATACTGGGATAGGTTACGAAGGAGAAACCAACAAATCCAAGGTAGAAGATAACCAGAATATCATTTTTGTGAAAGTTGTAAAAGAAAAAATTAACTCTCAGCAATCTGAGATTATTGTAGCTAGAAGACTGATAGAAGAAAGGAGTAGGGGGTGTAAGGAGCTCAGAGATGAGATTGCCTCCATGGAGACCTCGAAGAAGGCAAACATTGAAAGGAATGATGAAGCAGCTCAAAAAGGAACCACATAAGCATAAGCCAACAAGAACTTGGTGTGTGATGAAACAAATAGAAACAAGTAGCAACATCATGAGACAAAGAATGAGAGGAAGAAGCAAGAAGTTGCAAAAAGTTCAATTGTTCTTGAAGATCAATTGAACAAGTTCGGAAGATCTCAAATGATATTCTTTCCTCCTATGAGAAATGTCACTTGTTTTTCTTGTCACAAACTGGGACATATTACTGCATATTGTCAGACAAAAATAATCGATTTCAACCAGCAAAGGATGTAGAAAATGAAAAGATGACCTCAAGCAACCAAATGGAGAAGACAACCCTTCACCAGATACACTAAGACAACCTTTTAATTTAATTTTTGTTGTAAGTGGTTTGGCCATAAAGCCATGAAGTGCAAAACGTATGGACAAAGACTGATGTTTAAAACCCCAAGGAGATTTATGAACAATGGAGAGTTCACTCGTACACATAATCCATTTAAAAATATAATCAAATGCTTTGTATGCCATCAAATCGGACACATGTCTTCCAAATGTCCTATCAAAGAATGTGGTCCATCTTCTCAAAAAAGGTGCCAAACAAATAGTTGCCTGCAGTGGAAAAATAAGTTGAATAAGTGTGACCTGGCTCTAATACCTCAAGATCAGAAAATCCAATGGTATATGGACAGTGGATGCTCAAAGCATATGAGTAGAGATCGAAGAAAGTTTGTAACCTTTGATGAAAAAAAATCTAGAAATGTAACATTCAGAAATGATAAAGGAGAGAAAATCAAAGGAAAAGGCTCAGTCAGTATGAATAATGGAAGAGGAGAGGCTCAAGATGTACTATTTGTGGATGGGCTGAAAGCCAATCTGCTAAGCGTCATTCAAATGTGTGATAAGGGTTGTGAGGTCCTTTTTAGACCCCAAGATTGTGAAGTAAGATCAAGCACCACGGGAAAGACCTTGATCAAAGGTGTTAGAACAGAAATTAATGTCTATATATTGGAAGAAGAGAATGAAGCATGCCACATAAGAAAAATTGATGAATCATGGTTATGGCATAGAAGATTGGGACACTTAAACTTTGACCACATCATCAGTCTGAGCAAGAAGAAAGTAGTAAAAAATATGCCTACAATAAAGAAGCCTCCAAATACTATATGTAAATCCTACCAATTGGGCAAACAGACCCGCACATATTTCAAGACCAAAGATGAACTATCTACAAGTAGGCCACTTCATCTTGTACACATGGACCTATGTGGACCTTCAAGAACTAATGCACTAGGTGGAGAATATTATTTCATGCTAATAATAGATGATTTTACCAGATTGACGTGGGTGGCATTTCTCAAATATAAATCTGAAGCAATTGAGAAGTTCAAGATATTTGAGGCATTGGCAGAAAATCAAACAGGATGCAAGCTAAAATGCATCAGATCAGACAGAGGAGGTGAATTCACAGACTATGATTTTGTAGACCTATGAAATGAACATGGGATAAAACAACAGTTTACAATTGCAGGTACACCTCAACATAATGGAGTGGCAGAAAGACAAAATAGGTTAGTACAACATATTTCCAGAGCCATGATGCAAGAAAGTAACATTCCTCAAACCTATTGGGCAGAAGAAGTACACACAGTTTTTCACATTCTCAACAAAGCTCATCTAAGACCAAATTGTGATAAGACTCCTTACGAATTATGGCATGGTAAACTAGCATCAATCAAGCACTTTAGAGTCTTTGGAAGTAAGTGTTACATAAAAATTAATGATGAAAAACTGGGGAATTTTGATGCAAGAGATGATGAAGGAATATTTTTAGGATATGCATCCAAGAGTAAGGGTTATAGGTGTTGCAACAAAATACTGCACAAAATTGCAGAAAGCATTGACATAAGAGTTGACGAAGATCTACCAAACAGTACAAGAAACACAAGCTCTGCCAATCCTCCAGATGATCATGGAGCTGAGAACCAAGATAATTATGAACATAACAAGACAACAGAAGATACTAAATTAAACTCAAAGGGTCCCTCAAGATACACTCAAAAGAACCATCCAGAAGATCAAATCATTGGGGACAAAAGTGTGGGAGTCTAGACAAGAAGACAACTTGCTGAACAGACAGAAGAAGTATACCTAGCCATGCTATCTCAAATAGAGCCAAAGAAGTTCGAAGAAACCAGCAAAGACAAAAAATGGGTAAGTGCTATGAATGAAGAGCTAGACCAAATTGAGAAGAAAAATACCTGGGAATTAATTCCAAGACCCACTGGGAAAAATGTCATTGGCACAAAATGGATATTCAAGAATAAGATGAATGAACAAGGGAAGGTAATCAGAAATAAAGCCAGAATTGTATGCAAGGGATATTCACAAATTGAAGGACTTGATTATGATGAAACTTTTGCCCCTGTAGCTAGGATGTAAGCAATCAGAATTTTTTTGGCCTTTTCATGCTATCATGATTTCAGGGTATATCAAATGGATGTGAAGTTCGCCTTCCTGAATGGAAATTTAGAGGAAGAAGTCTACATGGAACAACCTGAAGGATTCTCATTAACAGAGAAACATGAATATGTGTGTAGATTAAAGAAAGCGTTATATGGTCTAAAACAAGCTCCTCGTGCATGGTATTCAAGGCTAGAAAAATACTTGCAAAAACAAGGGTTTAAGAAAGGAGGAGTAGACAACAATTTGTACATAAATTCTAATCAAGATGAACTCTTAATTGTAATAGTTTATGTAGATGACATCATGTTTGGTAGCAAAAAATATGAGTTAGCAAAAGGATTTGCTGAAGAAATGAAATTAGAATTTGAGATGTCAATGATTGGAGAGCTCACCTTCTATTTAGGACTTCCAATTCAACAAAACAACACTGGAATATTAATTTTGCAAGAAAAATACTTAAGAGAAATGTTGAAAAGGTTTCAAATGGAATACTGCAAACCTATGTCAACTCCCATGATCACTGGATGCAAACTATGTGCTAATGATGGATCAATAGATGTAGATCAAAAACTTTACAGATCCATGATAGGAAGTCTGCTATATCTAACTACTTCTAGACCAGACATTATGTTGGTAGTAGGACTTGTAGCAAGATATCAAGCAACACCAAAACAAAATCACTTACTTTCAATCAAGATAATATATAGATATCTACAAGGAACCTCACATTATGGCCTATGGTATCCCAAAGGAAAAATTTTCACACTGGAAACATACACAGATGCAGATTGGGTTAGTTGTATGGATGATAGGAAAAGCACAAGTGGAGGTTCTTTTTATTTGGGAAAACATCTAGTGGCATGGCTAAGCAAGAAGAAAACTTCTATCTCTTTATCTACAACAGAAGTAGAATGCATAGCAGCAGCAGCATGTTGCACACAAATAATGTGGATGAAACAAACTCTCCAATACATGAAGGTAAGCATTGATGAGCCCATTTCTATCAAATGTGAAATCCAAGTGCAATAAGTATATCAAAAAATCCTGTACTTCATTCAAAAACAAAGCACATCCCAATAAAGTACCACTTCCTCAGAGAACAAGTAGCACACAAACTAGTAAAGTTGGAGTATCTACCAACCAAGGAACAAATAGTAGAAATATTCACTGAAACTCTTGCTAAAGAACCATTCAAATATCTAAGAGAAAAAATAGGGGTAGTGTCTGTAGATGTTACTCTCTAACATGATTAAAAAAAAAAAAAAAAACATTCAAGGAATAGGACCAGTGCAGAAGATGATAGTCAATATCAGACAAGAAAAAATCATTCCAGGGGGAGAGAAATCAATAAAAATTGTCACAAAAGAGCTAGAGAAATGGAGCAGTGCATGGCAGAGGTCCTAAAGATCAGAGTATTATGAAAAGATAGAAACCACACTAGGAAAAGTGCAACCCTTTTCCATTGATGTCAAAGGGGGAGGAAAAGCAAGAAAAATAAGAAAGGCTCTTCTATAAAGCAGGAAAAGGAAGAAAGACAAGATACTTCTCAGAATGAAAGGGGGAGGAAGTCCTAAAGGAAGTATGGGAGTATTGGTGGATGTGTTGCCATTAATGCCAAAGGGGGAGACTGTTGGAAATATTTTCATTGATGGCAAAGGAGCAGAAAGGAGTAACACTAGAATTACTAGTGATAGCAGAGGCAGCAAATAAGCAGTTAAGGAAGAAAAGGAGCAAAGGCAGCAAAAGGAGCTTAGGAGAGATCAGCGCATGGAACAAGTGAAATAACCAAAAGAGAAAGTTTAGGAAAGATTTGCAGAAGCAACAAAGAAGCATAGGCAGCATAGGCAACAGAGGCAGTGAAGGTAGAAGAGAAGCAGAAAAGGCGTGAAACAAGTAAAATAATCCCAAATTAGAGTGAAAAGCTCAAGAGAAGTAACATTATGTAGAAAATAGGCAAGCAACATCAATGTGTAGCAAAGAGGCATAATTGTATAGCGGTAGTTTAAAAAATTGGCGAAACAGGTGAAAGTACAGTGGCAGTTGAACAAACATGCGAAACGGGTGAAGTGGACTTGTGTCGGGTGGAAAGAATTTCCATTCCAAGAGGTAGCATGCATGAGCAGAAAAGGAGGAAACTGACCTGATGGAATATGAGTTAAACCTCGCACATATCTTATAACCACGGTTAATGTTGATCTGGGATCAATGGTAGCGTGAGGGCACAAATAGCCCGATGGTTAACCCAAGGGGGTGCCTCCATAGTTGACCCGCCCATCAGGCGTTGACTGCAGATCGACGATTGTCATTCACCACGGTCGCACAAGCTCGATGATCATTCCAACCAAGGAGTGCCTCCGCAATGCCGTGAACCGGGACCCGCTTTCCTAAAGCCATAAAGTACAATCATTGGACTGCAAGGTAATTGCTTTAATATGCGATGTGATGCGATGAGATGCGATGCGATGGGAAGATGCGATGTGATGTGATGTAATGCAAAGTGGTGATGCGAATCGACGATGTGAATTTCATCGCATATCGCAGATCACAAAGCTCAGAAGAGATAGCACTCATAAATGCCGAAGTGCGAAGTGCGATAAAGAGAGCGGACGCAATGCAGGACAACACTGAAACCTAAAGCATTTCAAGTTTGGGAGTATGGGATTTCCTGTTGTTAAATCGCATTGGAGAACAAAGGAGCATTAGAACATAAAAAGTTAAAATCTATCGGCAAGAGAAATGTGATGCACTATGATTGGTCACTGTGTTGTGGGACCCTTCAACCAAAGTTAAGTCCGGGGCTAAGTGTTTTATGAAGAAAACCATGGCAGCAAAGGTCAACTCAGGTTACAAAGGAAAGACCTAAAAACATGAAAAAGGACCTAGATCATGTGCAGAATAGTGTGATGAAGGATTGAGCATAGAGATTTGAGCACTAAGTGAGCATCGAGATACGTGCAAGGCATGTAAACAATCGACAATGGTCAAACGATACTTGGAACCAGAAACGGCAAATAAGCAGAACAGTGGAGGCAGGATTAGAAAACCGGTAAGTGTTTGTCACACCGCTTTTGGAGGATAAGTGGTAAAAGGTGAAACAAACGCAATAACGTTAAGAGGGAGATGTGTGGCATTCTAAAACTACCTATTTCACATAGGTTGGAAACAGTTAAATAAAATGCAACTTTATGTGCGATTTTCGTCGGATTGGAAATTTAAGAAAAGGAGAAGTGCGATGACTGTCAGATTGATGAAAGGTTGATATGTATGTGAACGTAGCACAAAAGACACAGGTAACGGAAGAAACAGAGAATTTATGCAGTAGAGCTAGAATATAGCAACAGCAAAAAAGACAAATATACAGCGAACCAAGAGCTGAAAGGGTTGAGTGAGATTTATCTGTTGCAACTGTAAATGTAAAGAATTTGAATAGTTTATATTGTTTGTGATGCAAAGGGAAGTCTTCGTAGGCAAAGAAAAACTCCAAGTTAATTCTAAAATGAGTAGACAGTGTTGTAACGACCTGAAATGATGAGTGAGAAAATGAGATGGTGGAAGGAAAAGAGTCATTCCTGTTCATTTCATATTCCCATGTGGAATACAAAAAGTGAGAGGGTGATCTCTATAAATGATGTTACTGTCATACGCATTAAAGGGGTTAGATAGTGTAAGAATAAGAAGGAGTAGACAGAGAAGCTGTGAACATCTAGAGATGATCTAAGGTAGATATGAATGATGGAGGACAGCAGTGAAGAAGGAATATAGCGGGGCTGATATCCAAGTAAATTAGCATGTTGTTTCAGTGTTGTGTGAGGAAGCTGGTGCTTCCATATCAAGTTGTAGCATGATAGATGTCCAGTTGTAGCTGGCTGAGGTAGGAGCCTCCTGTAGGTTGCAACCTGCAGAAAATAGATGGGAGTTGGAGCATCCTTGCAAGTTGTAGCTTACATAATTGAGGTATTAACCTCTTGTAGGTTGGATTCTACAGAAAATCAGTGGTAAGAGGGAGTTGGAGCTTGCCTTTGCATCACAACAATAATAAGATGTGGTTTTCCCCCTTATGGGTTTCCACTTATATCTGTTGTCTATGTGCATGATGATTATGTGTTGATATTCTGTATTTAATCTTCTTAATACCTATTGCTCACTTATTAAGATTTTTGTTCAATTTTACATTAATTTGATCATAAAATGAAGATGTAAATAAGTGTAAAAGAAAGTTTTACAAGACCCTGAATGCACTAAACTGATTCACCTCCCCCTCTCAATTTAACTAACGGTTCGATAGAAAATTCCCTTTTGGAAAGTATGGATGGAAGCCTACCTAATGTCACTTGGTGTAGATGTGTGGAATTCAGTACTAGTAGAGTATAATGTCCCTAATATTCATCCCACTGATGCACATGGTAATAAATTATATGGAAACAATGCTAAATATAATAAAGTTATTCCCTTTGGTCTTGGTCAATCAGAACTTGTAAAAGTTATGAATTGTAAATATGCTAAGGAGGTGTGGGTAAATATTATCCAAAGTTATGAAGGGGATGACAAGGTCAAGTAGGCCAAACTGCAAACCTTTAGAATGAGTTTCGAGAGACTAATAATGGGTGAATATGAGACTATTGCTATAAATTCCAAACTGTCTCGTCATTCAAAGCTAGAAATTCTAATTTTAATGAAGATATTTAAATGATGAAGGTTCCCCACTTTTCAATTAATGGGACATAGCGTTCACGTTCGGATCCAATGGAGTCCTTAGAGGAAAAAATGCATGGAAATTAAGAATGAGAAAGGTCCTGAGGAGTGGTTTTATTAAACTTCTGATTTATCCGAATGCCACAATCCTCATTTCCGGAAACTACCAAGAGGTACCCTCGAGGGAAATTTATGGTTTTGGAAAAAATAATTGTCAGTGTGTCCATGTTTCTATTGTTGGACCCACACACCATGAATATCCACCATTAATATGAAGCGACATATTTTAGAAACATTATAATAGTAGGCTTTTATAATATATATAAATATAATACTAAAACTAAATTTTTGAATTTTTGTTATTTTGAATCCTTTCATAAATAGACAGTTACGTAACTGTTTTGGGAATTAGTTTTATAATTGATTGAGATAGTTAGGCTTGACAGGAAAATAAAATTTGAAAGGGACATTTAGTAAGGGTTCTGAGTCTAAAAGTTACGTCTCCCCCCTAACAAAGGAATCTCTCTAAAATCAAATAATACAAAGAATTTTGGTTCCAACTTTAGATGTAGTTGCAATTATTGTTTTTCTTTTGTGATTCAAAAGTTATTTATTTATTTTCCTCTCTTGGATGTTATTTCAGGTTTAATTTTTCATTAATTTACTTAATTGTACTCATGTTAGTTAATCTTGAAACCCTTAATAAATTGCTCCACATCCACGAACTCATCCACACACTTTCTCAAACTGTCATGATTTTTTCTTCAGAGTTTAGATTCAGATTATTAATTACCTGTATATGAATTCTATCTTATTTTTCTTCTCTTCAAATCACTCCTTCAATCCAAATCTTCATAGTTTTCTGGCCATTCTGTTTAAATTTTGGGTTTCAAAATTATAGGCTTTGTTGCAAGACCTCATTGTATGTCCCCCCGACCACTAGATTTAATTGTTTTTCATCAATATTGATATGTCCTAGGCATTGGTCCCCCCACAACCAAGAACTCTCTCTGCGGAAAACAACATCAAATTGGCATCGTTGTCGGGGAATAAATTAGAATATTTTTCCCTACATTTCAAAAAGTTTTGAAGTTGATTCCTAGAGATGACAAGTATTAGTAGTAGGTTGTATATCTTCACTTATCTGATTTACCTTGGGAATTCTTTTTCTTCATTTTGAAAATGACAATCCCTAAAGTAAAATTAATTCAATTGAAGCTAAACCCTTGAAGGTCATACTTTGTCTTTTTTTTCGGTGCTCCTATTTATGATATTGATCTTTCAAATGAGATTTTGGATTTTTCAGTAGATTCTTCAGTGTATGGTACTTACAGTTCAGAGGAGGATGATTTTGTTGCATTTTTCCAAGACTATTTTCTTACGAGGAAAAAAAAAAATATGATCAACAATAACCTCTTAAAGGAAAGCCCAAGGTTGGAGAGTTAAGCGATGACTATGGATTATGTTGGCAAAGAGATATGTGTCTAGAAGCGCTTTAAGAAAATGAGGCAGTTGCAATAATTTTCTTCCATCAATTTGATGACCAATAATAACCTCTTAAAGGAAAGCCCAAGGTTTGAGAGTTAATCAGTGCCCATGGCTTCCCTTCGCAAAGAGATATGTGTCTGAAATCCCTTTAAGAAAATGAGCAACTGCAATATTTTTCTTCCATCAATTTTATAACCGAGTAGTTGAATACATGGCCTCTTTCTTTTTTCAACAATAAATATAAGCTTTGGGGTATGTATCAAAGTTTTTGTTTTAATATTTCATGCGGTGCCTATGTGTTCTTATTTTCAGGTTTCAACAAGATCAAGGCATTAGGTCCAACACCCATATGTTGGGCTACTACCATTGGACGATTGACATCACTTGAAGGAATCCATCTATGCATATAACTAGAAGTTGTAGATAAATAAGCCAAAAAACAGAGCGTTTAATTTTCAGTTTTCATAATTTTTGTTTAACTAGATAGAATCTAGAATAAATTTCTGGAAAACAAAGATCTCAAAGGGATTTTTATGTTCAACCTTTTAGAAATTTTTTCAAGAGGACTTGAAATTTTGATTCCATTCCCAACAGAGGTCATTGATCTACATTTCTTAGTGCTTTGCTGGAAAAGTGTTGTCCCTAGTTGGAGCTAGGATTTTGAACCTAAATCCTATGTAGTGAAGTTATCAAAGTTTTTACAGCAAAAAAAAATGAAAAAAAAATATATATAAATTTTCAGGGTTTTTATTATTGAAAATTTTTGAGAACAAAAAAAAGTTGATGTTGTCAATGAAATGAAAGAAAAAAAAATATATTGGAATGGCCACAAGTGGAGTGGAAAGGTTCACAAATTGTGTGGCCTTTGGTCCTCATAATTTTTTGAAAAGGGTGATTCAAGATATCAACTTGAGGGTCATATAGATGTTGTAAGAGGAGGGAGATCCTTACTCTTTGCAGAGTGAAAGTGATTTGGAGCTACTCTAGGTTGTAGAATAGAGAAGTTCAATAGAAGTTTTCATTATACATGTGCATACAAGCTTTATAGTTAGTTGCATTTTCAGATGTGGGCAGGGTTCAAAACTCCAGTTGTTATTACCACAGTCATGTAGATGAGAATTATATTCTTGCTAAATATAGGACACCATATGTTATTGTTAAGTGTAATAAAAATGCAATGACAATAAATGGAAACCAGCAAAGGACAACATCCTCAATGAAGCTCAAATTTGAGGATATAATTACAAATGAAAATGTAATGGATACATGTGATATGAAAATGTAAAATAACAAAAATAGGACATATCCTAACATTCAGGATGACCATTCAATGCCTCCACACTCTTTCAATAGTTTCAAGAAGAGAAAATCATCGAGGGAATTTTTAATGTTGAAGTTAGATCAAAATTCATAGTGCAAATGGATGAACGTTGCATCATCAGTATGAGGAAAATATGGTTACATATTGGAATCCTTATGCCAATGGTGCACATATTTTTTTTTTCTAAAGATGAAAGGCACAATCATAGATTCATTAGTGATTTGATATTTTGGTTCATTTATGGGGCCTTCTACATCATCTATGCAATTGGGACTTGAAAGATAAGAATTGCGAAAGAAAGCATGAAAAATCAATTTAGATAGTGAATTATAATTCCACCATGAACCTATGTGGTCATTAAATTCTAAGACCGATGGGTTCTTTCTTACAAGATGTACTTGTTGGTAATTATAATTATCCCATGCCTGAAGTAGTGTCACATGTATCATCTTGTGTGTTAGCGTAAATTCTTAATGTAAGTGTATGAAAAGAGATTGCTTTAGCTGTGTGTGACAAACAACCCTAACAAAAAATATGGCTACTTAACTTCCTTAGATCTGCAATAGATGGTCAAATAAAATGCAACAAAAACCCAGATCTATGCAGTAAAAGAAGTTAAACAATAAAAAAAAAATAAGATTTTCTCCAAATATCCAATGGAGAAGACAAGATATATAAAGAATTTTATATGTATTAACACCTCGGAAGGGAAAAAATAATGATGTTACCAGTCCCCCTGAATGGGATGGGTTCCTAGTTGTCCTCAATGCTTCAGATCTTGAAGTTTCTCTCTCTCAATGGTGTAGAAAACCCAAGACGTGTTGAACTCTATGGGAGCTCCAGAAGCAAGAAGTGATCAAATTATGGCGATGACAAAAGGATAAAATTTCGACCATGAAAAAAAGGATCAAAGTGAATAATGAATTGAAAACCCTTCTATTTATAACAAAATATTGAGTTAACCTTGATAATGGTGCATAGTAAAATATTATTAACCAAGCTCTAGATCTAACTGCTTGGAATATTTTATTATATTTTGTTGGAGGGAAAGGGAATTTAAACTTGTTAAATCCCTTTATTTAGAAATAATAAACAAACATTTAAGGAAACACTCCACATCCATGAACCCATCCACACTTTCTCAGTATGTCATGATTCTTTCTGCAGAAGTTGAATTCAAATTCCTAATTGTGTGGATGCTAATTTTTTCCTTTTTTCTTCTCTTCAAATCACTCTTTGAATCAAAAGACACTACAATCCTCAAAGTTGTTTTTCAATTCTCTTTTGGAATTTTGGGTTTTTCAATTAGAATCTTTTTTGTGATCCCTCATTTGTTGTCCCTCTGACCACTTAATTTAACTATTTTTCATAAATCTTGAGATTTCTTGGGCGCTTGTTTCCCCACAACTAGGAATTTTCTCTGAGGAAATAAATAGAACCCACAATGTTAAATTAATTCAAAAGGGAATGTAGAGCTATAAAAAGGGTCTCTTTCACCTCTAATCACCTCACATTAATATGTCAACCCGAGAGCGTTTTGTCATTACAAAGAGTGACTCAATCCGAGGCTCATTTGTCAGAGTAATGCTAGTAGTACAGTGCTTAAGAAATACAAGAGTAAACGGATGCTTAACTGAAATCAAATTACTTTGAAGAAATAAATCACACACTCGGGAAACTCAATAATTCATCAGTCAAGGGTTCGGTAATAATAAACCATCCCTTCAGAAACTGATGGAAAAAGAACTAAAGCATAGATCACAAGCCTGGGAGCTAAACAATGACTGATACTGCTCACTACAGTCTTAGATCATCTCTCACAGCAAACCATCAAATGCAGATAAATAGATCAGCAAAGGAAATAAAGGATTAAACCACAATTCTGAAATGGAACAGCAACTCTGAAATGGAACCGCAAATGAATACTAAGTCTCGCGGGTTATAATCAAACTCAATCTATACACTCTTTGCAATCAAGGAACATTCTATCATTCTAAAGGCGGATTACACAAATCATATTAATGGAACAGCAATAACGATTATTAGATTATGGGACAATACGCAAGTTCGTTAGAACGCACGCCTTAAATGTTAATATAACACAGCTCACAAAAACATAACGGTAAGTTCTAAATTTCTCTTGAAAGGAATAATAGCAGCAATGCGGAGTTAACACACAAGTCTAGTTGTAGAAACTTCAATGATTCAAACTTGGAACAGAGCATGTAATATGAACTTGTAAAGCATATCAAATAATCGAATAGCAATAATAAACAAACCACACAGAAACGAAGCTGTAATGGTACAGAAGCAAGTGTCCTTCGGGGCCGGGCCCTTAGCCTCCAAGGATGCACCGCTTTAGGTTAACGCAGACGCGAAGATGGGATAATCACCAGGCTTTCATTAATACGTTGATCAAAAATACATCGAACCAGTTCTCAACAGAGCTTAATAACCAAATCTGATGTTTTACAGAAGATTACATAAAACGTATCTTATCTCCCATTTTTAAACTAACAGTGCTGTCTCTTTTTATAAGGACGATGGAGGAGATGTCCAAGCAGCTAGATAATGGCAGCGATCTCCCAAGGCCTTCGATCTGAGGATTATATGGTCTTTCTGTCATCACCCCTTTGTGGCGAGAGTGGTGTCCCTCTCCTTCTTTTGGCGATTCACGCGATAACGTTTCCTATGTTTGGATTGGGTTCTCATCGAGCAATGATTATCTCCCACTTCGTTCTTATCTTTAGAAGCGGCAACTCTTCGATTTTCTTCTTTCCCTGACATAGAAAATAACCATTATCGGTGGCTAAGTTATACACATCGATTCTCATGTTTTGTAGTAGTTTCTTATGACTTTCCAAATCCATGATACAAAAGGTTCACAAATTTTATTAAAAAGTCATTAAAGTAATCAGCAAAATCATACCTTTTCAGTACTCCACACACCCCCCTGCTTACCTTGTTTCATGTCCTCATGAAAACATTGTAGTTGACATGTAATGCAGTGAGAGAGTATGCTGGAGAAGGAGTTTCATGTGGAGGCCTACAACCATGTTGAGTGATTAAATAATCAAAGAAATGACCTGCTTGCCCCTCAGGCATATCATACAGGGCCTGGTATCCATGTGCAGGATGCCAAATAATTGGAGCGCGAAATCTACACCCTAACCAAGATGACCCTGCTTTCAGAAGGCTCTAGCCATAGAAATTCAAACGGTCAGCGGCTAACTCAAAGTTCTCATACTTAAATGGTTCTCTGAGCTGGATGTGTGGATCAGAGATTCGATATCGAAATTTGGCTGCATTAATGGCCAAGTCTTTGATGGAAAAGAAATACTCTAAACCCTCTTGAATAAGTGCCTCATGCATAGGCCCTAAGGTTACAATGACACCTGGAGTCCTTATGTGGTTTATATGAGCTGTCCATAACTGTACTGGGTTCCTAGGCTCAGCCCTAACTCTTAAATCTAGACCATTTTCTTGACTCTGGAAGGTATCATAGGCTTTCGGCCACTTAATCTGATTAGCCCCGAATGAAATGAATGCTTGGAATTGAATATCACCAATGGAGGGACCAGGGTTCAATTCAGTCTCCTGACTTAGCACAAGGTCGTGTAAATAAAGTTCACACAACAATCTCTGGACTTTCACTCCATAATGTTTACAACAGTCGATAAAATTATTGACATTGTTGATCTGTATAGGGGTGCCTGCCTTAACAGCTTTTATTTGTAATTGTAAATATCGTTCTAATAGAAACAGAGCATAGTTTTTAGCAGGAGCCCTACATGCTAATACATTATTATATAAAGAACACAAGTCATTCATCTGTTTGATAGTAGTATCTAGTTTATAAGTTACCTGTGTGACTTCCTCTTGTTCCTTCATCCATCCTTCAAAAAACTGTCTTTTAGATTGACTGACATCCCTTAGTTGCTGCTGCAACTCTTCATATTTTTCTAGGGGAACCGTTTGCTCTTTAAGTTGCTCCATTTCTTGCCGTGCTTGTTTCACCATCTTGTGCAAGGTTTTTGTCTTTGGATCTTTCCTCCATGCATCAGTGGAGGCCGGGAGTTTTACCTGAACCTTTTTGTTACGCTGTTTGGAGTTTAGGACCCTGATTACCCCTGAGGGTGGTGCCTCCGTCTCAATTTGCTTATCATCCTTTTCTATCTTAATCGGAACGGCAGCTGGATCCATTTCTATCTTAATCGGAACGGCAGCTGGATCCTCAGAGTCTTGGAAAACAGGCTGTTTGTTGGCCCTCTTTTTCCTCTTTACCTTCTGGTTCTTCTTCAAAATCCTTATTTGTTGCCTGAGCTGGGTTATTGTGTTTAACAGTTTAGTCCGTTCCTTCCTCAGCTTCTTGATTTCCATTGATTCCTTTGAAGGAACGGTAGTCCGTCGATGGTGGACTGGATCATGACCAGTTGCTAACTCTTCCTCCTGGGGTTCTTCCTCACTGCTCTGCTCCGGCTGTTCTGGTGTATGCACCTCAACTGGTTCTGATTCTTCCTCCTGGGGTTCTTCCTCTAGACTTTCCTCTTGTGACATGGGAACATATTGTTCCCGTTCGGTATTTTCTTCCTCTTCATCATGCATAGGCATGTTCTCTTCTTGAAATTGGTCGTGGGGATCCTTTGAGCTAGAAGGTTGACCGTATTTACTCATATTGGCTAGGATGGCGGCCAAGTCATCTTCTCTTAGTAGGTCTTGTAATGGACTATTCCCCTGCTGTCCCCTTTCTTCCTCTTGTTCAGTTTCTGCTTCTTTTTCTGTTCCCGAAGGTTCGGGTGCTTCTTCTTCGGGTTGCTCATCTTCAATTATTACTGGTTGGCTGGTGCTTCCCTGAAGCTATTCCAGCCTTCCCCTTATTCGAGCCAACCGGGCTGACTTTCTGGGTTTACTTATGCTTCCTCTCATCTGAGCTAACCGAGCTGATTTCCTGGGTTCCTCTGGTTGCTCGGGTGAATCAACTACATGCTTTCGCTTTGCGTGTTCTTGGTGTGTCTCTGGTTGTTGTGATGTAATAGCAACATTTTCTCTGCGTTTTGCCGGTTGTTCTGGTGGGTTTATAGAATGTCTACGTTTCGGGGATGGTTCTGTCGATCCCCCTTCAATCAGTGAAATGAGTCTTTCCCAGCTGCTCTGCTGCTGGGTAAGACTATAACTAACAACAAGTCGGATTAACCCGTGGTGACTAACAATTACCTCTACGTGCTGTGCCCTTTTCATACTTTGTGCAGCATCATGCAATAACGAGTTTAAGAGTGCCGGTAAATTCACAGAGCATTTTTGTTTTAGAACAGCTAAAAGTTTAAGGTGTCGTGGTCTTACCACGTCTTTTCTTCCTTCGCAAGTAATGTAGCTCTGTACTATTCTTGCTAGCTCTGTCTAGGGTTCGCCTAGGGTCGCTGGCAGAATTCCCTTCCCTTTGATTGTCAAATGCTGGCCTTCATCCTGGAAGATGTCGATGACCTTCTGTAATCGTTCTTTCTTGAATGTCCATACCGGTCCAGTAGCCGGTAGTCCTGAGACTTCTGCAATTATGGCATCAGTGACCACTATTCGTTTTCCTCTTACCATGGAGTAGTCATCTTGTAAATTCTGCAAGAACTCCATTGCTACTGTCTCATTACCCTCTTGTAAGCGATTGAAATAGTTTAACCATCCTGCTCTTTCCAGGATTTCTCGGGCAGCAGCAGAGATCGTTAGCTGTTGAGGCTCGCTACGAATTGCCTTTCCCCCATGATTTCGCTGTGATTTCTAAATGGAACAGCAAAAAAACGTTTTCGGTTTGAAACACAGAGAGCAAGGTTTCGCTAAAGAAAACACAGAGTATGCAATAGTGCAGCAAAAACAACTTGTGCGAAAAAAAATAAAAATAAAAATATGCCATGCCGTGAAACCATGCCAAATCGTCGTGAACCAGATTTTCCGAATGATGAACTGACACGTAATACAGGGAATGATGAGGTTAACCTCCCCCCCCCCTCAGTGTGATAGGCTGTCCCAGCCAGCAAATAATGGAGCGGCACCCAGTCTGTGATCAAGTCAGAAAGGAACAGCATGTGAATTTATGCCATGTTGAGAGAGGACAACAGTTTACCAAAATCGAGGCGGAGGATGGATCGCGTGTTATGATTTGAGGCTGATGTGTTATGATTTGAGGCTGATGGATAGGCATGTAGCGTACTTGCCAATCTTAAGCGGTCATGGTCATCTCCGTTGCCATGATTGGTAATGATAAATATTCATGCGGTGTATAAATCAGGAAATAACATATAATTAGTGCCTAGGATATGAAAAAAAAAGAGTGTTAATATCTTACCTATTGGTGTAAGCAAGGTGACTTCGATACCATTAACATTACTCTGCTGCCAACAGGTGTCCATAACCTTGGCAGAGTTGTTTTTCACCCTCGGAACCATGATCCTGTGTGTATACTTAGGAATGTTATTATGTCGAAATGTAGACCATTATGCTGGCTTGGTGACCAGTTAACCATAATGCCATTCACGAGGAAAGAGCGAAACGTGGGCAGGCCGGCTCGTGATGAGACCTCCTGTTCCAAGGTTTGTTTATTTTGATACACCTTTTGGACCATATCCCTGGTGTGGTGGCCAGAATGGGAATGCCACTTCACTTCCATCCTCATGATCATGGTAGGCTAGCTCTCGATGAGACCCCCTATCCTGCATTTGACATTTGACATGCTTTTTCTTTTTCCTTATTTATACACAAAGGGTGGTTCAGCACTCCTTAAGAGTAGGAATGGTGGAAGAAGTCTTATTATCTCAATAGGAAGATATAAACTCTTTGCTCTTATTCCCAAGTACTAATAAAAAGATTTTTAAGGGAATCGGCATGATAAAGATAACCAATCAGGGCAAAATTAGTAAAACCATGTCACAAAAGGTAAGAAATAAGTATGTCCTTCCATCTGTCCTCTTATTAATGCAGAGCCTTATAGATATAGCGATTTATGATTTGCAGATTTTCGGTATGCTGTTTTTTTATATTTCATCGCACAAATACATAGCTGAAGCTTGAAGACTAGAAAGAAGACGGGAAAAAGCATCCTGAATTTAAATCAGCAAAGAGATCAAAAGTATGCAGATGGTGTTCCGTTGAAAAAGCAACAACGATGGATAATAGAAAAAGGAACAAAACTGCAAATGCCGTTCCTTTTGGGAAAAGGAACGGCAATCATAATAAACACTCAATATGCCATTCCGTTGAAAAAGTCAACACAGAAATAAAAGAACGCTGTTTCTTTGAAGGGAGAGGAACAATGGTAACCAAAAAGGAACAGCGATAGACGTAACAATATCGTTCTTCTGAAAAAGGAACAGCAGAGATCCGAATGCTGTTCCTTTAGAAAAGGAACAGCAGAACAAGCAAAACCAAAATAAAAAAACATACATACGCTATTAGAAGAGCAAAAATCAAACTTTGTGGAAGAAAAAGGAACAGCAAAATGACAAAAATTTATTCAAATCAAACTTATGTACAAGAATCACTCAAAAACAAAAACTTTATGTACAATTTGCAAAAATAAATAGACCCTTAATGAATTACAGGTGAGGAAGATTTCTCTTCTTCTCCTAAGATCTCCAGATCGGTATCTCGGCGTATCTGCTGGCAGAAGGATTCCCGAGTAAGTGGTTTATGGTAGAGACGGACTCGGTGGCCATTTACCTTGAATGCATATCCAGAACCGTCAATAGTGATTAGAGTAAGAGTTCCATTGTCATGTACCTTCTGGATTTCGTATGGTCCCAACCATCGAGTCTGAAGTTTTCCAGGGAGGTCCTGAAACCGAGAATCGTATAACAGAGCCCAGTCTCCCTCGTGGAAGACTTTGTTCTTAATGAGCGCATCATGCCATTTGGCTCGCTGCTGTTGAATTAATGCTATATTTTGTAGTGCAGAGAGCCGAATTTCGTCTAATTCATTGATCTGCTGTAGTCGATTGAGTTGTACCTCCGTTAAGTCTAGGCCAACTTCCTGTGCTGTACGCAGTGTTTGGATTTCGAATTCTATGGGAAAAATAGGTTGTTTTCCAAACACTAGTTGATAAGGTGAGTAACCCGTGGTGCTCCTCCATGTGGTTCGATAGGCCCAGAGTGCTTCAGGTAGTCGGGTAGCCCAGTCACGCCTATGTGATGCAATAGTTTTCGTTAGGATTGATTCTATTATCTTATTGCTACTTTCTACCTGCCCATTCGCCTGTGGGTGATATGGAGTAGTGATCTTATGCTGGACATGATAATTGTTAAGTGTTGCAGCTAGTTTATGCCCAACAAATTGTGGTCCTCCATCTGTAATTATTTCCCTAGGAAGGCCATAACGAACAAACAAAAGGAACAGGAACTGTATGACAGAGTCCTCTGTGGCTCTTGGTAATGCTTCTGCCTCAACCCACTTGGTGACATATTCTGTTGCCACCAAAATATATGTTTTCTGATTTGATGAAGGTTTGATGGGTCCAACGAAATCCAGAGCCCACCGTTCGAATGGTTCGATGACTAACTGTGGTTTCAGAGGCATTTCATCAGCTTGACCAGGTCGTCCTGCTCGCTGGCAACTGTCACAGGCTTGGACGAACTTCTTTGTATCCTTAAAGATCGTAGGCCAGTAATATCCTGTCTGCAATACTTTATGTCCAGTCCTACGCTCAGCGAAGTGTCCCCCACATGGTCCATCGTGACAGGCTTTGAGGATGTCAAAGATTTCGTCCTCTCTAACACATCGCCTGATATGCATGTCTGCTCCTGTGTGAAACAAATAACCTCCAATCCACGAAAATCGAGAACTTTTCTGAATAATCTGCTTACGCTCATTAGGAGTTAAATGTTTTGGTAATTTACCTACTGCAAGGTAATTGGCAACATCAGCATACCAGGGCGTTTGAACAGCAACAGCAAACAGGTGTTCATCCGGAAATTGATCTTCCACTACTGTTGCATCGCTTGATTTTGGTATCCTTGAAAGAAAATCGGCCACAGGGTTTTCTTTGCCAGGGCGGTCCTTGATTGTGATATCGAATTCCTGCAATAAGATTAACCATCGAGTTACTCTGGCATTTGTGACAGGCTTATTTGCTAAATATTTTATGGCAGAATGATCTGTATACAAGATAACAGGGTAGCCTATGATATAATGTCTAAATTTATTGACAGCATGTATTACAGCTAGAAATTCTTTTTCAGTAACAGTGTAATTCAATTCAGCAGGGGATAAATTTTTGCTGATGTAATATATAGCATATGGTTTTTTATCCTCTTCCTGCCCAAGGACTGCACCAATGGATGTATCTGAGGCATCAGATGATATCTGGAATGGTAGGTCCCAGTTTGGTCCTCGAAGGACTGGGGCTGTGGATACAAGCTTCTTTAGATCCTCGAAAGCATGGTCACATTTGTCTGTCCAAAGGAAATCAACGTTCCCAGTCAGTGCATATAAAGGAGCAGCAATGTGTGAATAATGCTCTATGAATCGTCTATAATAACCTGAAAATCCAAGAAAACTGCGTACCTCTGTTTGAGTAGTAGGAGTAGGAATAAGCAAAAGTATTTGGATTTTGGCCGGGTCTACCTGAATGCCGGCTGCTGAGACATAGTTTCCTAGGATAAGTCCTTCAGTCATCATCAAAAAACATTTTTCATTGCTTAGGCAAAGCCTAGTAACAATGCAGCGTTGTAGGACTTTCTCTAGGGTGTCTAGAGTTGGATCGAAGTCATCTCCGTATGGTGTAAAGTCATCCATGTAAACTTCAAGTCCATCATTGATTAAATCTGCAAAAATACTAAGGATAGCCCTCTGAAATGTGGCAGGAGCATTACATAAGCCAAAAGGTAAAACTCGATAGGCAAATGTTCCCCAGGGGCAAGTAAAGGTAGTTTTATCCTGGTCTTCGGGGGCAATCTGAATCTGATTGTATCCACTGAAGCCATCCAGGAAAGAAAAGAACTTCTTCCCTGCTAAAGTGTCCAATACTTGATCTATGAAAGGAAGAGGAAAATGATCTTTTTGTGTTGCCTTGTTAAGTTCTCTATAATCCACACAAATTCTCCATTTCCCATTCTTTTTTGGTACCACCACAAGTGGAGAGACCCATTTACTATTAGAGATAGGGTAGATAAAATTCATATCTAAAAGTTTTTGAAGTTCAGTTTTTACAACATCTTTTAGATGGGGATTAAGTCTCCTTTGCGGCTGACGCACAGGTCTGGCATCTTTTTCTATGTAAATGTGGTGGGTACATAACTGGGGATCGATTCCTTTCATATCAGGGTAGTCCCATGCAAATGCTTCTTGATATTTTGTTAACAGATGGATGAGCTTTGTTTCTTGTTTCGGTGTGAGATTAGCATTGATATTTAAAGTTTTCCCGGGTGCAATTTCCACAGTTTTACTATTTGCAACAGAAGTGACAGGTATTATTTGATCATGAATATCTTTCAGGGGATCTTCTTCTAATTCATTATCAAATGCTGCTTTTATCATGTGACATTGTGTGCGGGGTTCAGTTTGAGTAATGAAATTATTAATGGCATCGTCTTCTGTTTGATCTTTGAAATCGAGTGCCTCTTGTATAGTTAATGGAGATCTAATGTTATCAGTAAGATATGATACAGGGTGCTTATTCGTTTTAATCATTGTGACACTTGGCTGCGCTGGAGAATATAAAACTAAATTTTTGCTATTTGGTCCTCTGGTTATGGTCATATTTCCCTGCCGACAGCCAATGTAGGCATCGGCAGTAGTGAGCCAAGGTCTACCTAAAATTAGCGGGTGTCCGTCAAGTCGGGTTTTTGGATTAATTATCAGGAAATCAGTTGGATACTCCCAGGATTCTACAGACACCATGACATCATGTAGAGTGCCCTCTGGTCTAACCACAGATCGGTCAGCCAATTCTAACAGAGTAGAGGTGGGTTCTACAGATGTAATGTCGAGCTTTTGGCAAGTTGTAGTTGTTAAAATATTAATTGCAGCCCCTAAATCAACTAAGGCATTAGGCAGGGTCTGGCCATAAATTTGAACAGTTATAATTGGGTTCCCGGGGTCTTCATATTTAAGGGGTGTTTCTCTTTCCGACAATAGGTCAGATAAGGTGCCGACTACTTGGACTCTTGGATTGTTTGTTATATTCCTCCTCGGTTTCTTTATGCACAATTCTTTTATGGTTTTGGCGTATATGGGAATGTCTTGAATGGCTTGGAGGAATGGAATTTTTATGTACAAGTTTTGTAATTCTCCCAGAATGTCGAAGTCAGGATATTGTATGGATCGAGGTGTGGCTAATCGTTCTGGGAACGGGGGAGAGGATGTGGTTGCTTGATTATGAGTTTGTTGCTTGTTTACATCCTCTTGTTGTGACTGATGTTCTCTGGGTAACTGATCTTCAATATGAACTGTTTTATCTCCCTCAGTTTCAATTATACGTCCAGATCTTAACTGAAGATCATTGCACTCCCTCAGGTCGGGTCCTAGTTCTGGTGGTTCTATGATTTGAATAGATTGGACCTGCCTGTTATTTGGATTATGATCGGGTTGGGCTGGGAGTTGCGGTCTCAGGTTAGACTGGGGATTTTGTTGTAAAGCTGGCAAAGTAGGTTGAGGGAGCGGAATAGTTCCAGCTGGGTGGTACATTGGTCTTTTCCAGCTTGTCTGCCAGGGTGAACTTTGTGAAGTAGAGGGAGTCCATTGTGAAGGATATGGGCCATTTTGCCAATATGGTGGAGTGTAAGGGAAATTTGGCCAACCAGTTTGGCTTGTTTGATTTAGCCATGGATTTGGAGAAGGAAATGATTGTGGTGACTAGTTTGTAAATGGGGTTTGAGATTGATTTTGCCACATACCATATTGTTGAGCATTATACTGTGGGTTTTGAAAGAAAGAGGTTGGGTCCGGAAACATACCAGGTTGTCTTGGTTGCCACGGGCGGCGCTGGTTGATTGAATTCACCGATTCTGGTTCTTCTTCTGCTTCCTTATATACTGCTTTCAATCCAGGAAGTGAGGGGCAGCTCTCCGTAGGGTGATCTTTTGTACAGATGGCGCATGTTTGGACTTTATCTAATGGACACTCCTTGTGGCTGTGTTTCTTTCTGCATCGGGGGCAGAAGATTGCCATATTCTGTTCTGCCTCCAGCTGCTTCTATTTAGCCTGCACAATATCAAGTTGTGTAGTTAGTGTCCCCATAATATCAGTTTTAAAATTCTCTAATAAATTTCCAATTTCTGCACGTGTTACTCCTTCTACTGATACTTTGTTATCTCTTGCAAACCGATCATATTCTGCCGGTTTTATTCTTGTGCTTCCTCTCGAACTCCTGATACATAAGTCAAGGATGTCAGTAAAATTCTCTTGATAAATATCCCCTTTGCCCATAATGTTTAATGTTTCAATCCATTGTTCCTTCATGCCCCTCATTAATGCAGTTTTTAACACATTATCAGGTAAAGGTAGCGATACATAAGGAGATCTTTGTAAATTATACTGAAAATGTTCCACATACTCCTCTAATGTTTCATTTGGTCTAGCTGTCATTTGAAATATTTCGTCTTTTAATTCTCTAGACCTACAATAATCCTGGTATTTCTTTAAGAAGGATTCTTTCATTTGATCCCAATTGTTGATAACCCCGCCACCTAGGCCCATAAACCATCTTAAAGCGGCCCCTTTCAATGTAGAGGGGAATAATTTCAATTTTTGGGGATCGGTGGTGTAATCGTATCCCCGACATAACACATCGAATTCGAATAGGAATGCATCCGGATCTTCCGATGTGAGTCCGTGAAATGTAGGGATATGCTGAAGAGGGATAGCTTTCATGGGTGCATTTGCTGCAGAATCCACTATAGGATATTGTAATGTAGAGGTTTGAGTGTTTGGTTGGTTTTGAGCGTTTGGTTGGTTTTGAGCCATGGGATCGAATATATGCCAGTAACCTTCTGGGATATCTAGGAGGGTATTCCTAGGTTGGGTGGGAACGGTTTTGACAGGGATCTTTTTAATAGCGCTTCCTTTATCTGGAATAATGGGAATACCAGATGTTTGAGGAGATTGAATCTCTTCAACAACGACTTTCGCAGCACTCCCCTTATCTGGGCTATCTAATGACTGATTTGTTTCAAGAGGAGATTTTGGTTCCTTGGTTTCCCCTGTTTCTCCTTCTCCTTCGCAAAAGTTGCTAGAGTTCCCTTCCTGCAATAATTATGGAGTGGAATTTTCAACTTCTTGAAAGTCCTGCTCCTCAGTTTGACTATGCACCTCAGCACAGGCTACAGATGGTGATCCTGTGGCCTGAAGGGAACTGGTAGGCGGTTTGGAAGTGTTTTTCTTGAAGCCTACCGATGGCTGAGACTCTGTTTTCTTATAGATTTCGTCTATGAAGGTCGTTCGGCCAAGGGTCACCGGCCCCTTAGCTTTTTCAGGTTTGGATGGGGGTTTGATATTCTTTTCTGGTCTTTTCTGCTTATTCATGCACTCAAAAATAAACTACGAACTTCTATTCAAACAAGCAACAACAAATCTGTTAGGAAAGCGGATAATGAGCAGGTCTTTTACATGCTCTGCACGTAGGTTCTTACCTTCCGTTTTTAGGATCCAACTCCTCCCTAGCAGGCTTGTACACTACTCTAAAAAAAAGACAAATGGCTACACTCTTTCCCCGGCAACGGCGCCAAAATGTAGAGCTATAAAAGGGGTCTCTTTCACCTCTAATCACCTCACATTAATATGTCAACCCGAGAGCGTTTTGTCATTACAAAGAGTGACTCAATCCGAGGCTCATTCGTCAGAGTAATGCTAGTAGTACAGTGCTTAAGAAATACAAGAGTAAACGGATGCTTAACTGAAATCAAATTACTTTAAAGAAATAAATCACACACTCAGGAAACTCAATAACTCATCAGTCAAGGGTTCGGTAAAATAAACCATCCCTTCAGAAACTGATGGAAAAAGAACTAAAGCATAGATCACAAGCCTGGGAGCTAAACAGTGAATGATACTGCTCACTATAGTCTTAGATCATCTCTCACAGCAAACCATCAAATGCAGATAAATAGATCAGCAAAGGAAATAAAGGATTAAACCACAATTCTGAAATGGAACAGCAACTCTAAAATGGAACAGCAAGTGAATACTAAGTCCCGCGGGTTATAATCAAACTCAATCTATACACTCTTTGCAATCAAGGAACATTCTATCATTCTAAAGGCGGATTACACAAATCATATTAATGGAACAGCAATAACGATTAATGAATTATGGGACAATACTGATTCATTGGAAACGCACGCAACCCAAATGTTAATATAACAGCTCTGTAACATAACAGTAAGGATATGCGATTAACTCTTGAAAGGAATAATAACGCAATGCGGAGTTAACACACAAGTCTAGTTGTAGAAACTTCAATGATTCAAACTGGAACAGAGCATGTAATATGAACTTGTAAAGCATATCAAATAATCGAATAGAAATAATAAACAAACCACACAGAAACGAAGCTGTAATGGTACAGAAGCAAGTGTCCTTCGGGGCCGGGCCCTTAGCCTCCAAGGATACACCGCTTTAGGTTAACGCAGACGCGAAGATGGAATAATCACCAGGCTTTCATTAATACATTGATCAAAAATACATTGAACCAGTTCTCAACAAAGCTTAATAACCAAATCTGATGTTTTACAGAAGATTACATAAAACGTATCTTATCTCGCCATTCTTTAAACTAACAGTGTTGTCTCTTTTTATAAGGACGATGGCGGAGATGTCCAAGCAGCTAGATAAATAAAGCAGCGATCCCTCAGAATCTTCGATCCTGAGGGATTCGCCAAACAGTTAACTCTTCATCCTGTCTTTGCTATTGCGCTGAGCTGGTGTCCTCTCCTTCTTGCCCGAGCCGATTCACCTTGATCTTGTTTCCCTATGTTTGCGTTCGGTTCTCATCCAGAGGAACAACAGTTATCTCCACTTCGTTCTTATCTTTAGAGCGGCAACTCTTCGTTTTCTTCTTTCACTGTATAGAAAATAACCATTATCAGTGGCTAAGTTATACACATCGATTCTCACATGTTTTGTGATAGTTTCTTATGACTTTCCAAATCCATGATACAAAAGGTTCACAAATTGTATTAAAAAGTCATTAAAGTAATCAGCAAAATCATACCTTTTCAGTACTCCACAGGAACTAAGGCGAATATCATGATCTTGGAACCAAATCATCTATTAGAATGTGTAATTCCTTAATAACATGGCAGATATACCAAAATATGGTGAAGATATTTATAATCACTTGATTGTGGGCCTTTGTAACATCCCTATAATTACCCTTTCTATGTATTCAAATATTTATTATTATGATGGTGAGTTGGGTTATATTTTGACTTACATTCCCATGTACATTTTACCATATATTTGTTTTGAGGCCTATGTTCCTATAAATATTTTTTATAAGGCTATTGAGCCTAATGTGTAAAATATATTTTAAAAAATTATAATAGAGATACATCAAAACAACAAGCCACATAACGTAAGGATTATGGATTGTAGGAACTCCAAGAGAGGGAAGGGAAAAAGGGTGGAACCATGATAAGGTTCTTAAACCTAGGAAATGAATAAACCATTATCAAGTTACTGTTGGACTATGGGTGGTTTTTTTAGTGTTGGAATTGATGTCAAAAAGAGTCAATGGTGATCTATGATAATTGCATGCTTATTGGTAGAGAATCGTGATAGTAGCAATCTTTGTGAGAAGCCATAAAATTATGACTATCATGGTTAGGTGCTCATCATTCCAAACACAAGAAGAAGAGTCAAGAAGAAAAATGTGGAAAATAGTTGAGGGATCCATTGATATTTGCAGGTTTCTGGTAGAGAACCATCATAGTAGTAGGATTAGTGAGAAGCCATAAAATTATTACTATGGTGGTTATGCACTCAACATTCCAAGACCAAGAAAAAGAGTCAAGAATAAAAGTGTGGCAGAGAGTTTTAGTCACCTCCAAGGTAGAAAATTCTGCAAGTCTATATAGGGCCCTATCCATTGGAAATTTCTCTTGAAGAGCTTTCCAACGATATGTGGAAGTTAAAAAATGGGCTCATGTATCAAAAGATATGGTCTACTGAAGTTCAGGGATTTCAAGCCTTGAGAAGGATGAGATATTGGAGCAGGAGGCATATCAGATATTGGAATATCAGAGGTCCAGGATATGAAAATATTAGAATAAGAGGCATATATTATATTGGAATATAGGATGTCTGAGATATCGGAACATCGAAGAAGATCATCACATCAAAACCTCACAGCAAAGTGCATATCAGAATATTGGGCGATCAGGATATCGAAAAATCTTAACATGGGTTTCTTAAGAAGTTACGATATCCAACAATCTCGATAGAGGTAAAATCACTGATAAATTCTGAAGAATATTAACAATGAATATCTTTGCAAAACCAAGGTCTTACAGGCCCTCTTCTCTCTCCTATGGCAGGAAATGCAGCGGAATGAGATTGGTTTAGGGAAGCGATAGTGGTAACGGGTGACAACATGAAGTGGTAATACGACAATATATGTGGCAAGTAGATTGAATGTTATTGGGTGGCCTAGTGGGCCAAATACAGGTGACACATGTCACTACTAAGGAGTTTCCATGTGGAATGATGATGTCATCTTGGAGGTCAGCATATTGGAAGAATGGTGATATCGTAACTTATGTGCAAATTACTTTTGAAAGGTTATGATGTGAGGGGCCTTCGATGTTGGGTTGGCACATGGTCGTGAGAGTTCTAGGATCAAATGGGGCTAAGAAGTTTACAAAGAAATTTTGGCTCTCAACAAGAGCATGGAAGGTCTTAGCACCTAAGCACTAAGCCATCGGTCACAGACCCGGATCTATGAGGAGGTATATTCCATAGGAGTTGAAGGAAAAGGGAGCCAAGAATATCTGGGAGCGCAATATCGTAACATTTCGCCTTTAAGAAGTTACGATATGGCGTGTTATGATGAGTTAGTAAAAAACTTAAAAACAGAAGATGAGTTGACATCTGAGGTTTAAATGTAATACCAAGGAGTTGATATTTTACTGGAAGAACCACTGCAACAAGGCACCAAGGTCACTAACTCATAGAAAAGAATTAATGGGGAAAACATAATCATGATCCTATTCTCATGCATGCCTTATTTGAATTAAAGGCAAGAGGGAAGAAAAGTTTTCATTCATGTATATGGTTATGCCATGATATGAAATAAATGGGCATGGGGATTCCTTGTAGAGTTTTGAGGCAAACTATGAATTAAGAGCTCAGTATGGCAGTGTAAAGTGTGGGTCTGAGAAGACTTTAGAAGCCCGTTCCTGTGATTAACTCTATTAAATAATTGAGTGGGAAAACACAAAGGCAGAAAGGCATGTCATGCAAAGAAAAACTTGAGTGGTGTGGGTACCGATGGTAGAAACAAGAATGTGCATTACATAGTAGTAGAATAAAAAAATTGAAATCCTTTGAGAAATGTAGAGAAAAGTACTATTGTTGAATTTTCTAAGTGGAGAGAGGAAAGTTACTGTTGGGAGAGAGAGCACAAAGCTTGAGCTGAAGGAGAAGAAAAATAGAATGAGTTACGAGACAACTGAGTGTTCATCACATGTTATGTTGAGTAGAGTACAGAAGGTGTGGATGTGGGAAACTGGAGGGATCGGTGACTCGATAGAGGACTGAGAGAAGAATGCAATTATGTGATACAGTTGATTTGTATTTTTATTATTAGTAAATTCCTTTTTTTTCATTTTTACAATTGTATAAAATAGTAGAACAGTGGCAACAAAAAGTTGTGGCCTACATTTAAAGCGGTTGGTGCATCTTGGAAAGTTGGTGTTTTCTATCCTAAGTGGGTCAGTGCCTCTAGTGAGTGGGTGCTCACAAAAAAAATGATGTAATTAAGTGGGTGCTTAACTTACATCTTAAAACAACAATAAATTGGTGGTTTTTACCCTTTAGGTTTCCACGTGAAAAATACATGTGTCAATATGCATGTGTGTTTATCTTGAGAAATCTTGTTGAACATAAGAATGCTCATTTATTAATGCTTATTTATTTATGAATGAATGCTCTCATAAATAATATTCGATAGAGGGAAAAAGTAATAATATATTTAAAAGAAAGAATTGAAGGTAATAATAAAATTGTTGATTCACCCCCTCTTAGTAATTCCTTATTAGAAAAATTTGTATAAGTGTCAGGTTCCTTATTAGAAAAATTTGTATAAGTGTCAGGTTCCTTCAGAAACAATTAAACACTACAAGGTAGATCTATAAGGAATTATGTCAAGGCAATAGAAGCAAGAGGCTTATTCAAGCATAATATAAGTCTTTGATGAGACAAAATTTTCCTTCTGGAATGTAAGGATGGAGGCATACCTAATGTCACTTGGTGTAGATGTGTGGAATTTAGTACTAGTAGACTATAATTTCCCTAATATTCCTCCCACTGATGCAGATGGTAAGAGATTATATGGAAACAATGCTGAATATAATAGTTGTATTCTCTTTGGTCTTAGTCAATCAGAACTTGTAAAATTTATGAATTGTAAATATTTTAAGGAGGTGTGGATAAAGCTTACCCAAAGTTATGAAGGCCATGACAAGGTCAAGTAGGCCAAACTGCAAACCTCCAGAATGAGGTTCAAGAGCCTAAGAATGGGTGAAGATGAGAGTATTGCAGAATACTTCCTTATGGTCGATGAAGTAACCAATATGATTAGAGGGCTAGGTGAAGAATTCAAGGAAGAAATGGTTGTAAGAAAAATCTTAAGATCTTTCGCCATGAGATTTAATGCCAAAGTCTCATATGATTGAAGAAGTGGCTAATTTGAAAGATCTCAATATGGACTAATTGCATGGTACACTCACTTCCTATGAGATGAGAGTTGTAAAGGATAATTTGAAACCAAAGGAAATGGCATTTAAAGTGTTGAAAAATGGAAAGGAGATCAAAAAACATCAAGAGTGCTCTAGCTGTGAATCTGATTAGTAGTTGGCTCAGTTGGCCAGGAAACTGAAGTGTGGCTCAAGAAAATATAAAGGGAAATTTCCATTTAAATTCTTTGATTGTGGAAGGGTGGGAAATTTTTTGTCCAAATTACCCTACAAAGAAAGTAATGAAAAGGAAGATGATCAGAAAGTGGGAAAAAAATCTCAAAAACAACATAATAAAACGTTCTACAAGAAAAATGGGTTCTACTCCAAAGAAAATAGCTTAGCACCAAAATTAGATAGTGAAAACTATTCAGAGGATGATTAAGATAACTATCTTCTTATGGCCTTCAGAACAGACTCCATGAAACAAAGTATTTTTTACTCTAAAGAGTAAGAAGAAGAAGAAGCAAGAGTTTACATTGAAGGTGAACTCATTAGTGCCCTTGATGAGTTAAGGAAAGAAAGGACAAAGAATAAGTGTCTGAAGGAGCAACTGCAGCGTGCTAAAGAAGGCATGTATAACTCAGATAATGAGGATTTTTCTTATCAAAAAGAAAAACTTGAAGGGGTTATTAAGAGCAATAATAGCTCGGTTCTTATTCTAGAATAAAAACAAGGATAATTTGAGAAATTGGAAGAAGAGAACAAGTAGTTAAGACATGAACTACTCAAGGTGAGAAAGGAAACAATCTCAAGAACATGTAGGGATGATATTCTGTACTTAAAATTTTAACTATAAGAAGAAAAGTGAAAGGAAGAAGTACTTCAAGATCTAATCCATTAATGGGAAGTGAACTATCAAAGTCTTAAAGTAGAGAATGTCTCTCTAAGAACAAATCTAGAGGGAATGAAGATCGACAATGTACTAAATGAGAAGTGTGTAGAACGAACAATAAAAATAGATCAAATTCTAAATAGCCAATGGCCCTCGGGAATCATAACAGGTCTAGGATACTCATATAAACATGATTCTTCCATGAGGAAGGTAAACATCAGATTCATAGGGTTTGAACAATCATAGACTTATGAAAATAAGCATCAAGAGAAAGTCAATGAACATAAAAAGGCACGAGGATAAAGAGGATATCATCAATGGAGAATGAATCGGTCAACCAGGCATCCAAGGTACTCTCATGAAAAAACTCGTAATATTTCCAACAATATGCATTCCTATTTCTATTATGGTCATTGTTATAAGTGCCATATATTTGTACACAAATATGTTGATTGTAGAATGATAAAATTTGAAAGAGATGAAAATCATAGATATAACCAATATCATAGTTTTAAACCTCCAAACTCTTCTCTCATAAATAAGAATGTCATTATCTCCTTTACTAAGTCAACTAGAATGCTTGTAATATCCAAAAATGGGGATGTAGCAATACATGAACAAAATAATGGAAATAACAGTGATAAATCAACTCGTGAGATGTGAGAAGAAAATATAGCCATCATATTAGTATTATAGAAGCAAATGTATACAAGACCTTGAGGAAAGAGTCACTTAAGATAGGCAAAATCAACCTCAAGAAACATGTACATAAAATATAAGATCACTGCTACACAGAAAAGTGTTCAACGTTTATGACAATGAAATTTTATTAAGTAGAACTAATGCTGGAAAGTGTCAATACAAAAATATGAAAGTATACAGCTCATACAATGTTGGGAGTGAAGATCTAGACTCACAAACACAATTTCAAGACAATCCGGAAAGGATTTCCTGAAATATACAAAAATGGAAAAAATGTCGGAGTGTAGCCCTAGGGCTGAGTAGTAGCTGCAACTCAAGAAATGGATGGAAATGGCTAAATATGCTGCACAATATGAATATATCTCCTCCAAGGGATCTTCCAAGTGAAAGGCTGATCCTAAAACTGAAAATCTCACCCTCCAAATAAACACTGAAACCCCTCATTGCAAATGGTCATAGAAATAACACAGTCACTAAGGGATATTGTGCTGTAGGTGACAGAAAATATGTTGGCCAAGTGCCAAGATCTGCAATATGCTCTAGAATCTTCCTCACTGATTTCGCAAAGGAAAGAAAGCTTCCTCCTCTGAAAAAAAGGCTCTGTGTAATATCCCAAAATAGGATTGCTCAACAAGGCATGCCTGAAAAACGCATTTTTCAGGAATTGCTGCTACAGGATTTGAAACCAAGACCTGGATCCATTAGATCAATGTATCTAAGACCCAAATCCAAGAGTAGGCTCAAAATAAATAATTCTAGGTGGGTTAAACAGGTCTCCCACACCTAGTTGTCTTGAGAAAGTACCCAGTGAAGGGATTGCAGCAATGTATAAGAAATAAATAGAGAAACAACATTACTTTATTGAGCATGAGTACATGAAGATGTGAATAGCCAAAAAATTTATAATATAGCAGCAAAAGAGTACAATTCCTTGAGGAAAGAGTCACTCAAGAAAGGCAATGCAAGCCTTAACAACACATGTACAAGGAAATGAAGAATACTGCTACATATGTAAAACCCCAGGCTATGACAGTGCAGTCTATTATGGAGAACTGCTGCAATAATGATGTAAATACATGGATACAGAAATGTATAGCTCAAAATAGATGGGGGAGCAAGATATCAACCCCTGGAAATGGCAATACAACAATCCTTAGAAGGATTGGCTGAAATATACACAAAATGGCAAAACTGCAAAAATGCCAGAGTTGTTGGGTAGCAGCTGCAACTCAAAACTGGAACTAGATGGAGATGGCTAAAGATGAAGCACAATTTGAATATACCTCCTCCAATGTATATTCCAAGTGAAAGGTTCATCATATCACTGAAGATCTTTAACCTCCAAACCAATACTGCAACCCTCACTACAGATACTCAATGAAAATAACGCAGTCAATGAGAGGGACTACGTTGTAGGTGATGAAAAATGGTTGGCCTGATGCCAAAGATGATGGTAATTAGCTCAAATTCTTCCTCACTGATCCTCCAAAGTTAAGGAGACTCCCTCCTCTGAAAAATAGCTCCGGAAGTGGTGTTGTAGGACCTCCACTGCAACACCCTACAACACAATGTTTCCTGCTACAGGAATAACGTTGTAGCTGAAGGAGGATGCTTGGCCTCAAGCCTAAATGTGGATAAAATGAAGTGAAACTCCCTCAAGAGGCCTCTCTTGGAAGGAGAAGGAATTCCTAAATAAGAATTTCTTATGCTAAGAATCATTGCAACTCTGCTAAACAGTAGGAGAATGCACAAAGTCTAAACAGACAAGAAATCAATAATCTTCAACATAAATAACAATGGCTGCCTCACCCTCCTTTTAAACAAGTGAGATCCCTCTCACCATGGGTCCCACTCATTATGGTTTCCTTCACCAAAGAAACCTCTTCCCATTCATACTACGTTGTTTCTCTAAGTGTTCTCCACCTCCTATCCCAGCACTATTGACTTGGTCAAACTCGACCTTGTCCACCTGCAAATGATCCTCTTCACACATGAGGGTGTGAAATCCAGCTCTAATGATGATCCCCTTTCATACTACGAGGGATTTTATTTATATTTTTATTATGCATGGGCATCCTTACCCATTTATTCCTCTCCTAAGTGAAATCATCAAAAATTAATATTCCAATTTGCTGCATGCAAATTTTGGAATATTACACTCTCGAAGTGGTGTTGTGAACCCTCCACTGCAACACCCTGCAACACAACCCAGCTCTAAAAAGAAACAACATTGTAGATCAAGGAAGTAGCTTGGCCTCAAGCCTAGATGTGGAGAAATGAAGTACAAGCTCTCTCAAGAGCCCTCTCTAGAAAGGATAAGGAACTCCTGAATAGGAATACCTTGTGCTAAGCAGCATAGAAATCTCAACTAAACAGTTGAAGAAAGAAGAATAGTCATGCAGACCACAAATTTAATAATCCATATCATGTCTTGTTGTGGATGCCTTTCCCTCCTTTTATAAAAATGGAAGCCATCTCACCTTGGGTCCCACTCATTATGGTTTCCTCCACCAAGGAATCTTCCTCCCACTATCACTGCATTGTCTCCAAAGATGATCTCCACCTCTTATCCAAGCGTTGTTGACTTGGTCAAACTTGACCTTGTCCACATGAAAATGTCCTTTTTAACACATGAGGGTTTGAAATATAGACATAATAATGATCCCTTTTCACATAATGAGGGATTTTATTCCTATTTCTGAAATGTATGGGCCTCCTTACCCATTTATTCATCTCCTAAGTGTTAAAAGCAAAAATAAATATTCCAATTAGCTGCATGCTAATTTTGGAATATTACAGTCCTCCCCTCCCAAATGTTGCTTTTCCTCAAGAAACTACAAGGATAGAACTAAATATCATCCTCTTCTTCCCATGTACCATCCTCATATGATAAAATCCTCCAAGGATCAAGACGTTGTCTCGTCAATACATCTCCAAATTTCCTTTCCCAAGTATGCAAGCTAGCTTTTGGTGAGCATCCCAAATAGCTATCATCATGTAAAAGTGAAACATCCATGGAGGAAAAAATGGGCTGTCTAAATGCCTTCATGAGGCATGAGGTCTCATATATATTTGGATCTACCATCCCCATATGAATCTCCCATCCGCAAGCTATCATCCATACAAAATGAGTTACCTCCCAACATGGCAACTCCTGAAAATCCTTCTCCACCTTTAGCTCCTGCAATGTAGGTGGGCTGAATAACTGAACATGGTAGAAAAAATAGCCTACCCCACGCTGTCCTTTTCTCCACTTATGATAAGTGTAGAGTATCTGCTGATCTTAGGCTACAATAATGTTGCCCTCAAGTGGCAAGAAGAAGACTGGATCTCCAAATATCTCCTCTCCAATGTTATGAATCATGCTGGCCCAAACCATCCCATGTATCATGAATAAGAAATCACCACCATATAGAATCCAAATGAGAGGAATAATGAAGGTTTCATATAGTGTTGGAAGGTACCAATAGTTTCCCAAGTTGTCACAGCGTAGTTTTCCTAACTGTTGCTTTAGAAAATAACATGGCAAGTAGTTTCTTGACAAATTGCTAGTTATTTATGTCATCACATCTACTAGTGAATAGTAAATTACTTAGTACATCAACTAAAAATGCCTGAAATAATATAACACTTGTTGAAGGCCACACAGAAGATGGTTGTCTCCATCATATAATTTGACCCAAAATTGACCACGGAGCCCAAAGAGAATCTTTCCCTCTTGTGGAGCAATGGTAAGAGTATGAAAATAGTGTGTTAGGTAATCAATAAATGCAAAAACAAAATTCTTACCATGTACTAGAAGAAAGATGATATATGGATCCATGAATAAGTCCTCCATAGTGGTATGACATACTTCCATGAAGAATAACGAACCATGTGCTACATGAAGATCCTCCTTCTTATACTTGGAAATCCAAGTTAAGAAGATCATATCTCCGTAATAGATGTTTCCATCCACTACTCTATAATTCTCACCTCCTCCTTGTCCACCAAGTGCATCGAATGTGAAGTGATCCTAGGGACACTCCATCAATAAGCCCAAGCTCCAAAGTGACAACGTTGTTGGCCTATGTAAATAGGATGCTGCCAACTCATGGCTCCATCCTTTGACATGCCCATTGTCAAAGACATCTCCCACAATGCTGCTACATATAGGAAATTCCTTCCAAGGTGGAAGTACCTCCTGATCATCCAAGGCTAAGGATTAGCCCCTTTTCACCATGATAGTGCCATCTCCTACTCCTGCAACATTATGCAAAGTATGAGAGAAAAATTAAAATCTACCCATGCTCTCCCAAGAACAACCAAAGCAACAATATTTTTTGCTTCCTCCACATACCTCCATCATACAAATCATGGGGTGAAAAAATAATGATTGATATGAATAATGTCATATCAATACAATGCATCCATACTACTTGCTGCCCTATGATGCAATTATCCTACCAAACTTTCTCCACCCACATACCCTTTGAAAGAGGATATGTCACATGATGGCGAAACTCCTTCAAGAGTAGCCAATGTAGCCAAGCCTCTTGCTACCCAGTGTCATAAATTTTCAAGTATCTTTCCAGCCTCTTGCTCACCAAACACACCCATTCATCCAAATGTGGGTGTCTCCCATCATGCTTAACCTTGGTAAGACTACCCTCCTCCCAAATCAGATTTCTCTTCTTACATTTCATGGAATGTTGAAATGCAACTCCTTGGAGATCTCCTAGAGAAGATCTCACACCAATGACCATATTGAATCCATAAGGATCCAAGTGTGTTCGAGACAAAACCTCCACCCTGTTGCTTAATAGCAGTACTATTAGTCTCCCCAATGATGCAGTGGCTGTCTCATACTCCAACTCAAAGATGAACATATCGTTTTGTATGAGATTTTTTTGGACAAGGTTCATCCTATCCTCCCAAAATTCACACCCCAACCTCAAGTGTTGTGTGAATCTCAAGAATGGCACATTAGGAGGATGGTTCATCCCTCATTTGAGGAATTAAAGGTTGCATAGTGTAGTGCAATTCTGTTCCTCCACATTAGCAGTATGAAATGGTATACATCCCTCCATAATATTTTCAATAACAATAGGAAATGGAAACTTAGGGATACCTTGGTGAAATTTGGGAACATCTCGTATGACTGAAAGAGTTCCTTCCTCTAATGTGTTGGCTCCCCCAACTGCTGATGTTGATGGATACTCCTCCATGGTTGTGATAGTGTTGGTAAAATTCTCCTCCAATGGTGGTGAGGGATTCTCCTCCTTTGATTTCTCTTTGCCAAATTTTCTAATCAACCTTTCAGTAAATTCTGCAAAAGAAGACACTCTTGTATGACTCAAACGGTTGAACCACCAAATTTTCACTTCACCATCAAGGTGCAGCGCTACAATATCTACCGCCTCTCTTTCTACCACTGGATGTAGTAGGAAGAATGCTTCTGGTTTCCTTGCCTAAGCCCTTGTTGTAGATGACCCATCAAAAGTAGCCAAAAGAAACCTATTGTCGTTGATTCTCCCTCTGCTGCAAAGTCTCCTTTCTTCCTCCAGATAAATGAACTGTGGTAAAGCTAGAGTCTCCTTGAAGGCTCTAGGTTTAGATTTGTACTCAACAAGGTATTCACTTATAATCTTGTAATCCAAGTGTCCTCCATCTTTCTGCAATTTGCCCTCTTTTTCAAAAGGAAAGGGCATAGTCCCACTGCTTATTTCTTCTATTCTTTTCTTGACCTCCTTGTTGAGGTCCTTTCTCGATCTGAAAAGAGATGAGATAAAACTCATTCTCTCGATCATTCTGATCTTCCTCTTTGTCTTCTTGTTCTTTTGATAGCATAATGGCTGAGATCCAAAGGCTGAGCTAAGATTATGCTCTGATACCACTGTAATATCCCAAAATGGCGATGCAGCAATACATGAACACAATAATGGAAATAGCAGTGATAAATTAACTCATGAAATGTGAGAAGAACATATAGCCATCATATTAGTATTATAGAAGAAAATGTATACAAGATATTGAGGAAAGAGTCACTCAAGGTAGGCAAAATCAACCTTAATAAACATGAACATAAAATATAAGAGCACTGCTACATAGAAAAGTGTCCAAAGCTATGAAATCATAGTTTTATTAAGTAGAAATACTGTTGGAAACTTTCAATACACAAATATGAAAACATACATCTCATACAATGTTGGGAGTGAATATCTAGACTCCAAAACACAATTTCAAGACAATCTGGAAAGGATTTCCTGAAATATACAAAAATGGAAAAAAATGCTAGAGTGCATCCCTAGGGCTGAGTAGTAGCTGCAACTCAAGAAATGGATGGAGATGGCTGAATATGCTACAAAATATGGATAGAACTCCTCCAAGGGATCTTCCAAGTGAAAGGCTGATCCTAACATTGAAAATCTCACCCTCCAAATAAACACTGCAACCCCTCACTGCAAATGGTCACAGAAATAATGCAGTCACTAAGGGATACTGCGCTATAGGTGATAGAAAATATGTTTCCCAGGTGCCAAACTCTGAAATATTCTGCAGAAGCTTCCTCAATAATTTCCCAAAGGAAATAAATCTTCCTCCTCTGAAAAAAAAGCTCTGGAAGTGGTGTTGTGAACCCTCCACTGCAACACCCTGCAACACAACCCAGCTCTAAATAGAAACTACGTTGTAGCTGAAGGAGGTAGCTTGGACTCAAGCTTGGGTGTGGAGAAATGAAGTGCAAGCTCCCTCAAGAGGCCTCTCTAGAAAGGAGAAGGAATTCCTGAACAAGAATACCTTGTGCTAAGAAGCACAACAATCTCAACTAAACAGTTGAAGAAAGAAGAATAGTCATGCAAACCACAAATTTAATATTCCATATCATGTCTTGCTATGGCCACATTGCCCTCCTTTTATACAAATGGAAGCCCTCTCACCTTGGGTCCCACTCATTAGGGTTTCCTCCACCATGGAATCTTCCTCCCACTATCATTGCGTTGTCTCCAAAGATGATCTCCAGCTCTTATCCCAGCGTTGTTGACTTGGTCAAACTTGACCTTGTGCACATGCAAATGTCCCTTTTCACACATGAGGGTGTGAAATCTAGCCATAATAATGATCCCTTTTCACATCATGAGGGATTTTATTCCTATTTCTGAAATGTATGGGCCTTATTACCCATTTATTCATCTCATAAGTGTCAAGAGAAAAAATCAATATTCCAATTAGTTGCATGCTAATTTTGGAATATTACAGTCCTCCCCTCCCAAATGTTGCTTGCCCTCAAGAAACTACAAGGATATAATTGAAGAGCCTCATATTCTTCCCATGTAGCATCCTCATATGATAAAATCCTCCAAGGATCAAGATGTTGTCTCATCAATACATCTCCAAGTTGCCTCTCCCAAGTATGCAAGCTAGCTTTTGGTGAGCATCCCAAATAGCCATGATCATGTAAAAGTGAAAAATCCATGGACGAAAAAATGGGTTGTCCAAAGGCCTTCTTGAGGCATGAATTCTGATATAGATTGGGATCTACCATCCCCATATGAATCTCCCATCCCCAAGCTGTCATCGATAGAAAATGAGTTACCTCCCAACATGGAAACTCCTGAAAATCCTTCTCCACCTTTGGCTCCTACAATGTAGGTGGGCTGAATAATTGAACATGGTAGAAAAAATATCCTACCCCACGTTTCCCTTCTCTCCAATTATGATAAGTGTAGAGTATCTAGTGATCTTGGGCTTCAATAATGTTTCCCTCAGGTGGCAAGAAGAAGACTAGATCTCCAAATATCTCCTCTCCAATGTTATGAATCATGTTGGCCCAAACCATCCCATATATGATGAATAAGAAATCACCACCATATGGCATCCAAATGAGAGGAACACTAAAGGTTTCATGTAGTGCTGGAAGGTACCCATAGTTTCCCAAGTGGTCACAAAGAAATTTTCCTAATTGATGCATCAGAAAATAACATGGCAAGTTGTTTATTGAAAAATTGCTAGTTATGTATGTCATCACATCTACTAGTGAATAGTAAATGCCTTGGTACATCAAATAAGAATGCATGAAATAATATAACACTTTCCCAAGGCCACACAGAAGATGGGTGTCTCCATCATATAATTTGGCCCAAAATTGACCATGGAGCCCAAAGAGAAGCTTGCCCTCTTGTGGAGCAATGCACTAAATAGAAATGGTAAGAGTATGAAAATAGTGTTTTAGGTAATCAATAAATGAAAAAAAAAAAATTCTTACCATGTACTGGAAGAAAGATGATATGTGGATCCATGAATAAGTCCTCCATAGTGGTATTACATACTCCCATGAAGAAGAATAAACCATTTTCTGCATGAATATCCTCCTTCTTATACTTGGAAATCCAAGTTAAGAAGATCATATCTCGGTAGTAGATGTTTCCATCCACTACTCTATCATTCTCACCTCCTCCTTGTCCACCAATTGCATCAAATGTGAAGTGATATCGTGGAAAATCCATCAATAAGCCCAAGCTCCAAAGTGACAATGTTGTTGGCCTATGTAAATAGGCTCCTGCCAACTCATAGCTCCATTCTTTGACATGCCCATTGTCAAAGACATCTCCCACAATGCTGCTTCATATAGGAAATTCCTTCCAAGGTTGAAGTACCTCCTAATCATCCAAGGCTAAAGATTAGCCCCTTTGCACCATGATAGTGCCATCTCCTACTCCTGCAAATTATGTAAAGTATGAGAGAAAATCCGCCCATGCTCTCCGAAGAACAACGATAGCAACAATAGTTTTTACTGCCTCCTCATACCTCCATCATACAAATCATGGGGTGAAAACATAATGATTGATATGAATAATTTCATATCAACACAATGCATCCATACTCCTTGCTGCCCTATGATGCAAGTATCCTAGCAAACTTTCTCCACCCACATACCCTTTGAAAGAGGATATGTCACATGATGGCCAAAATCCTTCAAGAGTAGCGAACACAACCACACCTCCTGCTTCCCAGTGTCATAAATTTGCAAGTATATTTCCAGTCTCTTGCTCACCATCCACACCCATTCATCCAAATGTGGGTGCCTCCCATCATGCTCAATCTTGGTAAGACTACCCTCCTCCCAAATCATACTTCTCTTCTTGCATTTCATGGGATGTTGAAATGCAACTCCTTGGAGATCTCATAGAGAAGATCTCACACCAATGACCTTCTTGAATCCATAAGGATCCAAGTGTGTTGGAGGAAAAACCTCCTCCCTGCTACTTAATGACAACACTGTTAATCTCCCCAATGATGTAGCAAATGTCTCAAACTCCAACTCAAAGATGACCATATGGTTTTTTATGAGATTGTTTTGGGCAAGGTTCATCCTATCCTCCAATAATTCACACCCAAACCTCACATGTTTTGTGCAGCTCAACAATGGCACATTAGGAGGATGGTTCATCCCTCCTTTGAGCAATTGAAGGTTGCACAACACATTGCAATTCTCTTGCTCCACATTAGCAGTATTAAATTGTATACATCCCTCCATAAGATTTGCAATAACAATAGGAAATGGAAACTTAGGCATACCTTGGTGAAATTTGGGAACATCTTGTATGACTGCAAGAGTTCCTTCCTCCAATGTGTTGGCTCCCCCAACTGCTGATGTTGATGGCTGCTCCTCCATGGTTGTGAAAGTGCTAGTACAAGTACCCTTCAATGGTGGTGAGGGCTTCTCCTCCTCTGATTTCTCTTTGCCAAAATTTCTAATCAACCTTTCAGTAAATTCTGCAAAAGTAGACACTCTTGCATGAATCAAATGGCTAAACCACCAAATGTGTGATTCACCCTCAAGGTGCAGCACTGCAATCTCTACAACCTCTCTTTATACCACTGGATGTAGTAGGACGAATGCTTCTAGTTTCCTTGCCCAAGCCCTTGCTATAGATGACCCATCAAAAGTAGACAATAGAAACCTATTGCCCTTGATTCTCCCTCTGCTGCAAGGTCTCCTTTATTCCTCTAGCTGAATGAACTGTGGTAAAGCTAGAGTCACCTTGAAGGCTCTAGGTTTAGATTTTTACTCAACAAGGTATTCACTTAGAATCTTGTAATCCAAGTTTCCTCCATATTTCTACAATTTGTCGTATTTTTCAAAAGGAAAGGACATAGTCCCATTACTTCTTTCTTCTATTATTTTCTTGACCTCCTTGTTGAGGTCCTTTCTAGATCTAAAAAGAGATGAGATAAAACTCATTCTCTCCATCATTCTGATCTTCCTCTTTCTCTTCTTATTCTTCTGATAGCTTAATGTTTGAGATCCACAGGTTGAGCCAAGATTATGCTTTGATACCACTATAATATCCCAAAATGGGGATGCAGCAATACATGAACACAATAATGTAAATAGTAGTAATAAATCAACTCATGAAATGTGAGAATAACATATAGCCATAATATTAGTATTATAGTAGAAAATGTATACAATATCTTGAGGAAAGATTCACTCAAGCTAGGCAAAATCAGCCTTAAGAAATATTTACGTAAACTATAAGATCATTGCTACACAGAAAAGTGTCCAAGGCTATGACACCAAAATTTTATTAAGTAGAACTGCTGCTGGAAAGTGTTAATACACAAATATGAAAATATACAACTCATACAATGTTGGGAGTGAATATCTAGACTAACAAAAACAATTTCAAGGCAATCCAGAAAGGATTTCCTGAAATATACAAAAATGGAAAAAATGCCGAAGTGCAGCCCTAGGGATGAGTAGCAGCTGCAACTCAAGAAATATATGGAGATGGATGAATTTGTTTGACAAGATTAATATATCTCCTCCAAGGGATATTCCAAGTGAAAGGCTGATCCTAACACTGAAAATTTCACCCTCCAAATAAACACTGCAACCCCTCACTGCAAATGGTCACAGAAATAATGCAGTCACTGAGGGATACTACACTGTAGGTGATAGAAAATATGGTGGCCAAGTGCCAAGATATAATATGCTCCAAAATCTTCCTCACTGATTTCACAAAGGAAATAAAGCTTCCTCCTCTAAAAAACAAGCTCTGGAAGTGGTGTTGTGAACCCTCCACTGCAACACCCTGCAACACAACCCAGCTCTAAATAGAAACTATGCTACAGCTAAAGGATTTAGCTTGGCCTCAAGCCTAGATGTGGAGAAATGAAGTACAAGCTCCCTCAAGTGGCTTGTCTAGAAAGGAGAAGGAATTCTTGAACAGGAATACCTTATGCTAAGAAGCACAACAATCTCAACTAAACAGTTGAAGAAAGCAGAATAGTCATGCAGACCACAAATTTAATAATCCATATCATGTCTTGCTATGGCTACATTTCCCTCCTTTTATACAAATGGAAGCCCTCTCACATTGGGTCCCACTAATTAGGGTTTCCTCCACCAAGGAATCTTCCTCCCACTATCACTGCGTTGTCTCCAAAGATGATCTCCACCTCTTATCCCAGTGCTATTGACTTGGTCAAACTTGACCTTGTCCACATGCAAATGTCCCTTTTCACACATGAGGGTGTGAAATCCAGCCATAATAATGATCCATTTTCACATCATGAGGGATTTTATTCCTATTTCTGAAATGTATGGGCCTCCTTACCCATTTATTCATCTCCTAAGTGTCAAAAGCATAAATAAATATTCCAATTAACTGCATGCTAATTTTGAAATATTACAATGCTTCAAATGTAATAATTCTGGGCACAAATCCAGTGAGTGCAGATGCAGGTTTGAATACATGTCTACGTCCCAAAATATTAGACATTCATTTATCCGAAAGGATAAGGGGAGCTGGAAACTGAAGATTAAAAAGAGCATGCAATATGGACTCGCCTTATAAGCTCATAATCAAGAAAAAAAATGGTATGTGGATAGTGGTTGTTCCAAAAATATCACTGGGGACAAAATATCGCTAAAAGGAAAGGACATGGGAAATAATGTCACCTTTGGAAACAATGCTCCAACTACAATTAAGGGTAAATGTGTAGTCATTATTGATAAAATATAGAAGCACAAAATTTGTTGTATGTAGAAGGTCTCAAGCACAATTTGCTTAGTGTTATAAAAATGTGTGATAGTGGCTATGATGTGACCTTTTGATCGAAAGACTGTGATATATGTAACATGGATAATAGAAAATTGGTGGGGAGAGAAATCAGAACCCACAATAATGTATATGTGTTTGGTGATTCTAGATTTAATTTCTATTTAAGAAAAACAAGTGAAATATGGTTTTAGCACAATAGGATCAAGCATATGAATTTTTACAGTTTGATAAAATTCAGCAAGATGGGAGCTGTGAAAGGACTACCAAGACCTTCAAAGACCGATAACACAATTTGCAAGTCATGTTAATTTGGAAAACATACTAGGACTCAATTCAAGTCAAAATAATGTTCCTCATCCAAACCTCTGGAGCTCATTCACATAGAAATTTGTGGCCCAACTAGAGCAAAAACATTAAAATGTGGAAGGTATATCATTTTTCTCATTGATGATTTCACCGGGGCCACTTGGATTGTGCTTCTAAAAGAAAAATAGGTAGCATTCAAGAATTTAAAGAAGTTTAAGGCTCAAGTAGAAAATGAAAAATACTTAAAGATAAAGTGCTTAAGATCAGACTAAGGAGGAGAGTACACCTGAGGATATTTTTAGGAATTCTGTGAAGAGCATGGAATCAAAAGGAAATACTTCGTGGCCAAAACTATACGGTAAAATGGAGTAGAGGAGAGGAAGAACATGACGATTTAGGAAATGGACAAAGAAATGTTGGATGAAGCAGGTGTGTCTCACACCTTGTGGGGAGAAGCAACACAAGCATTAGTATAGATGTCTAACATAACTAAACCCAGGCCTTATATTAACAAAACTCTCTATGAGTTGTGGAAGGGACTATTTGCATCAATTAAACATCTCAAGGTGTTTGGAAGAAGGTGATTCATCAAGATAAATGATAATAATCCTAGAAAATTTGACTCTTGTGTTGATGAAGGAATTTTGCTTGGGTAATTTTCCCAAAGTAAAGGATATAAGTGTTACAACAAGTGGGAAAATAAGAATGAGGACTACATTGATGTGATAGGAGATGAAATAGGATCAAAACCTGAGTCCATGAGAAGAAATATGAACTCATATGATGAAGACAGTTATGATATGAGGACCACGAATCTAGAAGAAACAAATTAAGATAGTGAAGGTGAAGAAGTAGGCACGGTTCTAATGCCAAAGACACCTTCTAGGTATGTAAAAAAATAAAATCCTGAGAGTGAGATACTTGGAGATCAAATGCATGGTGTCCAAACTGGGAAAAAACTTGCTGGCAATACAAGTTATGCAAGTCTAGCCTTGTTATCGTAGATAGAGCCCAAAAATCTCATACAAGAAAGTGAACACAAGCTTTGGGTGAAAGTTATGAATGAAGAACTTGATCATATTAAAATAATGACACTTTGGAGCTTATTCCAAGGCCTAGAGAGAAAAATATTATTAGAACCAAATGGGTTTTCAAAACAAACTGAATGAGCAGGGTCAAGTGATCGGGAACAAAACATAGTTGGTCTGCAATGGGTATGCCCAAATAGAAGGGGTATATTTCGAAGAAACCTTTGCACCAGTAGCATGACTGGAAGCTATCAGGATATTTCTTGCTCTTGCCTCCCATAAAAACACCAAGGTGTATCCAATAGATGTGAAATCTATATTTCTCAATGGAGATTTGGAAGAAGAAGTTCACATTGAGCAGCCAAAAGGATTTATACTCACCATATATTAAGGGTTTGTACGAAAACTAAAGAAGGCTATGTATGGAATGAAATAGGATTCCTAGAGCATGGTACGAAAGGCTAGATAAATAACTTCAGCGACAAGTCTTTACGAAAGGTACAGTTGAAAATAATCTATATGGAAAGTCTAAAAGCGAAGATTGACTTATAGGAGTTGTGTATGTGGATGGCATAATATTTGGTAGTGACATGGAACAATTGGGGCATCAATTTAAAAAATTTATGAAAAAAATTGAAATGTCCATGATCGAAGAGTTTTCCTTCTTCCCGAGTCTACAAATTACTCAGTCTCCACAAGGAGTTTTTATATCCCAATCCAAATATCTCAAGAAAAAACTAAAGAAATTTGGGATGGAATATTGCAATTTAGTAAGAATAGCCATGAATATAGGCTACAAGTTGTGAAAATAAGATGGAACTCCATTGGTGAATTAGACTACATACATATCAATGATACAATTTTTTTTGTATCTCACATCTTCAAGGCCATACATCATGCAAGCAGTGGGTCTAGTGGCTATATTTCAGGCTTTTCCATGTGAAATTCATGTTGTTGTTGTCAAAATTAATTTCAAATATCTTCAAGGGAAAAAAAATTATGGACTATGGTATGCTAAGAGAAAATAATTCAAGTTGAAGGCCTATACTGATGGATATTGGGTTGGCACATTGATGATGGGAAAAGTGATTCCATTGCAACCTTCTTCCTAGGAAAATGATTGGTATCATTGGTCAGCAAGAAACAAGCCTCCATTTTTTCATCAACTGCTGAAGCATAATATATTATTGCTACTACCTTTTTCATGCATATTCTATGGATGAAGAAGTCTTTAAAATATAGGTAGAGGGGACTAATCTGATTCCGATAATGTGTGATACACAAGTGCCATTAGAATATCTAAAAATGCATTCATGCATTCAAATAATAATCATATTCTATCAAGTTCCATTTCTTAAGGGAGCAAGTTGTTTCCAATTTTTTCAGACTTAATTTTGTGGCCACTGAAGATAAATTGGTAGATATATTTACCAAGCCAGTGGAAAGAGAACCATTTGAATATATTAGGAAGCAGATAGGATTTGTGAACCCCCCCTCCAAATGAATTCATTTTGGTAAGGGATGGAAGATAGTAAGCATGTGGGACTCATGGGAGAGTTGGTTACAATGGTTCCAGAGGAGTATTCAAGAAGTACTCTTAACAATTAATGTCAAAGGGGGAGAAGGGTTATAAGATAATACCATGCCTAGCCTCAAGGAGAGCTTACGGTGTTGCCATAAATTCCAAATGGGGAGATTGTTGGACTTTGGGTGGCAGTGTCAGTGTTGGCATTGATTTCAACAAGATTCAATGGTGAATTATGATAGCTGCAAGCTTCTGGTAGAGAATCATCATAGTAGCAGGCTTAGTGAGAAGCCATAAAATGATGACTATGGTGGTTAGGCGCTTAGCATTCCAAGCACAAGAAGAAGAGTCAAGAAGAAAATTATGGAAGAGAGTTGAGGGATCCATTGATATCTACAGGCTTCTAGTAGAGAATCATGATAGTATCAAGACTAGTGAGAAGCCATAAAATGATGAATATGGTGGTTAGGTGCTCATAATTCTTAGCATAATAAGAATATTTAAGAAGAAAAGTGTGGCAGAGAGTTGCAGTCACATCAGAGTTAGAAAATGTGCTACAATTCTATATCATACCCTATCCATTGAAAATTTCTCTAGAAGAGATTTTAAGATATGTGGAAGTTTAAAAATGGGCCTCTTAAATCAAAATATTTGGTCTGTTAAAGTTCAGGGATTAGAAGCCTTGAGAAGGATGAGATAAAATAGAAGGAGGTATATCAAATATTGGAATGATAGAGGCCCAACATATCGGGACATCAGAGTAGGAGGCATATTATATATCGAAATATCGAAGATTTGGGATATTGGAACATTGGATCAGATAGGCACATCGAAAACTTAGAGCAAGAAGCATATCGAAATATCGGTGGATCATTATATCAAAAAATCTTAACAGGGGTGTGTTAGGAAGATATGATATCCAATAAGAAAAATAGAGGTAAAAGCGTTAATAAATTTCGAAGAAGATTAAAAAAGGGTCATGTTACAAAACCAAGGTCTTACGAGCCCTCTTCTCTCTCCTCTGGTAGGACACATGGTGGAATGAGATTGGTTTAGGGACTGTAATATTCCCAATTTTAGCCTCAAGCTAAAATGGAATATTATAGTTCCACATTTTATTTTTATTTAATAAAATGGGGAAGGAGACACCTTAGCCCCTTTTAGATGAATAAATAACACTCCTCATGTGGAAAGGAGGAGAATAAAGTAGCTGAAATAAACACCAAGGGTGTGAATGGAACCCAGCTCACTTTATTAGTCACCATTGACGAAAGTCAATAGCGTTGCCCAAGGAGGAGGAGGCTTCCTAGAGAAGCTACACAGTTTTGGAGGGAAGACACTCATGTGAGGGTGGAAACCCTAATTGGTGGGACCTTGGTGGAGAATATTTCCTTTTGTTTATAAGGAGGAGGTGGCAGCCCATTTTCATATGTTATGATTTAAAGTTTCAGACTTGGGTCTGCAAAGCTTGCATCCCCGGGCTGTTTAGCAGGGTGATGGTGCCCTCGGGCACTAGGGTGTTCCCGGTCGGGAATCCCTACCTCTTCCTCAAGGAAGGATGAGGATTGAGCTACATTTCCTCAATCCATCATTGGCCACAGCTACATTTATCTTCTAAAGCGTTATTTCTGCAGCAGAGAGGACGTTGTGTTGCTGGGTGCGGTAAGAGAGGAACTCATGGAGTCTCTCTTGTCTTATTTTCTTCAATGGAGGAGTGTTATATTCATTGGAGGAGATGCAAGGAGGATTATTGGGCTGTATTTCAGATCAGTGGCATGAGGCCACACTTCCATCATCTCCCACTACACAGTCCATGGAGGAAACTGTGTTATTATGGAGGAGGTAGTGAGAGAGGGGTTTCTAGAGCTTCAGAGGAGGGTGTTTCTGAGCCAAAGAAATCAGCCCTTTGTATTAGAGACATTATCAGAGGAGGGAAATAAGATTTCAGATCAGCCACAGCCTCATTCTTATTTTGGTTCAGTCGCAGTGACAACCCATTTGTCACATTTTGGTTTGCTCTGGCATTTCTAGCAATCTTCATAGATTGTCTAGAAATCTTGTATTTAAAACCATTTCTTGCTATTTGGCTATTTATTGTATTCCTTCAGCCACATATGTATTTTATTCATATTTATCAGCTTATACCTTCATATACATTGCGCAGTTGAAGCTACTCCAACATTTTGTGAAGTTGCAGCTACTCTTGTATTTCATCACTTATTCATTGGAGGTTGGGTCTTAAAGCTTCAATGGCTTGTCCCTCACGATATTTATTTTATTTTACTACTGATATCATAATATAATGATGGCTGTAGCATTTTCCCTCTTATGGTGCATTTCAGAATTGCAGAGTTAACATTATTTTCACATATTGTTGTAAGCTCACTCATTGAGCATTGTTTTAGAGATCTAGTCTGGGGAGGTCTGTATAACCCATCTAGAATCATTTATTTGAGCTCATTTTATGTAGGGGAGTTATATTAGAGTTTTTATATGGAAGACCGGTGCTGGTTTGTCTTATTTATGCAGAAGCTTCCTTATACAGCGTCCTCAAGGACCCTGTAGCGAAAATTCCCGAGGTGGAATATTGCATATCCATAGACAGCGTCTGTGAAGGGCCAGCTATCCTCAGGATCTCTCCCTTATTTGGAAGGAGACATATCTTGTAAATGACCCAAAATTCAATCTCTGAAATGGACTTGTGATATCTCACTGAAGAAGGAATTGGGAAATCTTAAGATATTCCCGATGGAGCAAAACATTCCAGATTTGGGATATTACAGTGGTATCAGAGCATGATCTTGGCTCAGCCTATGCCCAAGATCTATTTCCATCAGTAAGAGGAGCTTCTCTCCAAGGAGAGGATATTGATAGAGGAAACAAGGAAAGAGGAATGAAGGAAGAGGAGGTTTCCCTTCTTCTTTTCCAGACCAATGAGTAGATCATTGAAAATCTGATGAAAGGGAAAATTTGGAGAAATTTTCTAAAAGGGGTTTGTGGATAGAGAAATCCATAGATATTATTATGAAGGGTGTGATCATTCAGCCACACATGCAGATCCACTATGGACTACATTGGCCAAAGCTACTGCAAGAAGGATGGAGGGAAAGAGTTGAGGCCTTTGGAGGAGCAGCACTGAAACTCAAAGGTATGATTCATGATGATTGATTTCAGAATTCTATTTCATGTTTTCATGAAAATGAGAGATCATATGTGTAGTCACAAAGATTTTTTCAAAGGGGATTGCTGAAAACCAATGTGAAACATGGTGTGACAAAACTTCAAACACTTTGCATGCATGGAGGGGGACCATGAAACAAAATATCATTCCATATTTCTAGAGGGGGAGAAATCAGGAGAATGACTTGCTAGATGCAAGACCCCCATTGTATGAAGGGCACTCTTCCATTTGTGAGGGTGTGGAGATATTTCTCTCAAGGGAAGGCAAAGTTCCAAGGCCTCTCATTGGGGATACACTCACATGTTGGTAGGGAGGAGGTGCATAGAAGAACCTACAGTGCTGCACCATTGGAAGAAGAAGAAGAAGAGCAGAACGATCAGCATGAAGGGATGATGGAAATTCACCCTTATCTACTTTAGATATTTTCTTCACATAGGAGAAGGACTGCACTGCGCAGTAGAAAGAGAGAGGACCTTTCATTCCTCTCATATACACATTCCACTTCCTATCTTGATGTCTGAATTTTGGAGGTTTTCCACTTGGGAGGCCACATGATCTAGAGATGATGAGAGGCATAATGCTAATTGGTTCACCACTCATTGGATTCCGGAGGGGTGGAGACATTAGAGGAGTCCATTACAGCGCAGTGAGTTTGGGGATGAGCACAAGGCGAAGGGATACACTCTCATTTTCAGTACCACCCATTCTCATTAGCTTAGCTGCACAGATAGAGTTGTTGTATGGATGGAGGATAGCATCTTCTAGATGCGGGATGGCTGCTCCATGGATTTGGTGAGAGAGGTGTTACTTCCTTGGGGAAGAACTCCTTCATTCTTTGGAGTAGATGGAGGCCACTCATGCCTACATTGCCCAAGATCGGGAGATTCTTTGGAGGTGATAGTTTCTCATGGGAGGGGGGGGGGAGGGTGGTGGGGCTCATTTTCAGAGAGCATCATTTCTATTTGAGCATGAGTAGCTGCATGATGGCATGGCAGCAACTTGGAGGATGAATTTGGCATGAGGGGATGTTAAGGTAGCAGGCAGTAGCATGATGAAGCACCAGATTGAAGAATACCAATGCTGTCTATGTGGAGGATTGATCCAAGATGGATGACTCATCTTTGGGTTAGTATTCCCCAGGATCTTGATGCATGCATGATTCTTGGATGGTATTGATGGATATGGAAAATACTTAGTGGATGATATGATCATATATCATCATGGCAGACTCTTCTTGACTAGGGCTTCTAGTCTCAAGGAGACACTATTGCATGCAGCAACATGAGGAATTCCTAGCTATGTATTTGGATGCATACCATGCTTTGCTAGAGGAGGTCACTTGGGAGGGCATTCATCATGATCTACACCAGCATATGGATAGATGAAGAGCCCGGTTGTTTTTATGAAGGTTGGCACAACCATTCCCTTACCCATTGGAGGAGAGGGAGAGCATTCATGATTGAGCCATTTCATCTCAAGAGCTCTAGTACATGATGGAGGAGGTATAATTCCATATTTTGTATTGTACTTCTTTTCATTGATTGAGGAGCATGATGTATCAAGGAGGCTTGTTCCTTCTTGTATTTTTTATGAGGATGTACTTGCAGCTACTTGAAGCCTTGATTTTGGCTAATTTTGTGATGGTTGTGAGGGTAGACACATACTTCTTGGTGTGCACCATTGGCACCAAATTGTGATCTCATGTTTTTATCTTATGAGGAGATGTTGTGGCAGAAAACAAGTGGCTAGTACAACACTTGTTATTTTTTATTTTGAGGCAGGCCAAGGAGGCACTGTGCAGTTCCATGAGTGGAACTTTGAACCACTCTCTAGTTTTAGAAGAGAGGAATAACCTGTTTCTGAGTTTTTTGTATTATTCCAACATTTCAGACTTCCAAGTGAATCCATCATCAGGGGTAGACGCCAAATGTATTTTGAAAAATAGAGAGGAATAGGGCGAATGAGAAGAATAAATAGTGAATGATAAGGAGTTTTTTTAAGAAGGTCGGTTTGAAGAATGATAATTTAATTTCAACAGATGTTAATATAATTTATAGGATTATGAATTTATTTAAGGTTATGTTTTTTTTTAATTTTAATTTTAATTTTTAATTTTTAAATAATTTAAATAATTAGTCATGTATGTCTTTATTTAAAATGATATCAATCATTAGTTAATCTATTAATATATTTGTTTAATTTAATGTAATTAATTAATAAGAAAAAATATAAATATTAATTAACCTACTATTTTATTTTAATTTAATTTAATAAATCTAAAATAATTTATTTATTAATCTAATATTTCATTTATTTTGATTTAATTTAAATAATTATTTTATTATTATTTATTATTTTATTTTTCTTTGATTCTAGGGTGTGTTTAAACTTTCTTGAATTTAAAATTAAAAAATGTTATTTATATTTATTTGATGTATTTATTATATTCATTAATTAATTAATTAATTTTATTTTTTTATATTTAATTTAATTTTAATTTAATTTTATTCTTTTTTTTTATTATCTTTTCTTTTTTTTTTCTATTGTTTCTTTTGTTTCTTTCTTCTTCTTCTTTTTTTCCTTTTTTTTTTTAATGACTAGATGCATATATATCATGTTGTTATTGGTTTTTTAAGGACTCAAGAGGTTTGGTGAATTAAGGGTTTCCAGGTGTTGCTAATAATGAGTCCATCATCACAATTAATGTTGTTTTTCCTTTTCTCAATTTCTATGGCTTCCTCGATTTTCCTCTTTAGGTAATGGTCCTCTTTAGAGTCAAGTTTGGCATCCTCCATTAGTATGTAATGTGAGGATGAGAAGTAATGTTCTGCTAAGGTGGATTTGGTTGTCCTGTTCCGAGACAAGCCAGCCGCGTGTTCTTTTAGTCTAATGTTAAGGGATCTACCTATTTCCCCAATGTATTCTTTACCACAAGAGCAAGGTATAATGTAGAATCCCTTTTGTAGCCTAAGGTTTATAGGGTCCTTAGCTAAGTCTACCATTTTTAAAATGGTATTTGGGGGAGTGAAGGCAATCTTAATGTTATGTTTTTTAGGTATTCTAGAAATTTTATCAGTTGTTCTTTTTATGTAAGGTAAAGAGATTTTAGGGATGTCAAAGGTTTTTTTGAGTTATTTTTATTAAGGATTTGGTTAATAGTTTTGTTGATGAAATTTTTATTATACCCGTTCTGTTGGAAAACTTGGCGGAGATGGTTTATCTCATGTCCTAGGTGGAGGGAGTCTGAAATTCTGGATGTCCTGGTCATTAGGGTTTTGATGATACCAATTTTTTGATTAGGGTGGTGATGTGAGTCAGCATGAAGGTATCTGTCTGTGTGAGTCTTCTTTCTATAAACTTTGGTGGTGAGTTTCCCTTCTTTTTTTTGTTAAAATGATATCTAGGAAAGGTAACTAGTTGTCCTTTTCAATTTCCAAGGTAAACTTGATGTGACTCGAGAGACTATTTAAGTTGGCTAGGAAATCATTTAATTTTAATAAACCATGGGTCCATTTTGCAAAGATTTCATCTACATATATTTTCCATTATTCAGGGGTGAATGGAAAGGAATTGAGGGATGTTTTTTCAAAATGTTTCATGTATATGTTGGCAATAATGGGAGATAGAGGTGAGCCCATAGCCACCCCATGATTTTGTTCATAAATAGTACCATTGAAGCTGAAGAAAGAATATTTTACACATACTTTTAGGAGGTCTATTGTCTCACTATCAGTGATGGTTTTTAAAATGTTGATGGCTTCATGCGACATGTGACAACTTGTTTTTATTATATATTTGATCCATGTATTTATGATGTTTGTACACTCATGAGGAGCATTATTTGGAGAGTGTTGGATGTATAGCCCATTGGGAGCATGATTCTCCCCATTGTATATGTTTTACCTTGCAGGAGATACCATGGGCAAACCATGACTACCACATTGCTATTTGTCTCTTCTTGTGGGAAGAACCACTTGGAGAATTTGAGGAGGCATTTCATGGATGATTTTCTTGATGGGGTAGCTTGGGAAATTATTGGAGGCCATACTTTTCCAGCCTAAAGACAAAGGCATCCCAATATGACCAGCATATGGAGAGAGGAACATCATGGGAAACCAAAACAACTCTCCATTTAGCCCCAACTCATTGCAGAAATCACGGGTGATATTTCAACTTGGATGATTGCATGGATGAAAGGATCATCATAGGGAGCAGGATTTTCCCATGCATATCATCACTACTACATTAAGAAGGCCTTAGCACAGCAAGAAGGATTCCACTACACCTTCTCTCTTTCCATGAGGAGAATTGTTGACAACATGCAATGTACTTGGGAGAGAGCATTGGAGGATAGTTTCATTGCAACATATTTGAGCCGTGGTGGAACCATTGATGAGGAGGCTACAAGAGAAGAAGGGGGAGAAAATTTTGTTCTGTCTATGCAGTTGCTTGAGGGCAAGCAAAATGTGGGAGGGGAGGATTGTAATATTCCCAATTTTAGCCTCAAGCTAAAATGGAATATTATAGTTTCACATTTTATTTTTATTTAATAAAATGGGGAAGGAGACACCTTAGCCCCTTTCAAATGAATAAATAACACTCATGTGGAAAGGAGAAGAATAAATCAGTTGAAATAAACACCAAGGGTGTGAATGGAACCCAGCTCACTTGATTAGTCACCATTGACTAAAGTCAACAGCGCTGCCCAAGGAGGAAGAGGCTTCCTAGAGAAGCTGTGCAGTTTTAGAGGGAAGACACTCATGTGAGGGTGGAAACCCTAATTGGTGGGACCTTGGTGGAGAAGATTTCCTTTTCTTTATAAGGAGGAGGTGGCATCCCCATTTCATATGTTATGATTTAGAGTTTCAGAGTTGGGTCTGCAAAGCTTACATCCCTAGGCTGTTTAGCAAGGTGATGGTGCCCTCGGGCACTAGGGTGTTCCCGGTCGGGAATCCCTACCTCTTCCTCAAGGAAGGATGAGGATTGAACTACATTTCTACAATCCGGCATTGGACACAGCTACATTCATCTTCTACAACGTTATTTCTGCAGCAGAGAGGACGTTGTGTTGCTGGGTGCAGCAAGAGGGGAACTCATGGAGTCTCTCTTGTCTTGTTTCGTTTAGTGGAGGAGTGTTCTATTCATTGGAGGAGATGCAAGGAGGATTCCCAGGCTTTATTTCAGATCATTGGCATCAGGCCACACTTCCATCATCTCCCACTGCATAGTCCATGGAGGAATTTGCGTTATTATGGAGGAGGCAGTGAGAGAGAGGTTTCTAGAACTTCAGAGGAGGGTGTTTTTTAGACAAAGGGATCAACCCTTTGTATTAGATACATTATCAGAGGAGGGAAATAAGATTTTATATCAGCCATAGCCTCATTCTTATTTTGGTTTAGTTGCAGTGACAACCCAGTTTTCACATTTTGGTTTGCTCCGGCATTTCTAGCAATCTTCATAGATTGTCTAGAAATCTTGTATTTCAGCCCATTGCTTGCTATTGGTCTATTTATTGTATTCATTAAGCCAAATGTGTATTTTATTCATATTCATCAGCTTATACCTTCATATACATTGCGCAGTTGCAGCTACTCCGGCATTTTTTGAAGTTGTAGCTACTCTTGTATTTCATTGCTTATTCATTGGAGGTTGGGTCTTAAAGCTTCAGTGGCTTGTCCCTCATGATATTTCTTGTATTTTACTACTGATATCATAATATAATGATGGCTGTGGCATTATCCCTCTTATGGTGCATTTCAGAATTGCATAGTTAACATTATGTTCACATATTGTTGTAAGCTCACTCATTGAGCATTGTTTTAGAGATCTAGTCTGGGGAGGTCTGTATAACCAATCTAGAATCATTTATTTGAGCTCATTTTCTGTAGGGGAGTTATATTATAGTTTTTATATGGCATCCCAATGCTGGTTTGTCTTATTTATGCAGAAGCTTCATTATACAGCGTCCTCAAGGACCTTGTAGCAGAAATTCCCGAGGTGGAATATCTCATATCCATAGACAGAGTCTGTGAAGGGCCAGCTAGCCTCAGGATCTCTCCCTTATTTGGAAGGAGACATATCCTGTAAATTCCCCAACATTCAATCTCTGAAATGGACTTATGATAGCTCACTGAAGAAGGAATTAGGATATATTAAGATATTCCCGATGGAGCAGAAAATTCCAGATTTGGGATATTACAGGGACGTTGCATTGATAACTGACGTCAGCATGGTATTGCAGTATGAAAAGACACGTGGTAGTAAGATTCAATGTTATTGGGTGGCCTAGTGGGCCAAATCCAGGTGACACGTGTCACCACTAAGGAGTTTCCACATGGAATGATGGTATCATCTTGGAGGTCAAAATATAGGAAAAATGGTGATATAGTAACCTTTTTCCAAACAAAATTTGAAAGGTTACAATGTAATGGGCTTTCATTGTTGGGTTGAAACATGGTCATGAGAGTTTAGAGACCAAAGGGGGTTAAGTAGTTTACAAAGAAAGTTTGGCTCTCAACAGGAGCACAAAAGGAAAGTTTGGCTCCATGAGGAGGAAATGGCAAAGAATATGAAAGGAAAGGGGGCCAAGAATATTGGGGAGAGAAATATCGTAACATTCCGCCTTTGAGAAATTATGATATGGTGCATTCTGATGAGCTAGTACAAAAAATTAAAAAGGTAAGATGGGTCAGAAGTTGAGGTTTAAATGTATTACCACGGAGTTGGTATTTGACTGGAAGAACCACTGGAGGAAGGCACCAAGGTCAGTGACTTACATAAAATAATTAATGGGGAAAATCCAATCAGGATCCTAGTCTTGTGCATGCATTATTTGAATTAAAGGCAAGAGTGAATCATATTTTCCATTCCTGTATATGATTCAGTCGCGATATGAAATAAATGAGCATGGGAAGTATCTATAGAGTGTCTAGATATACTGCGAATTAAGATCTCAGTATGGAAGTGTACATTTTGGGTCTAAGAAGGATTAAAAATCCCATTATTGTGATTAACTCCATGGAAGAATTCAATGTTCGAACTCAAAGGCAGCAAGGCGTGTCACAAAAAGAAAAACTTGAGTGGTGTGGGTATTGGTGGAAGAAAAAATACTATGCATTACACAATAGTGGAACAAAACCATCAAAATCCTTTGAGAAATGTAGAGAAAAATATTATCGTTGAATTTTCTAAGTGGAGAGAGCAGAGGTAGTGCTATGAGAGAGAGAATAGAGCCTAAGATTAAGGAGAAGCAACAGAGAGTGAATTGCAACCTAGATGAGTGTCGATCACATGTTATGTTGAGAAGAGTACATAAGGTGCGGTTGTGAAAGGCTAGAGGAGTCAGTGCTTAATTTTCATCTTAGAACAAAAACAATTTGATGGTTTTTTCCCTTTGGGTTTCAATGTGAAAAATACTTGTGCCAATATGTGTGTGTGTTGATCTTGAGAACTTTTGTTGAACATTTGAATGCTCATGTCTTAATCCTTACTTATTTATGAATGAATGCTACCATAAATAACATACGGTAGAGGGACAAAGTAATAATATATTCAGAAGAAATAATTGAAAGTAATCATATAGTTATTGATTCACCACCCCCCCCCCCAAGTAATTCCTTATTCCAATAGTCACCTTATGAATGAAACCATGGCCTTAAATGGAAATATATATCCTATGTTGGAATTAATGTGTGTGAACCCCTTATACACCATTTGGTAGCAAAATAATATGCACACATAAGCCAGGTTTCCCACTATGTTGGCGGGAAAATATTATTTTTGTATCATTTTCTAGAGATCATAGTACCTTAGGAAAACCTTGTCGTCAATAGTAACACCCTCCTCCCACATTTACCCAAGTTAACTGGTACATTTGGGTAAACATGTGGCAAGAGGCTACTATGATATGATTCAACCTCCTAGGTCACCTTAAGGAAGTGGAACTGTTGTGTAACCAGCTCCAAAAAGAGAAGAAAAGAGATATAAACGCCTTAGAAATGAGCCACTTCGAGGGGGAAACCTCCAATACATTACATAAATGAAGAATTCTTGGATGATACAATTTACAAAACCTCCTTTATATATATAGGAGTACATGAGGCCATAATGTAATCCTAGTGGGCCACAATGTAATCCTAGCCGACCTAACAATAATAATTTAAGGGCACAATAATAACAAAATGGGGGTTACAAGGGTAAAATAATAACAATAAGGGGTTTACACTAACAATAATAAGGAACTATACTAGTGATATAGGGACCTAACAGGAACCGAAAAAACACAACTAAAATGATCATCCACACAACCAATAGAACATTGAGGAGCTACCCCACCTTTCCAGGTGACCAACCCCTGAAGAAAATCAATAATTCAAGCTCGTAGAGCCCAAGGCACTCCTTTTACAATCCCTCCAAGAGATTTTGGATCCCAATCGCTCCCATGAGCCCACCTAAGTGTGACTGTGGCCTTTTTCAGCCAATGTTATGTCAGCAACTGCGAAATTTAAGGTTGAATTTCAAGGCTAGGACCTAGTCACTTCCACAAACTTCATGAAATTTAGAGAAATGAAATGAAACATAGAGACAATGATGCCAATGTAAATTATTGAATAGAGACTTGACTGGACCCCTACTAGCCATGATAGGAATTTCGTTAAACATTTTAAAAATATGCATTCTATAGATCATAACAATATATCTGAGCATAGGGGTCTTATACTTATCTGAGAATTTCTAAGAAGCATTGGTGCCTTATCACATTAGCTTCATTATCATCTATTAGGTCATATATTCATTGTTAATTCATTTATAAATCAAAACATGATGATATCCATACATAATCACTGTCACAAAAAATGCTCATAACCAACAAAAATAATAAGGATACACCAACCATAGAATCCACATATAAACCAATACATTTTCACATAAAATACCATAGTAGAAACTCTTATTGATGAATCTGAAAGCTAACTCAACATGGTAATAACATGTTAGACCTGACCATAGATTGGCTGAGCCAAATCTCTCTTTATTCAATCACCATCGTGCCATATTACAAGCATGAATATGGGACTTAAAACAAAAAGAACCAACTAGAGCTTCCTGAGGCTTAACCACCTTGCCCCCATTAATAGAACAAGGATTTATCAAATTCCTCACTAGATCACTAGGCCATAAAAAAGTATGGACACCACCAAATATCTCCACATAAACCGTGAGGAATTTTTCTGTCTCAACCTCTCAACTTTACCATGTATCCAACAATTACCGATCAAAGGATTCCTAAGCTTACGAGGTCTCCACCCTTTGGGATTTACCGTATATCCCAACCCAAGATTCCTAGACCCAATCAAGGGTACAACCACTCACCTTTACCATGTATCCTTCCATTCACGGGTTGAGGGATTCCTAGGCCCTCTCGAGGTGTTCACATCTAGGATTTACTGCATATCCCATCCTGGGATTCCTAGGCCTTGTGAATAATATTGGGAACACCCCACTTAGCTTCGAGTCCAATTGGAAATCCAACTCAACCAAAACATGAGAACCACATCACACCATGGTTGTATGGAAATGGAAAGGAAGGATGAAGAAAACTGTCACACCTGGAAAAACCCATGGCAATAACAGCAAGAGAACTAAGAAAACACATGCATAACCATGAATGTGAAATCTATCCAGGAAATCATACATGAAAATTGATACATGAAATTAACTTTTTTTTACTTGTTTGATCCTACTCTTCCTTGCTTGATCTTTTCTTCCTATTTTCATTCTTTGTGATTCTTGATCCAAAGCTAAAATGCTCCAAGATAACTATAAGTAGCCAAGAGTGAGAGAGAGAGAATAGTCAGAGAGCTCCAAAAATGAACTTAAAAAAGGTACCAATTGATCCCCATAATCCATTTTATTAATAAGGCCTCTATTTTCTTTATTTTTCATTATTTTCCTTCATTTTACTCCTCACATCCAACCTGTGACCTTTCTCCTTCTTTTTCTCCCAATTCCATTATTTTCATAAATAAAATTCCAATTAATGCCACTTTTATTTCCAAAGTATTTTCCATTTCCTTTGCCAATTTCCTTAGCCATAATAAACCAAATGGACACCCACACTAGTATGATTTTTTCCCAAAATTTATCTTGGAATAAGTGTCCCATAACTGTGGTTATTATTTTCCTTTATTAACTTTTATTACATGGAATTTTCACTAGGGATTTTATAGAACCCTCCCCCTTGGGGGAACACTACCCTCAGTGTTTAATGACATGTATAAACAACAATACTACTGAAAGAAAAAATATTTCCCATGGAGATTTATAGCTTAGTTCGTTGCAGTATTTACAATGGCCATCCTACTGAGAAGCAAAACAACACGACCACCATAACAACATGACAACAAAAATGGCATGACACCATGCCACTTATTGGAGCTTTATAAAACAAATCATGGTAGTATTTACATCCATATAAATATGTACATATACAAAAACATCATACCAAAGCATATACCAAAAACATATATCAAGGAAATTCACTCAACCAGTGAACAGAGGAGGATACATAGACCACATATGATCTGTCATCTCCCATGTGGCTTCATCGGGCCCAAAGTTCTTCCACTGGACTTTAACTTGCTCGATTTCTTGGTTCTAGAGCATGAGCATATTTCTCTAAAACATACATTGTGGTCCTAGATAGAATTTTCCTTTTGGATCCACCTGAAATATAGACCAATAAATCACATGATCAACATCTTTAACATACTTCTTAAGAAATGAAACATGGAAAACATCATGGAATTTCATTGTCAGAGGCAGTGCAAGTCGATAGGCTACTAGCCAAATCCTTTCAATAATATTGAAAGGTACACAAAACAGAGGTGACATCTTGGAACATTGATCTAATTTGTAATTAGCTCTTCTTCGGCTTGATGCACAACTACACATGTTTCCCAACATGAAACTCCTTAAGCAACCTATTCTGATCTGCATATATTTTGTTCCTGTCCTATGTTGCCTTAATATTCTTCTTTACTCCCTGCATTTCTTGTTCCATTTCTATTAACATTGATGACCGAATAAATACTTTCTTCACCAGATCACTCCAACTAACGGGAGTATTACAAGTCTGCCCATATAATTCCTAAAACTGACTCATCTTAAGTGACTCCTGATAACCATTGTTGTAAGAAAATTAAACCAACAGAAGGTACCCTTCCCATATCCCCTACTGATGCATCACATACATCATCAACATGTCTTCCAATATCCTGTTGACCCTAACAGTCTATCCATCTATCTGTGGATGATAAGTTGAACTGAAGGCTAAATATTTACCTAAACATGTAAACAATGCCTTCTAAAACTTGGGAGTAAAATTTTCATCCCTATCCGACATATTCTTCTTTGGAACACCACGCAATCTGACCACATATATGTTGAACACTTTTGCCACATCACTAGCTAAATACACAATCTTCACTGCAATGAAGTGTGCTAACTTATTCAACCTATCCACCACAAACATGATAGAATTATGTTGTCTAGATGTCCTTGGAAAAACTATAATGAAATCCATGGAAATGACCTCCCATTTCCACTCTGGAAGTGCAATCAGCTGCAGTAATTCACCTGGATGCCTACGCTTTTCATTTACCTTCTGAAAATCCAAACATCTAGCCACAAACTATGCCACGTCCTCCTTCATATTCAACCATTAATAAAACTTCCTTACTTCCATCAATATATTATGTTAGCCTAGGTGACTTGAATATGGTTTCACATGAAACTCCCTCAAAATAATATTCTTGAGCTCACTATTGTCTGGAAAATATATCATGTCCCTAAATCTGATAAATCCATCTACTGAGAGATGATAGTCCACATCCTATACACATGTACCTACACCTATACCTATACCTTTACCTATACTCTATTGTAACTTGTGCCTAAGCCCTCTACACCTGTCATCCTGCTAACTTTCCTGTGAAATCTGATCCTATAAGTCTTTCCCATAAGAACTCATAGTTGCAATGTGATTTACCTATATCCTCCTGCTAAGAGAATCTCCAACCCTGTTCTCTTTTCCCTTGATGTACTTGATCTCGAAGTCAAGCTCATTGATTGTGGCCAACCATCTAGCTTGCTTGGAATTAAAATTCAGTTGTTCAAATAAATATATCAACCCATTTTTATCACTTATCAATACAAACCTCCTGTCAAGAAGGTAGTGCTTCCACATCTTCAATGCATGAATGATTGCTACCAACTTAAGATAATATGTTAGATATTTATTCTCGTGCTCGTTCAGTTTTTGTGACTCATAACATACTACTTGTCCCTCCCGTATAACGTATCCACTAAGCCCTATCCTGCAGGCATCTGGACACACTACATATTCTTCGTTTGGATCTACAATATTTAACACTGGATCATTTGTCAAAAACTTCCTCAACTATTTAAAATTGACTACACATTCCTTTGTCCATTCAAATTTCTTACCTTTTCACTACAATGACGTAATAGGATATGCAATCTGGGAGAAGCTCCTAATGAACCTCCTATAATACCCTACTAACCCCATAAATGATCTTACCTCATCCAAATTTATAAGATTTTCCCACTCCATGATTGCGTTGTCTCTAGAACCACTACTATTCCTTCCTTGGAGACCAAGTAATGTACCTTTCTCTGAAATAAATTGCATTTTCTAATATTAGAATACAACTCATGCTTTCTCAACAGTCTCAACACTGCTTCTAAATGATCGACATTTTCTTCCTCGTTCTTAGAATATACGAAGATGTCATCAATGAATACAATAAAAAAATTTTCCAGATAAGGATGAAATGCACTATTCATCAAGCACATAAAAATAGTTGGAGCACTAGTCAAACCTAAAGGAACTACAACAAGCTCATATTGTCCGTACCTAGTACAGAAATTTATCTTGTAAATCTCATCATCTTTAATGTGTACCTAATGATATAGTGATCTCAGATCAATGTCTAAGAATATTGTTTCTCCCTTCAACTAATCAAATAGATCATCAATCCTTAGCGATCGATACCTATTCTTGATTTTCACCTTGTTCAATTGCCTGTAATCGATGCATAACCTGAGAGTACCATCCTTCTTCTTCACAAAAAATACTAGTGCACCCCATTGTGATACACTTGGCCTAATTTATCCCTTGTCAAGAACTTCCTTTAACTGTGACTTCAATTCTAAAAAATATGGAGTGCTCATCCTGTATAGTGCCTTTAATGTTGGTGTTGCTCCTAGTACCAACTCACTGGAGAATTCCACTTCTCTATGGCATGGAAACTCTAAGATCTCTACTAGAAACACATCTTGAAACTGTTGTAAGATTAGGTACCTACTCAATATATCAACATCCTCATCCTCCTTACCCTTATCACTAGAAATGTGCACCACAAATAACACACACCCTTTTATGTGACTGTGTTTTTCCTACATAGTTGTCACCATCCTAATTGATATTACTTTCTTCTTACCTTGTAATATTCTCTTCTCTCCATTATCATCCAAGAACTCAATGGATTTGTCACAACAATACACTTTGGACCTATGAAGATATAGCCATTCCATACCCAAAACCATACTATATGACCCTAATGGTAATACATTCAAATTTTTTGAAGTAGGCATACCATGCAACTCAAATTGACAAGCTCTTACCCAATGGTGAACACTCTTCTTGGTACCTGTAGCCAACTGCACTAACCAAGATTTTCATGCACTTCTTTATTCAAAACATATTTATCCACCAAGTCAGGGTTAACATAACTATAATTAGATCCAGGTTCAATCAAAATAGAAACAACTTGATCACAAATATTATCGTCCATCTCAATGATAGATGTTTGATGATATTCCTTCATATTATCGAGCACTATATAGGTATGACCAATGTTATTCCCAACATCCCCAATAGTATGTGCGTCCTGTGTACTATAAATTAAGGGCATACCACCCTAATACTTTAGGAAATATTTCTTGAGATGATCCTTACCACATATCCAAAATTCCAACCATATGGTACCATAACCTCTATTCTACTCCCCTCTAAGCTATGACCTGTGTCCTTGTCTACCTATGTTGAAATTCTTGTAAGGTGCAACATTTTCTTTCTCTTATTTATTCTGAGGCCTTGTTCGTTTTAGCTGACATTTAACTTTACATTCATGTTTAACTTTCCATCCTTGTTGAGATTCATTATTATGCTTTTACTGCTCATAAAAATGCTTTAATTTCCCAGTAACTTCCTCAAGTGACCGAGGCTCATCATAGTCAATCCGATCTCTAAATGCTAATGGAAACCCACTAAAAAACCTATTAAATTTAGTTTTTTCATCCTTAATATATGGTACATACCTTGATAGCTCTAGGAACTTAGTCGTATACTCCTCATCTTTCATCGAACCCATTATAAGCTCATAAAATTCAATGTATTTGTTGTTGTAGTACCTTTCTAACAAGAAATTCTTTCTGAAGAGTCTCTTGAATTTATGCCAACCCAAATCCTCTGTCCCTATGTCTCTGACCTTCTTCACATATTCCCACCAGATGTTTTCTTTACCTTTCAGGCTAAAGATAACTAATCTAGCCTTCATATTATCTGTTTAATTATGAAACTCAAAGAATTTATTCATCCCAAGTAACAAATCCTCTGCATCCTCAATCTTATTCAAATCTCTATCAAAGGTAGTTGGATTATATTTCTTAAAATTTTCTGGCAAGTATCCATCATCACTCCTCATGTAAGGGTGATAACGATGAATATCATACTGCCTATCATAACCAAAAATGGAATAGTACATGTGTCCATCACCTCTCATATTCATAGAATAAAATAATCTACCACCTCTGATTGTGTCATCTCTATCTGAACTATGCCCACCATGATACTTAATACCATATACCCCATTATTCCTATCCTCTTGTCCATAGATTATCTGGAGTGGTCACTATCTATGAAATTTCGAAAAACTCTGAAGAATTACTGCATTGATTTCTTCTTGTTTCTCATGTGCTTGCATGATTTTTCCATTATCTACTTTGCAACTCTTTATTTCTTCCATCAAACTCTTCAATGTGTCTATTGAGTCAGAATTTTCCCAACACCATGCTTCTCATTTTATTCATAGGGAGAGTCTTTGTAGTCTACCGTCTTGCTAGTCATATTGATCTCTTCCTGCAAGGCATACTATGTCATCTAAACTAAATCATAAACAAACCGTCATACCTCAGTATAATTCGAGGAGGATATATCATCTACAAGACCAACCAAATTAGCACAATACATATATACAAACATAATCATAACAACATATATATATCATCCTAACCATAATCTAGACATCAATGCATGACCATACCAACCACACATCATGACTTCAAACATGAAAACTATAACCATATCAAGGTATGCACATAACATATAAACATTCACATGCATAAACAATGCATAACCAACCATACACTCATGATGATGCATTCCACAACCACCCCCATCTACTTTCACATTATGACACCACTCCAACCATGACCACCACCATGCATCCACAAAAAACACATATTCCACAAACATAAGAACACATATGCAACTAACATGAATGCACGACCAACAAACCACCCAACCATTCCAAGGGGTGAACCATGCCATGATACCACTCAGTAACACACTCCTTCCAAATTTATGCAAGTTAACATGTCCATTGGGGTAAATATGTGACGAGAAGCTACTATGATTGGATTCAACCTCCTAGGTAACCTTAAGGAAGTGGGACTGATTAAAAAAAAACAAATTAATCATACACACAGCTAACGGAACCTCCAAGAGCTACCCAAACTTTACAGTTACCAATACGTGAGGAAACTTAGAAATTCAAGCTCCTAGAGCCCCACACCCCCCCTTTCCAAGCCCTCCAAGTGACTATGGGTCCTAGTCGCTCCCATGATCCTGCCTGAGTGCGATTGTGGCCTTTTTCTACCAATTTTATGCCAGTGACTACAAAATTTAAAGTTGAATTCCAGGCCTATGACCTAGTCACTACATATAACTTCATGAAATTTATAGAAATTAAATGAAACATAGAGACAATGGTGTCAATGAAAATGATTAAAAATAGACTTGAATGGACCCCTACTAGCCATGACAGGAATTTCGTCAAACATGTCACCAACATGCATCCTACATGTCATAATAACATATTTGAGAATAGGGTTTTTCTACTTATCTGAGAATCACTAAGAAGCATTGTTTACTTATCACACTAGTTTCATTATCATCTATCAGGTCATATATTCATTTTTAATTAATTTACAATTAAAAACATGATGAGAGCCATACATCATGACTGCAATAAAACATGCTCATGACTAGCATATAACCAACATAAATAATTATGATACAAAAACCATAGAATCCACATATAAACCAATACATTTGCACATAAAATACCAAGGAGTAGAAACTCTTATTGATGAATTCGAAAGCCAACCCGGTATGGGACTATCATGTTCCACTTGACCGTAGCTTGGTTGAGCCAAATATCTCTTCATCCAATCATCCCCGTGTTATATTCCAAAGATGAATATGGGACTTAAAACCAAAAGAACCAACTAGGGATTCCTAAGGATAAACCACCCCACCCTCATTAATAGAATTGTTCTTTACTACAATACTCACTGGTTCACTAGGCCATAAAAAATAATGGATTCCGCGAGATCTCTCCACCTAAACCATGAGTAATTTTCTTATCTCAATCCCTCGTCTTGACCATGTATCTCGCTATTACCGGTGAAGGGATTCATACACCTACGAGTTCTCTCCCCTATGGGATTTACCATGTATCCCAACCCGGGTTTCGATTGAGCCTAGGAACACCTTAACCAGTGAATGACAGGATACATAGTAAAGGTCAATGGTGGTACCCTTGATTTACTATGTATCCCATATTTGGATTCCTAGGCTGTGTGAATAATCCTAAGACAACCCCACTTAGCTTCAAGTCCATCTAGCAATCCATCTCAACCAAAACATGAGAATGCCATCAAACCATGGTTTTCTAGAAATGGAAATGTAAGGCTGAAGAACACGGTCACACTTGGAAAAACCCATGCCAATGACATCAAGAGAACCAAGAACACACATGCATAACAATGCATGCAAAATCTAGCAAGGAAATAATACATGCAAATCAATACCTTCAAGTGAATCCCTTGTAGCTTCTTGATATTTCTCTCCCATGCTTTATATTTTCTTCCTCTTTGCCTTCTTTTCTTTTCTTGATCCAAGGTTGAAATTCTCCAATAAAAATCTAAGTATCCAAGAGTGTGAGAGAGATAATAGAGAGAGAGCTCCAAAAATGAACTCAAAAAAGGTACTGACTGATCCTCGGAAACCTTTTTATTAATGAGGCCTCTATTTTCTTCATTTTCCATTATTTTTCTTCATTTTACTCCTCACATGCAACATGCGACCTTTATCCTTCCTTTTCTCCTAATTCCATTATTTTCATAAATAAAATGCCAAGTAATTTCATGTTTCCTTCCAAAGTCTTTGCCATTTCATTTTACAATTTCCTTATCCATAATAAACCGAATGAACACCCACACTAGGATGCTTTTTCCTAACATTCATCTTGAAATAAGTGTCCCATAATTGTGGTTATTATTTTTCCTTTATTAAATTTTATTACATGGAAGTTTCACAAGGGTTGTTACATCGACTTTGTTAGTAGTTGGATCCTTTTGGGATATTAGAATATTAGTGAGTTGTGACCTTAAAAAAACATGGAAACCCTTTTACCTTAGACATGTATTAAAGCTTATAACTAGGTTAAACCTATGGTGAATTCCGTGGTGGAATTGGATGACCAATTATCCTTACTTATCTAGGATGAGACTAGAGTTTGGAGAGGAAATTGATTTGAATAGTATACATAGGGTGAGGCTCAAGGGATTCCTGGAAGACTTCCAATGGTATTTATAACTTCGAGAGAAATAATCACCTTACCACTAGGCTAATTTTTCTACACTTAAACCTTAATAGGAGTAGTGGCACAACTCAATGTACTCCAGAGGTAGTGAAAGGATGAAATATCTTGGGTTGTGAAGGGTGGCAGATGTGGATTTGTGGTTATGAAGGCCACTAAAGTCAACACTTGGCCTATATTTCTTGAGATACTTCTCATGATAGTTGGAACATCGAGAGCCATAGTATTTTGTGATCCCATAACCATTCTACACTTAAGCTTGAGAGGAGTAGTATCATGGCTTGATGGAATCCATAAGAAATGAAAGGGTGCACTATCTTAGGTTGTGCAAAGTAGTGGATGTAGAATTGTGGGTTTGAAGGATACTAAACTCAACACTTGACCTAGTACTATTATGGTATGAATTGCTTGGTGTGTTAATATTTAAGTGATCCTTTTTTTCTTGTAGACTTTATTTCCCCATCTTGGGTATCACTTTCTATTAATAAATTATGAACACAGTATATGGATGGGAGGAACATTGGAGGTATGTAGCTACTTGGTGGAACTTTTAAGATTTAAGTGGAATATTATTGTATTTAATAGATTAATGTATATAAATAATTATGTTGCATGTTCAAATGTATTCTATGAGTAGTTATGTTGGATACTAAGTGTAGATCTAACGAAATATTTTATTATGTAATTTTTTATAGTATGCATTCCTATAGAGATTAATAAGAATAAATTAATGCATAATTGGGGAATTAAATGGGAGATGGGTCATCTCAAGATCAGAAAATGTGTGCATGTGTATGTTTCCACAGCTAGTCATCATAATCGAAAATCAATAGAGAGTTAAACTCCAAAATACTGACAAACATTAGGAAAAGGTGTCTTAATTTGTTGACTATGAGAAGAGGGAACCAATAACAAAGTGGAACTAAAAGAAAAGCTAAGGTACTAAACTTAGAGTGAAGACTAAATATCTTCTATTAAAGCTATGGAGCATACGATAGTGGGAGAAAGACCTCTTTAGCTTTACATAGTCCTCATTAAATGGATATGTATGACAAGAACTCCCCTAAAATTTGCTTGTAACTAAAAAATTGAGGGATTTTTTTTGTGATGGAATGGATTAGAGGTTTTCTTAAATAGAAAAATTATATGGGTTGTAATGAATTATTTACCTAGTTCAACAATGGAACTTTCCAAAAAAATGCAAGACAACCTATGCCACTCTTCTTCCTACTATAAATGTAACACCCATGTAAATAACATGCATATGCATAAATAAATTGGTGAGCATAGGACATATTTTTAGGGTCGTTGTTCCCATGTGCATATGTGTATATGTGCTATGGGGGTCATTGTTCCTATGTGCATGAATGTTTTGTGTTTCTGGGTTGGTATGCCCATGTGCACATGTTTTGATTTATATATGTGTTTTGAGGCTAAAAGGCCTAGAAATGTAATTAAGACAACACATGCATATTAATAAAAATATAATGTTTATGAACCTAAATTGTGAAATGAGTATGGAGGGATGAGACTCCATGTATGAGTTAAATAGGCACATATGATTTAATAATCATGAAATGTGCACATGCAAAATAACCAAGGCCATTGAGTGGCTTGGGAAGTTCCAAGTGGGATGTGAAAGAAATGCATAAAAAATGGGAATGTTGGCACCATGAAGGGAATTTACTATTCCTACATCATATGGATGATTAGTGGTTTTTGGAATATTCAAATGGCCATGGAATCATGGACACTGTTATGGAATGAGAGCATGTAAAGTTACCTGGAAGACCCGTGAGGGACATGGAACTCATGGGAGTTGTAGGGATATAGAACATTTCTATCTAGCTAAGTAATATTCCATAGAAGGTGGTGTCATAGCCCATGGGACTATAGGTATAGAGAAGGGTGTGCACTACTTGGATGCAGGTTGATGGGGAATGTGAGCCTACGGTTAGAGGTTTTCGGGTTTCATACCTTAGTTGTGTGAGGTCCTCGAATGGTACCTAAAAAACCAATGAGGTAGAATAATTCTTGGAAGTCATAAAAATATTGAACATCATTGGTTGGACAATATAGGGGATGATGGGAATGGTCCGACTATTGTTTGGACTTTATCAGATTTGGTACTAAGCATCTGCTAGGATTCAGGTGAGATGATGCCCATGGATTCAAAGCCTCATATCAGGTGTGACCCACCGTTAAAAGAGAAAAAACAATATGGTATATGGTTAGGTGCAACATTGAAGGCCTATAACTAGTTGCACAAATTAAGAGATAAATATTGTAACTTGCATGTATTTTTTTTCCACTATGAATAATTTATATATCGATGTGAAATTCTTATAAATATTAATTTAAACACATTTTTTCATATGTGTTTCATATTAGTGTCCATTCAGTAATATATGGAAAAATGCCATAATTCCTAGAAGAAAAGGGAAATTTTCCATACATATCTTATCAGGGGCACATGCATAGTATTGGGGCCTCAACGGGAGGCTGGATTAAGTCGAAAATGGGTCAGGGCTATGTTACAATAAAACATGTAAACTAAAATTATATGTAAATAACAATAAATTATTAGTTGAAAGGATCTTATGGGGATGTTTCCCTCGGGAATAACTAGTTGTATTGTTGGATTCTCCAATTGAAATTGTAATCAACATAAGGATCTAAGTTATATAATGGAGAATGGGAGAAAGGTACCACTCAAATGAGAAAAATAGAAAAGTGGCTTATTGCCTCCCTTTTTTTTTAGAATATTGTTGGATCAATGGTTGAATACATGTGAATTGAGTTCCCTTTTATGCTAAGACGAACATAGGATCCTCTAAGGAATTTTGGAGCACTTATAAGCCTAATTAGATTCAAAGAAAAGAAATATGTGGAAGCTATGAAAAACTTGTTGACACATGTAAAGATATGAGAATTCAGAGATTTAGTTACAAACAAATTGGGTATCAGAGATTTAGCTTGATCTCTTCGTCACTTGGGCCATAAGGGGACAATACCATAGGCTTGTTCATAAAAATATAAAAGGGATAGATTTTTGTTAAGGGAGGTGTCATGTTATCTTGATTAGTGGGTATCCAGGAAACTTTTAATAGTGAAATATTATAAAAACCTTAATGTTGAATATCTAAATGGGGGTGGAATCATGATGATGGTAACTTGGAGTTAAAATATTTAAAGAATTAAAATATATATCATTTTATAATAAAATTCCTTAGGATTTTCTTCAAATATGTATTGGTGAAGCCTATCTTGGCATCTAATGAAATATGGATGTATTTCATATATGGATTCTAGTAGTTGTCTCCTTTTCTATTGAAACTTTTCATGTCACCTAGCAAAACATGGATGGGTGTTGTAACCATTTTGACCACTTTATGTTAGTGAGAGGAACCTTTTGTCAACCCCCTTCATTTTTTGGCCTAAATGTATTTCTCATTCTATTTGTTATTTCTCACTTAGTCGCCCATCACTCCCACAATCTTGGTATATTTTGCATGCATTTCTCCCTTCTAGGTGTGCATCATATCATGCAGTATAAAAAATGGCTTATTCTGGAAGTGATGGAGGTAAAAAGCCTAAAATTTGTCCTTCCTAGGGAGATTAGCTCGACTTATCCTATTCTAGCATGTCTGAAATTCAATTATTGGAGAATTTTCATAACTTATCATGGCCCTGGTTATCTATATATATCCTCCCAGATCAAGGATATACATATTTAGTGAGACCATATTTAGAATGACAGGGTAAATCAAAGACTTAGCCCAGTAATTATGATGAAATATCACTAGATAAATCTTCTCTCACATCTCAAATGAGTGCAATTTGTTTGTAAGTTGCAATAAAAGGAGAACTATGGGATCAAAGGAGAGAACATGCTAAAAATGAGGTGTAATTCCTTTTTTTTATGACATGAATGCAAGCTAGTTTGATTCTCCATTTCATGTTTATGTATGTCATAAACTTGATTGATTTACTACATCAAAATTATGTTGCATGCTAATTTTCCTTCAGGGGGGAATATCCTCCATTTTTGTTTGTTCTTATGTGTAGGGTTTCAGATGAGGTGCTATAGTAGGATATTCTAATAGGAGCATATTTTCTAACTGCAAAAGGGGCCTACAAACTACATCAACATACGAGGGTTTGAGGTATGGTCATTTAGCCATTTTTATTTGTTATTTGTATGGTTTGATATAAAATTACAACTAGGATATTAGCTTGGTTATTCCACCCATTTTATAACAGATCTTGAGGCGATATCTATGGAGAAAAGCTCACTTTAGATTTGTATGATTTTAGGGCTAAAATTGGGTCTAGAAGTATAGAAATATATTAGTTTCTCTTTTTTACCATAGGTTCCTCAAAAAATTTCCAATAACTTATATAACTTGGTTATATGGAAGAAACAATATAGCAGATGTCATATCCATTAGGTTTTCTTGTTGATTAACATACTCCAGATCTAGAAGTCTAGGGATCCAATACTTATGAAAATAAAACCTCATAGAAAAATCCAAATCTATATGCCACTAGGGAATACATCACGACAATATATGGGGCACATGAAATTGAAATCGATGTGGTTGTTCGCATTCCTTGTTGATATGGTAATAGGATGGGGTTAGTATATGTGGTAGGATAATGTGGCATGTTTACACGGAATGCTAATTTGGCATGCCAACATGGAATTATTATACGAAGAAGATGATTTGGTGTCTATATGGAAAATGGGCGTGGAATCTAAGAGTTTGGAAATACAAAGTTCATGAAAATGGTACTGGTGTAGTTTGTCCAAATCTAGATGGATTCAGATGTTAGATTCCTAAATAATTATAAAAGAAATGAAAAAATAGATATGGATGTGTTTTTATGCACTATTAGGATATATTAAGGGCGGAAGACAAGAATTTGATACATATCAAGTGTTGAGGTTGAGGCAAACAAAGTTTGTTAAGGGCGGAAGATTGAATTCCAAAAAATTATAAAAAGGGGATTAATTGAAAACATGTGTTTTTATTATATTTGAATGATGTGTGGATGATCAATGGATTCCATTTGAATAGCTACTGATATGGATTTACTAATATGGCAGCCCATGCATCATTGTCGATCTGTGGTGTTAAGGTTAGCAGATGATGATGTCGCATGCCAACATGGCTAAAAGAGGCTAGGAATATGTCATAGTAATAACATGGGGTTGGTATATTTCACTTAGGGTTGTCACTGATGAGAACAAGACATCATTGATATCAAAGGGGATGTATGATGCAACAACATTACCTTTTATGATGAAAAAAGAACAAGCATGACTCACTATGAAGAAATATGATAGTTTTATCTCTTACAAAGTGATTTAAATTTATTGTGTGTTTTATGAAGTTACGATACTAAAAAGATCCTATAAATAGCATGGTTATGTTGGTCTCAATGATACATTTCAAACAATATATATTTCTTAGAGAAATTCCCCCTAAATGAAAAGTTATGGCCAATTGAAGTTTCAGTATTAAATCAAGGGATAAAAAATTAGGGAAAAAACCCAAAAATAAAATTGGTTAACTAGTGCACATATTTAGAGTAGATCCACCAATGAACATAGGAATCAATGGCCTTGAGCACACAAAGCTACACACTATTTAATGCCATTAAATTATGTGTGTCTCTCAAGCCAATCAATGACACCTCTAACAAGTCAATGAATCAATGATTATAAATATGCACAAATTTTAATAAGTTTTATTGGACCAATCACATGATGACACACGATTTCATCTTGTTTGATGATGATGTGATCCTATTGATGAAGGACATGTATCATACTTGCACAATTATTATGACACATCAATTGTTGATGTCAACACGATGACATGGCACCACGAGGAGCCTCCATGTCGTAGAGAGAAATGGTTTTTTTGGATTGGTAGATAACCCAAAAATGGGTGACACATGGCACCCCTCATGGGCTGCCATGCAACTTGATCACATCATGATGACATCATCAAGAAGATGACTAATGAAGCTTTGGTTTTGGGCATATGGGAATGGTCATTTGGTCACATTAAGATAATAATTAAGGTGAAAATGTAGAATGGTTATATGATGTGGTCACTTAAGGTAAAATGAAATTCACTTAGGGTAAAATTTGGAGCTAAAAAGTTAGTTCTACCATCAATTCATCCACTCCTGTGGGATCACTCAACTAGAATAAATTTGGGGGTTCATTCATTAGGTAAGGATAGATAAGCTCACCTAATTATAAAGGAATTTTTTTGGAGTTTGATTAAAATTTATATCATGGGATGATGCCTTGTTGGAGTGAAAGGAGAGATATTTTGGTTCTGGAGTAGGTTATAGTTGCACAGGATGACAAAATATATGAAGTTCCAATTTGGATTCAAACCTAAGTGTTATCTTTGAAAGGATAGGTTTGGTTTTGAACAAATTTTGGTTACATTGACAATAACACACATTAATGTATGGATTCATAGTTTGTTGGGTAATTTTTATATGAATTTTTTGTAAACTTAGATTTTCCACGTAAGATTAAATCCGAAAGTAGATTCCAATCATGTATGTCTAATAGAGGTTAAATGAATGAGATTATATAATGTTTGTATCACTAGTATTTCTGCCACAAAGTTGAGAAGGAAAGGTTTTATTATTTGGCATCGACCCTATTGATATTTGTACATGAAGGATGGTTGGATACTTTGAGTTGGTCATATATTAAGTTCATGCAGCTGTCTCTGTTGGCTTTCATAATAGAAATGACAACTATACTTGCATGATTTGAGCTTTATATTGGTTTGTAGCATATGTGGGTTGATTTTTATACATGGAGACCCATATGTTGTACCCATTACATTTTAAAATGTCAAGAGGGTTGTGCTTGACATGCTGATTCCCTGGCTAACTCGTGTGTTAGTATGAATCCTTTGTCGAAGTGTACGAAAAAGGACCACTTTAGCTATGCATAACTAATAGCCCTAAAAACACAAGTGGCTACCAATATCTTCAGATCTGCAGTTAGTTGATCAAGAAAAGAGATGCAAAAAACCAGATCTATGCATGGAAAGACATTAAGCAGTAAAAATAAGGGTTTGCTCCATATACCAATAGACAAGACAAGAACAATTTTTGAAAGAATTTTTGTATTAAGGGCACCTGGGAGGAAAACAAGAAGGCGTATCCAATTCTCCTCGGTGGGATGGGTTCTTGGAAGTCCTCAGCACTTCAGATCTAGAATCTCTCTCTCTTGTTGGTGTAGAAAACCCAATGCAAAGAATAGAGCTCAAAGGGAGCTCACACAACAAATAATGGAAAAATGTGACCAAGTGTATAGATCCAAAGTGATCTAATAGGAAACAAAAGGTGAAGAATGGTAGGAAAAACCCTCCTATTTATAACCAAATATTGGGTCATTCTAGATCTTGGTGCATGGGTTAACCAGATCTAGATCCACTTTTTATGGAATATTTTATTATATTTGTTGGAGGGAAAAGGTGTTTGACTTGGGTCAAATCCCTTGATTTGTCAAAAATAAATAAATAAATGATTTATTTATCTTTTTAAGAAAGTGGTTAGAAGATAATCAAATAAATAATGATTTATTTAATTATTTGTGGGTGATTTGGTCATATTTAACAAGGAATATTATCTAAATAAGATTTAAATAATTATTCCTAGAAAATAATAAGATAAATAAAGGTTTATCTAATTAATTTCTTTGTTTTAGGTTAAACATGACTAGGAATAATAATTAAATTATGGTTTAATTAATTATTCCATGAGGAAAATCAAACAAAATAGGTTTGTTTAATATTTCCTTTTGGGGTTTCCTGTTTACACCATAAAAAACCTAATAAATGTGGTTTATTAAGTTATTTTACATAGTGAAAGCAATTTTACTTAGGGTAAAATTGGTATTACATGGTGTACTTGGGTCCATCTAATGATAAGAGGTTAGATGACCAAAAAATGGTGTAACAGATTGCCCCCCAGCGTGCGAGTGTTAGGATCAAATCGTATGACCGAAGTATGTTGTAAGAACTCAATCACCAGACATCAAGAGGGAATTCAGAGAGAGAAATGTGAGGTAGACTAAGGTGCTGAATAACTAGACCCTGAGGAGACAAGACTTACAGGTGCAACAAGTCTCTTTTTATGAGAGGGTACCTGTGCTAAAGGCGGCGGGGGAGGCATACCTATGCCCGCTGAGACAAAGTACAAAAGAATAGTGTGGCCAGTAAACAAGGGACCGAACCATCAAGTACATCCAGCATAATCATGATCCAAATAAAAATACAATTAGGAATCCCACATACATGTTGTGCCTGGGATAACAGCCAGGACTTATACAATAATATCTGAGTACATGAGATAAAAATACAACCCAAATGCCCCCTATAAGCGGGGAAGGGCTCACAAAATCTGACTGATACATGAAAATCAAAGAGGCGCTGTAAGTGGCTAAGGCCGACATCATCAAATATATGGAGTTGCATCAAAGGCTAAAATGAAGAGGTCATCCGGGCATGTGGGGGGCTACCTGTAGGGCCACCCCCTCATGAGGGCTGAAACATCTCACACACACCCAGGAATCACCAAGAGCTGTTGCTGCATCACTGAACCATCAAGTATATGAATCTCGATCATGCTGAAAGGAGTTGGAGTGGAGAAACAATCAAGTCAAAGGGAAATAAGAGATCCCTTTGCCTGATCCAAGGCACCGAACAAGAGTGGAAGCTGGAACCAAGGTACACCGCCCTCTAGACCTGGACTCTAGAATGAATGAGCTGATGTCGATAGAAGGAGGTCCGCCATAGGTGAGGTAATGAGAGATCCTCTATTAAGGCATGATAGAAAAAAGTCGAGCGACGGACAGACTAATACGAATGATGACGATGGAATGGAGGGGACTGAGTAGCGAATGGACGACTTCCCTTGTTAGAGCATAAAGGGCATGAAGATCAAGGAAGAAACTGACACAATATCATAAGGGATAGGGGATAGTGGGACTGAGGGCCATAATGTGCGACACAAGAGAGAGACCAGGAAATGAAGGATGGAGGACTAGAGCGGGGTACAAAGGGACTCGGGATAGACTCCATGACTGTGATGATGACTCAACTTGGATGATCTAAACAAGGGCGACTCGATGGTGCTGCCACACAGTATAGGTCCGATGGGGGACCAGGAAAACATGAGTACAAGATGGTATATCATGATGAAAATTGAAACAAACATGGACAAGTATGGAGGCGAAGTGGTGCCCCAAGTACAAGTGTTTTAAGTGAGGAAATTCGATTTAAAGGGGAGGTGAAGTGACCCTTCTTGGAAAAAATGTGTCTTGGTGAAGTATCAAATCTCAAAAAACTAACAGATAGC